>JACBWW010000012.1:17065114-17567248 GCA_020086605.1 Lanius collurio | reverse complement strand
GGGCGCGGAGGCGCGGCTCGGGCGGGGATGCGCGGCGGCACCGGCGCGGCCGCCTCTGCCCCCGCTCGCCCCCAGGTGAGCGAGTGGGAGCAGGGGGTGGCGGACGCCTGGGGGGCTGCGGTGGGCGGGCGAGGCCTGCAGTGCTCGCCGGGCAGCGGGACGAGGGGTGAGCAAGGTGCAGCCGCTCTTCCTTTTTCTTCTCCTCGGGCCCCTCGACCTTCACAGCCGGCTGGCTCGAGGGCGGGCGCTGCGCCTGGCTCTCCTGCCTCTGCTCTTTTGTCCCTTCCGCCCCCTTAAAGGAAAGAAGCACATGAGTGGAATTGCGTACCCAAGGTCAGGGATCGCTCGCAGAATTGTGCCTCTGCATTATTTACAGCTAAACTGCTGCTGTTGTCAGATACAAGGGCTCCTGCATGCAGAAGTAGCTTTCTAGCCATCGCAGAGAGAGCTGCAAATACTGACTCGGTTTCTTCGGTGTTGGGGATTATGGATAGCTTTGGGCAGTATTCCGCTGTTTTAAATGACTAAAATATTCTGTTATGGTTTTTAGCAAGTTTGAGATCTTGGTACCTCTTTTGGTTTGCAGATGACGATTTTGAACTTTTATCTACAGATGAGGTTTTTGTCAGGTAAAATTAGTGAAGAGTAGGAAATATTAAAAAAAAAAAAAAAAGAAACATCTGTTAAAGAGTGGGAACCAGGGTTCATGTTCTCCCTCTCTCCGACTTCAGAAGTCTCCGTAGGGACACTTTTTTTCTGGCTTGTAATCTGTAACCTTATTTGAACCTTTCAGTCCGCTGAGATTAAATTGTGGGTGTAATGGTTTTTGCAATCAGGAAAGCAACAGCCAAAAAAAAAATCAAACAACAACAAAAAAAGTTAAAACAAAACCAAACAGCAGCTATGATGACCCGTTTGCCATATGTGCCTGTTTTACTGCTGTATGTACACAGTTGCATGTATTGTTTGCAATGCCCTGGCTTCCGTCTGTGCTGGAACTTCTCTGGGGTTAAACGTGTTTTGGAGTTACCATAAGAAGCCTGGAGGAGGCCTCGAGTGTTGCCTCCAAGCCTAGGGACTGTATTCACAAAACTGTGCCTTCTCTGAGCCACTGTAACCTGTTTTAACTGAGTCAGAGCTATCTGTGCTGGCAGTAAGAAAATTATATTAAGCCATGATTACAGCTTACTTCTCTGTTTTCAATGAGCATCATTGTGAGGTAGGAAAACCAGGATGGTAAAAATCCTGATGGAAAGCAAGAGTTTTCAGCTTTTAATGTGAACTACTGAGTGAAGACCAGACAGCTGTGTGAACAGATAGAATGGATATTATTTAAATTTCTGTTGAAGTAAAACAAAAGTTTCTGTCAGATGCATGAATGAACTCCCACTTGCCAGCAGATTGAACTGCATGATGAATGCCAGTAGTGGAAAGAAGTAGGATCTCTGGATCTAGTGCAAAAAAATCCCATACCAGACAAAAATCTTCCATTCTGTTCATATTTTGTTTAGTTATGAACAAAAAGTTCACACTGGAACTTGGTGCCTGTTCTAGAGCGCTGGGTAGCACACTAGTATGCTGAGGAAGCGTTAATGAGATTAGGGACATACATTTATATATAAGGGGCTCTATGTTTGATATGTGGGTGCTTTAAATCCCAGGAAAATATCAAGCTGCTGCAGTAGCCTCTGAGCATCTGACTAGTTTAATCCAGGGTCATGACTAATGAGGCAGGACCAGGATGTGATACACAAGTTTTGCCATGGGTATTAATGGATGTTCTTGGCAGTCTGACAGTTTGTGGAACGAAGGTGAGAGCTGCTGGGAGTAAGCGGGCTTGCAGGTATCACAGAGCAAGATCAGATGGAAAGGATTTGCCTGGAACTGGTGGGAGCTCCTGTTCCTCTCTGCTGCAGCTCACGCCTCAGCTCCTTGCTGCTTCACACATTCTGCCTCTTGTAGCAGATTACCAGCTGCTTTTGTAGAAGTAATTTGATCCTAATCTTTCCGTGTGCTCTGAGGATTTTATTTATACTCTAGCCAATCTGCTTTGGGATAGAATAATGAGATTAGTATTGCAAAAATTAGTGCAGGTTAAATGTTTTTGTTTTAAATGTGTACTTGATCAATATTACTGTTTCTTACTGTTGTTGCTATAGTACTGAAAAGGAAGAATGCTAAAACTTTTCACTCTGTATGCTGTGACAGACTGTAAACTGAATGCAAGGTACCTTTTTTATTTTTTTTAAATAACTGTAGAAAGGATTCTTGGAATGAGTGCTATTGAGGCAATATCTGCAATATTGAAAGGCGAGAGATTAAAACCAAGTGTTTTACCCTTTCTAAAAGCTATACACATATTTTTTCATAACAGTTTCCTATATTACTTAAAATTTTCCTTGGAAGAGGAGAGAGAATCAAGGGAAAAGGCAGTGTATGAGTTACCTTTGTTTGAAATACATTTCTTTCCTAATTTTGTAAAATTTTATTGGTTTCTGGAGTTGGGTTGGTTTAGTACTCTTTCTGCCAGGACCAGAAATAACATTTGTAAGACATAATTTGTTTTGGGTTGTCTGGATGTTGTTCATTGTGAGTGATCCTCAAGTCAAGGTTGGTGGTTTCTTGTTAATTTGCTGAGAATTGTATATTCTTTGTTTAAAATTTTGAACCAGCTAGCTTTCCCTCTGCCTCAGTAAAAACGAGTACCTGCTCTAATAAGTCTCCAATATTAGGCCGGCTACTTAATTGGTGTATCTTTGAATAACCTCGTTTTAACTCTTACAAAACTCTCATTTGACTTCACACACTACTTATTTCCCAATACTGCCACATTAATGCAAGGCCAGACCAGTAGAACTTGTTTGTATTATCAGGAGTCATGATGACCACAGTAGGGAAATGGGAGCTGTGCCAATAGGCCTACTGGTCAGAAAAATATTGTTGATAGGTATATAACTAGTTCTGTTTTCCTTTTGAACTGTTCTCCAGATGTACTGGCAGTTCTGCCTCTGGAAGAAGCTTAGTGTTGCCACCAAGATCAACATTCAAGAATAAATGCACTTAAATTGCATGTAAAATGACCGAATGCATACTGGCATTTTCCCCTGTGGTGCTCATATTGTTCCATGATTCTGCTGGGAGTGAGATGGTTGATGGTGTGCTTCAGATAAACTATTAAAAGGAACAGACTCTGGTAGCTACTGGGCACCAAATAGCTTTCAGAGTTACCATAAAAACATAGTAAGGAGGAAAACTACTTTCTAGTTACTAAATGACAGTGATGGCATGTTGGTTGTAGGCAGCTCAGTTACTGTATGAAGCTTTATAAAGCTGGAGCAGTAAAACTGGTGTGTGGTCTACAGTGCCTGTGCTGTGAAGGTTTTTTTCCCTGCTCGTGTATGTATCATTAAAACTCCACGAGCAATGCCACTGACACCTTGGAATGCTGCACCTGTATGGAGGGCTCAATTTTGTGGATTCAGTTGTGGTATCAGTGCTACTTGGAGAGATAAAAATCTTGAGAATGAACTTCCTGTTAACATAGATTTTCCAAGATACCAGTTGGTATCTGATTCAAAGCCTTCCTGCTTACTCTGTGGTTTGTCTGAGATAGCTGTGAGTTTACAAGCAGTTTTATTTTACTTTGTAGTGAATAGCATGATGTTTCCTAAGTAAATTTCAGGATTTCACTGATACTGTTCTTTTTCTAAAACTGTCCTCTATTTGAACTTTGAATCATCAATGCTTCTGTTTTTATCGGATCCTATTGATTACAGTGCAAAAAGTCATGCTGTATAGTCATCCTTCCTATGGTTGACCAGCTAAGAGGCTTATTGATAGCACAGACAGATTAGCTCAGAGATAATTCTTAGATTCAATTATGTTGGCAGATTTGCTTTAGTTAAATCAGTGAGTGGCCGTACTGGAGTTGATTCTTTGCCTTATCTTGCAGCTTCTCTGGACAGGATTGTCTAACCTTCCCATCCATTAGATGCTGAAAACCCAAATAAGACTGCTGCTCTATAACTGTCATATTTTCTGTATGTATGCTTGAAGTTTTTTTGGTAACAGTACTGATAAATTAATATGTTCAGTCCTGTTGGTTTTGCTTGCGTTTATAGCAGAAGTTCAGAATGCTGTAGCAGAGTACTAGAAAGAAGGAAGGAAATGTGGGAAGAGCTTGGTTTAAAATCTCTTGCAAAGTTTCATTATTGTCTTGTTTTGACATAGATCATGCTGCTGCCCAGCAGAGCAAATTTTCTCATAGCTTTGTAGGCTGTCCTGAAAGCACACCATCACCCTACTGCACACTTACTCTGGAGCCATATACCCTTGTTGCTCCTTTTTCCTCGCAGAGACATCGGTGCTTCTACCACTCCTCAACAATGTGATCAGGAATACAACCTGGTGGGAAAAGCTATCCCCCTTCTATCCCCTTCCTTATTATGGTGCTTGGAATTGAGTCCTTGACGCAGGCAAGAGCTGTTTTTAAAGTTAATTTTCAGATTGTCCATCCTGGGCAGCTGAGCAGCTGTTAGCTGGGAGCAAAGGAAGCAATAATAGTAAGTGAATGGGATTTCAGTGTCAGGAGAGAATAAATAGTCTTTAGTAAACATGAGCTGATTTTGAAACTCCTGCACTCCAAGTTCTCATATAACCAACACTAGTTGGGTGTTGGTAGATGAGATGCTGAGGCTGACAATAACCTCCTGCATATTTTTGTGCTTATGCCACGTTCTTGACTCCTAGCACCTGTATGAACAGAAGAGAAAAATACTGAACTCTGTAGGAAGGTTGCTTCTTTGGTGGATCTCAGCATGGTTAAGATTGGAAGGGATTTCTGGAAGTCTTCAGGTCCAACCTTCCTTCTAAAGCAGGGTTATCCTAGAGCACTTGGCACAGGTCTGCGTTGTGACAGCATCTGAATATCTCCAAGGCTGGAGACTACCTTGCCTCCCTGAGCAACCTCTGTCAGTGCCTGGTCACTCTCACAGGGAAAAAATGTTCCTGGGTGTTTAGAGGGAACTGCTTGTGTTTCAGGCTGTGCCCATCACTCTGGTCTTGTCACTGGGAACCACTGAAAGAGCGTGGCTCTGTCCTCCCTCCCTGCAGGTATTTGTGCCCATTGATGAGGTCTCCCTGAACCTTCTCATCTCCAGCTGATCAGTCCCAGCTCTCTCAACCTCTCCTCATAGGGGGAATCCCCTAGTCTTCCTTCTTTGTCTTAGTGGCCAGTCACTGTCATCTTTCCAGTATGTCCATCTTTTTCTTGTACTGGAGAGCGCAGAACTGGACACAGTACCCCAGGTGTGGCCTCACCAGTGCTGACTAGAGGGGAAGGATCACCTCTCATCAAGTTTCCCAGTTAAAGCAAAGAATGTGTGAACCCCCTGCTCCACTAGGTAAATAATGCCATGCTTCAAACAAAACGCAGAAAAACTGCTCATCACTAATTTTCAATGAAGTTTAAAATAGTGCTGAGTTGACTTGTTCCATCTTTTAACAGAAACCAGAAGTTAGGAAAATGTTCACACAGTGGAAACATTTGTAGCTTAGGGGGGAAGAATGAAAACTGTGGATACATTGAGGTAGTTACACGTGCCTCTTTGAAGAGCATAGTGGACTGCTGTTGGAATCAATCAGTGCATTTTTACATTGTGTCTTCGTGTAAATTCTAAATTTTGTCTTTTTAAAGGCAGCTGCTGGTAATGTCATATTGGAATCTAATTTCAAGCACAATTAGGACCCTGTATGAATTATGGTTTGACAGCAGCCAAAATTTGATGTCCTGGGGGATACTGAAGTGCAATTTTGTTTCAAGATAGAGGTATTTTTTTTCAAGTCTCATCAGCATCTGCTGTGGGAAATGAAGACTTTTGCTGTCCTCTTTAATGTTTACGTAAGTGGAGCTTGTGTTACTGGCAACACTGCCTGTCCCAGAAAGCCTAGTTTCACTATCAGATACTGCACAGTTGCATACTTCACAGGGGAGCAGCAGACACTCCTCTGCAGTGAGAAGAAACCTTGCAGTTTAAATCCGTGCAAATCTATTGCCACAGTGATACCTGTAAAATTAGTGGAATTGGAACGATGTCAAAGTCCTTAGACTGCACTTTAAACCTGTTTTAAATGGAATTTCTTTCTCTGGAGCTGTGTCTGATCATACTAGCTATTTCTGAGGAGGTGTTAAGCGCCGTTAATGTAAAGTGACGAGGTGGAAATCAGTCTTCTTTTTTAACATGTTTTTTGCACTAGATCTTCTTCTGTAGTCACAAATTGCACTGCTGTCAGAAAGGAATGGTGGGATTCTGTTGTGTTTGGGTAATACTGCAGTATTGATCACTTCCAGGTGTTTATGGAGGAGATGGAGATGAAGATTAACCGAAAACATTACCTTCTTGGAACCTTTAGTGTTGTAATGAATTCTGCAAACCTGCACATGTGAAGGCCGTATCAAAATCCGTCCTTTATGCCTGTATTTCTTGAGGGTCATGTTGTGCTGTCAGGTGGTAGTTAAGCATGTTGTGGCTTGACCCAGTGACTTGTGATTGATCTGAGAGCCACATGCTTCCAATATTAAGCAATCTCAACTTAAAATGCTTTTTGTAATTGTCTGAAATGTTTGTAACCTTTGATTATTCTTGTATTTGCTCGCTAGAATTTTACTCTGTAGCAGCTTTCTCAAAAACTGTGTTTTTGCAAGATATCAAAAGCAATTAGAATGAAAAGGCTGAGAAAAGCTAAATACTGCATTTATCTGGCAGAGTACTTTGTCCCAAAGTCCAGAGAGGTGTGTACTGTCACACTATTGGATGTATGTTATGCTATCATTTTTTTTTCTACAGAGAACATTGATTTCTCCATGACATTCACTTGTACTGCTTTTATCTACTAAAAGAGGTTTCATTTAGGAACTGTTTTACCTCAGGCAAATGCAACTTTCCTAAATGCTTTGCCCTTTTACATTGCAAAAGCTAAAAATATTCAATGTGAACTTTTAATGAACTGAGTTTGTTTAAGCATTCATGAATCACAAGTATCAGTCTTCTTTTACTTTGCAATAGATGAAGGGGGGGCAGCAAAATCAAAACTTTAGGAGTTCATGCCAGTACTAGGATTAAATCCAGTTCTTGTGAATGTCTGTGAAAAGGCAATCAGTCTCTTGGGGTCAGTGGATTGGCACATTCTGTAGTTATTTAGGGCCTGACAGGGTATGTGAAACAGGCAGCAACCTCAGCAGATATGTGTGCTACACCTGCACTTTTTTTCCTTACTAAAGCTGATAGTGTACATTACTAATTCTCTTAAGAAAGGAAAACTTCAGGTGGCCCAAAAGAGTTTCCTTTCCCTGAGGAGCAAATGGCTTGCTTAAGTAATTTGAGCACATTTTACAGAAGTTTTAAACACTTATCTGGCAGATGGGTTGTGAGGATAAGATGGTGTTACTTTTGCAGTAGTTATTTTAGTAAAATAGGTGGAATGTTAAGCTGATAATGGAATATTGCTATAAAAAAGATCAATGTTCAAAATGGGAGCCTGGGATTTCACAGGCTGGGAACAGAGCATTCCAAGACACACAGTTATCTCACTTTGCTCACTGATGAATGTTCAAGGTAAGTCAGTTTCAGTTTCTTGAGCCTAATTTACTAACATCCGCCCTCCAGGAGTAAACACTGCACCCGTTTGTACTGTTTATCAACTTTCAGAGGACACCTGCTCTATGTTGACATTAAGGAAGAAAATGGGAAGGTTTTCTCATTGATGTGTCTCTGTGCTGTTACACTGAATAGCAGGAAAGAGAGGAGGGAAATAGGGTTTTTGACTTGGAAAAAAGGGCAAGAATCTTTTTTGTTTTGTTCATGGGGGTATTACTGTCTTAAAAAAATAAATATAGATAACTTATGGAATGAGTGATGTAATGTTTCTGTGTAAAGGCAAGGATGTAACCAAGTGTAATTTGAAGACAATAAACATAGAATTAACAGTTTACAGTAGTTACCTAACTCATGAAGAGCTGCTCAGCCCTGGTGGAAAAGGCAGATTGATGTCACTGTATGTTGGGTGTAGATCCCAAATATGAGAATGGATTTCTTAAATTCAGTGTGCATGCTTTTATTAAGATCCTATTTCATTCTTTGAGGAATATTTTTTGCCTTATTCTTCTTCCCAAATGGTTGTTGACTGTAGCTGATGACAGGAATTTTATCATAATGATAGGACCTTAAATGATACACACAGAGAAGCTCTGGATGCTGGAAGTGATCAAGGCCCAGCTGGACAGGGCTTTGAGCAACCTGGTCTAGTGAAAGGTGACCCTCACCCATTGCAGGGGGTTGAACTAGTTGACCTTAAAGATCCCTTCCAGCCCAAAGTGTAGCTGTGACTCTATGAAAGGTGACTATGAATGCTTTGGGGTTTTTATCAAAAAGTAGTATGAAGTAGTATGAAATGCATTGTGTTGATTTATATGAATATTTATAGTAAGAATTAAGTACTGAAATAAGTTTCTTTTATTTGTTAAAGTAAAGCTGATGCTTCCTTAACAAAAATTTCACATGACTTGTCAACTGGTATTTAGACAGAGGTTTCAATTCAGGTGGACAAAACTGTACTTTTAAATAGTCCTAATTGTTCATCATAGGTCAGCTTTAATCCCAAGATTTTTTAAAAGGAAAAAATTAACTTTCTTGCTTTCTACTAACTAATAAGGGATTATTATGGGCTAAATAGATTATTTATTGGATTTGCTGCTCTTCCAGTAGATATGAATTCTACAAGAACAAAAATGTTTCTTGTTTCTTCTGTTGCCAGTCAGCTTGTCAGCATCAGTTTCATCAGTGGCTATGGGACTAGTCTGGACAAACAAACCTCATCTCTCTGTAACTGCAGAGGTCTTTACTGTTAATTTTTGGCTGATTGATATTTGTGTAGGATCTGTAAATTCTGTCTCTGGGCATTCACCTAGCCCTGTGGTGTCATGATTAAGCACCCATACCAGTTAGGGGACTGATGGTTTGAGTCCCACCAGCGATTGCTATTTTCATGGCAGTGAAGCTTGACAGAATGCTTTGCAATGCCAGTATTTGAAAACCCACACAGCTGAAGCCAGCACAGTGCCTGTGAGTGGTTTGACTCCCCCATCCCCTTGACTTAGCTTTTCCAACCAGGTTGCATTCCTGATCACATTGTTGAGGAGTGGTAGAAGCACCGATGTCTGTGTAAGGAAAAAGGAGCAACAAGGGTATATGGCTCCAGGGTAAGTGCAGTAGGGTGATGGTGTGCTTTCAGGACAGCCTACACAGATAGTAGCTAGAGGTGCCTGGGAAGGCATGTGCCTGAAGGCTGTGCTTCTGCAACCAGGTTAGCCTGGGCTCACAGTTTGCCATCTCTGCTGGGCATAGTCTGCCTTGTCCTACCAGCTGTGTATTGCACCTCTTTGTCCACAGGTCTTTCATACAGACCGTTACCACTGGGAAGTGAGGCGGGGAGGCAAACTGAAAAACATGGCTTGAAAAGCTGGTTGCATTTCTTTAGTTTTAGTTTTATTGCTAACTTTTGTTTCTTAGGGAGCTAGTTGAATGGTGGAGGTTTCACAAAGGTGACACAGGAATGTACAGGCAAGGCCAATTAGTGTTTCGTTTGCTTTAGGTGTATAATACCACACCTTATATTCAGCCTGTGGGCATTAAGTTATATAGGTCTCTTCAAAAATGAGAGCTAATGCCATCAAAATTGAATTACTTGTTAGTTGTGTGGGAGTTTTTGTTTTGTATTTTGTTGGGGTATTTTTGTTTTGGATTTTTTTTTGTTTGTTTTTTTAATAAAAGAAAGCCACCAAAATCATTTTAGTACTCTTGATTAGCAGATTTGAATGGAGAGGATTGTATACCCTGTCCTGTTGCTCTTATCTGGTAAATTAGCACTAATTAGTTTGTCAAGAAGTCTGAGAGGAAATTCCTAAATGCACCTAGGAGCAAGCCTATTGTTTTGATCCTGTGACCAGTAGGAATAACTTGAAGATAAAACATGATATAATATTGCAGCGGGAGAAATGAGTAAGAGGAAATAGGAGGGGCTGCATAGTCAGGAAAATGATCAGTTTGTAACATGACTTGTTATAGCAGAGGTAATACTGTGTTCTCTTCTCTGTTCCTCAGACCTTTCCCTGGCAAGGTAAGCAAGCAGTTATTAAAATGTGGGCAATAAAAGTTTTTTTGATAGGTTTTTATTTTTTTTTATTTAATGAATGCTTAGACTGAACCACTATAAAATACTTATTTCATACTTCAGATATTGGGAAATTGTGAACAGGGCTTCAGTCTGTTATGGCTCTGATGTAAATCCTACAACAGATAATTAATTTCTCTTCTGAGTGGGAACTAGTGGTTCCTGATTGCCCTAATTTCTATCTGGAAACTGTTGTTTGTTTTGTGATAGAAGACCTATAATGCAGCAGTGTGCCAGCTTGGAACTGAGTATATGTGAAGCTAAAGAATAGATTTGGGGAGGGACTGCTTTGGACACTTCATTGTTCAACACTATAGTCCATTACGCCAGAGAAGTGAAAGGAGTTTGGGATCTCAGACTATTAAAGCATTGGTGTTTCTTTAAGGGCACTGAAGACATTTGCAAGCATCTTTTATGAATTCTGACATTTTGGCTGATCTACTTTTTCTCCCTGTTCTTATTTCTATATTTTTTTTAACCATCCTTTTTCTCTGGCTTCATCTTGTATGTCAGGTGTTAGAGAGTTTCCTTTATCTCCTCATATAAGAGAGCTCCAACAGAGAAAATGCAATCCTTTTTTTTCCCCCTTCTTTTTCTTCAGGATATCTATTAATGATTTGTAAAGTTCTTGGAAGTAACAGACTTTTGAAAGAGAAAAATGAGCAAACAAGGTTAAATAGAACTCATAATATGCATATAAATTCTTATTTAAGATTTAACTCTTAAAAGAAACCTCAATCCTGAAACCCAAATAATTATTTTATAAATTTCTTTTCTAAATACCTTTTCACAAAAGATACCAACAAATTGTTGTGATGGCCAAAAGCAGTTGTGCTACTTAAGTATATTGCCTGTCTAGCAAAAACTTAATGAAGTGCCTGCTAAAACTAAAAATAAAAGCATTTCTGAACAAGTGGATTAAGTAACATTTTGGAGAATAGATTTCAATAGAAGTTGGAAACTGGGATATTTACATATGTAAATGGCTATCAATTATGAGAAACAGAATATGGCTGTGAAACTCGGGAATGATTCTTTGAGTAAAGTCCAAGTCATGAAGATATGAATTATTGATTTTAATGAGGTTGGTTGCTTGCTTTTTGTGTCTTGATGGTTATCTTTGCTCTTTGGGGAAATAATTGCAGAGGACGACAAAGTGAGTGTAGATTTAGCGTAGTTTGCCACTTACACTCTCGAACAGCAAACTCAGACATGAGTCACAAGGGTTAAACAAGTTGTTACTTGTTTGGTTTTGTGTGAAGATCCCTCTTACCCTGCCTGAAGTGGAAAAGATGGAGTAAAAAGGAATACAGTGAGTGGGTGGGTGGATGTGTTTTGAGGGAGGGGGAGTAGAATTTGGAAGGATCTATTACATTACAAGACATGATGTTTGGTCCAAAATGGCCAGTGTCTTGTCTTGGAAGTCTGTATTGACCTCTGGGCTTCTTGTTTTTTAGTTAAAAACAAAACAAAAAAAGGCCAAATCACTGTTGCAGTAGGGTAATCTGCCTGAGTATAAATAGTATATACAGTATCCCAGCTGTGGAGGTAAAAGAGTCTGGAATCCTTGATGGAGTCTGGAATCCTTGACACTTCAAATGTATCTGTGAATTACAGTCCCCTGGATCTTGCATGCTGCAGTTTAGGGACCATGTCAAAATGTCAGGAGCTGCTTTCACGTTTTGTGTTGACAATATGACCTTCAGGTTAAGAGATATCTGCTTACTTAAGCTGTGCCCGGTATATGTTTGTTTTACTCTATTTGGAGCTTTTGTAGTTGCATACTTCCAAATGGCCACAAAGCAAATGGGAGCATGAAACAACTGTCCTTTGCACTTGCAGGTGATTCTTCTAATACTTAAGCATTAATACTTCCACTTTTTCTTTGTGCCCTGGGGTATAATACTTTGTGGTAAAGCACATGTGCTGCTTAAATGAGAAGAAGGTAGGAAAGGAGCAAATTTATTTCCTGGTAACACTGTCCTCGTGCTAGTTAACATTTGTACCTGGAAGTGTGGGTTTGTAAATGGGGGAGTTTGCTGGGGAGGTGTTGTAAACAGGAGGGGGGATTTAGTCTTTTTAACCTGTTTCAGCTCAGTGCTGGTAGATGCAGCTGAGCATAGTGATGCTGTCTTGGGTCTTTTGTCCAGGTTTTGCTTCTTGTGTGTAGGCTGTGTTCAGCTCAGTACAAGGCTGCGGTAATGTGTGTGCCATCCACTTCTGTTCGCTCTTTTTTTTGGGTACTTATTCAAGATGGGCATATCAGCTGGCACAAGATTGACACACAGTGATATAGGTGATTACTGCATGGTTTGTGCTTCAAGGGCTTGTTACTCTTTGAGCTAAGTTAGCCAGGTCACTTTCACTGGAGCCTATCGCCTCTTTATGTAGAATGATAGCTGGTGTGAATCAAACTAATTCTGATTGTTAAGGCTGTGTAAAGCAGGGGACTGTCTCATTAACCAAGTTTAGTTGTAGCTTGGAAGGCCTCTAGTTTACTTCATAACTGCACTGCAATCTGATGTTATTTGTGAGCTTTGTGATTAGTTTATCATATTAGAAAAGCTCCCCCATCCACCCCCAATCTTGCACGGACTGTGTGCAGCATTACTGTCAGAGACGTATTTCCAGAGAGATGGGAATCAGGCCAAGCAGGAATTATTACAGGTTGTGGTAACTCTGTCTATCAATGACTGCACTTTGCAGTTGTGCAATGTTTGCATTGTGTCTGTCTTTGTCCTTTGTCAGACTTATTTGTCTTACACCCCAGCCTGTAGCTTCCTGAATAGAAAAATAGGGGTTCTGTCAGGACAGCTGTTTAAAAAAGGCACATGTTGAAATACTCAGGAAGAGAAAACTGTTTTCTGGGAAAATTACAAATTGCTGAGAGGAAGGACATAGCATGCAGATGGGCTAGAAAGTGTGCATGTTAAGATTCCTGGCCTTTTCCTGATCGGTAGCCTGATCTTGTGAGCAGAGCAAGGCTAAGCACTGGGAAGTTTTACGCAGATATCATTGTATTGGCTGAAATAGAGCAGATAGCCAGGGCCAGTCTCTTTGAAGTAGGGAAGTACTAACCCACTTATGAGGACTCCTTGTCTCTGCATGCTTTCTGTCACAAGGGACTTGTAGCTACAGTGTGTCACACCAGAAATAAAAGGGAAAAAAAATTGGGCCTGTAGCAAGTGAGAAAACAAAATCTGGAGACAGCAGTAGGTACAAGCCTGCTCCAAACCAGCAGTTATGGGCTGGCTTATGCAGGAGAACTTTGTTCTGCAAACTACCTCGGAGAGATCATGTTTTTTTTTGTGAACAGTGGCCCTTTCTGCCAATTTGAAGGACATCATGTGTCTTATGAGTGGCTACTGTATCTGTTACACAAGTGACAGCATAGCAACAGTAGACTTCTTTAATGTGTCTGATGTCAAATTTATTTTTATAAAGCAGTGCAATTCATTACTGGTGCCAGCCCAGATATTTGCTATGGCCGCAGTCAACACTTGTGACACAGCTGTTGCTGCCATTGCACAGTGAGATCCCCAGTTTGAGTATAAGGTAAAATTAAAGCAGGTTTTTCTTATTTGCAGTCAGAAATCTACAGAGGACCACAAATACAGCCTTTTGTTGGTACTTGTGTTGTACAGCGGTTGGAATCAAGAATTTATGATGAACCTGATGTTATTTAGGGCTGTATCATTTCTTTCTATAGACACTCCTCTGCTGCAGGTTGTTTCTCCATTGATGTAGTTTTTGCTGATGTTTAGAGTTTTTTTGAAAAGGTGGGACCATTTGCCTAGTTCCTTAAAATACTCTTTTTTTAATAGTCAAGTCAGCAATAAGAGCATATGTGTAGTTTAGTGGCTCAATAGTCTTGATTTAAAAATGCTACCTGAAATGTGTCTGTATGTTACCGTTCTGAGAGGAGTTACAGATCAGATAGAGGGTAGTAGGAGGAGTAAGGTGGATAACTGATGCATGACTGTAAGTATGTTTGTCACCACCAAATTGATTACTGTAACTGGGCTAATCTAGTGTTTTTTCCTTTCTCAGACTTTGGTGCTTTTATATAACACTAGTAAGCAACTTGCTCTGTATTTTATCTTTCCCCTTGTTGTTCAGTGATGTGGTACAAATTAAGAAGGATTATCTGCTAAATGTCTGTTCTTTTAACAGGGCCAATATTGTTGGACAGTGTGGGAATTTACAAAGTGTTGCCTTTCTCTGCTTTTGGGATTTTTCTCTGCTCTCTCCCTCATGAGAAACAGGAAAGAAAACATTTTTTTGATGAGGATATTAGTGTCACATTGGCATTTTAGAGCAGTTGGATTTAAATGGGTTGTTCTTAGAATTAGGAGTTCAGTCTTCAGTCTGTTGTTACTGTGGATACAGCAATTTGCTAAAGTAGCCACCTCTTCATGCTTTGCCAGTGGCTCAACGAGCCTTCCATGGGTCCACCTGCACACCTTATGTTAAACTGAACTCATGCCCATTGACTGCTGGAACCTACCTACTTTTTATAGATGAAAGAGTGAAGGGGGCAGAGTTTGGACTGAAGGGAATGAAAGTCTCAGAAACCTCACCCCCATCCAAATACTGCTTTTTTGTTCCTACGTTCACAGAGATGCATCCTTTGGGCATGGAAAATCATAGACATTTTCCTAAAACATCTGGGTGATAAATACCTGTTAGAACCCGATGCTAACTCTGTGTGAGCTTAAACATAGTTTCATATCTTGAGTTCTGTGCTCTTCTGCCTTCATTTTTTTTTTTTTATTCTTTGGAATATGGGCTGTCTGATCTGTAAACCAGCACATTTGAACACGTTTAAAAGCAAGCTGGTGGAAACATTCATTTGCAAGTAAACTAAATGGACAGGAATGAAGATAATTCATGCGTTTAGTGGGAGAAAAATACCCAAACACCACCTTTGTAGTACAGTTAAATGTAGTTAAGCATTTTAGGTTTCCAGCCCTGGATCCCTGGAGATTTGCACTTATTTTGTTGAGGAGCTTCATTTTATGGAATATTGCTAAACTGGAGTTTAATGAAAGGAGCATGGGGAAATCCTATGGAAACCGTGACTGCTGAACTGCTCAAAAGGATTTCAACTTGCTTTCTGTGTTGGTGCTTTAGTGAAATGCAAATTGAGTGAAGAATGAATGAATGAAGGTGTCCAGCCCTTGAGGGTTTCACTGCTTTGCCTGGATTGGGGGCCAGAGTCAGGAGTGGCCACATGAGTCAGTGCTGAGATCATTAGGCTGAGGACACCAGCTGTGCTATTATTAGGGATTTTAAAGTCTATGGCAGATGTTCTTAGGCTCTCTTCCAGCCCCCACATATGGTGCAGTGGAATACATGGAAAAAGAAATTATGACAATTTGTTTTCCCATTCAACAAACAGATTTTTAAAATGTTTAAAATATTTTTTCTCTGTGTAGCTAGACAAGATATTTATGTTAACTTGAATGCCATAAAAACCAGTTTGAAGTATTTGAGCCAAGAACAAAAAATGTATTCATATGAAAGTAAATACATGTGCTTTCCTTGAAAAGGAGGACTTGAGGAGCTAGCCAGAACTCAGTTTTGGAAGTGCATGTGTTTTGCTGTTTAAGTATTTGTTTTCTATTTTCCTTACCTCTGCTATTTAGACAGGGCCCTTATTGGATTACTTTTTGTATATGTGTATAATGCAAAGCTGTACCTGCAAAGATTTTGAATGCTGGTGATGAGACGCAAGAGAAGATGTACACAGAGCAGAGAGGTATTAATAATGAGATTAAAGTTTTTGTGCAGAAATACTGCTTATTATATTATGGTGATACAGCACATTGCTGATGAAGAAAAGCATGTTTTTTCTTTCTTTTTGTTGTCATAAGAGTATGTGTGTGTCTTGTTTTGAAAGTGTAATTTGTTTTCTCTGTGGAAGTCACTTAGCCATTTTAGATACCCTTAAGGTATAAATCACAAGCTGCTCTGTGGAGTTCTGATATGCTCTGGTTGTACAAAATGCAAAAGGAAGGTATCTGCCAGGAAGCTGCAAGTGTGACTAAAAGATAGACTGAAAGTACATAAGGAGCTGAAGAATGCAAACTATTTAGGATAGGTAACAATATGTCTCTGTATCTCATGTCTTAGGGGTTTTTTAGCCATGGAAATGTGTTGTTGCTAAGCAGAACAACAACTGTTTAAACAATCCCCTGTTCATCAGCTTTTCCTTTCTGTCATCAAAATATGTGGTGTTAATTTTGAGTTAAGCCAGCTGAGAGGGTGCATGAGTTCCCCTGAACACAAAGAGAAGAAAAAGCAACACTTGAGAAGTTTATTTTTTATGAATTTTTATATGTCCGTCTCTCAGCTCCTGAACTCTGAGACAGCTCTCTCATACAGAGCTTTCTAGTATGATTAAAGAGAAAAGGACCCAAATTAAAGTAATCTAACACACAGTTCTTATTGAGGCTCTCATGCCTTTTGCATGCGTTTTCTCTGTGCGTGTTTCTTTCTGGATTACAAGAACAGACCATACCTTTGATCAGAAAACTGAGTATTCCTTCTCTGCATTGTTTTATCTGACACCAAGGAAACACTGTTGGAGACCTAAAGGTTTTTGGTTTTTTTTATTCTTCTTAAGTCACTGGGATTTTAATCAAATGCTCTGATGCACTTGTAGGTGCATATTGCTGATAAGGGATATATCTCTGGATCTAGTCTGAATGTGATTTCTCCTTTTTATTTCCCTATCTCCAAACTGTTGATCTTTCTACGTTCTGGTAGTGGTGTTATTTTAAACCATTGGAGAGCCAGGTAGTTCTTCAGGTTGTTTCCACATTGTGGTCTAAAAGAGCTAAGTGCATCCATGTACTGCACTGTGGGGAGCAATGAGTTGAAGTCTGTGGTGGTTGATGTGGATGAGTGCTGTTTTACAGCTTATACCTGGTCATTTGAGAGTGCTGCTCTGTAGTTGAACCCCAAGTAAAGCAGGATTGTCTGCTGAAACTTGTGTGTTGATAGCCCAAACTGATAGCAGTGAGTAATCAGTTGCTATTTGAGTAAGATTGTGACAGTCCCCACAGTCACATAGCTCCTATGAAAAGAACAGTTTCTCCTGTGTTACTGAGATTACAGTGTGGGACCCAGAGAAAATTTAAGAGGATTAGTCATGGCATGTTGCTGCATTAAGCCTGACTGCTTAATCAGAAGGATTTTTTCCTGAAGATTATTTTGTTGGCAAAACTGGGAAAATTGGGATCTTGATGAGCTCCAGAGGTTTGAAGCCTGGAGCGAGAAAAGTCCTAATTTGCTAACATGACTGGTTAGAACATGTTTTTCTCAGGTTAGATGTGAACTGTCACATGTGCATGATGGGAAGAGATTGGGCTAAATGCACTTGTGATATTAAGCTTGCCTTCCTAGGTGGCAGTGCTTATTTGACTAGAATTGAGTATTTATATAGCTTCTTACAGTATCAACTACTTTCTAACACAAAAATAATTGCTTGGATTAAAGTGGTTGAGCCTTGCACAGCCTTGTACTGAGAGTATTAAGCCTGGGTCAGCTCCCCCCTCTTCCTCCAGTTCTGAACTTCAGCAGCCTGTTCAGTTCTCTGTGCATGAAGTGGGAGTATATGAGAAGGAAGGTTTATTGTAAACATGTTCCAGAAATGCATTTTCCTCTTCCAAGGATGTGCTCAGAGGAAGCAGTTGAGCTTGTTAAATCTTAGCTTCTAGGATGCCCTGCAACTCCAGTGATGCCATCAGTGATGTTGGTTCCCATACCTCCTTTGATAGAAAATGCTTCCAGGCAGTGGGTTTGAGCTGAATGATTGAGAGTTATATTTTAATTTCTCTGTAACGCCACAATGCTTTAGACGTGTAGGTTCTCATATGGATGTGTATCTTTGTGGGTAGATGGAGGAAAACTCATTCTCTCACTGAACATATATTCTAAGTCTCCTCTGTGAGAATGTACAGGAGCCTACAAGTCAGTTTCATTCCTTCTTCAGCCTTAATATACTGTAAATAATGTGGGAACTACCATGTTAGGGGTTTGCATGTATTTGTTTTATGAATGTTCATTTTGCTAATTGCCAGGTTGATAGATTAATGCATACTCCTGGGGTGTATTGAAAATGGATTGTGGATTTGTTTGTTTACTTAGAAATTTATTTTTTAAATACCCCTCCCTTCCCCAAGCTTGACATTTCTTTTTACTGCTATCTTACAATACTAAGCATGTTTCAGCTTCAAGTCAGAAGTAGGAAGAGAAATTTGTGTTCTGAAATGAGTGAAGCTCTGAAGAAGTGGATCTCCCACTCTCTCTCCCTCGTCCTAGTTTAAAATTAGATCAGCTGGCCCAACAGGAAGGGGCTTACATTTCTTGCTCATTTTCCAACTGTCAAGCAGAGCATGTAGTCATGCTGAACAAAGCAGCAGCATTCCTGGATCCTTTTAATGATGTATTCAGAACTCCAGTGCCTCCTGATTTAATGAGTACAGTGAATGTATTCACAACTAACAAGAGTGTGCTCATTAAACAGCAGTAAGTTAACTGTCCTATTCTCTTGTAGCAATCCAGTTCATAATTAAATAGTGCCATATCTGAATACAACACTGGGCTGTCAAATGGAGAGGTTAGATGTTCTGTGGATATGTGTGGTTAGATGGGGTTGTTGGACTATAAGTAATTTAGCTTAGCTTGTCTCACTGGTAAGAATACTTTTCTTGATGGAGACTTAGTGTTTACCACTCCCAACCAACCAAAAAGTTTAAACTTTAACAGTCAGAATGTTAATTTAAATTGTCTTTTGGCTGGTAGCTTTCAGTTTTATATTCTACTTCATTGCACTACTGTTGTTGTGTAAATCCAAAGTAACACAGCTATATTAAACTGAATTTGCCAGACTGTAACTGAGGGTACAATTGGACCTTTGGTTGACTTGACTGCTACATAAACTCAGTCCTGAAAATCCTGATGGTTAAGTGGTGACATTTGAAAATGGAGAGATCAGTTTAGTGTTTTGGATTGGTAGGTACAAGCTGAACAAAGATTAGACTGCTTAGAGGCATACAGGAGTATGTTGGATTTGTCTTCAGTAATGTTAAGATAAAAGTAGCAGCTGAGTTCTCATCTAAGTTACCTACTCCCTACACACTTACCTAATTTTTTGTGTAATTGTGGGTGGAAATGGAAATACTGAATTTATGTAAATATTGCTTTTAATCTAATGTCTATTCTGGAATATTTTGGTTTTTAATAGTTACAGCCAGTATTTAATAAGAGATTTGGAGGCAGAGGGAGTTTGGGCCTGAGGGAGGGACAGCATATGCATGCTCTCTGCTTTTCTGCTGGGAACATCCTGACACTGTCTTGGGGCCTTTTAGCATAATCGGGATGACACCAAGCCAGTTCTCATTTCAAACCAGCTGACAATCTATTCAGTTTGTGCTGTGTGCCTTTCTTTAAACTGATTTCAGAAAAAAGCCATACAGTCTTTCGTACCTGTTTGCCATCTGGAAAACGAGGCTCCCACAGGGGTGGGGGTAGATGTACTGAATGTTTGATGCAGCCTTCTGCAGCTGCTGCCTGTTACCGCAGCCTGACTGTGCCTGGCTCTGATCTCGGCTCCTCAGCCAGGCCCTGCAGGTCCCTGGCATGGGCTCCTGTGTAAGTCGATCAAATGTATGCTGAACTCTAATAATTCCTGTGTTCCCCAAGAGCCATTTTCATTCAGATTCCTTGTGTAAGCATCATTGCTTGTCTTCTCTGTCCTTTCATGCTAACACTGAATGGTATGGTTCCTTTTAAATGTTCCTGCTTTGCTCATGCTAGTACATGTCGTAAAACCTAGGCATGAATTGTTTGATGTAATTCAAAGGAAGAAAATTTGTACACTTCAGAGTAAGAAAGAACCTGTTCTTTTCATCTTTGAATAAGAAGAATGACCCACAGTGGTTGATTCAGACTGGAAACCAGTTGTTTACTTGACGCATCGCATGGAGACACACTTGCAGCTACTAGTGTCTTGTGTAGTGTGGGTGCGTGGAGTGAGACCACTGTGTGTAGAGAAAGAGGAGAGAGGCAGGGAGGAGAGCTCAGGATGTCTTTGGTTTGTTTTAATCCTCAGTAAAACTTTCCCTGCTGGTTATCTGGAACGGGTGAATTCAGCTGGTTGACCTTTTTGTGTAACTCACTGATGGAGTTGAATTGGGTACTGCCATAGGGATACTATTCAAAACTGAGGCAGGGAAGAATCTGTTACTTTTTACTTCTGCCCCAGGTTTTTTTCCTGTCTATATTGTGCAGATTGGTAAAAGGCCCATGTATTTTTCTTCAGTTGTGTGTTTGGTGGGGGGTGTGGATGGTGGTTACTTTGGTTTTTGTTTGTGGGGGGAGAGAAAAGGAGTATTTGGGGGGAAAACTGCTTTTTTAGTCTTATTTTTGCTTTTAACCTCCTTTGATACTAGACCACAAATGTGCATTAGATGAGGAACAAAGTGGAAACAGTTCCTGTGTTCCCCAAGCCTATTTTTGCAAGATCTTAAATATCTCTAAATTAGTACTGAACTTTATCTGGTTTTGGCTTAAGTGTTTTTATATAAATTCTGAACTTTGTATTTGTCTTACAACTTTCTTATAGTAGCCATATAAATTATTTTATACTTTTAATGTTAAGATAGTCTATTACTCTGCCTACTTGCTCAGAAAATAATCTGCTCTTTACTGACTGTGCCTAGGTATCCGAAAAGCTGAGACACATTCCAAATGTTCTAGTTCTGTGTAATAATTTATCCTGCCTACATAGTGTTTTCAGAGAATCTGCAGGGGGAGGATTTCAGACTGAACACGTACTTGCTTGTGTGGGTATGAGAAGGCAGTGTAGGGGATATCCTTCACCAGAAAAATGATCCACAGTTTTCTCTGTAAACATTCTTGGTTTGTTTTTTCACTTTGCATCTTAACACTCACAGGGCCCAATACCAGTTACTACAAAGGACAGACTTTTATGACCTTGCATTAGTAAATCAACACTAGTTATTAGCACAGGCAAGTGACTCTAATGACAGTGACCTTTTCATTCCGTACCACCAAGCTAAGATGGTAGTGAAGGTTATATTGCAAACGAATAAAATAAAATAATTGAGAAACATTGAATTGAAATACGTTGTAGGTAAAGGAAATCAGGAAATGTTTTGCTTTGCAAGTGGGCTAATTATAAAGGTGGGGGATTTTTTGATTGGGGTGTTTTATTCCCATAGCAAATGGACTATCAAAGAATAGATGTGCTAGACAGTGGACTTAAATTACTTGAAATAACTTTGCTGTACTATCACAAAGCAGACAGTCTTGAACATGTGCAGCCTGAGTAGATGGATGGTATAGGTCATTCAGTGCTGAATTGTTGCTGCTCTGTTGACACAATGTTTGATGGATAGGCAGGAGACACTTGGTTAATGTCTTGGGGCTTTGGAGATTGCATTGTGTCAGCAAGGTGACCTCATAAAAATCTATATGTAAATAGCATAAATCTGTCTATATCTATACACTATTTAGTTACCAGTCAACTAGAGTTAAATCCTAATTTACCTCTTAACAGTGGCACAATCTGGCAGAAGATAAATAATGTAACTGCCAGTTCATTCTTGATTATAGTGTCAGCCAGTGTTCCTGCTGCTGAAGATGTGTGGGCAAGACAGATGGGAGATGGTAATTACACGGACTTATTGGGAAACTTAAAAGAAAAGTGTTTGTTGAAAAACTCTTACTTCTCAGAAAAACTGTTTTGCAACTTAACTTAAAAATTAATGAAAACAAAAAATAGATTTTCACAAGATACTATATTACCTGCTGTGATTTTGGGGAAATATCTGTTGAAATCCCAGCTTGTACAGAAACGGTATGAACAGGAAATCTCTCTTAGTTCTGCATGTTGCTGAAAAGAAACACATTTTCTGCAATTCCAGCCTTTAAAAGAGTATTTTATTCCCTCCCCTGACCACTGAAAGAGCTGTATTTGCATATTGCTGCAAATGTTTGTTCTAAGTTGTCTTTAACTGATTGTTGAAGGTATATCTTTGTATTTCTTTCCTTCCTTTTTTTTCTGTCTAGCATTCTCTGGGAATAAAAGAGACTTCAGTTCTGTGTGAAAAAATTTTATTTGTTTTTAATTTAAATCTTGTTTCTTCACTGTCAGGCTCAAATTCTTACATTGCAGGTGTTTCAGTTCAGGCGTACGATGAAGTATAGAAATGCACATGGGAATAGAATTATATTTGCAAATGTAAATCACCTCATCAAATCCACCATTCACCATATGGTGAATTTCAGTCTGCTGTAATCATAGCCTGATGCTTGGAACAGTTATACTCTTTAGTGTGTTAAAACTTGGAATCAGGACTGTTGTGAAGCAGAAAACAGTGGTGTGAAAAGGCACTGGGAATACCTGCAGCTTCACTGATAAAGTAAATGACAAGTTGTATATCTATGCTAGATGTTATCCAGTCATACAGTAATGCTCAGTTTGGAACTGAGGAATAATCAGAGAACCAGAATGGTTTTGGTTGGAAGGGACTTCTAAAAGGATATTTTTGATTAGAGTTGTCAGTGGCCAAAAGCTTGATGCAGTGGGAATCAGTGTACTTAACCACTGATGTAGGCGTGAGCCTTTTGATTAATTACAATTGAACTTTTAAAAATCTATTTCATTAGACATGATTGGGGAGGTGATTTCTAATAAGCAAAATCAGATGAGAAATATTTAAAATTGTGTTATTATTTGCTTTTGTCTGAAGGAGCATCTGCTTTGGAATACTTTTTTCGCAGAGGGAGTTGCATTTCATACCTACAAAGATTCGAAAGTTTATCCTTGGTGCAGGCTTGGCCCTGAAAAACGATGTTTATGCATCCGTTGTTTTGACACTTTGTTTTCAGTTGGGTCGGTCCACAAAAAAAATTGCTGCTGGGAGAAGAGGTATCTGCAATGGCAAACTTGTCCTTAATGTGAGGGAACAGGAGGCTGGCTGAGAAGAACTGACATGACTTGTCTTGAAGGAGAAGTTAAGAGAAAGGAAATTGCTCACAATTTTTGTGAAGAATAATAAAATATTTACAAATTCTTAAATCTCAGAAGTTTGTTGAGGTGACAGGTCATACTCTACATAAAAAAGCCATTTTGAGAAGGGCAGAGTTCATGACTGGCTTTACTTTGAAGGGTAATTTCAGGAAAAAGGAGTTTAATTTGTTGGAGTATGTGTGTGATTGCCAGATGAACTCATAGCTCTGTTCTCCCATGAGTGTTTCAAGACATGCATCAGAAAGCCTTAGTCTTTTGAGATGTATGCAGTTTTAAAATATGGCTTTATTTTGCTGTGTAAATAAATCTTACTACTTTTGTGGAGACTCTGGAAACACTTTGCAGTGTTTTCATCGTGTTTGAAAGGAAAAGATTTGCTACCATCTGTTCTGTCCAGAGGATTTTTGTGTATAGTCATCTATACTGCTTTGTGGTCATACTAAAAATTTTGGACGTGGTTAGGAGTGTAGATATCATAATATACATTTAAAAGATCAAGGTTTTAATGCAGCAGACAGAAAAGAGGAGTAGCCTAATGCTGTTTGATTCAGTTTGGTAGTTTGTGTAGCTGCTCTGCCAAGAGAGGGTGAGGAAACTTGTGCGTGAGCCAAAGTTACAATTGCATTCGAATGACCTTACAGCCTCAAGAACTGTTCATGTGGGGGAAACACAAATAGAAGTGACACTTAAAGCAAGCCTGCTAGCCACATGGTGAGATTCTGGTGGGGAGAAGGAGACACCAGAAAGGAAGAATGCTGTGCAGATGATCAGCAGCAAAAGGAGTTGAAAACCAGGTACCACAGGGGCTGTAATCCCCCAGTACTGTTTGTGTCTCCTAGAGCTGAGCTTTGACTGTAAGTATGTATGTAGTGTGTGTGCAGAGGCATTGCTAGCCATGTTTTAAATTAACTCAGACAAAGGAAAGGAGCATGGCAAACGCTACTCTAGTACTTTTCATTTTCCCCTACTCAGCAGTTCAGCTGAATGCTGTTTTTCAACTATTGCACTGCATAACGCTGCCCGGCGTCTTTCTCAAATACCGCTGAGCTGAGCTGCTGTTGTGTTCTCAGATGCAGCTTTGGACTGGTGGGGCAGGGGTATAGACTTACGTTTTGATGTTCAAAAGTAGGTTATTGACAGTGTACTGTGCTTTGGTGGGTCAGGGATCACTGTTTACTGTGGTTGCCTCCTTCCCTGCCTCCACATCTAACATGAGTAAACTGGCATGTTATTTACCACCATGAGATGTTTTTGAGAATAAACGGGAAGGAATCTGAGATGGCTATTGTTAAGGTTACAGTTAAAACTGCTTTGGGCATCAGGTCTCTTAAGTTGTGGTGTTATTGTTAAACATGTGCTGCATTGGAAACAGGTAGATTGGTGCAAGAGTAATTGCTTGCACAGTTTTGCAGGCTTTCAGCTGCAAAGAAATTGCACTTATTTGAGGTACTCAAATTGTCCTATATTTGTAGGGCAATTAATTTGTCGCTGATTTCTCTTGACAATCCTGGTGTTAATATTTATATATTGTGTGTATTAATCTTTGTATATGCTGATAGGTAATTTGGTAGCTCTGAGCCCATTCAGTGAAGTATGCCATTAGTGATGCCTGTCTAACTGGTATCCTGGACTTCATTCTGTTAAAATGAAAATTTTTGACAATATAAGGAGCTTAGACATGGGTGTTTCCTTTGAGACAAGAGGACTTGTACTAGGGTTGTTGTCATTTTATTAAGCTTATTTTCTAGATGTGACTGGAGTTTGCTTTTCTTATATGTATCTAAATTTAAAACCAGAGCTTTAAAACAGGGAAAAAAAAGCAAACCAGTTCAAAATAATTAATTAATTATAAGCAATATGAACTATTTTCTTTGTAGAACTTTTTTTTAAGAACAGTTTTTCTTTTTAAGTCTAATGGCTCTGGAATACTGGATTGCTGCTGGAGAGTTATGTTCTTGTGTTCTGGTGGCTGGAAGGCAGGAAAGCTCTTTAGATTCTTCCCCCCAGCTTGATCTTTGTTGCTATAATCAAACAAGGAGCAACTTTTTATAATTTACTAGTTCTTTATGCTACTGCATAACTTGGCTGTCCTGAACTCAGTTAAAAGAATGAGTATGCTTGATAAACTTGTAAAAAATATTTGCAACTGCTCCTAATCAAGTTTAACTTCACTTTTCACATGTTCTTTGTAACAAAACCCATTTCAACTTGGAGCCAAAGTAGTTAAAGGGCCCTTCTATCATTGGGAGCTTTTTAGCATTGGAATAATGCCCATAATAGCTGTTCCTTGGTCTGTGATTGACTGACTTGAAGGAAGATGACATTTCTTAATGAAAAGCTTTGCATTTTAAAGCTTTATAAAAATACTTTGGATGTGCACTACCTGCAATACCTAAAATCCCTAACACACTCAACAATCTCAGTGCTACAGTTGTTTTCAGACTATTGTAGGAAAGCAGAAGGAAGGAATTGAGATGTTTTTGTAGAGCTTTTTGCATTTGTAACATGACATTGCAAAGTATAGGAGTGTAATTGTAGTTTGGCAGAGATGGAGTTCATATCAGGCAGAAAGAATACCCTTATTGGTTTTTTTTCACTCCCCATTCTGTCCCCACTAGTTCAGGTAGGATTTTATTGGCAACAGAATTGCACTTAAATTCTAGTAGAATCCCACTCCTTAGGGATTAGACTGAAAAGATCTAAAGTGTTCTAGAGCAAAATACATCTGATGGGTTCTTGTTTGTTTCTCTGTCGCTCCCTATTTTTTTCCACTTGTAAATTCCCATTTCACCTCCTGATAAACAGCATACAAGATACACTGAATACAATGGATTTTTCTCCCTGTTTACTTACCTGCACTTCTTTGTTCTTTAAGATAAGTCTACTTCTAGTAAGGTGCTTGTATTCATCACAGGGTGGCTCAGAATTTGTATGCCCTGTTTTTTATTTATCTCTAAAGTACAGAGGAACAGCTGCATTGCGCAGGTGTTGAGCAATTTTCAGTTTGTATGGAGAAAGTATTTTTGAAGGAACATGGTAAAAGAAATATTTTTAACAGACTTAGTTCTTCTCAAACCCTAAAGCCCCTCCCATACCCCATTTTGTGTATCTCAGGTGTTGCTGTTTAATGTATGTACTGCTATGAAATGGAGTGCAGTTGAAATAAATTGTGTTTCTTTTTGGTGAACTGTGTACTAGGAAGGAAAGTTGAATGCAGATGAAATTGATGTCAAAGGTGCTGTAAGAGACAGGAGGTTTTGTTCAGTGAGCAGTTTGGTTCTAAACATGTGAAGGGAGCTTGGATGAAAGCGAGCAGTAGGTCTGTGTTAAAACTTGCAGTCTGTACAGACTAGCAAGGAAATAGAATAACTTAAATTTTTAAACAGAACTGAAAGTACTTAGAGTGATTTAGTAATACATTTACTAGCCTTCCTAACTAGGACTTCTAGGTGGAATTATTCTGAGACAACTCAAATATGAAGTTGAAGACTGAGGTGGGTATGTGGCCTTTTACAGCAGTACAGATTGCCTTCAAGTCATCACAAGGCTATAACAGGAATTACTGGGAAAACCTGAGGATTAGAAATGATGAAAATGTATTTCACCTTTTGGGTTCCATGTTGTTAGATTTTTAAGTACTGAAACTATTTTCTCATCAACTGTGATACTTTTGTCTTTGATCCTATTTCATTCTGAAATCCTTTTTCTCTAAAAGAGATGAAATTTGCTTCCTGATGTCATGTGACTTCACACATACAAGGTTTCATCAGAGAACTAGAACTGAAAGTGAAAAATGTAGCTAACAAAGAAACTTTCAACAGAGGAGATGCAGAATGAATAGCTGCCTAGATAGGCTCTAAAAATCATGTGAACTTTAAGCCACTCAAGAGCTTAATTTAGTGGAAGACTGGCCTGAGAGGCTTAATATAGACAGCTCAGATATCATGTGGGAAGTCTAATATAGACATGTATTGATATAAGAGACCTTGAGCTTATTTTTATTTGTTCCTGGTCAGATTGTTTGTTTCCCTCCCTTAACCCCACTCTTTACTCTCAGGAAATGCAGTAAAATGGCAGCTGTTACTGCACAACTACACCTGACTGTACCAGGGAGAGTGAAGGAAAAATTGGCCTTTTGATACTGGCATTTGTTTTGATTTGGTCAGCTTTCACTGGAGTCTTCCGTAAACTTCTTTGGTGCTGCTCCTGATAACTTTGACTGGGAATATGAAATGAGTAGTGACTCTGGTCAGGATATCCTTCTGCTTGCTGAGAAGCTTTGGTGACTTCTGAAAGATGCAAGGTCACTGGGATTTCTACTGTTTTTCCTTTCTTTCTTTTTTCTTTTTATTTCCTTTCTCTTTATATCTTAGAACTAGTTTATTTGTTTGTCTCCTAATACTGTAGCTTCAAATTATAGCTATTACATCAACAGCACAGGCTCTGACCTGAGACAGTTTGTAGGAAGTCAGAGATCTATTAATCTGTTCACTGCATTTGCTAATATGCCAGAGTAATTTTTAACTCTCTTCAGAAAACTCCGTGTTTCTTGCCTGGTCATTAACAAAACATCAGTAGGAAGGTCACAGTGTAACTGATGTGACTTGCCCTCTGATGGAAGTGTCATGGGAAAAGCAAATGGAGAGGTGGATTCCCTCTGAGTTTACAGTAGCCATGGAAAGTTGTGCTTTGTTAAAATCTCCATCAGGTTTTAGGAAAGAAAAGCCACCCACACTCTTAAATCTTTACTTAAAAAAAAAAAAAAAAAAAAAAAAAGGTTTTCAAGTTTACTTTAGCTCTTACCAGAAATTTATTTGGGATAAAATCATACTGTTGGTCGGGAAGCAGCTGGGGATTTTAACTGTACAAGAAAAAATGTATCTGGAGTAGGTGGTCGATATCACTCTGAGTCTTCCTAAAATTACAGCCCTTAATGCTGTCACTGTTTATGACATGTAATTGTACTTACGGATCTGTACTTTCCTAACTGGAGAATTTAGTTTGAGAAGTAATATTATGAAAGCAAGAGTGTTGTCCTCCACGTGAACAGCTGAAATACCTCAACAAAACCTGACAAAACCAGAATAAGTAGGACACCTTTATGTTCAAATACTTTTTAAACTGATGGTGAATGTTCTACTACTAAAGTTCTCAGGGAACAAAGATAACTTCTAGATTAAGGTGGGGAATAAGAGTCGGACCAAGGCTTCTAGTGATTGGTTGCAGAGTTTTTGCTGTAATGACTCAAGAACCATGTTATTCATCCTTTTAAAATAAGTCACAGTATTCTTCTCTGGTAGCACTGAGTGGTGGAAGTTGCAGATGTTTGTGGTCTACACAGGGAGGACAGTTTTGTGTCTGAAGTCTCTTAAGTCTTGCTCACTTTTTTTATGTCTTTCTGAGAGATGGCAAATTGCTTTTGAATTAAAAAAATCACAAATACAGATTTTCTGTAGTGATCACAGCAGGAAAACCACAATACAGGTATCCCTACAGAAATAACCTGGGTATATCTTTTAATCCACTGTTTTATTACTGTTTTATAGCAAGAAAAATAACTTTTAATGTCGAGGGTGTTGCACTTGCTTACAGAATGTTACATATATTATTACATGTTGCTTCTGAAGACTTCCACAGACACAATCATGGAAAACTACTGAATTGCAAAGCAATATATATTTAAGTGCATTAAATTGAAATTATCAATGTGATTCTAACATATTTAGACTTTACAGTCAGTGTTGCTTATAATGCAAAAACCTCAGCTTTTGGAGATTGCCTGTAAAATACCTGTCACCTGGGGAAGAAAAATGTGTCTGCGATGGTCATGATGGTCATGCAGTGAGGGCTTCCCTACCTCAGCAGCCATTCTTTAGTCTGCCTTTCAGTCTCGCTTGTCATCAGACTGAGCTGTGGGGCTGTTATGAAGTTCTCAGAAATGCTTTCCGCTAATAATGTGCATGTCTTGTAGTTGAGAAGTTATTTTTAGCAGTCTGGTGAGACTCTTAGAGTCGCTGAGGGACAGAGCCCTGGCAGAGGGCTGGAAAAGGGAGCTGCCTGCCAATGGATTGGAATGGGAGAGGGGGAGATGGTACCTTTCATTCCCATCCATCTTTTTTTATTTTTGACTGCATTGTTCTTTCCTGGTAACTTGCAAAGAAAAGGCGTGTTTCTCAGGTTTGTAAAACCATATTTGGCTGGGAATAATCTCTGTGTTACTGAGGCAAAATTGGTGGAATTGCATGAGTGGAAACTTCCATTTCCACTATGATGATGTTCAAGGGCTGGCCAGATCTCAACAGACACCTTTTAACTCGAGTAAATCTGAGAAGTGGTGCTCTTCACTCCGCAGTAGTGGAAAGGCTCTGACCTGAGACAGTTTGTAGGAAGTCAGAGTTGTATTAATCTGTTCACTGCATTTGCTAATATACCAGACCTTTTCCTGACTGTGCAGTAACCAAGGGAAGTTAATGCACACAAGAGTGCCACTGAAAAAGCAAATTGTTTTAAATTGTAGAACCTTTAATTTGACCATAATAGTCAGATGCAAGCAGCTTTTTAATGTTTACAATTCGGTAAAACGCCCATGAGGCTCAATTTGACCTATTTTATTCACAGAACTATTAGGTAAAAATTGCTGGGATAGAAAAATAGCAGAAAGCACAAGAGGGCCCACCAGTTTATGTGGTGCTTATGTGCTGGAAGCTGCTCTTTTTTCCAGATGGAATAGCTAGTGGGACTCACCTAAGTAAACTGCCATGCTTTTCCTCTCTTCCAGCTTTTTCTTACTTTTAATGTGTGTTTTGTTTTAGTGCTGTAATCAAAGGTCATGCCCAGTCTGTCTCCACATGCATGGCTGAGTGAGTGGATTTTTCTTTCATGTTTATCTTTGCAAAGAAAACCTGTGGGTGCAGAATTTTAAATGGGATTCAGAGTGGTTTGAGACTTCTCTAAATGACATACCTGGGAATGCTGCCACTTAGCAGACACGTTTCAGTGATGTGTATTTCATTGCTGTAGGACATCAAAGATGAAGTAAGGTAGGCTGTGTCAGTTTCTACTGACGGTGTTCAAAAAGTAACAGAAGGTTTGCAGGCATGCTGAAGTGAAAGATATCCTTCTTGTTACTATTTAAGGTTAGGTTTTATATGTTCCACCATACTATCTCTTTATACTGAAGTAGTGTCATTTATTTGATATGAAAAAACTGGTCCCTTTCTTACTTGAAGATGACTTTGAAGATACTCGTCTGTCTTTCCTCAGACCAGTCAGGATGGGTTCATGCTGAATGTTCTCTGTTTTGATTGGTAGGCATTGGTCCTGTTCGCAGCACTGTATGATGGGCAACTTTTATGCTACCTGTGCTGTTGTGTGGTAGATTTTTGGGGGCTTCATCCAGTGGTGCAGTATAGTGTCTATATTGTCTATATACGATGTTTGTAGGAAAATTTTGCATATGGCACTTCAGTTCTGTTGAGTTGGGTATTTTCTGCCCACTGTCAGGTAGAAGATGTGATGCACTCTGGATAATTTGCAAACTTGCTTAGTTGGAGTTCAGTTTTATTTTTACACTGTTTGTAATTTGTCTGAAGAGTACAGGCTATGCTGTACTGGTTGTAATGGTTACAACCAGTGGTTATGGTGGTATCCCTTGCCTTGCAGCAAAGGGAATTGGTGATGAATGCAAACTGTGCTATGATAGCTAAACGTGAAATATTTGGTTTTAAAGGCCTGATGGCATGTGTGTCTCTGCTGATACTGATGATTGGGCTGAATAACATAAAAATTATGTGGTCAGTGTCCTCTCTAGTTGCGTCTAATTTTGTGCTGTGGATGTTGTGGCAGCACTGTGCAGCTGTATTACCTGCATGCATGTTTGGACCAAGGGTAGAGGATGCTCAAATTCCCTTTCTGCTTTCATCTGTAGGAATATACACTGCTGCTGTGCATTAATGCACATTCTACATTATTTTGACCTGATTTGGAAATAAATGTATAAATTCTAAGAGCTGAGCAGAATGGATTCATGTATCTTCAGTGTCATAGTTTTGTGATGCATGACTGCAAGAACAAGTTTCTTATTGAATGAGAATAAACTTGTACAAGGGGAAAGAGGAAAAATCTATCAGAAATCAGAAACCTGCATCTAAGCACCCTCCAGTAAGTCACAAATGCACTGCAGCAGCAAGAAAATAGTAGTCTTTGTTCTAGCTGTGTTTGAGGTTTATGTGGTTTCTCAATTGCACTATAAATTGGTATCTCTGTATAGGGCCCTTTGAAAATGAACAGCTTTGTTCTTCAGTGCATTCAAATCTGAACACAAGGTAAAGACTGAGGAAGAATAGAAATCTGTGAAATGGCACTACTATGCAAAAGTTTTTTGAGAACTTGCAAAAAAAAAAAAAAAACCCAAAACCAACCAAAAAACCCAGAGCATTACTGCCATTTGTTAAGTGATTTGTTGTCTTTCTGTAGATATAGCATGAATTGTCAGAAATCAGTGGGAGCTTCTATCCCATATCAACATGGCTGTATGGGCACTTAATTAGCAGTGGGACTCTGTGGGAGACCATATGGGTGTATGCTGTAGTGTTTGCTTGGAGTTTCATGGTCTGTTCTGGCAGAACCAGTCTCTTACCTGACCTGTCTGGCATACTGTGCAAGTGATCTTAGCCTAGAAAGTTGTGGATCCAAGTCAAGCTACTGACCTTTTCCTCCTGCTTATTAATAAACCTTCATATTTCTCCTGCAGTCAGGGATGTATACAGCGAGGCTGGGGAGGAGTATTTCAGCACCGTCTCATCCTGCTGAGAAGGTGGCAGCGTGCCTTTCTCGGGTTGCACAGAGATACTTTGGTCTGGGCAGGGGCTGTGCAGGCAGCTGGTGTGAGTGTCAGTGCCTGTGGAGTTTGCACTGAAGAGCAGCTTTTGAAGAAAGGGCACAAGTGGTGGAACTGCAAAACTACCACAAAAATCTGTTAAAAGAGAGAGAGGTCAGGGAAGGTTGTGGTGCAGTTTGTCACTGCCAACACGTTCACCCCAGAGGGGCTATGCTAGACGTACTGCTGTTTGAATGCTGGCTGCCTTTCTAAACTACAGAACAGTGGCTTATTTTGGCCTTGACGTGTCAGTTGCTGGTGTTGGTGATGGAAGTTTACAAGGGAATTTCTGCTAGGCTTGAGTCATGGGAAACTGGTCTGTGCTTCCTGTTTTGGCCATGGAGATTCCAACCTAATGATGAATATCCATAGGGTATTTTTATTCAGTAATGTAAATGAGGTGTATGCATTCTATTTTTTCTTCCTTTTCTGTTTCCGTGGTAAGGGACAGGTGTGTGAAAACTGAGTCATGGGACCGTACAGAGACATAAAAGTGCACAAAAGAGAAATGTAATACTGTAAAGAGAGAAAGTGATAGCAGAATGTTTCACTGGGAAGAACAGAAAATGGTTCTTGGTGGAAACAGAGGGTCTTGCTGAACCCTTCATTTGGTACAGGTGAATAAACAGTGTATTTCTGAAAACTGCATCTGGGTCTGGAACAGCAAGCGATGTAAGGGTGGTCTGGTGTAGCCACATCTCTACTGTGCACTAGGAACAGCTACAATATTTAATTCCATGTATCCTGGTAGAGGAAATACTGCAATTTTCACTTTAGAATACAGTCTTGTGTTTTGCTTGAACTGCTGCATGAACTGTCTGGACTGCAAGAATTTGTTAAACAAAGCTGAAATTGTTGTTTGCATGGGGTAAGTGATAGCTTGGAGATCTTTGCCATTATTTGGCATACTTTTTAATGTTATTTCAGCATTTCTTACTGAAAATTGTGTTAGAGCCCAAACCCCCAGGCAGATACACTTATAATATTTCACTCTGCTTATGCTTAAAGCATGACTAAATTTAAATCAAAAACTTTTCTACATGAACTGTAAAACAAGTAGATAGACTTTGTTTCTGGAAAGTCAGTGCCTACGTAGACTATTAAAGTATTTTTCTAAAATTTCTCTCTTTTAATTATGTGATATGAAGTCCTTTCTCCACAAGTTCGTTTTTTCCTTCTGCCACATTAAGTTGCAAGGAATTGCTCTCCTGACCTTCTTCAATAGCAAGGAGAGCTTCATATTCTCTCTTGACGGTAGAAGAGATATGACAAAGCTTTGAGGTCTGCTGTAAGAACATATTGGACAGAGAACTGAAAATTAATGAAGGCTTAAATAATGAAATTGAGGGTGTGCTGTCTTCAACCACTTTTTAATGTTACTAGCTTCAGTTGTCAAATCTTGACTTCTTTTTAACTTTTTTAGCTCAAATAAGAGTTTATATGTCAAATGAGCAATCTACACAGGGAATTTGTAGGTAGGGAGATCTGTTCCTGTCAGGAAATCCTGTGTTTATATTAAGGATTGTACTTGTAGGCCTTGCTTTCCATTTTACCTGTTGCTCTTGAAATCTGAATCTTTCACAACTCCCTTGACAGCACCTTGCTTCTTCGTGCATGAGCCAAAAATGTGACAGTCTTTAAAATAGTCAGACTATTACTTTGGTTTAGTGATATTTTCCTACGGTTTTAAAATGTCTCATCATCTTCTTCAAATGTAACTGAGGATACTTAAAATCCAGATGATGTTCCAGTCTTATTACAGTCATTTTGAGAAAACTGAGTATTGGGAGTGATAACTTTCCTTATGCTAGAGTATGTGTGAGTCAAGGGAAATGAATTCTAATTGTGGTTCTAAGGCTGATAGGACCATTGTTCTGCCAAGTTAGGTCACAAAAAAAACATTTTGGAGGAAGGCATTTCTAAGCATCATTATATACTTGTTTTGAGAGAGGCTTTCTTTTAAACTGCAGATGGATAACATTAGTGATTCTGTTTTTAAATTTTTCAACTGAATAAAGAAGCACTTCAAATGCTGAGTTTACCAACCTTGTAAAGCTACGTGTTGTTCTCTGCACTCTTATATTTAGCATGTGTCTGTAATATTTTACTGAATTAGTTCAAGTCCTTTTATTGCCCAAGAAAGGGTTGCTTTTGATACTGTACTGAAAAGTTTCACTTTGAGAGAAATTTCAGTCTTCCAATTAAGTTTCAAAGCACTCAAAGAATAAAATCCTTAATATATAGGAATAAGGTTTGTCTAAGAACTGTTTTCCTCATGGAAAACTGGCTGGGTTGCTTGCCTGAGGCTGTTGGTGGACGGTGAATGCTTTCTGACTGGGTGCTAAGATACAGATAAGTCATAAGGCATGCTGATAAGTGGGGAACTGAATTGCCTGATGGTAGAGCAGGTCAGCTTGTTTAGTCCACTTAAAGTAGTTTTTGGTCCCAATAAAGATTTCCAGTTGTGCAGGAGCTGTCTGGGGGCAGTGTGGTCAAGTGCTTTCTTACTGCCTGTGCCCTCAATCTGAGGTTCAGTGTCCAGGATTGTCTGTTGTGTGTTTTGGAGTATATGTACATGCACACAGGAATTTATCTAAGGACACCTTCAGAAAGTGCCATGTCTCATGGTTATCACAAATATTTTCCAAAGTCAGTTTCCAAATGGTCTGGAACCATTTGATCCATCTGTATTGAGTGAATCCAAACTTTTATATTTGTGGTTCCTTGGGGAAAGCCACAATGCTGGATTTTAACTTCATTTTTAGTGTAAGTAAGATAGATAGCCTGCAAATGAAGCAAAAACTGAGCATGTATTGCATTTAATTTGCATTTGCACTGATGCCTTATGTTTTAACTTTTATATTTTTCAAATCCTGTACTGCCTATTGTGTAACTCTGAAGTTTCTCGTGGCCTGTTAGCTGCTTTTCTCTCATGCTGGTTAGACATAACACGCCACTCTAGATTTGCTCTCCAAGGACACCTAGATTGTCCCAGGCCCCAAAATATGTAAACTAAGGCCTCTGAAGAGGAGGGCAAGGTTGGGGTAGTTACATCATTAACTGGGGTTGTAATTGGAGAATTGATCCTGATATGCAAATGGACTGAACTTAAAAAAGTGTGAGGAACTCAGCATCCATTTTGGGTGTAGCCTTTTGACTGCCCAAAGTGTACCTTGAAGGCCCTTCAAATAAATACATTTTTTCCCTTATTCTTGTCTAGTCTCTGTTTTTAGGTGGCCATCTCAGGCATCAGTTTCCCCTACATTATGCTCTTGTGTTGCTCCCCCTGTAAGGAGATTTTTTTTTTCCCTTTTGTTTTGTTTGGGGTTGGAGGTTTTTTGTGTGTGTGTATAAAGACTGTATCACAGCTTTGCTCTTGCCATGTTCATGTTAATGCCCCATGAATTCTAAAAAAACTCTGTTTTAAAATCTTTACTTGTGTGACTTTGACTTTAATGGCACTAAGCCATGGATAATTGGCTCGGTTTCCTAAAATTCCACAGCCTGTTGTTAAGATAAACATTTCTATGTTCCCAAGAATACAGACACATGTATATGGTAATATACTGATTATACAGAGCAACCTTTAAAGAGCAAATTCTTATTTTCCTATTTTACTCTTGATGTTCACACACAAGCATCAGAAGCAGAAAAATTACTTGACAGAATAATTGTGCCAGTTTTTAAACTACATTCTAGCCTTTTGAGAAGGGCTGTGAAATGGCTTTGTTTTGCTGTAGCCATTAGCCCCTCGGGGAGCTGGAGGGAAGCAGTCCTGCATTGGAATGGTGTGTGTTGAGATGCACCCTCATCAGTCAGGGGCACATGTCTCAGTTGCTGGGAAGGCCGTGTGACCAAGGCTTTGGTATAAGGCTCTGGATTGGTGGTTGTTTAGGAATTTGTGGTCTTGTTACGTCGCTGCTCAACACTGGTACCTAAAGTGGCTTGTAGGGGTTCAGATATCAACAAGTGTTGGAGATCTGGCTTTCTCTGGGCTAGAAAGGGCTGTGATCTGCATTCCCCCCAGCCCAAAGCTTTAGAGAGGGGCTATAATTATAGAGCTGGTGACAGAGCTGTGTTCAGTTCACTCATGTCATCTCAAACATAACAGTGTATGGTTGAAAGCATTGCTCCCATACACACCTAATCAGAGATGGCAAAAGAAAGTGGATATGAAGCCCAGGGATATTAACAGCCAGTTAAGAAATTGTGGGATAGATTTTGAGAAACTCTGTGCACATTCAGGGCTGTAAGGCAACCTTGAAGAGTGGTGGAGGCTCTCACTGGATTGTGCCAGTTGCTCAGGCACGTGGGGAGGCTTGCTGCCAGGGAGTGAGGGCCAGTGATGCTAGCGAGCCAAAGCAGATTGACTTAGGAGCATCTTACTCAGAGCAAGAATTGGTGGTCTGACTGTCCTTGGGGGTAAGCTTCCCAAAAGTTGTCTTTGCTTCTAGCAGCAACAGGATATTTAAATTTCTTAATTTCTGATAAAAATAAAAATTAGGATGTTCTTACTCAACAGATGGGGGGTTTATTTGTTTGGGGTTTTTATTTGTTTGTTGATGTTATTTTTTAATAATCTTTTTAATATAGTTATTCAACTTTGTCCAAAGCAATAAACTGTGTCTGAAAGTAAGTGGATCAGGACACAGAAGTTATGGTGTATAGGTTTTGAATTTTTTGAGTTTTGTGTTTGTTTTGTTGGGATTTTTTTTTAGGGCAGTTTGCAAGCAATTTTTTGTCCTTGCTTTCACTGACAGTGTGCAGTAAGAAACAGTTAAGAAAAGTAGCAGCATTGTGTTACATGATATTTTGTGCAAATATTTTCAGAGGGTCAGCTGTTAAAATTTGAAATAATGACACCTTTTTTCAATCCTGTAAATCGGTATTTTTTAACATTTAAATTGTACCAACTCCATGTAGACTCTTAAAAATCCTTGCAGAGGGTGAGAAATTAAAAATTCCTCCCATAATAGAAGAACAATAGTAATGCAAAACAAGATTAAAATTGCCCCCTCTCCCCTAGATTTTAAACCATGATAAATATTTGGTTTGAGCCAGTCTGTTCTTTGTTTAGAGTTACTTGACTAAAACTCTTGGCCCTAACTTGCTGGCAATTAGGTCTATTGTATTTTTGATTAAACAGTAGTATTGTGGTGGTGGTGGGAAACCAACCACTAGCATGGTCTTTTGGCTGTCTTCCCTTGTTCTTTAGTGTTACCCTGAGGAACAGAGTATGGCTGGGCTGGCTCATCAGGGGTTTAGTTTGGAATGGGAACAGATTTTAATCTGAATATCTTTACCTACTGCCTGCTGTCTTAGACCCAGTCACTATTCAGTGAGTTCTTGGGGGATTTTGTTTTGCTTCCCCTGTACAAGTAGCTAGTTCATGTTTGTGGAGTGCATTTGTGACTCTCTGCTCTTGTTCTGGGCAAGTGCCCTCGCTGCTCCTTCCTGTGGGTAGGAAGTGAGCTCAGGACTCAAGAGCAGAGACAGTGGTGTTATCTCAGCTGCTGCAGCTCAGAGGACTTGTTGAAATCAACAGTTCTCCACAACTAGCAGGAAAGCTGTATCCAAAACTCTTTTGAAAGCCTTTGAGGTTTATGGAGAAGTAAAGGAGTGGGGAGCTCCATTCTTTTGTGGTGTATAAATCAAGAGAACTTTTCCTATTTCTGTTAGGGCTGTTCCCACACACATTATTTGAGGACCTGGTTTGCTGCTAGTGTACTCATTTTCCCTATACCTGGGCTCTTTGATACCTGCCTTTATTTAGTACAAGGAGATATGCTGGTAGGCCTGGTGTTTCTGTACCAAAGCTGATGCTCTTGTATTCTAGCTTGTGTATTCACTGTGTTTGAAGCTGGGGTCCATACATACTAAGTATAACAGCAGTCTAATCCAAAAAGATTTGGTGATTTTTGGTTTTGGGTTTGTTTTGTTTTGCTTTTTTTAAGTCATAAGATGATATTCTTATCTTCAGCAAGTATTGGTCCATGTCTTGTGGATCAACCACGTGTTGATCTACCTCAGTGAGCACCTTGCACGTGCATGGGTGTGAAAAGAAAGTACACAGTTTATACTTTGCACTGCCATACCTCTGAGCTTTGTTTTCTTTCTTCATGAATTCCTTGTTTACCTGCACATGCAGTTCTCATACACTCTGCACTAGTGGTGCTGGTCAAACAGCTTTCCCTTTCCAAGGCAGGTACACAGCTGAAGATCTCCCAGCCAGGAGCACAAGGTGTTGCAGGAAAGACAATGCACTGTTTAACATTTTTGCAATTTTTTTTTGTTCACTGAGTGAAGCAGATGGTGGAGAGGACATGGGTTTTGGCCTATATTTAATAAAAGGAGAGGGAGCTGTAAAAAGCTTCCAGTGTGATGTGAGCCTTACATGAGGAAGAACTATTTATAGATCCCTGCAATATTTGCCTGAAGGAACTTGAGAGCAGAGCAGGGCAGTGTTACATAAAGCTGGGTGAGAGCACACTTGTGCCCTCACAGCTGCGAAGGTCAAACCCAGGGCTTGTCTTACAGTAGGCTTCCACTGTCCCTTGCCCTGAGGGGAGAAGAGACTGATGGGCTCCTTCTGAAGGCCAGATCTAGTGGTGAGAAACTTTGGTTTGTGGAAAACAGTGGTGTGGTTTTAAGAGGCTTATTATTTGTGATGTTTTGATTTCATTGTTTTTTTAGAAAACATGACTGTCTTGATTGATGACTTAATGGTCAAATAAAACCAAACAAGGTTACAGCAGCAGCTTTCAGGACCTTGAAAGTGAGATTTCAAGCTGTACATGGATATATTATGGTTTAAGCAGCTTTTTGATTATTGCTGCTGCTATTCTTGCTTTTGTTCTCTAGGGGTGACTTTTTTATTCGAAATGACATTACCATGCCACTGGCAGTTAACCAGGTATTGTCCTGGTTTCGGATGCCTTCATTAGCTTAGTATTTGTTATGAGGCTTTATGAAAATTATTTTAGAAACCCTTCAGATTTTTAGCTTGAAAACATTTGTTATGGTTTCATAGGCAGAAGAGCCTCTCTTAGGGAGGTATATACCTGCGAAGATCCTTCATAGCATGTGGCATTAACACTGGGTGTTGATACTTTTCTGAAAGATTGCGTTTGGCTAGGTCAAAGCGTTCCTAACCCTACTGTGAAGGAGAAAAAATTCCAAAACCAACAAAAAGCATGGAATGTGATCTGAATGTACTAGAAGCTAGGAAACTTAGGCAAGATGTTTGATTAAAAGGGTCTTGAATGGCTTTAAAATTTTGGATAAGGATGTAGTCCGGAGTTATCCCAGATGTTTGTCCCTTTAGTTTTTACTGTAAAATTACTGAATCTCTTCTAACATGCAGAAAAATGCAGGATTTTGTTAAGTGTTTGAATGTAGATAAACGGCTTGTCACATTCTGCCACTCATCTATGACTCTTTATGTCCCTTGAGTTAGAGGTTTTAACTAAGCAGTTAAAACGGCATGTTTAAACGGCAGCTTCTGAGCAGAAGCTAAACCCCATGGTTTATAAGAGAGTATATATATACTACAGCACAGAATTAAAACAGCTCAATAAATTATTTGGGATCATATTCAGTCTTTATCTAAAAGTTAAACAGTGAATGTGTGTGTGTAAAAGCCAGACCTTTTGCAAATGGTTGTTTCTTCAAGGTCTGACAAAGTATGTTTAAATTAAAGAAGGCATTTTGACTGGCTTTTGAACCCACCCACTTAGTGAAGAAATTATTTTTAAATTAAAAAAGGCAAAATTTTATAGATTCAAAATGTGCATTATGAAAGAAATAAAGAGTTGAATACTTGAAGCAAGTCTAAGTTCCTTCAGTCAATTATTTTCCCAAACAACAAGGGTAGGCAAGCATGTTTATCTTTTTACAGATGAGACAGACATATAAAGTCGTTTTGATTTGCTTCAGTGTCTACATGGAGCATTTTGCATCTGAAGAATTTTTTTTTTTGGTGGGGGGGTAAATAACCTTGAGGTTTCTTTTTAAACAACTTAGTAAAACTTACTAGACTTAGAGTAAAACAGAGGTGTTTAGTAGATTTATAACATGATGCACAAAACAAGGAAGAATATTTCTGGTGGGACTCTTTCAGGTACATAAAAGGGTGGAATTTGCACATTCTAAAACCCTCTGATGTGTTTAAGCAGCAGTTAGTACTTAGAAAATGAGAATTAGTGAATTGGTAAATAAGAATACAGGATCAGGGCTCTGAAGCTCCAGGCGGATGTGAAGAGCAGAAAGCTCTCTCAATCCCTTGGTACCTCGTGGTTCTGTCTAAATTAGCAAATACTTTGGTCAGTAGGGGTGGGTGGCTGTTACTGTGTGTGTCCGAGTCTGTGGGCTCACACGCGTGCACGCACAAACACACGGCTAGCTTCAGTATAAAGTCGGTAGCAAAAGAGGCAGGAGGGGTCTTTGTGTGTATTCCAGAAGGAGCATTTATTGCTTCTACACTGTTGAAGGTTACAGAGGCAAAGGTGAGAGAGCAATGGTCAACTGGGGGTTTATCCAGGGATGGGGAAAAGGTGGGAGTGGGGAGCAGGGATCAGTGGGGAAGCTCTGGGGGAGTGGGTAGAGGCTGACAGCCAAGTGGGGAATCCAAACTGGGATAGATTACCATAACAGAACATGTCATCCTGGGAGATGCCTTTCTGGTCACCCTAACATAAAGTGGTTCTTTTGGTACTAGGGACTTGTCTTACTGGAAACTCTGTGTCCCTTGTAATGTAGGTTCACTGGATACCACAGGTGACTAGATCAAAACACTAAAGCTTATTAAATCTTCATTAATGATTTTGGGGAGTTACTTTAGATTAGATTTAGCTTGTCACCTTGGGCTGGATGTCCCCACTTAACTGTGCAGTTTGAAGCTTCTTGAAAGAGAAAATTTTATAGGTACATACCAGATGACTTGTTAGTGATGTAGCCCATGGGGCTACCTGGAGTTTCATGTCCCCGTTAGACAGCAAGTAACGTTTGAAGTGCATCTTGGAACAGAGTTTTCAGATTCTTACTCAGAAGGGAAATGATGGTTTATATGCACCAGAGCTGCTCTGCAAAACCAGCCAGCTCACAGTAAATGGTTCTGCTTCTGCTCTAAACCAAACAGCATATTTAAATTACATATGAGAGTGTGAATAGTAGAAGGATGACCTGGAAGGTTTTAGTCAGATGCACTGGAAAGATATTTTTCCCCTCTGTTAAGGAAGTATTCCTTTAAATTGGCAGATGTTTACAATGTCCCAGTTACCATTTTAGACTGTTGAATAGAAGTAGTATTTTGTGAGTTATCCAGCTCACAAAATCGGAGCTGGATAACTAAAAAAGGTTCAAAGCTTAATAATCACCAAAGGGTCCAGCATCTGGTTCCTGGGTAGCACATTAGGAGTTCCAGATGGTTTGTGACTACAGTAAATTGCTGTTGCTGCAGTGGAAGATGGTAAGAATAATGTTGCAAAGTTATGAATAACACATTCAGCATTGCTGGGCTCTAGGTAAGCACATGGCTGAACACCTTTGTGTCGTCTTCTGCTTTTGATGTAGGAAGAAGGATTACTTGAAGTCATTTGTGTATTTAGATTCAGACTGAAGTTGTGTTTAGTGCTGAATGCAGAAAAACTTCATCTCAAATGGCAGTGAAAAAGCAAGTGGTTTATTTTATTTGCTTGTATATGAAATTTGTGGTGTATGAAACTCAACTCTTTCCCCACAGAACAAACTGCAAAGGAAAAATGAACTCATTTCTTTTAATGTCCAGAACCCAGAAATGGCTGACTGATGTGGAGATTTTTTTTCCCCCCTCTTCCTCAAAACCATCAGATTTTGGCTGTTGTCTAATGCAAATGTGTCTGTTAGCTTTGAAGTGCTTTGCCTAGATAACTGACAAAGCTGGGTTGTTGGGTTTTTTTAAGTGGAACTCAGGGCTGACTAATCACAGCTCAGTTCTTGACTTGCCTTTTGTGATCTTGGCTGCCACAGATACACTACAGTCATCACCCGGTGTACTTCTTCATCAGGTCTTGGTTATGTTGCAGTCTTAGTCCAATCTGTTGTGTGGATGTACTATTAGATTGTAGAGGTGTTGGCTCTGTGTAGAATTTAAGGTCTTGATATAGTAGTCATGGCAGTACTCTGTTTCAGGCATTTATTGGGTTAGACCAAATTCTGAGCATTCTACAGAGGTGGCATGCAGGAGCAAGTCTTTGTGCTTGTGTGATCACTCTACCAAAGTGCAAGGTTGGAATGAATGCCTTTAACAAATAACTGACAAAGTTTTTTCAGAGTAGAATGACCTCTGCTTTTTAAAAATAAATAGATGATAAACTTCAGGGAATTTTGCTCTTTCAGCAAACAGTTTTGCACTGAAGAGTTAAGTTCAACGTTCCAAATTAAATATTTCTTTAGTCCCACATCTGTCTATTGGCCTCAAACTGTCATTGTATTTAGACTGGGAGAAATGGTACAATACAGCCAATAATAGTACAATACAGCTTTTGCCATACTGAGGTGAAAGCTGAATTATGTCATATGAGGTAGCAGAGGAGTTATTTAAATTCTATATGCAGGCTGCTGTTCACGTATGCAGTAGAAAGAATGAAATGGGTTGAATTTTCATTAAGAAAAGTTATAATCTGATTTATAAACTCTGCACTTGTTTGGATGTCAGATTAAGTACAAAGCTGCAATAATGATTTATATCCTCACTTGTAGGAGTAAATACCAAAGAGTGCAATAACAATTCATACCATCTTGTTTATGAGTATTGTATGTGCAGGTGACACTGACTAAAGAATAATATTCATGTTGTGTATTTCACAGGGACAGTAGCTACCATGTCCATTTCTCTTCATGGCTGTTTTGACAATCTGGTAAATAGTGCTCAGCTGCAGTTTGTTTTTATTTTCTGCAATATTAAGACTTAGAAATTGTAAGGATGAGTGTGCACTGCCTGGATTAGGTGGTAATATTTGCCTTGCAAGAGAGGTCATGTAAACAGTGCCTCCGCAGTGTTTTAGAAGAGTGAACATTTCACCCCATGTGTATGGAAACTGAGGATATTTTAATAAGTCTGAGAGGAAGCAGACATACACATGTTTATGCTGGATTTCTTTCCTCCTCAATACAAGGTTTTAAGATCAAGGCAAATTCTCTGCCTTAATCCTGAACTTTCTCGTGTAGATGTTCCACGTGTTTCTTCAGTAGACCAGGCAGACTGACTTTTGTGAATTTTGTGTGAATTGGCTTTTGTTCCTTTTTTGGGCTTTCAAGCTTTTTTTTTTCAAGTTTCCATAGGTGCCAATGGTGAAACAGGTTGTGTGAAGGAAAAGCACTGATGGCTTTTGTATCTGGATGTGTATCTCTGCTTACTCTTAACAGACACAAGGCAGGAGCTGTTGTGGTGGAGTTGACAGGAGGAGGAGAACTGGTTCCATGGTACCTCAGTGGAGTGAATGTTAAGAGGTGAAACTCATTCAACACAAACTTCTAATGAAAACTGGAATGTTATGTTCTGGCCAAAAGTATTTTTGGTGAGGACTGTGTGGGAGAGAGTCAGAAATGAGTAGAGGTGGTCAGGTATGTCAGATGGTGGATGTCATTTGTTCAGAAAAGTTACAAGATCTTAAATTCCCAGAACTCACTTGAAGACTGTGCAGACATCACACCTTGGTTATCAATATTATTTCATTCAGGAATGCTGTTGTGTTCCTGGCTTCCTGAGGTTGCTAAGGCAGGGCATGGGGAAGAAGGGAGAAGAGGGCAAGAAGAGCTGAAGAGTGCAGTTGGTGTTTTTAGTTACTTAATCCTAGTCATGGCCTTGTTCATAACAACAGACTTATTTAACAGTTTCCCAAAACAAATCTAATTCATAGATGTGTGGTAGCAGCTAGGACAGAATTGAGCCTGTCTGATCAGTCAGTGTGTGTATTTCCAGTACATTTTCTTGTTTATAGCTTAAACTGTTTCTATCTTCAGTGTAGAGGGGAAAATTAAGATTTGCATTTTGATTCCAACTTCATTTGATTAACTAATTTCTAGTATCAGTAATCTCCCTCTTCTTATTTCTAAAGATCTACTTGAAAGGGGATGATTTTAAAAGTAATCAGTACAAGCAACCCCATTGTTCTTTTCAGTATGTACGGTCATAGTGCAGGAATAATGGGTGCTCTGCAGGGGAACCATAACACTTTCTGTTAAAGCACTCAAGTGAGACTTTCTGCAGCTCCCACAGTAGAGTATAATTTTCATTAGGGTATGGTATAAATTTATCATTTGATTATGTTCCTTTGACTGTATTACAAAAGTACAGTTTTTGAGTCTCTGAGTGTGAGAATTATTTCCATGTTAAATGATACCAGGCAGGAATACAAATGTATGTAATTGAGGAAAACTTAATGAATTGTTATTTTGTGTCTAGGGATGTTTTTTCCAAGAGTTAATACTGCCCATCTGTTTTCTAGTTATGATGTTCTGATTTCAGTGCAGATGTATCCCTGTTGAGACCCTCTGAAAGGGGGAGAGAACTTTGCTTTTTTGTTCTTAAGCTTGTGCTGAAGGGGAAAAATAGGTAGAGAAACAATGATGCTGGTGCAGTGTTCCAACTTTGTTGCAAGACATCTCTGAAACTGAACTCCCTGGAGATCTAAACCTGTTCTTTGTCTTGACAGTTTAAGACATGAATATTCGAGTCTTGCAGTGAGTTTCTAGAAATATTATCGTGTTTTGGTGGACCGGTAATGTTATTGGCTAGAAATGCCAGAAAACAAAATGCCAAAACACTGAGTGCAATTTTAACAGCAAAATAAGAGTATCTGGACATGTCTCTAGAGATTAGAGAGCCTTTTTCACATAGAATTCTCAAGAAAACTGTTGTATATCTGGTTCTCAGTGAAACACTGAACCTGCTATAGCATGTTCTGTTGCTGCACTTGCATATGGAATTGCCTCCACACCTGCTGCTTGCTGCAGTGCAATTGTGTCTTCTTGCTATCTGTCTTTCTGTTTTTCCCATGTTGTCTGGGTGTTCCTGAGTGGCTTGTTCTTCAGCTGCCACTTATGCCTTGTAGCTATTACATGTATAAAGTCTTTCAGGTCCTTTCCCAAGTCTGTTTGTCTGCAATCCCACAACTATATTTTCCTTTCCTAGCAACAAGGGAGCATTTACATCTTTCCTTACACTGCTGATTACTAAAAGCAGTACCATACCACCACTTCTTGCAGTGCTTTTAGCTCCTTACGCAGAAAGTTTGGTGAAGTTTGGGGATAAATGTGCTGTTCTTCATTCCTTCTCTGGCCAAATTCATCTTGCTGGGGACATCGATATCCAGCCTTGAGGGACTTCGTTCCCGGTTAGAGGCTGAGGCACTTGGGAGCAGAACTGTGGTCAGCCCCTTAACCTTGTGTGCCTTGAGTTTTGTTTTCTGTGTACTCTGTAAAGGAAACAGAGGTGCCAGCTTCCAGTCTGTCAGTGAGGGGCTGGGCTGTGCAGTGGAGAGGAAAGTCTGGTAGAGTTATAGCATAAACTTCTAATCATTACTGTTTTGTTTGCTATCAGTTGATTTCAAATTATGATGTTATTGATAAGTGTCAGTAGATCAACTAGGGATGTGCTACCTGTCTGTATGAGCTGGCTCATACAGATCCTGGGTTACACAGAGTGTTGGCTTGGCTGACGTGACAGAAAGTTGGTGAATGAGCCAAGGTGCATGGACTGTGCTTACTGCAAGTTGGGGTAGGCAAAAATATGGGTGTTGAATCAGCTGTTGGTAAAAAAGCGTGATACAAGGGATGGCACTTTGTTACTGTGCAAGGTGCAGAGTACACACGACTGTGTAAAGTACAGACATAGGCAGCTGCTCTGTGAAGAGTACTGGCATTATAGTATTTGCTGAATTTGTCAGGTTAAACTAGTGTTTAAGGAAGACATCATCCTTTACGTCCTGGTAATACGTACCATACCATTACGTCCTGGTAATACACTATGTGGAATGGCTTAACTTGAACTTTTGCTTCTTTTGTGTTCTGCAGACTTCTTGAAGCCAGCTGTAGCAAAGAGAAGGAGTTCCATCTGTGCCAGCCAGCCCCAGTCTCCAGTGCTGGTCCCCCTGATGGCACATTGCACAAGCCTGTGAAACCTGCCAAGCTGGACGCCACAGCTTTGCACGACTGCACTTTGGCCGCCACCGTGCCTCCCTCGGAGCTGTCGAGCCATGCAGTCCTAGCCCGCGACACAGGCATTCACGAGGAGCACTATGTAAGCGAAGGGGTGGAAGATGATGTGCCAGACTGCAGAGAGTACAGAGATGCCTGCACCATTACTGGTAAGCAGTGAAATCTTTCACCTTGGTAAGCATGTAGAGGTGTAGAATTAAGCTCCTGGTGGGGTATTGGCTTCATGGACGGTGCTGCCGCTGTTCTGCGCATTTCTTGTTTAAGAAGTGATTTCAAGGCACCAGGATTTTCAATGAAAGCATTTTGTAATGTTTAAGGTCCTTGCAAATAGGCCAGATCAATGACAGCTGTGAAACCAGGTTATTGTATTTATGTACTAGGGAGATGGAACCATTTGAAAGTTTGTTTGGAAAATAACCAAAGTTGGGGATGAGGAGAAGGGAGCACTGCAGCTTAAAGTTTATGGAATGCTTATCCTAATGTTCAGCATAATTTAGATTTTTATCTTCATAAGAGAATTGCTTTGTGGGAGAAAAGGGCTGGGAGAAATAGGATCTAACATTTTTACTGCACATATTTTTGCTTTTCAAAGCCATTTCATTTTTTCACATTAGTTCTGGAACAGTAAAAGTTAATGTATATTGAACAGCTTCTTCTGCATCCTTTTATGAAAGGTTGAATACCTTGTAACAAATTTGTACAAATAAATTGCATATGTGTTGAAGTATGGTATTTTAAATAGAGTTAGATTCTTAGTGCTGTGGTCAGCTGACCCAATTTTTTTGTGTTTGAATAATCACTGTAAGTCAATTTAGTCATGATTATGGCCATGAAATGACAGGCAGTTTCCATTCCAAGTGCGTGGTTTGTTGGCTGAGCTGGGAGGCTTCTTTTAGCCTAATGTGACCTTGTGAGTTCTAAGTCCTTTTGGGAATGTTTGAGGAGTCAGCTGAGTTTTTGGAAGGGAGAAATGAGATGTCTGAGAAAAACAGCTAAGGCCATTCTACTTGGCAGCCAGATACTTTTATCCTAAGTTACTTTCAGCCCTTTCTAGAATTGTCTTTAAGTCACAGAACTAATTAATGGTGACTGTGAGCAGCTGCTTTAGTAGCATGCCTCAGCTCAACCCAACAGCTGTGTAGTTATGAAGGGTTGATATTCTGAAAAAAGGGAAATAGGAGGAAGGGCAGAGGTGCTCTCAAGTCCATCCTGATTTCCTTGGGAAGACAAGAAGCAGGATTAACACTGGAATCATTTTGTCAGGTATGCGTCTACATTGAATAAATGTTTTGTTGAAGAAACTTACTTGCCATCCTTCCTTCCTTGTTTTCATAGAGCTACTTAACTGGTTGTTTCAAAAATGGGTCATCCTTTTGACTTCCATGTACGTGTTTGCTTGTTAGGTTCACTAGAAACTATGCATCACATAAATGCATTCCTGGTAGTATAACTCTGTTTTCCAGGCCCTATGTAGAAGGATCTTGCAAGGCTGTGGCCTGTCTCTACTTGATCCCCTTTCCTCCCTCCCCTGTTAACTGAAATTTAACTTTATTTTTCTGTTTCTGACTGTAAGCCAGGACAACCAACTTCTTTCATGAATCAAGATGCCTTCTTGATTATGGTTCCTTGAAAGGCAAGACAAACTCGCTTTTTAAACTTTTTAAAACTTTTTATTAAATGGAGGCCAGTGCATGTTCCTGCTACTTCACATTCCTTCAAGCCTGGGGTGGTTTCTGAATCTTTCTTCTTGCTTAACTCTCAGCCAAGTGTTGTTTACAGATTGATTCTAAATTGCTTTTTAAAACAGATTTGCTGTTCGGTGGTGTGACATTTGCACTGTTTGTGACCTGAGGACAGCATGATGTGACTTGCAGTAGAAACGACAGTGGTTTTTTTGATTGTTTGGTTAGTTGGGGTTTTTTTTTGGTGTTTATGGATTTTTGTGTTGCAGCTTTTTGTTGTGCGTTTTAAAGGTGTCAGAAGGCACAGGCTGGAAGTAAGGAATTGGTCTCATATTCCCTCTGTAAAATCTTTGTTAGTATTGTGTGCAGGTATGCAGTATATACCCTTGAAACAATCTGAAACCTAAATACTTGATTTAATTTTCAATATTGTCAGAGACTTTAACATGAAGACTTTGTTTAGTTCTGATTGACAAATTAGCACTATTTACATTTTTAAATTGTTTAGTGAGAAAAAAATTGCTCATATCAAGTCTGCATATACCATACTTTTTCTTCTGATTCCAAGCCTTGACTCATCCTAGAGTTCGAATTCAGCAGTTAGGGAAATCTATTCTTTTTTTTTTTTTAGTCTAAGGTTAACACCTACAGCCTATTGTAAAAGTTACCTCCAAAAATTCTTGCAAATAAAGGCTTGAGCACAGTTAAGAAAAGAATGGTAAACAGGCACGGTGTCGTATGGTGATGCCTTCGCAATGCAGCAAGCTAATGGTAGCTGGAGCTATCTCTGATATAGCTAGTAGCAAATTATATGATGTGCACGTTTTGCTATTTAACTTTTCAAGACCACTGATGCTCAAAAAATTCTTAACGCTGCTTCCTTTTTTTTTCATTACTGTTTTTGTTTCCTGATGTGTTTGCTGGCAGTAGAGAGGCACTTTGGCATTCTCTGCCAGCAGCACCATCTTTCCTGCCTGGAACCCAAGAGCAGATTCAATGTAGCTGAGAGCATTGCACATTCTGATTGTGCTAAGTGTGTTTTCTTGGATACAAGAATGTTTCCTGTCCCCAAACCATCTCAGATTTGTGCTTCAACAGATTTCTGTGGGAGTGCAACTAGAAATATTTTAGGCTGCTGGTCTGAATAGGATCCTTGCTCTGCTTTTGTGTCAGAGGAGATGAGGGTTACTTTTTAGTTAGGTCCCACCTCTGGTCTGTCCTACTCTGCGGCCTAAAAGCAGTTATATTAACATAAGAGAGGCATCACAGAGGCAAGAAGCACTGCAGGGCTGGACCCAGGTGACAAAAAACAGTGAAAATGATCCAATCTCTGAGAGAGGGACAGCACCATAAAAGCACAGTTCCTACTGATTTTGATGTTAAAACTCCATCTGAATCTCATAGGTGCTGCAAGTGAAGCCTCATGCAGGTAAATGCATCTGAATCTGTGCTGACTTCAGCACAGAAGGGCAAATGAAATAGGATAGTTGATCCATTGAAAAAAATATTTGTGAGTGTTTTAAGAGTTATGAAAAAAGTGCTGGTGGAACATATACTTTCTAAACACTAAACCTGAAAATGGATTCAGTAGCTGTTGTAGTAGATTTTTTTGTTTTGTAATACTTCATTTTAGGTTTTGTTAGCAAAATTTAGGAGAGAAAATCAATATAGTCTGACTTGAAGTTTTATTGCTGTTGATTGTGGAGCTCCTGTGGTAAATGGGCAGGAGACTCAAGTCCTGAGGTTGGTGGACAGTGAGGCAGCACTCTATGGAAGTGTCATGGTGCTGCTATGTGTGGGAGGCACCTATCATGTCCTAGTTGTTGGAGCTTTTTTTTCCTTTCAACTTCTTTTTTCTTGCTGCTCCCATTCATTTGAGAGCACAGAGGCAGGAATACGGATGTAGCACCATCTAGTGTTCCTTTTGCTAGAAAGGGAGTGGAAATGCTTTTAAAGGTCTGTTTGTCTTTTCTGTATTTGCAGTGCAGACTTGAATGCTTTCAGTTAGATGTTGATGAAAACAGCAGCTGGAAATGGGAGCTTTCTTCTCTAACACCACCACCACCCCCATCCCACTTTCTGTAGAGCAGGAAGGGCTGTAATCTTGGCATGAAAAAGCAGAGTATCACTAAATTGCTCACTAGTCCCAATTTTGTGAATTACAGAAGCCTCTTAGTCTGATTGGCTTTCTTTCTTATCTGTCAGCTGCTGTCAGCCAAATCCTGTTCTTTTGGAAATGGACAGTACAGTGGAGATGGAAGTCTGAAATATCACTGGATATTACTTTTGTGATAGCTGTCTGACTGCCAGAATATTTTTGTGAGGGTTTTCGTTTGTGTTATTTTTCTTTGTTTCTCTTAAAATATGCATAACACAGTATCCTTAAACATCTTCAGTAAGTTAACTTTGTCTGCTTTTGCATGTCTGAATACTCACTATTTGCAATGATTTTAGTATGGTGTTCTTTGTAATTCAAGAGCTAACTGCTTAATATGCCATGTAGGTTTCCTCATCCTTCTCTGAAAAGGGAGAGAATGAATGGACTGTAATTTAAATTGCCCAGCTCCTTCATTAGTTTGCATGATTCATTTGTTCATTGTACTAATTACTCTTACTAAATGCATGTAGGAGTGTGTTTTCTGGCTGTTCAGGACAATTTCCTGAGGGCTGTTGAATTACTGGGAAATGCTTTGTGGTAATAACCTCATCTGTGTCTTACTTGTGCAATTAACACAAGTAGATTTTTTTTTTTTAATTTCTAAAAACAAAGTTACAGTACTGGAGGGGTCAAACCATGAAATGTCTTTTTTTCTCAGCAGGAAGATATCTGTGAGAAGAGTTGGTGTTGTTTGACCTTCCTTGCAGGTTGTGTAACTTGCACCTTACTGCATTGACTGCAGTGGAAGGAGTTATAATATCCAGAGAAACCAACTTTCTCTTGCTGTCAAGCCTCATTCACACAATCTCCTAGCAATGTTTGGGTAAATAAAGTTTTCTCTGGGTTTTCATCCTGTCTCTATCCTTATCCAGGCTTTAAATATGTTCCCATATGAAACAGAGATTTCATTCTCTTCCACCAGATCACCACTCTTCATGGCAACTTCAGCCAGTTTTGATAAGTGACTGATTTTACGGATAAGTGGTGTCATTCTGACCATTTTTTTATGTAATCATTTTATTTTAAAAGAAATGCTTTAGGGCCCATGGAATTTCCATTCTGTTGTGTTTGTGTGTCCCCCAAGATGCATGTTTTTGTGTTGAATGTCTATTCCTTCTGTTTCAAGCATGGTAAAGCATGATTACTCAAAATTAACTCCATAGGGACTTAGGTATTACAGGTTGTTGTGAGATTGCTTTACTCTTGTTATACAGGTGATGGGGAGAATGCTGTACCCCTGGCTGTCCTGCTAGGAGCGTGATTTACCACCAGAAATTGTGTGCCTGCTATTCTGAGACTGTTCAACAGGGTGCTCTGGTTGGGTTTGGTACCTGTTACAGGCCTGCTGGTTGACTTCTAAGCTTTAAATGGCTAAAAAAATACTGAAAAAATATTGACAGTTTTGAATTGCTTCCCTTTATTTGAACCTCTCTGTGATTTCTGTTGGGGTTACCTTTCTCTTTTAGTGGAGCATAACTTGTTTTAGCATTTGCTTCTTTTTCAGCTCCTGATTTTGGGTGGTACTTCCATGTTTTTCTTAGTTTTGTCAATATGAGGGAAGAGGTGTAAAATATTGCTTGGTGGAGCTGGAACTCAAGCAAAGAGCATAAATATTGCTCTGCTGTGTTGGACCAGCCGGCTCAGGACTGTGTTTCTGACTCCAGAAACTGCAGATGCTGGATATGGAGATCATGTACTCAGCCACTCTCAGTAGTCTACTCAGCATGAGTGCCCCCATCATGCAGAATGATTTAGTATTGGAACCTCTCCATAGCTTTTTCTTATGTGGATCTGCTGATTTTACCCTGGAAGTTCATGGTTGCTACTCCTGTGTACAGTGAGAGCAATCTTGCACTGTTTCTGTTAGTATTTATCCTAGTTATCCAGGATTTTGGTGAATATCAGTTCTTTCTCGTTATGAAGTCACCTTCATGATTTTGAAAAACCTTCATAATTTTTATACCCCTGCCTACTCCTCTCCTAGCTTTCTTAGTTTCTCCTTTAAATAAAGCTACAAGAATGTGGGTTCTTACCTCAGCTCATTTACTTTGTTATTGTTACTAGTCTCATCCTGTAAGCTTGATCTAGTTTTGGTCTCTTCTCCTTCTTTCTCAACACTTCTGTAAGCAGCTATTGCTAAATTCTGAGCACTATTCCTTTCTCTAGAGCATTCCAAAAATGCCAGTCCTGTTAACATGAGATAGCTCCTTCAGCATGACTGGAACAATTTTGTGAGTCTGACTGTATTTCTGTCTAGCATACTCTGACAAATTAATCTTATTCTCTGTGCCTGCTGCATTATTGCCTCTATTTTGAATTTTCTGTCTGACTCTTGGTGCATTCCCAGTCAACTTCATGCAGATTCTTCCCCCTCGTACCCCCCCCCGCCATCCTCCCCACAGTTGCTTTCCAGCTCTTACCCTTTTCCAATAACCTGGTGTTTTTTTCTGATTCCTCTTCTCTGTCAGGTTGTTACACCACCTCTTAATCTGTATCGTGGGCATATGTTTTTATTTTGTCAAGGTTTATCTTTTTGTGGTTTGATGGCATTTGGTTGCTTAGTTTTCCCTTAAGAGTTCTGCTGTTCTTCCAGTCTAGCCCTCTTACTTATTTATCCTTCCTAATATGATCCATGTTCTTTAGTGTAAACTTTGAATTCTGACATCACTATGAAAGCAAGTCTTGTAATTACAAGTCTGGTGTGACATTTTAAAGACATTCTTCTTAGCTTTCCCTTGTTTTGGGAAGCACTTACCATTCCTAAATGTGTACTTTATTTGCAGTAGGGGTGCAGGAAAGCAATAAGTATTCATTGGTGTTCTGGGTTTGTTCTTTGTAGAAAGTACTGAAGTCCAGTGCCTAGTAGATTTTTTGGGGATTTTTTTTTTTTGTTTTGCATTTTTTGTTTTCCTATTGTGGTGCAATGAATAATGCAGGAAGAGTAAAAAGCTACGTTTGGGTATTAGTGCATTTAAATATGTGAAATTAACTTCTATTCCCTAATTTAGCTCCAGAACATGTGAAGTTCAGCTTTACCTTTCACCCTCAATGTATATGTGTGTGTCCATCATGAAGCAACACATTTTTCACTTAAAGTAAGCATCTGTAGAGAGCAAGCTACATAAGATTTAATTCTTATGTTTTGTTTGTGATTCTGTGAAAGCTTTGTTGACAACCATTGTTTAGTGGCTGGCACATTTTGTAGCTGGGTTGAACAACAAACAAAAGCAAGACAATTGCTTTTCAGGGTCTTCGTAGTCAGTGATTTTTCAATGAGTTTTTGAGACATTTGCAGTCTCTCTTGGCAGCTGGAAGATCCTAATGGTTAATGAATGTGTTTATTCTTACTGCTGCTGAACAGTGCATTGCCAGCATGCCTTTGCTACATGAATAGCTTTTGTTCTTACTCTAAAAAAATAGCCATGGTGGCAAAGTTTCCTTTTATTCTCTGTTTAATATAAAAATCATGAGTATGGTTGCATTTATTTACAGGGAGAAACATTTCTGTACTTTCATTTAAGGCGAAGATCATTTATATTTATGGCATAATATACTCTAGGGCCCTAATAGTTTAATGGGCTCTCATCACCAAGTCTATCTCAGCTTTTATACCTGTCAGGAATGTGTATGTAGGGTGGAACCAAAGCAGAGACACTTCAACCTGGTAAGCAGTGACATTCCTCACACTGGAACTGGTTTCATCTTTCCATCTTTGTTGGCTTTGACATTCTCAAATTTATCCTAGTACCACTAAAGAGTGGTGTGTTTGGCCAAGCCAAAAAGGGGTTGGCATGGAATCTTTTATTTTCCCATGCAAGACTGGATTTTGTGTAGATTTTTCCATGTTCACAGGCAGAAGAACCACTGCTTAAACAACTTTGGTCAAAGATTGTGGCAGGGCTTGCAATTTCAAATCATGTCATGTCATGCCATGCCAGTCAAGTTACAGAAGCTGTTTGAGGAGGCTGAGTTTTAGAGGTATGAGACAGCTTTCATGTTAAAGGGCTTTCCTTCCAGCAGGTTGGCTTTGCAGCCAGCAGTGAGACTTCAGATGTGTAAGGATGCTAACACTATCTTTCCCTTTGGACAATTCAGTGAATTGGAACTTTTTTTTTTAAGAAGCAATTTTTTTGCCCTATAATCTAATCACTTGCTTTGCATTGAAGCACATGTTCTGAGTTCAGCAGTATCCTTTGTTAGACTTCAGTGCAGTTAGCCACATTCTGGGCATCTGAGAACCGAGGTTGAATAGAAATATGGTAACTTCTGGGGCTTTGCCTATTGCTCTGTGCATACGCCTATAATTGTTAAATAAGGCTCAAGAAATAGTTGTAATTATAGACCTCAGTCAATACTTAATGACTGTGTCCGTGTGGGCCTCACTCAAATAATGGATGGCTACAGGCCGTGTTTTTCTCTTCAGTAGCATAGGTGGCAGCCTAATTGTGTGGTAGAATTTCTTCCCTCTGCTTTTCAATTTTATGTGGATCTGTTTGCAGTGATAATGATGAGTTCATTCCATCACTGTCTAAATGGATAGAAAGCATGGGGAAGATGAGGCTATTGGGCTGTTCCAAGCAGCCAGGAAATACCTGCTGGAAAACATTTAGAGAAAGACCATCCTTCTTGCTTCCATACTGGAATATGGTTAGGCTTGTTGATCTGCTGAAAAAAGAGAATGCTATTGTAGTCACAGCCTCCTGGCTGCTTGTTGAGCTCGATTAGGTGACTAATCTCAGCGTCACATGGAGCAAAATCAGCGATCAAAATGGTCTGGTATTTGGCATGGAACAGCCTCAACTTGATGAACTTTGATTTCTTGTGTTACATGTGGCTGGACTTTAGCTTCCATGGTGTAGCCTTTTCTGCAGAGAACCTTATTTTTGCTTAAATAATATGAAGCCAGCACTGGAATTGACCCTTGGCAGAAATTGTGTGCTTTTTATTTTTTGGAATTGTTATTTGTTGACTGTCTTTTCTCAAAGACTTAAAATGGAGAAACTGAAAAAAAAATTCTGAGAGAGCTAAGTGTCAAGGGTAAGTGTAGTATGTGTGGGAAATAGGACAGGACTGAAAACCGAAGAGAGGAGTGTGTGGTCCCATAAAGTAAAGTAGTAGATTTCTTTATTCTTCCAGCTTTCTTCAGAGAGTTTCCTTGTTTCTCTTGCCTCTTTTTGTTACTGTGGTTATCTATTTCTCGTTCCTCAGCTGCCTCAACAGTTATGATGATTTAGTTCTGTTGCAAGAAATCAAAGATATGCCTGGCTACTGAGGCATTTTTTGTTTGCTTTTGGGATGTTTTTTTCTTTTGGCTTGGGTTTTTTTTTGTTTGCTTGCTTGCTTTGTTTGTGTTTAAGAAGTAGAGGGTATTTAGACTGCCCCTCTCTGGCTGTGGGCTGAGCATAAGCTGCTGGGGTTTGATGGGGTGGAGTTTCCTGGAAGATGCTCGGGGTGGGCATGTGATACAGCCTAATGACCAAAGCTTGTGTTTTGAAAGTTGCCAAGCAGCCCAGCACTTCCCTGAGGTCATGCCCAGAGTGGAGTTGTTTTGCTACACACGCTGTTCAGCGGTTCTTTCCTTTTGCTCAGAGGAGGCACTTCTGGGTAGCACGGCTGCTTTGTGCTATTTGCAAGGTGTTGGCTTCCATCAGGACCACAACTCAGGGGCACCGTGCTCTGGGAATGATACTGCCTCTGGGTAGTGTTCTTGTGGTTGTTCTTGTCATCACTTGTGTGTTCTGTCATGCCCCTTCTTGAGCAGAGCCCTGTGCCTAGCATGGTTCCTGGCAGGGCTGGGATTTTGAGCCATTGTTTTTTCCACTTAGAGCAATGGGCTGAAAGTGGGAAACCGGCTGGCAAGATGTCCTGTGGGATTTGGGGGTTCGAGTACTACGGCAGTTCTGCCGGCAGGTGGCACTTTGTACTGCCGGCGGGTTCTGTGGAGACAGGGAGTCCTTCTAACCTTGGGAGGGGAGCTCTGCTCCGAAGCAAATCGGTAAAACCGTGAAGATCAGGGATGGTTTGAACCAGAATGCAAACAGGCAGAAGCTGTATATTTGATGTTCCTTGTGAGGACTGTACTATAAGCTGTTTGCATTGTGTTTGTAAAGGCTCCTGCAGGTACCAGGCTCTGAGATTTGTGGCATTAATTTCTCTGTGTGTTTACTGTATGTTTTGGGGTGTTCTTTGTTGGCCACCCCCCTCCCCAGGCCCTTGTCTCTTCTCTTTGTTCTAAGTTCATTCTCTGAATTTATTGTTTGTTCTAATGTGAAGTCAATGCTGAAATTGAGTCAGTGCTCCTTCTTTATTGGTCAAGCTAGGTTTTTCTTTCCTACAGTGAGATACATCTATAACCATAAACAGATGAAATCCAAAAGCCTGGTAGGGAATAGAGCTTGACAGATGAGCTGCTTTTAGGGTGACCATATTGATAGGAATGAGATTTTCAAAGCTAGGATGTTGAATTTAGCTGGAGTTGAAGTTAGTTTGGCTGAGGCTGAATTGCTTGTTCATGAGGTGCTGGCATAATTCCACCCATCCAAGTAACACTGACAGCTCAGTAAGTATGTAACTCTCTATGGGAAGTGGCCTCATGTGTTGCATGGCTGTGTGAGTGCAGGATGAAAAGGACAGTGGGTGACAGCACCCCACACGATGCCTTGTGATCTCTGTGCTGTTATGTGCAGGGAGGGAAAGAATTCCTTGAGAAGCTGTACTGTCTCCATACAGTCAACTCCCATTGGTTTAGGCTTCTCACTCCATTTTCTGTATGATCAACTCCTTGCTCACTTGTCAGCAGGGGAAAGATGTAAGTGTGCATCAGAAAATAACCAAGTGTACTCTTATCCTCACATGTACATGGTTGTCCTGCAAATTCTTTCTCTGCATGTGAAAAATTAAAAAAAAAAAAAGTGGGGGAAGGAAGAAGCCATCCTCCCACCCTCACTTCAGACTCCACAGTGAAGAGTTAGTTTACTATATTTAGAGCATTTTGTATGGATAGAGATGTGCCTAGAAGAAAGGGAACTGGGGAAATAGTCAAAGGTACCTAGATCAGCAAAAATAATAAAAATTTTTCTAAGGAATTATAAGCAAGCTGAAACAACTAGTGAAACTTGAGTGGCTGTCTTAAGTTGAGAAGCATGAGGAAAAGAGGTTTAATATGTCTAGAAAAGGAGAAATACACCAACCAGTCAAATGCCAATGTATGAGAAGATAAGAAACTAGCTTGTACATAATCCATTAGTAACTACCCAAGGGATACTGAAGTGGGAAGAAATATGCAGAAGAGAGCTCAGCTGGAGTGTTCTGCCTGTTTTGTATCTTCTTTATGGAAAGAGAAGATTAGAAACTGCAACAAGAAATTAACCGGGACAAAAGTCTTCAAAAGCATTTGTTTAAATCTCATTTAGAAAACAGAGAGCATGAGGAGGAACGTTGTCAAAAATTACTGCAGAGCAGACTGAGCACCTTTTTCATTTCCTGAGGAACAGGGCATGGAGAAATACATATTTTCAACAGAGCAAGTGAGGTAGGGTGTTCATGCATTTAAGCTAAGAAGAAACTAAAGCAGTAGAACATGTTACTTGCAAAAATAATATGAAAAAGAGTTAATTAAAAAAAATAATTATTTCTATGAAGTGCTAGAAGCTATAGAGTTGCAAGAGCATAAGCAGAACCTGTAATGATACATGCTTTACTAAGAATCATGAGTTCATAATTCATTAGCTGCTTGAGTTGGTTTTAATCTACTTGTAGAAATTTGTTTGCCAAATGTGTCCAGAAAAGTGGAAGTTGAAAATTGCTTGGATTACTAAACCCAGAATCCATAAGAGCAATTCAGAAGTATATGGTTCAGGTACATTTTGTTGTATAATTTTTAAATTAATGATCAGTTAATTGTTTTAAGTGTCAGATTTTATATTTTTCTCAGTAAAATGAAGATACCACCTAGGACAAGAGGAAGTGCTTTTATATCTGTTGGATATCAGTTAACTTAATCATAAATCACAATCACAGATGATGTCTTGAGTGTTCTTAGTAGAGAAGTTACTTAATTGTTTATCTTTGCAGTTCTAATTAGAAATAATAAGAAAAAAAACCTCTGTAGAAGCAATCAGGGTCTTCTAAAAAATTTACCCGGTGTTTTGGGATGGTGTTAGTCTGCATATCTTATCATAACAAATGTGTGCATCTCAGAAAAAGGGAGGGGAAGAAAAGTGAAGGGGAAGAGATTGTGTAACTGTAGCACTGAGAATATTGCCGTGATTTAAATGGTGAACTAATGTTTAGTCATGAACAAGTGTAACTGTGGTGTCCTGTTTTTCTAAATAGGCAATTACATCAGAGCTTGTTCCTATTTCCTGCTGGTATACAGATGTAAAAATTGCAGTAGAAGTTAATGACAATAGCATCATAATAGCTTCATAAAAAGTTGCCTTTCCAATTACTCATTAATATCTTTTCCAGTTATTAGGCCTTCTGAATTGCTTAGAAATGCTCAGGATTTATTATATGATAAAGTAGAAAAATTTTTTTGGTTGCTTGTATTCCACAATAATTCTTATTCCTTTACTGCATAGCTATCAGATTCTAGTGGATTTCTTTTCCATGATAAAACTGTATGATTTTAGTTTGTTTGGGGATTTTTTTTTGTATGTGCATGTATGAGGGGTTTTTTTTTCCCTCCTCACTTTTTATTTGTCACTTCCTTTGTATTCATTTTTTGCTACTTTTTGGGATAAAACAAGCCAGTTTACTTATCTGTGCAACGGAAAGTTTCTTGTCTCATCTGTAAAGTCTGTTTCTTTTGGAATCCTAGTAAGAGAAAGACACTAAAGGTTTGAATATTTCAAGTTTTTTATTTCTTTGTTTCCAAGACTATCATCTCAGGCTGTATAGATTCCTGCATTTTTCTGAAGAGAAGAACTAACATTTTGTTCAGAAAAACTCCCCCAAAACAACCCCAATGAAAAAAAATCAATTCCATATTTTTGAGGCTGAGAGCAATTAGGTACTCAACAGATAGATGTATAAAAGAAAAATCTTTTATGTGTACATACACACAGAAAGGTTTTTGAATGTCTAGTGGATGTCAGCAGGTGGTTTTTAGCAGATCAACTGGCTTTTCTGCACTCAGATGGTTGCAGGCACTGAGATGATGCTATCAGCAATTAAAAAGGTAGCTATTGAGAAAGAAAGGTTTGTAGTTACAGGCTGACTCTCGTCTTTCAAAGCATGGGGAGCAGATCTTGTTTCTCTCTGTAAGCCAGTAATCCCTGTGAGAGGGTTGCAAGGACCTCTTAAAATGATGTGTGCAGGCTGATTCTCACATTGCACAGAGCTCCATCAAAACAGCTTTGCCACACATGTGAGCATCTAACTGCAGGAAGGGTTGGAGGACACTCACATATGTATAACAGTTAGCTGAACAGTCTGGGTGAAAGCAGAGGAGAATACCTCCTGATAGGTAACAGCACGCTCCTTGAGCTATAAAGTACAATGCAACTTTCCCAAGTGGATTATAGTTCTAATCATCAGAATTTTGTGAATTTATGTAGGCAGCAGATTGACAGTATGAGTTCATCTTGGTATTCTCTGCCCTGTTGTCTGATAGAATAGTAATGTTCTTGCAATTTTTAGTGCTTGGGATGCTTTTGACAATGTAATTTCTGGATTAAAGAGGCAAAAACCAGGTAATTAATGATGTATAGCAAAGTATATGTTGCTTCCCCAGTCTCTCCTTCATCCCCTTCTTTGACACAGGTGAATTCCACTAAGTTACAGTGGAATTGCAGGTCTACATCAATCCTGCAAGAATAAGTTTCTCTTACAAAAACTGGTGCCTTTGTGAGGAAGCAGCAAGAGCAGGGTGGCCTTACAGGCTGCTGACAGGATGGGAAGGGCACAATCCTTGTTGGCACAGCCCAGTCCCTTTGTTCCCAAGCAGAGCAAAGGCGCTGGCAGCAAGGGTTCAAATTGACTCTCTAGGGGTTGATCATCAGACAAATGCCAGCAATCCAGGAAGCCCAAGACAGTGTGTCAGTGGGGAACAGCAGGGAACAGAGCTGGGCACAGGCTTGCTTACAGCACTGCACCAGGGCAGGACCAGGGGCTGGGGTGTACATGGGGCTCCTGGCAGAGGGGACCATGATGAGCATGGTCATGGCAGTAAAGGTACATGGGTGCACTCAGGGCCTTGACAGTCTTGTCTGTTTACTCTGGAGTGCGTCTCAGCAAGAGTTGCAAGCGCTATGACACTGGTTAAAGAAGGAGCTCTGATGCATTGCTCTTCCAAAAAAAAAGGTGTAGATAGCTCTTCCTCGCTTTGGGGGGTTAGGGGTTGTGCTGGAAGATGGGATTTTCTTTGTACTGGTGTGGAAATAGAAAATGTGCAGATTGATGCACTAAGTATTTACCGAAAACATACAACAGATTCCTCAGTTTCTTAATAAATATTTAGCATGGCATTGTATTTAATTGTATATGATGATTAAACATATGTTTAGAACTATCATGACTGTTTTGGGTATTGATATAGTCTTGAAATTCTTCATGATAATATAGGTTGAAAGGTACCTCTGAAGGTAATGTGTTCTGACTTCTACTAACAGCAGGTCTTAGAGTAAGTGCTCATGGCACTGTTTACTTGACTTCTAGCCTCCCTGTGCCCCTGTTTGACCATCCTCATGGTAAAAAAGTTTCTACCTTGAATTGGGATTTTTTGTGTTAAAACTTCCGAGCTACGTCCTGGCCTCAATTTAAAGCTCTAATTTTGATTGTAACATTTTTTGCACTTGTTGTTGGCTGTCGGTATCCATTTTTAGAACTGGGTGCAAACTTGATATATTTGTGAACATGAGGGGCTGCAGCACAGAATGCAGGTCAAATAGTGTCAAAAAGTGCCCTAGAAGTTCCTGCAATCATCTTTACCAGCGTGTCTTAGGTGTGAACTGTGACACTGTTTGCTATTGAAATCCTGGATTTCTGTTTCTTGGGAAAAATCTGCCAGCAGCAAAGGCAAAAAATTACAATGGTACTAAATTGTGGTCAAAGACCAAGTTAAGGAGATATGTAAGGCTTGAAAGCTAAAAATTATCTGTGAAGTAGAACATAAAAAATGAACATTCCTCTGTGCACTAATCCTTTCTTCATACTCCAGTTGTAACTGGCTCTCTATTCCCCACTGTACCCCACTTATTCTTCAATCAGTGTCCCTGCTTCTAGAGGTCAGGCTTTTTGTCACTAAGAGAGCATGCCCTTGTGTTGTCTACTAGTAAATATGATATTTTAGAATAATTTGGGCCAGGCATACCTTCTGAACCTATTTGTATTGAGCTGTTCTTTACATGCAGCAAAATCTTGTTGATATCAAAACAAACTGATGTCTTTCAACGTTGTATGTAGAGTACTCAAGGTAACTAACAAAGATTGTTTCCTTTCCCCTAACAGATGTGTGCAATAGTACCAATCTTCCTGAAGTTGAAATCATCAGTCTCCTGGAAGAGCAGCTGCCTCACTATAAGCTAAGAGCGGATACAATCTATGGTTATGACCACGACGACTGGCTTCACACACCTCTCATTTCCCCTGATGCGAACATTGACTTAACAACTGAGCAAATAGAAGAGACCTTGAAATACTTCCGTAAGTCAAAAATTCAGAAATTGTACTGAGAAACAAATAAAATAGTGCTATTTTTGTTACCTTCTTTGAAGTATCTGTGCAATTCTTTGGAAGCAGTGGAGAGCAAGAGAACTGTTTGTGGTTTATTGCTTTGGTCTCCAAGATTGTGATAGAAAATGAAGAGAACATTTAATCAAAAACAGCCATTGCATTTGTGATTTGTGCATGCACCTTTCCACATTATCAAATACTGGAGAAAGTGAAATACTTCTTTTTGCTTGTGATGTCTCTCAAAGAGACTGAAAATTCTATATCTGTGCGACTTAGGAAGCATAGACTTCTTTCCATATCCACTTTTTTTTGAACATGCTGTCTGACACATTGCAGTGTTGTCTGGCAGCACTATGTGCCTGCATCACAGAATGACATTAAATCATTTTCCTGCAGCTTAAGCTTCTAGAAAAGCCTTGTGAAGAACCAGAGTCTGACCATTTGGTTGAGATGGTTTGGTCCTTCATTCTTTCATTTATTCATATTCATACTATCAGATAAAAAAAATACTCTTGCCTAGAGGGAACACGAGTAGATTTGTGACCTTTGTGGTTAGTCATTCTTTTGTTTCAGTCTGTAGATACTTTATCATGGTGAGTGGATTCGTGTCTCTCTGGTTTCTTCCACTGTGGGTATTGACTTAGGTGTGCAATTAGAGAAGACTTCTGTGATTCATCTCAATGACTGCTATGCTAAAGCAATAGCAGAGGATTTACATGGATTATAGTAGTATGTAGATTTAGGTAGACTTACTGAAGCACTGTAGAGCTTCAGGAGGGATGAGTTACAGGGCTCAGCACAAACCTGTGTAAAGATGGCTTCATTGCATTTTGAAGCACCCAAATAATTACTTTGTAAGGAGCACAGCTGGTAAAGAAGAGTATGAATAATATGAAGAACTGAGTTTCTGATGTTCATGCTTCAATAAATAAAGGACATGGAAGTATTTTAGTAAATAACTTACATATGCTCTCCCCTTTCCCCCAGTCACAAGAAATCAGTGGGAAGGGCAGGGAGACAAGCTGAAGCTGATCTGTGGAATCAGGTGTACTACCCTGGTTTTGTATCAGCCCTTTAGTGCTGTTATGATGATGGCAGAGGCTGGCTTAAATTGATATTTTGAAATGTAAGGTTTCCAAAGCCTTTAGTAACCTGATTAGTCCTGTCTCATGAATAAAATTGTCTGCATGGGTGGACTGTTGCAGTAACCATGGGAAAAATGTTTTGCTAGTGGGATGAGGAACTCAAAAATCCCCGTGGCAGCATCTCTCTTCTACCAGCTGGGATCATGGTAGGTGTGTGACAGTTGAGGGCAGATGCAAAATACAACCTGTGTGGAAGATGAATTGAGAGCAGCCCTGAGGAGAAGGACTTGGGGATGTTAGTTGACAGTTCAATCTGATACAGCAATGGGCACTTGTGGCCAAAAAAGCCGAATCTCTCCTGGGCTGCAGTGAAAGAAACATCGTCAGCAGGTCAAGGGAGGTCAAGGGAGTTGATTCTCCCCACCTACTCTGTCCTTGTGACCTGGAAGGTGTGTCCATCTCTGGGGCCTCCAATGTAAGAAGGATGTGGACCTGTTGGAGTGAGTTCAGAGGGATACGAAGATGATCCAGAGGGCTGGAGCACCTCTGCTGTGAAGACAGGCCAACAGAGCTAGGGTTGTTCAGCCTGGAGAAGAGAAGGCTCTGGGGAGACTTAAGAGCACCTTTCAGTACTTAAAGGAGGATACAGGAAAGAAAGAGAGGGACTTTTAAGAAGGTCCTGTAGTGACAGGACAAGGGATAATGGCTTTAAACAGATAGAGGGTCAGTTTAGATTAGTTACATGGAAGAAATTCTCTACTGTGAGGGTGGTAAGGCACTGGAACAGGTTGCCAAAGAAGCTGTGGGTGTCCCATCCCTAGAAATGATAAAGATGAGGTTGAATTAGGCTTTGAGTAACCCAGTCTAGTGGAAGGTTCCCTGCTTATGGCAGGGTGTTTGGAACTAGGTGACTTTTAAAGGTCTCTTCCAACCCAATCTCTTCTATTATTCTCTGAAAATGAAGCTGCGAACAACGGAGAAATTGGGTAGCATAGCTGTCTGAAACTGTGAATACTTAACAATTTTATCTAGCTTTTTGCTTACAAGCATAATGACTGCAGCTTTACCATGTTGCTGTGCTTTTAGATTTCTTCCAGTCAACTTGCTTGAATGAAAAAAACCCTGTAATTCTTGCCACAGTGTGTATTTTCTGCTTTTACTGGGAAATAACTGCTTAAAAAAGAGGAAGCAAGCTAGGAGATCTTTGATAAAGAAACATTTATTTCTTACTGCTTACAGGCAGACATTTGTGTATAGACAGTAGTTCAAGATATTTAAGCAAATTTGGGTCTAGCCTTAGTCTGATACCCTGGAAACTGAGATCTCTGACTTCACCCTTGTTCAGTTGCTGTGAACAGGTCACAGATTCCATCTGTGCAGAAGAGTGCAAGATCGTAATAACTTTGCATCTTTCAAAATTATTGCATTGATTGCAAACATTGGTTTATGGCAAAATTAACTAGGAAAGTCTAAATACTATGGTAAGTAAGTTGGCAGAAAGGTTCTGTGAATTATGCCATCACCACTTTGGAGAGTGTTCCAGGGTGGGACTACTTGCACAATTTTCTGTGCTGCAATTAAGCTACTCCTCTTATACCTGGTCAGTTTGTTTCAAAAATCTCAATGAGGGTGTGAGCAAATACTGTAACTTGTCTCTTTGAAAGTTTGATTTTTCAATGACTTATGAAAATTTCCTTGCGGTTGTTTGTGTGTTGTGATTGATGCTGGTTTATAACCTGTTGGTGGAAATGTGATTACTTTCCCACTGTGTTGATCCATATAGCAGAAGAATCAGCAATGACCCTTAGGCCTACTGCTGTGGTTTGTTAGAGCAGATTTTTCTGCCTTCCTGTGGCTTTTGTTTTTTGAGATCCTCAGTCCAATTCACAACTTCAAAGGCTCAGAATCTGCTGGGACACATAACGCAAGAGGATGGACATAAGGCTACTTAGCTCTCCTTTTAAATTATTTAATTTAATTATTTTTAAAATTTATTTAAGATATTGGTAGAAAGAGGAATAGTCAAATATCCAAGCATTTTAATTTATCCACTGCTTTTTGTGGGGATTTAAGCTATAACACAGGATAGGTGATATAGAGAATTAGTTCATAAAATTCAGTTGGCAGTTGGGAGGAATGGAATAGTATTAGACCTGCAAATGTACTTTTACATTCTGGAACTCCAAAGCACGTCTTTGTTTTTTATTTCTTTCAGATGGAAGGCTTGAGCCTGTTTTTGCCAAATGAATAAAATAAAACTGATCTTATCCTAAAGCATAATCAAATGAATTAAATGTCATCTGACCAGCCTCATTAAACTGTTAAGGCAGAGCATCTTTTAAGTAAGCCTAAATGAATGTATGATACAGCAAAATGACATTCCATCTCCCTGCCCCTGGATTAGGGGCATTCAAGCTCACTTTTAGCTGAGGGCTGTGGGGAGTTCTGTGTGAGAGCCAGGCTGAGTACAGCTACCAGGGGCAGGGAGCAAGAGTCTGGGTTTTTCCTTGGCAGCTTAGGGGGACAGGGCCCATCTGGGAACCCTCTGAAAAACTGAGGGTGCCCGCTGCTGTGTGTAAGGTAAAGGTAAGGTGAGCCACAGGAATGTGGGCCTCAGGAAGTCCTTGGAGCTTCTGAGAAGCTCTCAGCTGCTCTTGACCCAAAGGTGTCCTGAGGCTTCTTTGGAGCTGCTGCTCAGTAGGGATGGTCAAGTACCTTTTTAGCTGGTGGCTGGGAGAAAGTCCTCTCTAACAGCCAGGTCTGGAGCACAGCTTCCAGACACAGCCAGCAGATGTAGCAGTTTCTGTGGAATGGTGCAAAGAAGGGATCCTCATCTGAGTTCAGAACAACCTCAGCCTTCAGATGTGGTGGCAGTGTGCCACAGGTGCATTCTCCAGGTTTTGGAGCACCTATCCCTCAGGGTAGAGGCTTTAGCCCAGAAAGAGCTTCAGATTGGAAAGGCAGCTCTGCAAGAGTCAGGTTGATGGAAGTGCCTAGAGCTGCTCCCCATCCTGAGGTAGAGAGAGATGGCTTTCATTTATGCAGGCGTGCTGCTGTTGAAAAGCTGTCACCAGGTGGAGAAGTTGAGAGGAAGTCAACAGGGTGTGCAGCATCACAGAGGGTGAGACATACACAGGATCTAGGAGTGGCTGAGACACCAAAGGATTGTGCTCCTGTTCAGAGGGACCTTGACAGTCTGGAGACATGAGTCAAGAGCAGCCTTGTGCTATTCAGCAGAGGGAAGTGCAAAGTCCTGCAGCTGGGGAGGAGCAACCCCATGCACCAGTAGATGCTGGGGTCCAACTGCTGCAATGCAGCCTTGCAGAAAATGACTTGGGGCATCCTGATGGACACCAAGGTGGACATAAGCTAGAAATATGCCCCTGCTGAAAAGCAGAGTAATGGCATCCTGAGCTGTATTAGGAGGAATGTTGCCTGCAGTCTGAGGGAGCTGTACCAAAGTTGGTGAGGCCACACCTGGAGTGCTTGGTCCTATTCTGGCCTCCCTTCTTCTATATTCCTTCAGTGTAAGGCATTCTTTTCCTCTCCCAGGAAGCTGCAATCATGTCTCTCAGTGGGTTTTTTGCCTTGTTAGAAAAATAGGTCATAACCATGCAGCTGAAATATTTTTGTCTAGCCAATCAAATATAGTATTAAGCTCAACTTCATTTTAGAAATGTTTTTGCTGTCTCCAGGAAAAATATAACAAAAAAAAGGAGATTGTAATATACATTATTTCCAGGTGGTGAACAGTTTGCAAAATTTGTTTCTTTAAAGCTTTATTCTTGTTTTTCTTAATTCTAGATAGGGATGTATTCTCTTAAATTTCTGTCTCTTGCTATTATGGTCTTATTTACAGTGTTTAAGTGTGCCTAGTGATACCTTAATTAAACTACACAGCTGGTTTTGCTGGAAGGTTGCCAAAGACATCAATTTTGATTTTATACAAATGCAAAAAGAGTGCTTGCCAGTAATTATTTGGGGGAAGGGAGAAATAATCCTTTCATATGGAAAATAGCTTTTTGTCATTAAGTGCTTTAATTTCATCTGACTGCCCATGTCTCATGTTAACTCATTTTGTTTCAGTGGGAGAATGGTTAGACCCTCTTCTGCATTTAGAAGAGTCTTTTCCTTATACCAGGTGAGGTCAGAAGCCGCAAGCTCTGTCCCATCTGTAGGAAATACTTCTACTATTTTGAAACCCTAGATAGTTACCTCAGTTTGATGAAGGAGAGTCAATCAAATCTGAAGCACCCATTTTTCTAAATACCAGTTCTGAAAGCTGCTGGTTGTAATGCCCTCACTGCTCTAGATTTTACTCTGGGTTCTACTCTTTCCATGTTAAGCAAGACTTCTTGCTAAACAAAACACTACACTGGAAGAGCTTACTGTCCTAAGTTGCAGAGTTATTTGCCCTTACTAAATGTGTAGTCACAGGATGACTCCTATTCAGTGTTCTTTTAGAGGCTGGAAACATCACTAGCTCTTCACATCAGTAAATTATTCCAGTTTAGAAATAACTGTGACAGCCCATCCTTGAATATCAGTTGAGCTTTTAAAATATGTCCACTTTTTCAGTTTGCAGAGTATGTGCTGTGGCAGTGCCTATGATCAATATGCATTGCATAGTGGTGGCCTGTACAGCTACTGCTCTGATAAAAAGGACTCCAGATGATATTAATGGGATGGGCAACTTTATCCTGAGTGGTGGTGACTGTACTGGTGACTGTAGAAAATGATGATGCGATATGGTGTTTAATTATCTGAACCATCCTGAGGCTGTAGCCAAGAGAAGAAATGTGACCCAGAGATAATCAGATGGGAGGTAATCCATTGCAGCTGCCATGGAAATACTCCATCCAACTCCAGTGTTCAGTTTCAAAGCATCCTCACAGAATTGTAAAAGGTGTGGAGAAAAAGTTGAGAATGACTGGGCATGAAAATATAGTGACATGCTATTAAATGACATCCTTTTAAGACTTTATTTGCCAGCAGAGATGACTTGCTGCTGCTTTGCTCCCTAGCAGCACAGTGCACTACAGTCTTGAGTGTGCTGCTGTGGGGTAGATGACAGTACCTTTGTCAAAAATTCCCTTCAAACAAAGGTAAGGGTTTGTGTGGTTTTTATAACCTGGGTAATTTAGGCACACCAGTCTAATGTTGAGCTATGGCATGGATTTATTTCAGCAAAAAAGGAAGGAAAGGGCTCTTGAGCTTTTCAAGCCATCTTTTCTGTCTAATGAAACCCCTTTGTAACCACAAACCTAAGGAATGCTTAGTCCAGCTGTTCACCATTGACTACCAGAATTCGTTATTAATCTGTCTGTTTTGCCCTGTGGAGAACAGATGAAAGGGGATGGGGTTGTTTAGTTAGAAGTAAACATTAAAAAATAGAACAAAATTTAGCAGCTAAAAGGGAATGCTGAACAAATGTGAATAACTGTATTTGGGTTTGGAATAGGAAAATGCAAATTCCTTATGATTGCAGACCTATTACCCAAAATCTTTTTTGACCCCATTTTAGATGAACTTTTAGGCAAGTAATACAATAATACCCCAACCAAATGTAGCACTGCAATATGGAGATTAGAACACGCAGAGGTTCAAAGTTTGTAGAATCAGTCCACCAGAAAAATATACTGTTCTGATAAGTTTACTATAAAATGAGTCTGCTACACCCCTGTAGCTCTAGAAGTAGAGCTGCAAAGGTTGAAAGTAGGTTCTGCAAGTATGCAGCTGCTTTGTCGGCTTGGTCACAAATTCCTGTTCAACTTGACAACCCTTCCAGCTTTATAGAGCTACAATTCCTCATATAATTGAAAGGATGCTGGGGGTGGGTACCTGGATATATAGTATTCTGTCTGCCCAGGGTTTCTGTCTTCATGCTGGGAAGATAATACACTTACTCCGTATTTCCCAGTCTCTTGAGGAGTTCTAAAATCATTTGGCCACACAAGTGATTTTCTCCACAGAAAAGTAATGCCTTTCTGGATTTTACCAGTATGCTTCCAAGCAGATCTGTAAAAAAATATCAATAAAACAAACAAAACAGCCCTAAGCCCCTACCTTGAACTATTTTTATCCCGTCTCATTGAAAAGGAGTATATGTGCCATGGGAAGGACAGTGAGAAGAAAATTCTAGCATGTTGAAGATTTCCTTTGTTTAAAATGTCAGCAAGTAAAAAAAGGAGCTTGTCCCTGCAGCAATTTAAGGTGGTAGCCAGTGTTAATTCTTTCTATTTTAAATGCTTATTTAATACCATTACCAGACTGACATTACCTTTTGGACAAAAATAATACAAGTGGAACAAATAGCTTATATGCAGAGCAATTGAGTTGATGTTGCCATAGGAACCTTTATTTTTCTCTGTCGGTATTTTTACAGTGTAGCTTTAATTGCATTTAATAGCATGTATAGTTTTTTTCCTTGTGAGCATGCATAACTGAAACTCTGCAAGACTCAAAGCTACTGCAGTGATAATTTCTTATACCAGTAAAGCTGAAATACTGATGTGGTCAAAAAACCAAATATTTTCTTCTGCATAGCTTGACTATTCCTTACCCATTTCTGTTACAGTAAAGCAAAGTGGTACCAGTCAGGGAGTAGAATAAGTGATAACAACCTGGAAGAGACATGAGTGAGGGTGAACTTAATAGATACCTGCAAATCATGAGTGACTGAAAAGGAGAGATGAACTGAGTGTTCAGATTTCCAGAGCTGGAAACATCTAGTTAAGTAAGTAAATGTGAGTTGCAAAGCAAAAGGTGAGTTGTTTGTATATCATGAGCAGTAGATATGTGGAACTCCTTGCAGGAAGTTGTTGAAGATGCTAAAAATGTATGTGGGCTCAAGAACGGAGAGGGTAAGTTGTTCAAGAATTGCTAAAAGCTGTAGCTGTATCTGTCTCAGGCTGTCTCTGATGATGAAGAAGTTAGAGGTTGGGAGGGCAGTTTTGGGAAATGCTGTGCAGCTGTATTGCCTGCTCATGGCTGTTCTTGTGGATGGAGTCTTTGGCTAGAGAGACACCAAAGACTTCCTTGGTCAGACCCAGTATGGTCTCCTACCTTGTGTTGTTAACACAGGTCCCAACTTAATCTATGACAGTGCTTCTACTGCTGTTTGCAAAGAAATCGCCTTTCCTAAAAAAGGGGGTGAAATGGGTGGAGAATATGTGCTGGTTGTGAACAAGATGGATGTCGATCCCCCTGGTATCTGTACCTGCACATATTCAGACATGCTTTTTGAATTGCTGTGTTTGATAATTTAATGCATTTGTCCCTCAGACAGGTTCTCTCCTAATAGCTTAAACACAATTTTAGTGGGGGCTGCAAAAGTATTTTCTTCCATTTCCAAAACACTGAAGAGAAAAATTAAGTTATTCTGGGTGATGACCTTCAGTATTTTTACGAATAGAGTGGTAAAAATTTGGCCTAACCTCTTGTCTTCAGCTGTGAAACTTAGATGCTTGGGGAAAAAAAAAAAAAAAACGGAGCAGTGGTTCATGGAGAGGGCAAAAAGTAGACACAGATTAGCTTTTTCTTGCAAGGAGAACTGTATTGCTGTCCTGATTTTGCTGTTTTTTTTTTTTTTTTTTTTTTTTGGCATTTTTCAACAGCAGGATGCAGAAAGGGTTCTATTATATCAGACCAGAATAGTGTAACAAAGCAGTAACATAGTTTAATTTTCCATGGGGAAGGCAGGCTGTTATCAAACTGTGTGGGGGAGAGTAGTAATGGACTTGATTTTCATTATTAATGTACTGCATGTCCCCAGTGAATTGCAACAGTGTTGTGATGCTGTTGTTCTGTGAGCAGTGGCGATGAGTTGTATCATCTTTCTTAGCAATGATTTTTGTTTCCAGTATGGAGGACTCCTTCTAGTCTGTAAAGCCAGAAAGAGCAAAATGCATTTTCTTCATCTCTGCATTGCTTTTGGAACCAGCTTGTCTCCATGGCAACACATTAGCCTGAAGAGATGTGGAGACTGGGGAGGAAAGGAATGAGTTAGAACCAGCCGGGCGGTGGTGTGTGTCCCCAACGTCAGCGCATCAGCCTTTTGATAGGAGGATTTTGTTAACACCCATCCAAGGCTCCTGTGCAGAGCTTCTTTATTAGAGGAGCCGCCAGGGCTTCTGCTTCCTTTCTGCATCCTTTTTCTATTTTTTTTTTTTTTTCTTCTAAATACACCCTTCGCACCCCCCTTTTATTTTAGTTGTGGCCTCAGTGAAGATGTGCTGCTCCTTTTCAGCTTCCCATGAGCTGCCTTGTGCTCTGGCATTTTGCAAAGGCAGGAAGGCATGGCTGCATTTCACTTGACCTTAGCAGCGAAGTGAAATCTCCTGTATGTCGCTGAAGGATACTGACTATGCAGAAATTTATTGAAGCAGATTATTATGAACTGGACTGGTATTATGAAGAATGCACGGATGGTAAATATTTCTTTCTAGTCTCTTGTTGCAGAATTTGGTGCCTGTAAGACTGGAGCATCATTATTCAGTGGTTTTAAAAAGGAAATACCCAGAAAAAGGCAACACCCAGGTGCAGCAGAGATGCCTGCACCTCTTTTGCACCTCAGCATTTCTTGTGAGTGTGCTGCAAGAGACTCTGCTGTGTAGCTTTTTCCTCTCTGAAGGGAGTGGCAGAGCAGTGTACGAACCGTATGAGTGGTCTTTGGACAGGGGAAAGAATATTTGAAAAGCTAACTGTATCTATAATAATTGAGCTGAATTTAAATACACTGATGGTAAGATTGATTATCGGTTCGAGTTTGAAGGGTGTGCTTTTTCTGCATGACCAATATCCTGTAATATGTATATATTCAATGTGTTAATAGGCAGTACATATTTTCTCTCTGGTTATTTGTCTGTGAAAAATGTAGATTCTTATAAGTGAGCAGGTTAACTTTTTGAACTGGAAGAATTACAAACTCTGGCAAGCATTATCTTTTGTGCCTTTTGCAATTTTCATGTAATATTTGCTAGGGTGATTATGTCTGTATCTGGACACCGAATGTTTTAATCAGGCTTCTGACAGAAGGCACATGAGAAAGGATAAGGAATTGCTAAAACTGTATTCTCTGCAACATGAAAAAATCAAGGTCCCTTATTAATGACACTCTGAAGCAAAATGCAGCCTTTGAGAATGCAGTAATTCTATATGGATTTTATTCTGGTTGGAGAGCTTAGCTTAAACAAGGCAAGTCCAAGATCACAGTGAAGGAAAGCACAGAAAGCAGGAAGGAATGTAGGCCGAGGGGATGATGTACATATGTAATACACAACGATATTGCAATGATAATGCTCTAACAATAACAATACTGAAGGGGACATGCAGTGTAAAGATAAGGGTGACAAAATTTAAATGTTTTTTTATGGTCTTTTCAGTGTCATGTGCTTCCATTTGTTTCTCAGTACTAGATTTTGGAACTGAATGCAGTTTCAGAAGCTTGTTACACTTGAACTACAGGAATTGATTGTTCCTGTCCAGGTGTTCAAAGAGATAGGTGCGTATTTATTTGGGGGATCTGACCACTTTAATTTGAATTGAATCCATTATGTAACCTTTATCCTCTAGGTTTAACCCTAGTAAATACTGTAGCATCTGATTAATCTGCATGATGTAACAGACTGAGTTGGCCTGCTTTTAGAAGCTTAAGAAACAGACCAGTTCTACGGTCAATAGGAAAAGACATGTTAAGACTCCCACAGGTAGCATTTGGGTTTTTTTTTCCAATTGTTCATTTTTATAATCCTTTGTCTGTCTGGTCAAAGTGTCATTATGTGGAAATGTGGTGTGCCTGAATGTCTGAGCTAAGAGCTGATTTGCTCACCCATTTTGTCTTAAGGTGTGTGCTGCATGGCAGAAACCGTGGGAGTTTCATAGCAATGGAATAAGCAACAGGTGTTGGGTAAATTTTTAAATACCTTGTGGGATGAGGGCCTCAGGTGCACAGTAGTGGTTGGTCTGATTCTGGGCTTACAGGTTTTCCTGTCAGTGCTGAGCCCCAGCCCAGAATACTTCTTCCGTGAGCTGAGATACTCGGGGTCAGCTGGAGTATGTGCTGGCTGTCTGCTTGAAGTATTTGAGAAGTTCTACCCTAAGAGAAAGAAGGGTTTAATGTGTGGTAGGGAAATATCTCTCCAGCAGGTAAGGCATAATGCTATCTTGCATTTATTACTATTATTTTTTAATTAAAGTATTAGTTTTTACGTGATGAAGGGTAGTGCTGTCAGTCCTGTCTCAGACTCTCAGGTGAATGGCAGTCTCATGGAGTTCAGAGAATTTTGTGGGGTTTAGCTTTCTTTTGCTTCTTAGAGCTGAGGTGTGTGAGAGAAAGGAGGGTTTGAGGGATGCAGTGGAAGACACAGTCTTTGGCCTTGGATACTGGCATGTTCATGTGGGTTTAAAATAGTGCTGGCACTTAACGTTGGTGGAGAAAGGTATTCTAATTGTGGTAGCAGACCAAAGGAATTGCTGTAGTAGAAATCAGAGCTTTTCCAAAAACCTGGAGCAGATGGCATATTAAAAGAAATGCCTCTCACTTGATTGGTTTTTGATTTTTCTGCCATTTGTTGATACCAGAGTCATTTTGCTTCGATTCTTTTTACATTCAGTATAGTGAGATAGGCAGTTGCATCTCAGCTGACCTGTTTTGAATATCTATTTTAAGACAAATTGAAGCACAGTTAGAGAGCCAGTTTCTCTGCCATACATGGACTCTCTGGAGCTCGATGTATGTGTGCAGTCAGTAATAAATCCCACCCAGTTCACCCCTCTTGATAAATACAGCATTGGAAAACAGTAGGTGGTACATTAAAACTAATAGGACTCCTCACAAGATAATATCCTGCAGAATTATTTTTCTGATGAAATTGTTCATACATTCTTAGAGCCTCTGGGACTCAGATTTCCATTTAAAAGACGTGACTTCATTTGGTTTCATTTATTTTTATTAAATTTTAAAAGCATATGGTTTATTTTTCTTCAGAGAAAAAAGTCTAAAATTATATGAGGATATAAGGTTTTAATACGATTATTTAATTTTAAAGAAGCAACTCACTGTTACCTCAGATGTAATGAGTTTTCTGTAATGACTGACATAGTAATGATGTCTTCTACTTGCATTTGGTAGTGGTATTTTTTTAATGTGTTGAAAAAGAAAAGATGCTTAAAATTTACAATTTATAAATCTTGATAAAGACTTTCTAGGGTTGGAATAGTTCATTAATTCTTTTACATAAGGTCCTTTTCAGAGTTTATTTTTGGTAGGAGTAGATGAAAATAGGCAATAAAATGTCACACTCTGTGTAAATCACTGGTGGTAACTAACATTCTAAAAAATTGAAACTTCTATTAATAGCTATTACACTGTGCTCTTTAGATACATTTTCAAGTATAATATTTTATAATACAAGTGACAGTTGTCACCTTAGTTGGCATTAGCAAAGTATATTGTGTAGGTGGAATGGGGAAAGAGCTGGGGCTGTACATGAGTAGGAAAGTAGATATTTCATAGCAGACATGGACAGAACCAGTGATAAAGAGGAAAAGGTGAAACTTCTATAGACTCTTTTCATGAAAGATAATAGCATAGAAGTTTAGGTTCATATAAGTGGTTTTTAATAGAAAAAAATACATTCTTAAAAATCCTGAACTCAACACAAATTGTGTGAAAAAAATTAATACTAAACCCCCACAAAGTACCAAGCAAACAAACAGATAAGTATCTACCCATAGAAATGTTTATGAATGTGCTTGTTCCCCACCTTTCTCTTAGTGCAGTATTTTTCTAATGAACAATGCTTTCTAGAGAAATTCAGGTTGACTTTAGAGCAAATTGCTCTTCTAGTGGTTTCCTCCATTACTTGTTTATTTCTACCTCAACAGTTCATAACAATGCATCAGTTCAATTGTCTACAATTCCAGATGACTTTGTGAATGTGTGATTGGATCTTTTCTCCTCCTTTTGTTGGTCATGAGTTTTTGCAATTTCTCATGGAGGAAATGGTGTCTTTTCCTTTTTTCCGCTGCCAGACCCATGGTGTGCCTGGTTTGTTTCACATGATGAACCTTCTAACCACTTCTGTGTTTGCCTGAGCCACTCCATCTTGTTCCAGCTCCCCTTCCTGTATTTTCTTCCCACTCAGGTTGAAATGTTTTCACCACCTGTTATGTTTGCAGTTACTGTTTAGAGCTTCTCTTTTCTGTTCTATTTTCCACTCCACTGATAAAATTATCAGCAAGATCACTAACTTTCTTTTTAACAAAAGTGGACAATGTTATTGCTTGTTCTGCTTGATGTCTAATGAGTGATTACTTATTGTTGCCTTGCTTATGTCAGTGTGGTGACCCATCATCTCCCTCCTACACTGACCCCTTTTGTGTCCCTCCCTGTGAACAGAGTAGCCCTGGTGTTACTCTGAATCTTAGTGGACGCTGGCACTGGGTATGCTGTTGAAATCTGAGAGTCTTACGAATGCCTTTACATGCGGTCTCTGAAACAGCCCTTGCTCTGTAGGTGTTCAGCTAAAATGATCTTTCCAGTTGATCTTGTTTTGCTCCCATGTATTTTATCTCTATACTTAATAAATATAGTTGAACCTTGCTTATATTTGTGTAATTGTTGGTACCTTTTTCCCATTTTTCTGCTTTTTGCCAGGCCATTTCTTTCTCTTTACTTCTTCATTGACTCCCTGTTCTTTATCAAGTCGCATAAGCCATATAAGGCAACATACATTGCAGAATAGAGATATTTTTTTTGTTTTCATTCTGCTCAGCTGCTAAATATCCAGATAAGTGTTTTCCCACTTCATCCAGTTTCTTTCCCTTTCTGCAGGAGTAACATGCTGTCCGTTTGGTTGAGTGACAGAAGATATTTTGTGTGGGATTTTGAAAGAGTGGGAAACATGAAGCCAGTAAAAATTTGAACAAACTTAACTTTGCTTGACTGTACATATTAACAAAAGCACACGTTCAATAACTAATTTATCTCCCTCTCTGAAGAGCCCACCCCAAAACACCTACATTTCTTTATCAGCATGCTTTAAATCCGAGTGCTGCCATTTCATCTGCTGTTTTTAGACTTGTTTGCTTTCAGAGAATCTCTTTGTTCTAGATGCAGCATTGTTAGTAATAGTTTATTGTGCAGAAGTTAGATATTTTTATTGATAAAGGAAAGTTAAAATGATTTGAATGCATTGGAGTTCCTTGGAAATAATGAGTCAGGATATGAGGGTTTGTTTGTATTGTGTCCAGCCACACCCTTCAAACTAGCTCCTGGTTTGTGTGTTTCCTGTTTGATGGCAAAGCTGCTGAATACACTCTGTACCTCAGTGCAGGGGTTGTACTGGGAGTGTGCTTGGAGCACTGCAACCCCCTTAACAAGCTTCCTGACAGGAGGTGAAGGTCTTCAGCTGCTGATTCAGAGTGGTAATTGCAGCAAATACACCAAATATACTTCCCAGTGGCAACTCATAAAAGTCAGTCTTCATTCTAGTATACTCTTAAAGTCCCTGAGTATGTGTTTACAAGAAATATTAAAAATCTGTTTTGTATCTTTCCAGATTAGATTGTATATTTTCAGAATGGAATACAATGTAGCTTTTTTTTTTTTTTTTAATTTTTATCCATAGCTGCTAATTGTTTGGTGTTTGTTGGAAACCTGGCTAGTAATCTTTAGCAAGTAAATATTCCTGCACTGCTAAGGAGGTGTAATGTAGAATACATGAAAAATGAGTTGATAATGTGAGGGTGGGGCATACATTCCTTCTCCACCCATTCTAAATTTGCATCAGCATTTATCGTGTGCTGATATCAAAATAGGCATTGCAACACTTTCTCTCAGCTTTTGAATGTCAGAGTCCTCCTGGGTGGCATGAGTTGATATTAGTCACAGTTCAGAAGCCAACTTGTGGGAATGTTCACTTACTCTCCTTATGTTGTCATGTATTTTGGGCAGCAACATGCCTGCTTTCAGTGTGTCCTTCATAAACTACATGGTTGGCTGTAGTTGAATGCTTGTCAGGAGTATTAAAACTGCAGCATGTTTGTCAGGGGTGACTTTTCTGTCTCTAATCTTTAAAAGGTGCTTCTTGCATTCTTTTAGTGTGACATATTGTTTTGTTTACTCTCTCAATTTCCATCTTCTAGCTTTTACTGAATTGTGATAAATTGACAAGTAGGCACTTAAGACCCTTACTATCTGACTGTAAGTATTTTTTTATAGAGCTGATGTAAGGCACAGAAAAGCTCTAAGAAACTAGGAGTAATTCTCATTATTACTAAAATGACATCTTTTAATGTAATGATTTGGGGAGAAAGGGACAGTCCTATTTTTTCCCCCAGCTGAGTTCTTGAGGTTATTGCTGCTGTTGAATATTGCAATAAAATTTGGCAGTCAAAGATCAAGTTGCCTTGAGTAGCAAGATCATTTTTCTTTAGAAATGAGTGTTTCTTTCCACAGCAATCACTTACATGTATTTCATATCCTTTGGCTGTTATTTATATAAACATTGTTGCATTGTTTGCATATAAATATCAGGAGTTTAAAATGTAGAACAGAATCATTTATCATTATTGTATAAAAGTAGTCGGTTCCCATCTCATACTACCCCGTTCTTCCTCAGCTCCAGAGAAATGGTAATAGAGAAATTATTCCTACATGACCCAAGCTGTTACATTCTGCTGGCTATTGTAATGTTTGGCCGTCTGTTCCTAGCAGTTATTTCCCCTCAGGAGATGATGAGGTGCCTTTGCCTTGCAGTGCCCCCACTTTGCCTGCAAATGCTTTGCCCTATGATGTGGATAGGAATTCTTTAGCAGCAGAGGGCCCCTGCTTGCTGCTGCAAGTAAGGGAGGCAACCTGGCAAACATTAAATACCTGTGGCTACAAAAAGTTAAATAAGAAAGTTAGCCTGTTCTGTGTATGTAGTCAAGATTAGCAAACACAACTTGTTGGAAAACAAGAGGTTTGAGCACAGGAGATTTGTTTCTTGTTGAACAAAGAAGAGATGCACGCACCCTTGAAACTTAACTAGGATACCATATGTGGACTTGTGAGGTATTTCTTTTCCCACAGCAGACTGAAGAGAAGAATGACTGTGGAAAACACCGCATTTGACAGCTAATGTGATATGTCATTTAAATTCTTTGTACCAGTGTAATCTCTTTTTTTATAAAAGCAATAAAAAAGCTCCTTTCCCCAGCCTAGTTCTTCACAGGGTGGTTTTAGCATGTGGTGGATGCTGCAGTCAGACCTTACTGCACAATAGCCCTGGGTATCAAGAACTCTCTTCCGGGTGGGATTGGCTGTGTGTGAGCACAGGCTCAGCCTGTTCACAGCTCCGGTGAGGTCTTGATGCATTGGGCAACTCGAGAGGTGATTTATGACTGTGACGGTGCACGCCCTTCCCCAGGTGTGACACTCAGAGGCTGGGTCAGACTTCCGTATTGAGACACTTGTGGGGAGCTACCACTTCACTGGTAAGAGCAGAGGCAGAAGAGAGCGAACCTTGTTGACATGAGGAGTGTCAGGGAGGAGCTTTCAGCCCACTGACTTTGTCTGAAATGCATTGTTGGGGCTTTTGAGCAAAGACTGGCTGCTGTCAGAGGTGGTCTGAGGAGCAACACAAACCTTCTAGTAATTATTAGACAGATGGTCTCTTCCCTCCTCCACCCCATCTGTACAACACAAAGCTGTTGCACTAAGGATAAATACTCAGTCGCTCCGGAGTTCCTTGGCTGAGCATGTGAGTGAGGAAAGATGGTATCCTGCTTTGTGGAGACCTTGCTTTGCTCTCCCCAAAGATACAGCCTCCAAGGGAATGACTTCCCATCGCCTGTGAGACTAAGGCATCATTGCATGTCTATCTGGGATAACTGCAGCAATGTCAGTAAACGAAGAGGAAAGCTATGAATATGACTATGAAAAGGAAAATGAGAGGGAAGGCACTTTTGGCAGGCAGAGCCTTGATATCTTGGAAGAAGGTACTTTTCACCTTTTGTTTTTAATCTTTCATGGTAGTAGTACATGGCAACATATAAGTGATTTGAGTGATATTTGTGGGTTAAATACACCGAATTTTGTGTTTTATATGGGTAGCCAGTACATTTGGATGAAAAATTCATTAATATCTAAATAAAATAAACCTTAATTTATGTATATTTCTTTAAAGAAGAAATGCATGATCAACAGATGTAGTCTGTGCAATACCTATTTTATAATGGAACAAGAATTGGGAAATTTTCTCTCTCTGGAATTGTAGTGTATTTTTTATATGCACACCATGTGTGTCTTATGAAACTGTGTATTTTAGGTTGTCATTGCCAGCAGGTGCTTGTAGAACAGAGCAGCAATTTTGTGATTACCCATGAATTTGAAAGTGCATATACAGACCTAATCCAAGTATGGAGTCTTATGACTTAAATTTTCAATAAAAAAACAACCCAAAAATCTTGTCATACTTTCTGGAAACAATGGGAAGCTGGCCCATTCAGATGGAAATGGAATGTTATGTGCATTGAAAATCCTCCTGAGCACCTGCTGCATTGAGAGGGTACCTATTCTAGGGCTGCTTCCAGTCAATCTGGCAACCTTTTTCAGGTAGCAAAAGCTGAATACACTGTCCCTGTTGTGTCATGTGCTGTAAATTTTGCTCTGAAACAGTAGTTTTATGGTAAAGAATTGTTACTTCCAAATAAACTATTGTAAAGCTGATGTAAGGATGCTTTGAAGGATTGTAAGCACAGAGAATGCGGTGTGCTCTGAATTTACATCCTTGTTCACCTCGTGGTTAACAGTTCCTGTGTCCAGAGTCTTGGTGAATGAACCATGCTCTTTGAATCCCATTGCATAGGATTTTCCTGTAAAAACTTCCTCACAATCAAATATCTCACCTGGTTTTTAGACTTGTGTGTCTGTGCAAAAAAGAAAGGTGCTGAAGAAAATACTGGTAAAAAGAGAATTTAAAACTGGGAATTGGGATGGGGGGAAGTTCATCAAGAGAGGCCAGCTGACTTTTTTTTGTATTTTATTCCTTTTTTTTTTTTAGCTATTAAATAATTGCTGAAGCATACATCATGCTGTTCTTATTCTTTCTGCTGACTTTACCTTTCATCCAGATCTAATAGTCTGAAGCTGTGCTTGTTGATTTTGGGAAGGGGGAGAAAAAAGCTGAGTTCTATCTGTGATAAATTTAGCCCTTTCTACAGTGCCTTCCTCTCAGAAGCACAGTATGTGTTTGAAATGTCTTCTAAAGATGCCTTCTCCACCTCTGCATTCGTGTCACCTACACACTCAGTGTAGCAGTGATACAGATACACAGAACCAATATATATGGTATTTCTATGTATCTTTGCATGTGGGAGTGCTTGCAAAAAGTAGTATTTCTGTAGGAGAATGGATGAGTCAATCCATTCTATAAGTCAAGTGGCTGGAAACACCAGCATGTAGCCTTTTCATGCTGAACAAAAGAAACGTTTTAGCTAATATTATCTGGCTGTAAATCTGGTACCAGAAATGGGAAATCAGGATATGCTTCACTTGAACCATTTATAGTTATTGAAAGGAAGAGGATAAAAACTCTGTAATTAAGACTCCTTAACTGTTTGGCCTATTCCATGTGCAGCATGTGTCCTCACTTCTTGACTATTATAGAGTCATTTTGATGGAGTGAGGTTTTTCTCTGTCCCAGCATTTAGATGCTCTAACTTCCCTCAGTCCTGTTTCTGGAGCCTGTCAAAGAGCTGAAGTTACACCTCGCAGCGTTACAGTCGGCTCTCTTGGTAACAGTGGAAGCCACCTTCGTAAAGGTCTGGGCAGAACAGTCCTAGAGTCACTGGATTGCTTTGGAATTGTAAAGTTGCCTGACAGCAATATGTTTACTTTTTATTTGATAAGCTGGCCTCGGGGCTGACTGCAGTGAAACTTTGCTCAGGGATATATATGTTGATAGTCTCTAAGTTTTAACTCATAAAGGAACCTGAGCTATGAAAGGACAACCTGTCAGCTTTCTCTGATTAGTGATTTGCTGTGTCAGCTGATTCTGAAAGGGAGCTATGTTTTGATTCTTGCTTTTGCAGCTGGGAGAGGAGAAGATTTACTTAGACAGGACCTATGATGGCAGCCATTTCCATTTACTAATGTAGTAGTTTAAAAGCCCTCTTTATCTAAAGCACTTAGTAAATGCAGGCAAAGAATCTGTCTCAAGTTGAATTAAAAAGAAAAAAAATAAGTCTTGGAATCACTATTAAATCCTAAATCAGGCACTCTAGGGGTCTGACTTTCAGAAAATGTAAATGTACAATAGGATGGAGGCCCTTCTGAGCTCTGGGATCTGTAAATGCTAAAGCAAAAAAGATGGAGAGGAGTCATTCTTTAAAGCTTTGGCACAACCATTCCCACCCAAGGAATAGGAAAAATCACATATTTAAGAAAGGCAACAGCTGAGAATGTGTGGTTTACAGGCTTCATTTTAGGATTTTTAAAGATATGCAGTCCAGATCTTGGTTTAAATCTTTAACCCATTTATTAGTTACATTGACTGCAGTCCATTTCTTGACAAGAAATGAATGGAAGACAATGTCAAGACAGTAACTGAGTGGCTAAGAGTAAAAAATCCTGCAAAAAAAGTTTTAACTTTCAAGAAAAGAGCTATGTTGAGCTGAGTCTGTAAATTATGTATGCATTAAGGCAGTTAACAGAATTAAGGTGAATTCTCTCCAGAATGTCTTAGTTTCACATTGCATTGGTATTTTCTAAGTTACCACATTTGATCTGTGTTTATGCTAATAGAAGGAACAAGTGTCTGATGCTCTTTTTGAAATTTCTTTTAACTTTATTTTTCATTCATCACAAGAAAATTTGATGCAGTTTATGTCCTACTTAGAGGAAGTACTTGAAATTATTCCCTGCCTGAGGGTGGAGGCAGAAGCTTTAGAAGAGAAGTAACAGCAAAGTGGTGGGTTATTTTGCACACCTGAGGTTAAGTAATAACAAAGCTTTGTATGAGAGGCTTTAATATTGGATTTGTTAAGCTATTTGATACCCTATGAGAGAAATAGCAGTAAACAAATATTCCTTGAACCATAGCCTTAAACAGCAAGGTAAAATCTCTTCTTCCAGAAGAATCAGTACCTGCAGCTTAGTATTAAAAGATTATTTTGCAAACTGTGCCATTGAAATTACAGTAAACCAGGCTGTAACATCTGAAGAAGACAAAAACTAAATCTGTTGGATTTGTTGTTGAACTTGCTGGCTGAGTCTGTATCTCTGGCAACATTATGTTCTTCCAGACTCGTGCACAGAGCTTGTGACCTGACAGTTGTGAAGCAGTTGGCACGCTGTGACCGCTCCTTATCCCTCTAACCAGGGTCACAGTCACCTGCTGGCCTCCCCGTCTGCCTTGGGGAGTGACTGGCCCCACTCCCTGCTTGGGGAGTGCTGGGCCAGGCTGGGGGAACTGCTGGCGTGTTATGGCGGGATTTGGAATTCTAGCAAGTTGTGACTCAGAAGCACATTCTTCGAGCTCTGGTGACAGTAGTATCTTAAAAATTTTAAGCTCTTTAGATGGGCATATTCTTTTAGGGCTCTCTCAAATGTGGCAGGCAACAGCAGATCTGAAGCTTCTGCCCCATTTTAGCCAGGGCTGCCAGAAGCACCTCTGCATTGGAGAAGGTACCATGTTTGTCTTTAACTGTGGAAAATCTTTCTAGTCTGGGTCAGTAACAGCTAACAGCACATTTGAGGTATAATTTTCCTGAGTTTATTTGAGAGGTAATATACCTAATATGGCACAGTTTCAGAATTCCACATGTGCTTGGCTCAAATAATGTAGTGCTCACAGTAACCTGTGCCAGAGGATATCTATCAGTGGCTCTGGAACTGAAGCTGTAATTTTTAGTGTGTACTTTATCCCTGGAGCATAGAAATAGCCTTTGAGAATTGAATCTATCAAGAGCCAAGGAGTCTGAGTTTGCCAGGGCCTTCGATGGCTAACGTTTGCCAAGTGGCTGCAGGGAGCATGGCTGGTCAGTCAGATTTGCCATGTGTGTGTTCTGTGTGGCTCCATGCACAACATTTAGGATGTGATGCCCTTGTGATTGTATCTTTGTATTTAGACAGAGCTGTGAGCAGAGGGGAGCGAGACAAGCTGTTTGTGAGGCAGGGCTTGTCATGACTGAGCAAGAATATAGCAGAGCTTGCCATAGTTAAAGGCTTTAGGTAGGGGACTGTTATGAAAAAAGAGCATCTCCCCTCCTACCACCTTGCCAGTAAGAGGCATGAATATTTAAATAGCAAGAGATCTGTGCTCCATGAACAACATTTGTTTCCTCTGATGGAGTTTCTGATGAAGTAAATTTTGGTAATAGGGAAATCATCATGCACTAGCGCCTTCCCTGTTAGACTCTACAATTATACAGGTCAATATTATCTGCCCCAAAAGTGAAACTTAAAATAACATCTTAGCCCTCTTCTGTTTCCCAGCAGTTAGAAATAGATGGGAAGAGGAGCAGTGGGAGCCGGGCTTTCCTCTTCAGCAGTTGCTGCTCTCTTTTAGTTCTTTGGTTTATCCTGGTTGATGGGTCTTAAAAATGGAGAGGGAGAATGCATTGAGGAGGGATGCAGGGAGCAGGAGCTGAACGTACCTGTGACTGCTGGCTCCAGTGTTATTTTTTTTCCTTTGTTCCACTTGAATTCTTTGTTTGGTAGGTGGTGGCTCATTGCAGAAGCTGCCAATAGTGGTATTCTTGTTCCCCTTCCCATGGCTGTCTCCTCTTCCTGTAAACATCCTTTAAGTAGCATACTTGTTGAATAGGTGACTTTCACGGAGCAATCCAGAAAGGTGCACACATTCCTCCATCTCCCTGTGCATCTTACAGCTTGGTAATGGGTACTCCATTAACTAGATGATCAGAATTAAATGCAGAGTACATCCTTTTAGCTGTACTTATGTTGAGAAACACAGGAATGTCCTTACTAGTAAATTTGCAAGGTTTAAGAGGGTGCTAGGTACTTAAAGGCAGAGGAAATATTTGATCTGTGTAGCATTTGTCCATTTGTATGTTTGCCTTAAAAAAAAAAACCCCAAACACTTTGAACTGAAAGTGTGTCCCCAGTACCATGTATTTAGTGCTGTCATGAAAATAATAAATGGGAGCTTTCTCTGTTCCTTGTTTCCTGTTTTGGATCTGTGACATTAGCTTCAAAGAACTTATCGAAACATGTGGGATTTTTAAATTATTCTTTCTTTTTGTATTGTCTATCAGACTTCTTCATAAGCTGAGAAGTGCAAAGTATATTTTATTTGGCTGTTTGCATGCATCCATGCACTTAGACACTGTGCTCCCTATCATCCTCATGCAAAAAACTACTCATGTGTGAGTGAGCAAAAAGAGGTCAGTCATTTGGCACTGTAAGTTTTGCATTACAAGGCACTGTCCTTCATTTGCTCTTGTTTTATCTTTACAGCAGCATTACCAGGCTTTCATACTCATCAGAAACTCCAGCAGGCTAGAAACCTACTATGCAGGATCCATTAGATATGTGGTGGTGAGGGGGTACTTTTCCTCTGCATACTTAATGGATCACACCTCTAAATGGTTTTTCAAAATAGTGGGTGTTTTTCACTGATAGATTTTTTTATAACCAAAGAAATAAAAACTCCTGTACTAGGAATTGGCCAAATGTTATCTTGTAGTGTGTGGAGGTTGAATAACTAAATAAACACTTCTAAAGTTTGAGGTTTTTTTAAATGATGCTTCTGAATTCCACTCTCACCCTCACTTTTCACCTTCTCCTCCCCACAAGCTTTGATTTCTGAGTAATGGAAAGCGACACCTCTTTGCAAGTTTGCCCTCCTTCCAAAAGGAAATCCTTCCATCTAGTTAGTAGCTCTGTGTTTCTACAGTATTGTATGTAGTAGTAGTAGTAGTATGGGCAGTAGTTGACTGTAGAATTTTATTACATGCAGTCTACTGAAGTTAATTTCCACTTGGAGAATAAAGAGGATGCATAAAAGAACATATCTGCTTTGAGACCCTTTCACATTGTCAGAGTAGTGTGTGAGGATCTCTGTTTTAACAATCACCAACAGAACTTTGACAGAAATTTTGAGATATGAAAGCTCTTGGTGACCAGATTCTACTTTGCTGTTGGTAATGTCTGTTGTGATAATGCTGTGGTATTGCCTTGCCAGGCTAAAGTTTAAATGGCAAGTTCTAAAGGAGTAACGCAGGGAGTATCCACACAAATCAACCTTTATTACTCTCCCAGCTGAGTGACTTTATTCTGTCTGTGGGAACACCATCTTTTTATCAGCCTGGCTGTTAGGAAGGTTATACATTTACCTGAATTGGGATGGTGTGAGGTTGCCATAGTCCTACTCAGTGGTGATTGTTAGTGCTAGGTACAGAGTTGAAATGAGCCTGCTAATGGCAATGTCAAACATTATTTTATAGTAGTGATGGAATGTTGTAACCAAGGGAACTATTTAGTGTGCAGTTGTATTGGAAACCTGCTGGCGTCTGGGTTTCTGATAGATGTTTTATGGCATGATTTATTAACTTAATATATTTAAAACAAAACTGAGTTTATGGTGATGTCAGTTTGTGTGTGTGTGTATGAATAGTCTCCTGAACATTACACCTTCTCTCTTTATGTGAAGTTTTTATGGAAAACTTATGTTTAACCCCTTTTTCAGCTCTAGCCAATGCTTTCTTCAAGTTACTGCATTTTTTTTCTGTGGAATCCTGATTAGTCTGCTTTTGAGTGATACAGCTTGTAGTTTACAGATGTACTGGATTTTTACTTCTGCAGTGGTAGAGTTATTCTTTGTATTGGTATGTCATGTTTGTCAGGTTATCACTTTGAAGCATAAACCTTTTACCACTTTCAGACTTACTGTTTGGATAAATGCAATTATATTTTGAATACTTTTGTGTAGCATTCTTTGGAGTTCACTGGAACTAGTCATGTCAGTAAATATTATATGTGTTTTTAAGATGTGATCTGCAAAAGCAGAATTAGAGAAATAGGAAAATAAACGAAGAAAATTCATTTCTTGCCATAGTTTAAGGAATTTTCTGATGGTTAAGTAAGGAAAAATGTCCCCCAACATTTCAATAGATATTTAAGTACTTTTGCATTTGATGTATTATCAATATGCCTTAGTGGTGAGCAGCTGTATATTTATATATATGCAGTTTGTATATTTATGAATTAGGTAGTGTTGTTTCCTTAGTGTGACAAACTGTCTCCTGCTAATGTTACTGTACAGTTCTGCTTTTTTTTTCTCCTCACTGTTTAAATCCTATTAGGCCTGATCTGTCTCTTCCCCTGCCTTAGTGTGCTCTAGAGCAACATTAGCTTATCTGCCAGACGGAGCCTTAACTGACATTGCCAAGGGTAAATCCCCCAAAGAACAGTTCAGGCTACAGCAGCCTGATAACTCATAGTCCATGTGATCCTCTGAATTTCATTAACAGTCCTTTTTCCAGAATTACAGGGTTTGAAGAAAAGGTGTAGTTGAAAATTAAAAGAATAGAAGGGTAGAACAGAAAGTGCTGTTGTTTCCTGTGACTGTTGGTGAATTTTTAGAAAATTTGTTGACTTCTGGATAAGTCAGTGTAGCTTCTTAAAGGATTACCTATGGCGGTAGACTGAACTTCTGAATACTTTCTTCAGTCTGATAAAACTCTTGGTTCCACCTTAGTGATTAATCATCTCAACCAGCCTAAGTAAATATTTGTTATGAGTGATATTGTGGTCACCGTGGTGTGGCCTAGGTATTACAAGAGCCATTTCTTATTTTGCATGTGTTTTGTATTTAATTTGCTGTCTTCTATCATAAAACTCAGTTTTTATCGACTTAATATGACATAGTGTCTTTCTGATGAACAGTGCCTCTAGCAATATTGTAGTTGCTTATTCATGTAGTAATGTTACTGCATGTCATACAATGAGTAGGTGATATGATAGAATCCTAATTATGTACCTAAGAACATATGTTCTGACTTCTTGATGTTTTTTTTTTCATTAATAAACTCAATACATTCATCTTCAGAGAAGAAATTTTTAACATTTTAAGTTTGTTCTGCCACTGACAAAAGCAAGTGCTCATTAGAAGAGGAGCATTTGTATTCTCAGTATAACAAGAATCTTGGATTTTTTTTTTTTTTTTTTGAAGGCAGGTTTGGGAGGGGGCTTGAGTTTTGTTTCTTTGTTGTTTTGTTTTGACTTTTTAGTTCTTGATGTGCTTACCCAAAGGTTTACATAAGTAGTTTTTAAGATGAAAACTTACGCACACCTAAATTAGAAAGATACTTCTTGCAAAAGATGGGAGTTGGACTTAAAGATCCTTGTGGGTGTTTTCCAGCTCAGAATATTCTGTGATCCTCCCCCAGTAGTACTGCCTATCTGATTAATGCTTTACTTTATTTCTTTGCAGTTTTATGTGCTGAAAGAGTGGGCCAGATGACTAAAACATACAATGACATAGATGCTGTAACACGTCTTCTCGAAGAGGCAAGTATTACATCTGTTTAAGGACCCATACACAGTATGAGAAAGTAGTACTGAAATTACATGGTACCACTGCTAAACATTGTTGGTAGATTGTCCTCCACTAGGGAGGAATAAGGGCTCTAAGTGTATGTACACTTTATCTCATTGGTAAAGTAAATATTTTTTCTAAGTAAAGATCATTTGTTTTCCTCAGTCAAATGGATTCATTACTTCTGCTTATTTTTCAGTTCAGGCCATGTAACTTGCTCTTGGACAAATGTTTGCCCTAATGAATGAGGAAGAATTATCTTAAAATGACACGTATTTTTACAGTGCATGTAAAACTAGGAGTATCGTTATTGATGGATATATTCTCTTCAGAAAATAACTAAAAAAAGCTCACAGACATGTATTCATAATAATTTTCTCAGATAATTTCTTTCCAGAGAAGTACATAGACACAGAATTAGAAAATATGTAGTACTCCATTTGTCTTCTTTTCTTCTTTTCCTTATGTTTGGTTGATTTGGTTATTTTTTTTAATACCATTATTATTAAAATTGGTACTCTTGTAATCCTTAGCACTCAAGAAATGTCAAAAAGCAACTGTCACAGTACAATGCTAATGTTCAATAAATATCATGATACATTTTTTGACTGAAATTATCTGTTTTTCTGCAGTAAATTTGAGCAATGATTTTCCAAAGAATGCTTACAAGTAATTCTTTAGGTGAAAACTGTTAAAATTGTATTAGTTCATGGCCGACTGCAATTTATTCCTTTATACTCCAATTGCTTACTCGTTGCAATAGCAATGTCGAAAATGAGGTCTTTCCAGCCAATTGAGTGGTCTGTATTCCTCTAATTCAGCAAGGAAACAAGCGTGGGAATGAATGCTCGCATCTCCCACCTGCTCTTGATACCCCTCAATTCAGTACAGTCTTACATTTTGTGCTTTGAGCCTTTTGTTTGATTCGACCATCATTTCCGATGAAATTACTCTGTTCATAGGGGTAGGTGCACTTACAGCGCATTTCTCAGTTCTCCAGATGATCATTAACACAAGAGATTGCATCCGTTTGCAGAATTTAACTCCTTCCGTTGCTTTCACACATACAAGTGAGAGGAAAAGCAAAAGCTATCCCTTGTCTGTCCTTCATGTTTGCAAGCTTCAGGTGCTTGCATTACAAGGTTGATAGAGTGAAACGTGCAGCATTTGGGAAGACAGGAAAGAGAAGATCTGGAAGCAGCATGTGTGCAGGTGTTTCAGAAGTCTGTGCCTCTTGCCCTGAAACTAAGGAAAGGGAGTGGCACCAAGCCTGCCTGGGTACATGGTACCCATGGTACATGCCCAGGAGCAGATTTCTTCACGAATCTGATTTCTCATGTTTTTCTAGTTATAGTGTAAATGTGTCCTGCTTCTCAGTATTATTTTTTTACACACTGCTGTAATAAATTGGTTCTTTCTCATTGTGTGAGTAAGAGAATTGGTTCTTTCTCATTGTGCGAGATTTAGAGCTGAATAGCTAAAAATTGCATAGGAAGTCTGGAGAGGTTATTTGAAGAGCCTGGACATGCACTTATATTCCTCAAATTGGAAGTTAAAAAACATTGCTGCTAGATTGCTCCTCCTCTGTAGAGTCAAAACCCCAGCAATATATTTTTTTCCACTTGGTAATTATTAAGTGAGCCAACTTAGTGAACAATAAGTTGGCTTAAAATATAAACCAAATGTATTTTGGATAACTTTGTGGGACCTATTTTTCTAAAAAATTGCACAAAAGATTACATAAAGATTTTATGGCTAGATAAGGCCAGTAGCTTTCAGTGCAAATATGTCTGACCTTCAGAAACCATTTGGAAAATGCTATTTGCAGATGCAGCAGTGATCAATAATCTCTCTTTTTATTTACTGGTTATTATATAACTTTTTTTTTCCATTATGAAAGCATCTTCTTTCAAATTCATTGACTTCAAATCTGTGTGAGCAGTAGCTGTAGATTTTGTAAGCTTTGTCACTGAATGTATGCATGACATAAGATAGCATCTAGTCATAAAAGCTGAATGGTAGTTAGGGGCAGTAAGTAAGCCCCAAACAGTATTTTCAGTGGCAGGGAGAAAATTCTTCCTCAAATGGTGTTGAACTAAGGGTTATGTTAGGGAGTTAACCACAGCACCGTTTTCCCACTATTTAAAAAAACTAGTAGTGAAATAAGAAAATGATAACTAGAAATGCCTAATTAACAGCACAAAATTCTACACAGTTTATCATCCTCTCCCAGGCAGATCCCAATCCCATGTATCAGCTTCTGCTCAGCTGAGAGATCCATATGTACATGTCATCAACAGGATAAGCTTCTAGTTTTTATCGGTACCCGTGGGGAGCTGTCAAACAGGTGATTTCCAGTACTGTGCTCATAGAGGAGAGGGAAAAAGAGGCTGGGCATGACATGATGAACCACTTAATGTAGATTGGGGCATCTGCAAAAAGGAAACAGGATCTGTTTTTGTACAGAAGCACTAATGGTTGGCATACACAAAAATAAGAGTTGAACATTCATTGTGGTGGAACTAGCTTCTTCTCCTGCATAGCTTACTGCTTTTTATTTCTAGGTGGAGCAAGTAGAAACTGAAGAATGCTTTGAGAGAGGGTCAGTCTTTTCTGAATAATGCTGTTGTAACATATTCAAGAGTAGAAAAGGAAAATTAGCAAAATCCCCTAACAAATAAACCTTCACAGAAGGAAAAAGTCATTTTATTGATGAAATGCTTGGTCCTTTCCTTTCATGGCAATTTTACCCTCCCTCTGATCCTTTGGTGATTAAAAGCAAAAATTGAAATTAGCTTTCTGTTCTTAATGCTTCACAGAAAGAACGGGACTTAGAATTAGCTGCTCGGATTGGCCAGTCGCTGTTAAAAAAGAATAAATCACTGACAGAAAGAAATGACTTCCTGGAGGAGCAAGTAGAACACATCAGAGAAGAGGTAAGATTTTTATGCCTGAATGCTGTATATGCAATGATGGGAGGAATTTTCTCTTCTTGTCCATGCATTTGGCTGTGGGCAGCCTGTTCCGGTGTCTGACCACCCTCACTGCTAAGAATTTCTTCCTTGTATCTAGTCTAAATCTGTTCTCCTTTGGTTTAAAACCATTACCCCTTGTCCTTGCTAAAAATCTGTCCCCATCATCCTTATAAACCCCCTTGAAGTACTGAAAGGCTGCAATAAGGTCTCCCCAGAGCGTTACCTTCTCCATACTGAACAACCCCAACACTCTCAGCCTTCCCTTGTAGGAGAAGGAATATTTTTGTGGGCTTTCTCTGGACCTGCTTGAACAGGTCCATGTCTGTCTTGTCCTGAGGACTCCAGAGATGGATGTTCACCAGAGTACAGTAGAGGAGGAGCATCACCTCTCTCAACCTGTTAGCCATGCTTCTTTTGATGCAGCCCAGGGTATGGCTGTCTTTCTGGGCTGGGAGTGCACACATTGGTGTGATCCATAAAACACACCAGAAAGCATATATCATTTCAAGTAGCACCTGTGCTTTAAAAGAGCTCTTCATCTGTAAGTGCAACTGTCACTAAACTCCAACTTAATTACTGAGCTAGGAGCAAATGTTACTTCTGTTCTGGGACAGTGACCTTGGATTTTGAGTCTCATCTATATGTGGTTTTGACCAAGACAGAGCAGAACAATGAACCATGGTAGATTATGAACTTCAAAATGGTTGATAATTAACACTGCTCAGGAGTGTGAGATGTTGCATTATAGCCCTGAGCTGGGCCGGAGGATAAAGTGCAGATGGAGTGATTGCTGATGTGTGATAAATGATGGTGGAGCACACACAGTGAAATAATATCCTTTGATGTGGCCTACCCTTTTTGGCATGGAAAACTAGTTCTTTTCTGTCCCAAAGGAGTGCTGTTGCTTGCTGCCCAAGTCCCATCATGAAGCAGACCAATTTATTCATGTATTGGTCAATATGACATGTACTAGATCTGTGCAAGCTGACTGAACAGGACTGTGCTTTCATAGCATCCATCCAGAATGGAAAATTTGATGGTGGAAGGTGGAGGACAGAGACAAGCTACCTCTGTCCACTTCTGTTTTTATTTAGTGGGACTGAGGAGCAGCATTAGGAACAGTGCCACCAGAAATAAGCCTCTTACCAGGTGGCTTGGTATGTTGGGCCATATGTTCTGTCAACAGCCCTTTCACACTGTTGTTTTGACTCCTTCAGAACCCGATGCTTTTGATGCAGAGCTCATCAGACTTTATAAAGTCATGGCATTTTTGTGTATTGAAAATCTGTCTTTAGTGGGTTCCAGATTTTCTATTAAAACTGAATTTTGAATATTTGAACAGAACAGTGACTAAGACAACTGTCTTTAAAGGCAAGAGATAAGAGAAAAGACTTTATTTGGTATTTCTAAAATTCTGTAAAAATTGCCTAAAATGGTTTGTCTGGGAGATAGGAGTTTTCTGTAATACAGGGACAATTTTTTTCTGTTGTGTGGTGTAAAAATAACGTTCTATTGGTATATGTCTTATGGCATGAATAATTTAGCTTTGTATCTCTTTGATCTTTCTTGTGGCAAAACCTTCTGTCCATCCCATTAAGCAGGCTGATGTTTTCCTGTTTGCTGTTAACATGCCACATTGACAGGGACACATCAAAGTAATAAAGACCTGTGCAAAATGCATCAAGATTCTTGGGTTTGTCTTTTGAGTTTGTGTTCTTAGGTGCTGTTTAGTTAAGAAAGGGGCTGTGATTATGTTCAGTAAAAAGTGATGTAACTGAGATTTTTGCTGTAGTGCACTAGAGAACAAAGAATGAGTGGACTGAAGCAAGCACTATAGCGTGTGCACAGACACTTTGGTCTCAGCTTACTGTTTCAGTATTATATTCTAGAAGCATAAACATTATACTTAGGAAACTTTCTTAATTGTAAAGTATTTTGGTTGCAGAGATGGATGTCTGCCTTTTCAGCAGCAGAGTGTAGTTCCCAGGTACAGTGTGTCTATCTGCTGTTCAGTAAGAATGCTGCAGCTCCATGTTCCTTTTCTCTGGGATGGTGCTACCTACACTTTAATATTGTCTTCTTTGAAATTAGAGCTCTGTATCAAAGAAATGTAACCTGTAAATCTGCACAATGTGAATTGTATTTGGAATGGAGTAGCTCACTAGATTAGCTTCTCCTAATCTTTCTAAATTTCCCAGTTTCTGCTTCTTTTTCCTCTACATATTATGTCCTATGCTTCTGAGGCTAAAATGGCAGCTAAAATGGTATCACTCCTCAAATAACACGACCTCAAACCTGTGTTAACTTCTAAGTAATACAGCTCTCTAGACCTGTTATTCGAGTTCCAGGTCATCTGTCAGAGTTTTTGTTTTGATGATAGCAGGTTTCGAAGTCCAGGTTTGATTTTGTCCTGTGTAAAGTGAGGAAAAAAAAAAAAAAGCTGAATTATAATCTGGAATGCTGGCTTAAAAAGGGAACACTGCTTTTGGTCTGTTAGGAGAAGAAAGTAATGTTGGAAAGACAGAAATGTTGACTTGATACTTGCATGCATACTATTTACAAACAGGGTAAAAGGGTGTATTCCTTTGGAGTAATTTCAGCCTGTTAAGCACTTAGTTGCTGTCAGTCAGGAAAACAAATCAGCTCTACTCTTGAAGCAGTTGTTCAAGATTCAGTAAGGATTGATCCTGTGAGTTAGGTCCCAAGTCTTTAAACTGTTGTTCTCTGTGTGAGGATACTTTTATCTTCTACTTAAATTATTCTTAAGACAGGCGCAGCTATTTCATGAGATAGTTCTGAAGCTGAGGGAAGCTGTCAGGCCAGCGGAGGGAATTAAAAGCCTGAAGAGATGAGCTATCACCATGTTTGGTTCCTGGGCTGTTGTGGGCCTTGTCCAATGTGCAGCAAGGGCTCAGTCTCTATTGCTTGGTAACAGTACCAAGATTGTGCAGCAATAATGCAGCAGCGTTTGCTCCAGAGGGCACATGTTGCAGTGGCTTGTGAAAGTGTAGAACAGGCTATTTCTATTCATAAAACAAGTCCAGTGTTTTGCAGTATGAAAATGTGTTCTGGATCGGTCTGGGATGCAGATAATATTCTTCACCAGCCTACCTGGTGCTGTGCTTTGGATCTGTGACTAAATTAGTGTTGATAAAAACAGTGTTTTGGCTATTGCCGAGCAGTGTTTGCACAGCATCTACCAGGCTCTTTTCTTTTTCCCTCATGCCCTTTCGAACCTCCCCACCCGTTTTTTTGTCCCCCCCCCCTTCACTCTGTCCACCATCTGCACAAAATGCTGGGGGAGTGCACAACTCTGGTAGCTGAACTAAATTGACCAAAAGCATGTTCTATACCATATGTTGTTATGTTCAAAAATAGAAGGTCAGGAAAAGGAGAAAGAATCTGGGACATTCATGGTTATGGTGTTTGTCTTCACAAATGGCTGTTCTATGTGCCAAGGTCCCAATTTCCAGAAAGTGGCTGAACATGCAGCTGCTGATAGGAAAAAAGTGAATAAACTCCCTATTTTGCTTTGCTTGCATGGGGAACTTTGCTTCACTTACTAAACTGTCTCAGCCCATGAGATTTTTCTTGCTCTTGAGCTTCTGAGTCTCTCCTTCATCCTATGGGGATTGTGGGGCAGACTGTGTGCTCATCCAGTGGGTGCTTAGGTGCTGACCAAAGTTAATACACCTCAAAAGGCTGCATCAAAGGGAGGTGCATCTGGAAGTTACTGTAGTGTGTGTTTCACAGCCTGATTGAGATTGGAGGTGAGCTCTGGAGGTCATCTTGTCCAAACCCTCTTCTCAGGCAGGGCCCCCTACATGCCAAGGACTATCTCCAAGGATGGAGACCCCACAAAGTCTCGGGGCAACCTGTGCCAGTGCTCAGTTACCCTCACAGTTAAAAAGTTGCACCTGATGTTAAGGAGGAACCACCCATGTTTCAGCCTGTGCCTGTTCTTTCAGGTCTTGCTCCATTGAAAGCCAACCTTTCTGACTATTTACCCTCTTTTGGAGGATTGGAATGCCTAGGAATGGCAGTAAAAATAGTGTCCTCAGTCTATTTAATTCATAGAAAAAAACCACAGTAGCAAGAGCTGGAGATGATCTAGTGTCCACCCACAGGCAGTATCTGAAACCTTGCTACTTAAAGAGGCTGAGTTATAATGTGCTGAAGGGAAGTAAATTGTTATTTTTGGTTCAGAATTTTAGCTCTTCCTGAAATGGAGAAAGCAAGCCTCCAGGACTTAATACACAAATTTTGTTTAACAGTTTTTGAAAATGTGGTTGGATGGGGAAGGTTTTTTTTCCCCTTGCTATTTAAAACTCAAGTCTCAGGAGGACTTAGTGCCTTAGCACTTCTCATTATGCAGAATAGTCTTAGTTAAGTAAATAGGCTTCAAATTCTGCACAATTCAAGTGCTTTTGTGTCTGCTTTTTTCTTTGATGAAAATGGAGTTCAAATCTATGTCATTGATATTCTCTGGCTTTTTTCCTAATAATAGCTACAAATCAAAATAGGATTACAATATGAAAAGTAGAAGTTTAATAAAAAGAAGTGTGTTGTGCATTTTTCACATGGGAGAGTGCAAATTGAGGGACAAGTCTTGCAGTGCAAGTGGAAGGGAATGGATGTGTCTGATCAGTTATGCTATCTGTAGTCATGAAAGGCAAATAAAAATTAATCTTTTGCTACTGACATCTTAAATCACATGTGTGGTGTACATGCTACTGTCTAATTGGTCTTTTAACCCTTTTCTTGGAGAATAGCAATATAAAGTAACAAAGAGTATGTTTGTGGAGCTCACAGGGATTCTTAATCACCCAAGTTTGATGTTTTGTTCATTTTTGATGTATGTGTGTACTAAGTACGGAAATCCCACAAACTACTTTACCAGAGCCAAAAACACATGGAAACTGACTGCAGCCTCCACAGTTGGAACAGCCTCAGAACAGCAGCCTCCCACTGCGTGGTGGTGTTCTGCAGCTCAACAGGAACTTGAGTCACAATTGTAACCTTACAATACAAGCATTTCAGTAATTTTATGTAAAGTCTCTTGGAGAGGAAGAAATGTCTGCATCTGAGGCCTGTGCCGTGTGCTGTCAAGCCAGAAGGTGACAGCCATCACACGAAATGGATAAAAGCAATGTTTGGCTTGATTGTGCCACAATATTTCTTGCTGTATCATTGCAATATATCCATTACTGTGCTTGTGAATCTAGACTAGTGCAACAGTAAATCTGGATTGCTCATCATAAAGGTGAAAAAGAAACACATCTAAAAGCAGTGAAATTGCATTTTTGGACTTGTAAAAAAACACCTAGTGGCTAATTTAAAAGGTACACTTTTCCTTCTTTCTAAGAAAGAAAAGAAGTGGTTCTGGTCTGTTTCAGTCTTGGACTCTTGGTTTAGTGTGAAGATGATGCCTGCAGGGTGAACAACGAGCTAATTTGTGGTGGGTTTGCTTAAGAATGTGTCTGGAAAATCAGCTTACTAATCTGTGAGCTCTTTCCTTGTGTAGGTTTCTCAGTTGCGGCATGAGCTGTCCATGAAAGATGAACTGCTCCAGTTCTATACCAGTGCTGCCGAAGAAAGCGAACCGGAGTCTGTCTGTTCCACCCCGTAAGTTAATCAATCTACAACATGGAACCATCATCTGTTGGACGATTTAATAGCTTTTAAAAGTAGTAAAATTACCCCTGTATTGGCTGGAACAATAAATGGGACTCAGAACTTGGTGCAAGGCTCCAGCTGGAAGGATTTGCACTGAGCCAGCTGGCTATCCAGGTGCCAACAAGAGCCCGGAGGGGACAGTACGTAGGGAGGCTGCTGACACAGTGTCACAGCTTTCAGAGGAACTGGGTCACTGTTGTGGTGGGGCAGCCGTGGGTCTCACTGACAGTAGCCCAGTGCAACACATACTGTGCATGCTGTGCTAGGACATGCTACATGAGTAACCTTTGTGCGTGAAGGACCTGAAGGCACAATGGAAAAATTCCAAGCCAAGGGAAAGAAATAAAGTATGGCTTACAGCATGGGTTCCAGGCAATTAGCTGGCTGAACAGCACTGCAGGCTCTGAGGGGCTGTCTGCCCTTGCAGAGCTATTGCTGCATTCTGATGAAGCATGTGCAAGCATTAATCAGGAGCTATTGGATTGCTCCCTGTAGTAAGGTGGTTTCTTTTCTCATAGCCTTGGCTGAATAATTTTTCCATAGAAAATGTGTGGAATAATAAATAAAATTTTAAATGTTTTCTTTTGAAATTCACTGCATATTTATTGCTGCCCAAAAGTATTGTCAGGAATAAGCTGTGTTTCATGGGGCTCTATTTGCTTTTTAGACCTGTGTTCAGTCTGTGCTTCTGTGAGATGGGCCATAATACACGTAAAAATAATTTTAAATTGTTGCTTTCTTGTACAAGGCTGAAGAGGAATGAATCTTCTTCTTCCGTCCAGAACTACTTTCATTTGGACTCTCTTCAAAAGAAACTGAAGGACCTTGAAGAGGAAAATGTTGTGCTAAGATCTGAGGTGAAATTGCTCCCTTTGTTTTGCTTACTATAATTGTTCATCTAAAGGCCAGAACACAGGCATTGAGAAGCTTGTATTAAAATTTGAGAGTCTAACTAAGAGTGTGATTCCACATGTAACACAGATCTCTCTGTAGTTGTTTAATCACCATCCTTTATCTTTCTAAATGAAGGAAAGGCTGAAATGTGGAAGCTACATAGAATCACAGAATTGTTTAGGTTGGAAAAGACCTCTAAGGTCATTGAAGCCAAGCTTTGACCCATCAATACCTTATCAACTAAGCCAGAGTCCTCAGTGCCATGTCCAGTCCTTTCCTGAACACCTCCAGGGATGGTGACTCTACCACCTCCATGGGCAGCCCATTCCAGTGTCTAATCACCCTTTCTGTGAAGAAATTCTTCCCAGATGAAGCTGCATGCAGAGCAATTTTTGTGCAGTAAGAATGTGCAGGAGCATGCGCAGATTTTGGAGTCCAGGATTGCACTTTGAAACAGGTTTTAAAGGGCTGGCAGACAAGTGTGACTTGAGCTGCAGATCTGAAGTTTGTAGGCTGGCATGTTCTCTCTAACACCAGTTCAGTGTTTGTCAAAATAATAATTGCTAGCCTAAATTTGCATATTATTTCTTTATTTTGTGTTTCAAGTCAGACGGTTAATATTTAAAATTGAATGGGTTTTTTTTCATTTTTATTTCTGATATCATTCTGTTTTTTTCACAGATGACAGTTTTTAAAAGTTTATTAATTGAATATGAAGTAAATAATTTTATGTTTTTAATCCAACTTTTAAACCTTGGGAGCATGTTACCACTTTGCAAACATGTAACACGAGTGTAGCAGAGGAGATACTTTTGGCCTAAGAATGAATGTATGAAAACGGTGTGATGACCATTGTAAATAGGTAGTGCCACACCTTTGCGCAAGACACCCGATAATGGAGAGTGCAGTACTCTTAATTGAGAAGTTCACAAGGAATGTGAACAATAGGTGGTCTGAGAATAATGAACATGGGGTTAGAACTGAGAGAGCCACTGCATCAGGAGCTGGTAGGAAATCTCATGCAGCACTGCCTTCCCATCCAGCGAGAGCCAAATCTGTGCCAGCAAGGCACAGGATGAAGCTGAATCTGAAACTGAGCTGTGCAGTTCTCTACAGATGCAGTCTGTGGGTGTCTGTGCATGCCCCCAGCATCGGGAATAGATTACAGACCCGCTGAGGTGGTGCCAGACAGAACCAGCTGGCTGTGGCCATGCTGCTCTTGGCACTCCCAGAGTCAGAGTGGAAAAGACAAAGCAGGGAAGGAGATAGCTCTAAGGTTTTTTGTGGGTTATATGGTTACAGTGCCAGAACTTTTCAAATAGTATGTTTTTTTAAATACTTGAATGTCAGTTGTCTAAACCAAGCATTTATTTAGCTTTTGATGATACTTAGCTTTGTTCAGGTGACAGATCAAGCTCCACACGCTAATCTTGTATGTCCAAGCCTTTTTCTTTTTACTTCTAGTGCAAAATACACAAGTGACATCTAGTGGGAATGTGGTGATAATGATGCAAGTTTCTCCATACAGTAATGTCTCTGCTGAATATTCACCTGGCCTCTTTTTCCAGAACATGTGGGAGGGGAGGCAAAAACTGTAGTTTCTCGCTGTCTTCCTGAAGGAGTGATTAGAATAGCTTGTCTTTCTGAAGCAGATGGAAGTGCAGCAACAGACTGGCAAAGAACAAATGTGCTAATGTAGCATATTTGATGTGGATTTCTTGAACAGGCCTGTCAGCTGAAGACTGAAACAATTACTTATGAAGAGAAAGAACAACAACTTGTCAATGACTGTGTGAAAGAGCTAAGTATGTCCCTATTTCTTTATACTTATTTGAGATAGTTCAGTAAAAAAAAAAGAACAGAAGAACAGATCAGTCAGTCATGTTTTTCTCTGGTACTTATTTTCCTTTTATGAGGAGAAAATTTCTGGCTGAAATTTCACAGCAGTAAATGCTGTCTAAAGCTAGATCTTTCTCATTTAAAAATAGTTTTGCTTTGAAAATGTTCAATCTCTTTTGCAGCATGAGCACTTGATGCCTTTCTGGTTTTGTGTCCTACTGTGTTTTTCAAAAATACCTTACTGTGTATTGGGGCAAGATTCTGCTGAAGCAAGTGATGTTCCAAGAGAACATCTTTATGCTTACTTTTCTGATTTTGGGTTTGTGATGTTAATTGTAATCACTTGTCTTAAAGGGGATGCAAACATCCAGATTGCCAATATCTCCGAAGAGTTAGCAAAGAAAACTGAGGATGCTGCCCGGCAGCAAGAAGAAATCACTCATCTTCTCTCTCAGATAGTCGATCTGCAGAAAAAGGCAAAAGCTGTAAGCAATCCAGTTGAGAGACTACTGTTGTTAGTTGCTACTATTGTAACTGAAGGACAGGTTAAAATCCTCTCTGTACTTTTCTGTAAAGGAAATATTCCACTCTCCTTATGTGGATGACCTCGTTTGGTGTTTAATATCTAGCATACTTGACTAGAAAGCATCAATTTATTAAAAGGTGCATATATGGTTTATTAAATACAATAGTTAAATTTATTTAAATGTTAGATTTAAAATTCTGCTTTGAGTGATGTCAGAGAAAAGAATGTCAGTGCAAGTATTTCAGTGGGCACATACTTGTTTGGAGGTTCATTTGGCAAGGTGCATTCTGATGCTGTGTGTTTTTGTGTTAGCGTTTTAGATGTTTTTAAATTGATGTGTAGGTTAACATTACTGCAGAGGAGAGGTGAGAAAATGTTCCCACTTACCTATAGTATAGGATACAAATATCACAGGACAAGACACTGCTGTATTTCTAACAATTTTTGGCATATTTTAGTGTGCAGTTGAAAATGAGGAACTTGTCCAGCATCTGGGAGCAGCTAAAGATGCCCAGAGACAGCTCACAGCAGAGGTGAGTACATTACTTAGTAATACAATAACTCAGTAGCAAGTCAATGTGACTGTTCACTTTGCCTCTCTGATCTGAGCTGGATCAGAAGTATTAAATAGTTCTACCTATTTATATGGAATGAAGGAACATTTGTGTTCCTAGAAGAGTTCAAAACCTTTTCTATTCTCTGCTCCTTCAAATGACACACACTTTGAAACACAGAGGGATATTGGCTGTATAGGAACCCCTTTAGAGGCTGACTCCTCAAGGCTGGTAATTTCAGCCTATTTTGACTAGTGAGATAACATAGAAGAGCTCATTTGTGCTCTTATTTGTTCAGTGAATAAACATAAGGTAGTCCAGTATTTCTGTTTGTCTTATGGGTGCTACATTCACGTGAAAAAAATGGACAAGATAGAATGAATAGAGCTTGATCCCTTCAGGATGTCTTGTACTTGCACTTCTTGATGATGAAAGTGGGAATGGCCAGAGAAGCTTTTCCTGTGGGTGGACCTTTTGTATCTGTGGTGCTCAACAAAGATAGGGCTCATGCTTCTCTATTACTTTCTTATGAAAGAAAATGAACAGGAACTTTTTTTTTCTGAACCAAATTGCTGATTTTTATGAAACTTGTAGGAATGTGGTGTTTCAGGCTTCTGCCCCTTTGCCAAACTTAATTGAAATGGCTGATGAACCCAAAAGCTGTGAGGGTACACAGACATCTGTAGACAGAGTGATTACATGAGGTATGTTTCCTGAGACAGCTAAAAATAAGTCATGGTCTTAGGCTGTTGAAAACTGTGTGTTTATATATATGTATGAAAATACTGGCTTTAAAATTCCTAAGTCCTTTGGACCATTGTGGAATGGCTTGTCCTCAGCCCATGGTATTTGCCCCTGTGGTCATCATGGCAGTGATTAGGCACTAAACCTGATCAGACTAATGATGCTTTTTTAGCTCTGTATCCTCTCCTTGATAGTGACTTCATGTAGATATGTAGGGAAGGAAATGGAGCAAACAGTTCCTTCTGCGTTTTGTGTCTTACACTGCCTGCCTTCCCATTTCTAATCCATGTTATTAGTGATTCTCCAGTGATACTCAGTTGTTGGAGATCTGTTCCTTTAAAGTGGGGTGTTCTTCCCTACACCATTATTGCTTACCAGTATTGAAAGAATTTGCAGGATTTTTATGGTAATAGCGCAGCCCATAAGGTCTTGGACTGTTTTCTCAATGTTACAGTTGCGAGAGCTGGAAGACAAGTATGCAGAGTGCATGGAAATGCTTCATGAGGCTCAAGAAGAGCTGAAAAACCTTAGGAACAAGACAATGCCAAATGCTATATCACGTCGGTACCACTCCCTTGGTCTCTTCCCTATGGTAAGCACATTTAAGGAAAAGCCTGCACAAACCAAGCAAAGGAAGTGTGTTTGCATCTGATTTACAGCTTCAGGCATAGGATGCCAGGTGTGGCATAAGCATGGGTGAAATGTGTATTTGTATAGTGTTATAGGATACCTGAGTGTTCGGTTTTGCATACCTGATTCTGCAGCAGTGGTGCTGTGCAGCTCTGCTGCAGCGTTACATACAACCTGCAGCTGGCTGTGCTTATGCTGTGAATCCTGGGCAGCATTAACAGGTTGTTACACAGTTCTGTACATCTTAGTTAAGCATCTCTTGTGCTGTAGTGGCTGATCTTCATTAGGAGCTTCCTGTTTTTCTTCAATATCCTTGGAGGTATAACTTCTTAATAACATAACGATGTTTTCCAGACATGGCATCATTCTAGTCACTTACTTACACGGCATCATTCTGGTCACTTACTTACATCACTCTAGTCACTTATACATTCTATTTCTTCAGTACTTGAACAGGGTTAAACATACCTTTTTGTTCTATGGTGACTGAGAATTCAGTGGTTCATTTGAATGAATGTTAGTTGCTAATCTGTATTATGGCAACAAATCATGGTGGTTTCTCTGGCGTTATCAACTTTGTTTACCTGATTTCATGTGATTATGACATTTTAAGCCCAGGGAATATGCAGGACCCTCAAGAAAATTAGAAAAAAAGAGTGGATAAGAATGTGTCCAGTGACATGCTCTGCTTGCATGTGTATCTCTAGAGTAGCTAGATTACTCCTGAAGGCAATGGTATCAGTGGCTTCTTTTGCAATACATCAGTGTAATCAAGCAGCAAAATCTGGCCTGCCTTGTCATGTCTTGCTGCTGGGAAAGAACACATTTTGTGTGTGCTCACAAGAAGTAAATTGCCAGCAAAGGCTTAGCTTGCCTTACTGTGTTCCCTTCTGAGATTGAACACAGGCCAATTTAAAGTGCAGATATTTAATAATACAAGTTGTGCTTGCACAAATACAGTTGAAAGCTGTGAAAAGAATGCTTGTGCTGAGATAGGTTTATGTGTTTTGTATGAAAATTTTCAAATGTTGAACCATGGGACAAAAGATCATTTAGGTTTGTTAATGTTTGATACTTAGACCCTGCACCCAGCAGTAAAACTTAGTGACCAGCCATGGAAAACTGATGGCCTGTTACCTCTAAACTTATGGGGGGAAGTATATAGTGCTTTATGGCAAGAATGATGTCATTTTTGTGGATGGGTAGATAATGCTGTGAGTTTTATGTTTATTTTAAATGAAAACACAGAGAGCAAAACTTCACACATGAAAGTCGAATGTTACTGAGTGTGGAATTCAGTCTGGGAAGCTGGATCATGTTGTTGCTGACAATATTTTCTTAAGGTTCTTTGGCAGATACTATGTAACATCAGATGCTACATACTATAGGAAAGTGAAATTAAGCCGTGTTTTGTCAGTGCTTTGAATTCTACATTAGTTTTCCACTCATTTTTCATTTTTAAACCTTCTTTTTTTTTCTAGATGTACTTTTTATTACTTACTATTTTGTATGAGTAATTTATTATTTTCTGTCATACCAACCTGTTAATATGATGATATTTGTTTCTCTTTTTTGCTTATTTTTAACAGGATTCTTTGGCAGCAGAGATAGAAGGGTCAATGAGGAAAGAGCTGCATTTAGATGAACCCGACTCTCCTGACTTGGCGTACGACTGAAAAGAATTGGTTCCTAATTGATTGGTTATATCTGAAGTTAATTGTTTGATGAGAAAAGAAAAAACAGGAAATAGCTGAGCTAGAGATTTAAAAAGAAATATTTCTTTCAGAGTGTGAATGATAGAGAGAAAGGAAAATAAATTGTTTAGTTAGTGGGGTGTTTCTATTTTCTGATAAAACTGCCAAAAGAAAACACCTATATATATAGGCTTTGCCTTGTCTTATAAACTTTTTTCCTGGGTGCTGAGAATGAGAAAAGGTTTGGTTTTTTGTGTCTTACCATGCTAAGTTACCAGTTAGAGGAGGAGTTTGAGTTAGTGGATTTTCTCTTGGTGAGTTTTATAACATAAGTTACCAGGTAACTATTGATCTAATCCAGTTTTTACAGGAAGAGCGTCAGGGCAGAAAGGGATTTGGAATGGTTGGGTACTTAGTGTGATGCCCATTATGCCTGAGCTAAAGTTCTGTTGAGTTAAACAAGAGACTAGTTTGAAACAAGTTAAGTGCTTGTGACAGTCCCAAAGCTATAGATAGATACAGCTTGGCAGAAATGGCCTCGCTGATGCCAGTCCCACGTGTACTCCAATAGGTTTATCTCACAGATTTGTACAAAGCATGGATTGTTTTATTTGAAATAAGTTAATCTAGTTTGCAGGATCTGTTACAGAAACAGAGTTTACAAAAGAGGACAGTCAGAAAAGGTACAGTAGGCACTTCCCAGAAACCTTCTAATTGCATTTACAAAATGCCTGACGCATACACTGACCTTTTCTGAGCCTGAGCCAAGAACTGTAAATGAGGCTTTGACAGAGTGAAATATTGATTAGAAAAACGTAAAGTCAGAAAGTTGTGAGCATGCTTAAACCCAGTACGATCCTTTCATCCTTCCAGTGTAGTCTAACTTAAAGCTAGTTTAACTTTTTTAGAATTTCTTATTTACTTTGTCTGCACCAGCAGAGGATAATTTTTTTTCAGTTCCACGACTTTTCTTGGTTTTATTTATTTGTGCAGTGGTAACTGCAAGCTCCATGGGACTGTTTATTGATAAATTCTCTTAGATTCGGCCTCTTAAAGGCATTCACATATAGACTCAGTGTCTACACACAAAGGGTGCAACTGTTGAGCACCCATGGACAGAAGGAAAGAAATTTGAATGACATTAAATAGTCTAAGTCATGCTGTCACTGTTACAGCTTGGCACTTTTACCTTTCAGATAGGAGTGTGCTGTTCTTGTGTTCACCCATTGTCAAACTGTAAAACAAAGCAGTGGTGGCACTTTTGTAGCATGATGTAATTTTGGTAGGGTAATTTTATTTTGTCAAGAAATTTCTGCCAAAGTGTCATCTGATGTCAGTCTTGAAGCAGGTGGACAGTATTTGTTAAGGTATAAGGTCAATGGTGATAAAGAATGAGCTAGAGAAGTAGGTCAAAAATCATGTTTCCAGCATTGACATCCTCTCTCTCAGGTCTTGGTCCATTGTATTTCTGGGATTTTTTTCCTTTTTTTTTTTAAGTACTATTTAAGGGGGTTGGAAATTTGTTTCAGAGATAAAAGACACAAGACTTGCTTGAATGGAGATACTCAGGAGAGTAAATTCAAACTCTCTTTTAAAATAGGTTAGCCAGTTTATAGCTAAGAGTTGAAGGGAGGTCAATTCTGTGTTTTAAAAGCTCATTTTTACATAGTGGCTTTATGGCACTTTTAGCTGATGTACTGAAATGCTCTGTCACTTTTTTTTTTTTTTTAATATTTGAAAGGGTCCATGCATGTAATTGTCAAATGTTCTGCCAAAATTATTCTAGGGTGATGGAAGAGTTATGTTGATGGATTGAATGCAATGTCCAGACTGTAGCTAGTATGGGACCCTATGCATACTGCTTTACAAAACTATACATAAAACCAAGGTGTTTAGCAGAGCTGTGAATAGGAAGGGCTGTTATTAAGCTGTTATCTATTTCTCTGTTCCATCTCAGGGTAAGAAGTTATTGTGTGATTATTAACTGCATGTGTGTTTTACAGTCATCAGAAGCGAGTCTTCGAGACGGTGAGAAATGTCAATCAAGTTGTCAAACAGAGATCCATGACTCCTTCACCAATGAATATCCCAGGCTCCAACCAGTCCTCTGCTATGAACTCAGTCATTTCTAGCTGTGTCAGCACTCCACGTTCCAGTTTCTATGGGGGAGACATCTCTAACATTGTGATAGACAACAAGACCAATAGCATCATCTTAGAGACAGAGTCCTCGGACAATGGGTCAGTACCGTAGCACTGGAATTTGCTTTTGCATTGTTTCTGACATAAAGGCAAAGTGTTTCTATTTTCCTCCTCTTGTCTGATGTAGTGCAGTTACCACAGTGGCATACACCTTCAAAATTTATGTTGTGCTTATAGTTTTTGAGCACTCAAGTTTGTTTAGAAAGGAAAGCTTTTAGAAAGTTCTGTGAATCAGTGTCTGCAACTCAGACCTGTTCTGAGATGCAACATCACCAGATGATATGAAACCATTCTTTGTTTTTGTGGGTCAACACTTAAAAAGAATTCTATTTTCACCATTTTACATAAATTCCAGGAAGTTCTGATCCCAGATGCAGCTACAGTTAACTTTTTTGATCCTAAAAATAAATAAAGTGTGCATCTATAGTTTACCTAATATGAAAACTTGTAAATGAAAACCATCAAAACTTTGCTTTTCTAGCTGCTTGTCTCTTCCTCCAGTACAGCTGCACTCTGTGCTGGATATACTTTTCAGTAAAAGCAACTTAGTACTTTAAAACAGTGTATGTTTGTCATGTTTGCTCTTATGACTCACTATGGTGTTCTTGTGCCATTGGCCCTTTAACATGGGGCCTGCTTACTTGAGTTTACATAACAAGTAGAGATCTCTCACCTCTTTGTCAGAGGAAGCTCTCAAGTAAAGCACAGGTTTCCAATCAGAAGTTTTCACATAGGAACTAGGCTTCAAAACTCTTTTACTGTGAAAGAGAAACAAAAGACTGGTGTTTGCCTTTGAGCTCTCCAGATGAATAGCAGGTTATTCCCAGACATAGTAATTTAAAGGTATTGGTGAATGTCTCAAAACTGTCATGTGGAAGTTTTAAGCATTTCTAAGAATGTGGTTTTTTCCTTCCCCCCCCCTTTTTTTTTATTTGTATATGTCCCCTTTTATGTTTTAGAAATGAAGACAGGATGAAGAAGCCTGGAACTCCGGGGACTCCAGGCTCCAGTGACCTAGAGACTGCCCTTCGTAGGCTCTCCCTCAGGCGGGAGAATTACCTCTCGGAGCGCAAGTTCTTTGAGGAAGAGCAGGAAAGGAAGTTGCGGGAACTGGCAGAAAAGGGAGAACTCCACAGTGGTTCGGTTACCCCCACAGAGAGCATCATGTCACTGGGAACTCACTCCAGATTTTCAGAATTCACTGGATATTCGGGAATGTCTATCAGCAGTCGCTCCTACCTGCCAGAAAAGCTTCAGATTGTGAAACCACTAGAAGGTGATAACAAAGGGCCTCGGCCTTTATCTGTTGTTATTAGTGACTCTTTGTGGTCTCTTATCCATCACCAGAAAGCAGGAAATCTTTGTAATACTTATTCTTTTTACTTTAGAGACAGTAATCCACGCTGCTGGTTTGAGATCTTCTAACTACTATATTTTCCCACAAGCCTTAAAAGTCTTAGGAAACAGTCCCAGCCAAGGCAGTGAAATAAATATCAGAGGCTACATGTACACATCAGCAGTGCAGCTTTACATCTGACCTAAATGTTACCATTTCATAATTGAAAAAGTAAAGTGGAAAAGTCCATGAAATCTAAACAACAAGAGTTCTGTAAATTAGTATCTGGAAAGGCCTTTACCTGCTTTCAGTTAGTCCAGTTGGTGTAATAAGACTGTTTTAATGATTGAAAATTATCTCTGGATTTATTAGGCTGTTTGAGTGGTCATACATGAATCACTATGGCTTTGCATTTCGTGTATTAAACAAGTGGGGTTTTTTGAAGTCAAATTTTCTTCATGCATTGTCTCAGAAAAAGGCAAGATAGTCAGGGCTAGAGCTGTGTTTCTAAGTTCATTTCAATAGACTGTTTAAACAAAGCTGTCAAAGCATATGCAGTATAGTCTGTGTGGCTTTCTTCAGTTCTTTCTGGTTGTGGCTGGAAGTTAGTTGAGTCAATTCCTCCAGGTTTTAAACCAAATGAAGTTGTCCTGTAGTACTTCACCAATACACTAGCTAATGTCATTGAGCTTTGGCTTTTCTCTCTCTCTTTTCCTTTAACAGAACTCTTGTATTACATTGCATTGTGTGTGTTTTAATTGCAGAAGTTCCTTTTTTTCATCTTTTTAGAACAAATTTATTTCATCTATAAGGAGCATATAGCAAGACACATTCTCAGAAGCAAAAATAAGCGTTCTTATGTCCTGAAGAAAGTGATGTACTGTATCTACCTATTCAAATGAATCTATAGCCATAGTGCACAAACCCATACTGTCAAGCAGATTTTAATAGTTTGTTTTCATGGCTGCTTTTAAAGGTCATAAAAGTTCTTGTACCACATGAGGGAAAGGATGATCCTACTTTGTTTCAGTTTCTGGTTGCTACCACTGTAATAGATTTCTGTCACCATCCCATTATATCTGCTTTTGTCTTCCAATAAACTCTTAAAGTCTTTATTATCTTTCTATCTGTCTGGGTTTTTTTTTTTTCCCTGGTTTTGTTCAATATTTTCACTGGGTCATTTCTGTCTTGAAATTATTACACCTTTTAAAGTACTTCTCATGTTTGGTTTTTGATCTTATTTGTAGCGTGTTTGTGTCTGCCTGTTTCATAAGTTTTGTGTTTGTTAACTAAATATCTTTATGATTTTGTTTTTCCCTTCAGCTTAGTTTTTTTTCTGAATATTTTTCATGAAACTTAATTTTTTTTTTTTATTCAACTTCACGGATGCCTTCAGACTGCTGGGGCAAAACAGTCTGCTGTACCTGCAGACTGTTAAAAGTAGTTGTGCCTTTGGTTTTATTACTGTTTTGGGTGCTCATGCCATAAACCGGAAGAAATAAAAATTAGTTCTGTAATAAATTTATTATAGGTTAATGACTTCTTCTCCTTTAAAGCAATCTTTTAAATCCCCCAGGAAAAAAAAGGTGACAGAAGCACTAAGAAATTAATCTTCTTTTGCACCTTTAAAAAACAATACATGCTTTCTTTTACTCAAACAGAAGCATTGCTTGATGTGACTTGCTTTAGTTATAGTCTAGTTTCTTTTTTTTCTTTAAACTATGCACCTGTAACTTGTTGTGTCATAAGCATGCAATGGCACTTCTTGTGTCCTGAAGGAAAACTAAAACCTTGGACTGATTATGTCTTCACCCACTTTTATTGCAATTGTGAGAGCAATACACTGTGAATTCCTAAGCTTTCTCTGATCCTCAAACCCTATGTGCAATCATGCAGAGATATCAGTACTATAGGGAAAAAAAATACTCCATTCATATACTTATTTTGTTCTTATATTCATTCTTCCTTCAGTGGCAGTCCCACTGTTACACAGTTATTCCCTCATGCTTACTTTTTCTGATAAAATACTTTACAAAACCATCTAGTAGGCACCTGGGACTGAATGTAGGCCAAAAAAGGGTTATATTTCCCTCTTGTTTTGACTTCTGCAGCTTTCTCTTTTTTCATTGGGGATTTACAGTTGTTAGATTCCCTTGTACATTTGTGTTAATTTTCTGTATGGGAAATTAAAGCTTCCTTACACATATTTTATGAGATCAAGATTAGGCCCAGATATCTTTCTGCTTGTGATGGAGCTTAGGCTATTTTGATTTCTGTGGTTTTAATAGAAAAGTTAAAGCTCAAAATGCATATATTTTGGTAAATATCTTTCCTATGGAAAGATATGAGATATATATTAATAATGTAGTGCTTGTATTCTGCACAGTTTATTTTAAGTATTAGTTTTGGTGTGCTTTAAAGTGAAAAAGATTACATCTTCAGAAGCTAGCTTGTAGAAGTTAATTAAATTTTTATACTTGCAGGCAGTGCAGAAAGAAATTTTGATTTTCTTTGTTCTTTAATTCTTGGAGTCTGACAGAAAACCTCTACCCCTAGGTTAAGGCTTGACAATATCTGTCACTTCTTCACATTCTGGGGTATTTCTTTTATATAGAAGCAAAAAACTTGTCCTTTGTGACAATTCAGAAGTAAATACAAGTTACAAGGATGTCTCTTCTCTCATTGTGGGATTGTAATGGTTTCTACTTCTTGAGCTTTGAGGGTGTGAATTTTCTTTAAGCCCTCTAGACTTACTTTAAATAAAAGCAAAAAAAATAGTGTCATTAGCCAAAGTAATCTAGCAGATCCCTTTATTGCAAGCTAAAAAAATTCAGATCTTAAAAAGTGAGATAGGCTTAATTAAAATGCCACTCATTGTTCCCAGTCATTCTAGAAAAAGTTTTCCCCTGTTCACTTCCTATATACAGTAAGCTTCCACAAACACAATATGTGAAATGACAGTTTTTCTCATTCTGCTGGATTTTTCTCAGATTGAAAATAATGTATATGAGGGCCATCCCTTCTCACATTATTCAAGTTGTTTAGGCTTTTCCACACACTGTGCAACCAATTGAACATTCTTGGTTTTTGATTATGGGTGAGATATTTGTGTGCCAGCTTGTTGACTGAGTGGGTATTCTGCTTTACAGAGAGGCAACAGGAACAGGACTGCAAAAACTGCTCTGATTTGAGCTGGTAGGGGTGAAAATAAAGATGTTTTGTTTGTGTGATGGGATATGTGTGATTTTAAGTCACATATTTCAACACAGTAGTGATGGTGGGCAGAGATGAAAATGTAGGCCTTTGCAAGCAGTGTTTAATCACTACTTGAGGAATCAGATAAATCCTCCCCTGATTTCATTGGGTACATCTCAGTCTATCTATCAATTTTGCCTGATCTGTTGCTGTTTCTGACTGTCTCCTATTAAACCTTGAATATTGAACCCTTTTCTCTGTAAAATGCACCTCCTTTTTCAAAACATTTCTCTGCCAAGGATGAAGCTACAGGTACAGTAGCATTTAGTTATGTAGTAGTTGAATTCCTGTAGCATAGGGTCCACGCAGGTATTTAGACTTGACATGTAGTTCAGAGTTGTGTATCTGCTTACACGTGCCTGAAGCTATGGGGTTTTCTAACATATGGTACAAAGCTGAAATTGCTGTGCAATCTGTGTGACTACTGTCCTCCCGTTAGCCACTGGTAGTAAATTCTGGCATGTTTTCAGCACTTGTCCTAGTGTGAGCTTAATGTGGGAATGTGTGGTATATGTTCCTCTTAGAGCTTTCTGTGATGGTGCTCAGATCAACAGTTAAAATGTAAATTCTTTTTTATTCCTGCTTAATCCCATGAATTGAAGTGGATGTGAATATTTATGGGGAGGGAACATGCATGTGCACAAGTGTGCTGCTTCTCACCACCAGGCTTTGCCTAAGTGCTGATATGATCAGTTTATTTCACAATGGTGTGGAAATGCTGAAGCATAGATGAAGCAGTTTTGTGCTGTAGCATGTCTCCCTAGAAACATTAAACCCAGAAACATGAAAAGTCTTGGAGCTCCATTTATCTTCTGGATAAATGAAGTGAGACTTTGTCTTTTAGGTCTTGGGTTGCTTACTAATTTATTCTGGTTGTCTTTCTGTTCACTTTCAAGGTTCTGCCACTTTGCACCACTGGCAGCAGCTGGCTCAGCCTCACTTGGGTGGGATCCTGGACCCGAGGCCTGGGGTTGTCACTAAGGGCTTCAGGACCCTAGACCTGGACATGGATGAAGTGTACTGCCTTAATGACTATGAGGAAGATGAGACAGGTGACATTTCTTACAAGGGCCTAACTACCTCGACGCCAGTTCAGCACACAGAGACCTCAGGTGAGAGGTCACAAGCACAAGTGACTGTTTCAGAGAACAAGAATAACCCCCGCCAATCTCAGGCTTTCACAGAGGAGATGCAGGAGTCCGCGACTGACGATGATGAGGGGTCTGGTGAGGGAAACTCATTAAGTCCAGTAAAACTGACATCTTTACAGGATTTTGATTACTGGGCCATTCTCACGTCTCTTCAGAACAGCATCCATAATATTGCTTTGTGTGTAGCATCTGCACGATAGTGCGTGCAGTGGTTAGAACATAACCATTCTAACATTGGCTCAAAAATCGTTTCTTTGATAATCTTTTAATTCATTTTTCAGTAACAGCATCTGTGGTCAATATTTTACTCTATTTTGATAAGAGAAGGCTGCTAAAAGGAAGTGGTTCATTCACAAACCTTTGTGTGGCACGTATCCAACTTGTGTGTGTATTTAGTGCACCCTGTTGTGTGTGTAATGTAGAGATTACATATATTTTGTATTACTGTAGTGCAGATTCTGACTGTTCATAAGAGGTGATGCCATGTTTTAGATTTCTGTACTTTGGGAAAAAAACAAAGACTTAAGATTGGTGCACTAAAGGTGCATCTACCTTGCCTTTGCTGAAACAAATGGAGTGCCTTGAAAATCACCAAAGAAATTCTGAAAGTTTAATTCACTTACCTCACATACAGTTACCTGTTTTTGAAGTCCTTCCGAGGTAAAGAATTAAGGGGATGTTTTTATGCAGTGACTAATAACATTTCCCTTATTCTTTCTGCACCACACTGTTAAATCCTGTCCTTATTTATAACGTATTAAGACTTAAACATTTTTAAGTGACACAGTACTACATGAATTATTAGATACTCTGAACTGACACTAGCAGTCTATTATTGCACAAGATTACAGATTCTCAAGACTCTAGATGTGTTTTGAGTTTGTGTAGTTTCTTTTTTGTTCTTGGTATATGGGGGTTTTTATTTTAATAAGCTGTATAGTCGTCATTAAGATTTGCCTCTGGTAAAGAATTATATTTAGTCCAGAATCAGAAAATTGCCATAACTCCTTCTTTATTTCCCAGACTTCTTTTTTTTTTTAATAACGACTTTAAATGAAGACACTTCCTTCCCTCTCCTTTTTCTGGGATAAATCATAATTTAATATTTGGCTGGTCTTTGGAGGATTAGATTGTCTCAGGGCTAAACAATAATATTTCTGTTATTATCATGGCATGCAGAGTATCTTCAGCTCTCACTGCAATGGCAGTTCAGTGCTTTCAGCTACTGAAATATAAGCTACTTTCTACAGTCAGTTGTATTAAGGTTAAACTTTGAATCATGGAATCATTAAGGTTGGAAAAGACCTCTGAGGTCATTGAGTCCAGGCATTAACACAGCACTGCAAAATCCACCACTAAATCCATGTCCCTACGTGCCCCAGCTACAGATCTTTTAAATACCTCCAGGGGTAGTGACCCAGCCACTGCTCTGGGCAGCCTGTTACAGTGCTTCAGCATCCAAACCCTTCAACTTCCCTTTCCATTGGCAAAAGTTGTCTTTGTTTTATGAGATCCTAGAAATAATGTTTATATTATTTTTTTATATCAATATGAAAATAATAATGCCTCTTCAGGCAGTTGTGTAATATTTTGGGTATTATCCAGGTTTTTATAATTTTGAAGAGTCTGAATGACAACAGCAAGGAAAGCTGGAGATATGAGAAACATGGACTGAAATAATCAAAGACTGAAATAACTGGCATTTTTAGGATCTGAGGAATAAAAGATTCAACAAAAGATGCAATTAATTTTAAAATGTATTGCTATTGAGAGGAAGGGAACAAGCAGTTCTTCATGTACTCACGGTAGAGTAAATGTGCAAAAAAATGATGCTTGGGTTACATTTTGAAGAATTTTCTAATGGTAAGGGTATTCAACACAGAAACATGTCAAAAAAGTAGAAGACTCATTGTCATGGTGTAAACATAGCTAAGGATATTGTTTAGTTCCTCATTTGGGTTTTTTTTAAAAGAACAAATTAGTAAAACATTTCTGGGTAATAATTTGGAAGAGTTCTTTCTTTGGAGAAGAGCAATAAATGTAGGCCTGCTCTATAATTAGAAACTGGTAAGAAAGTCTTTCCTTCCATTTTCTGTCTCCACTGTGATTTATAGAGGTGTGAATATAGAGGTCACTGTTGATTAACAGGTTATTTGCTGGTTATTGCTGACTTTTCCTGGGAAAAGTCTGTCTGAGACAGGGTTTTTAAGCCAATTCCCTCCCTTATAAATTGACAAAGTAGATAAAATCAATGAAATTGCTGTAGCAATCTTATTTTACCTGGTATTGTTTTCTGGGTAATTTTAATACATTACAGAAATAAGTGGGTCAAAATTAATAACTTTGCATAGAATGAAGAAGTGCACTGAAAGCTTTAATTTCCCGTTCTTTTGCCTTCTTTCAAATTGTCCTGTTGCTTAGGATTTAGGAGTATCTGTGAGCTACCATATAATTTTTGGTTGTGTTGCTCAAATGAAGTAAAGACACTGTATCTGCTTTTTGTTGAAGCACTTTGTCAGGCATTATACAAGGAGGAGATGACTGTGGATTTTTGTCAGAGTAGGCACTTACTAATGGAGCAGTACTTCTTAGGATCCACAATCTGCCCACTGAAGAATACCTTTTGGGAGAAGGAGGTGCATGCTTAGCTCATGAATTTATTTTGTATTTAACTATTGTGCAGCCATTGCTTCTCCTCAGCATTCTTTTTTCTAGATTCCTCTGTAGGAAGTGCAAGGCAGGTAGGGGTGTGTATGGACTTGTGGCACCTCATCATGAGCCCATCATGAGTACAAGGTTATGACATCATTGCATGATTCCAAGGGAGGTTCCAGTTGGCAACATACAGAATAAACTCTTGCTAGAGAGTGGTAGTAAAGTAAAAAGGGAAGGAAAGAAATATTTTGCACACAGTCTCTAGTGATAGTGCCTTTGCTTATAATCCAGGATAGCTCCATTGTGGAAAAATCTCATCCAAGAGGTTTGTAAAAGCCAGAAGGTATTTTCTTAGAGTTGCTATTGGCAGGCCATAAAGTGTGCCAGTCTAGAACTACAGGTCTTCTAGCCTCAGACCAAAAAGTCTTTAGTAATACAGTGCCTGCAAGGACCTTCCCAGCAGGTGTAAGTCATCTTAGTCTGTTGGGCAGGTTTCTGCAGGTTTCTTCTTCAGCTGATTGTATGCTCTGAGGTTTGTATCTTGCCTTTTTTGCACTGGAAATGCTCTCTGTCACAGCACTTACAAGCCTTATTCATATTGCCATTTTGTGTGTGCAAAGTGCTGCTCAGGATGAGCCCAAGAGCCTGTTTTAACTTCCAGGCTCAGGTACCTCAACACAGGAGAGCAAATACTGCTGGTGCCAAAAATGTCTTGTAGCCAAAACATATTGAGGACAATTGTGATAGATATTTTTGTGATAGGTAGAGTCAGAAATCATTCTGACTAAATAAGGAAAAGTTATGTTCCTTGAGTTTTCTTGTCCCTACGTTGAAACCTGTAGTACCCATTGATCTATAAAATAGCTTCCTCACCATAAATACATATCCTATCCCAATCAGAAGTTAGCACACATGTGCCTTATAGTCTGCAGTTGGTCTGTTGGAGCCACATACTGTGTATGCATAGAGTTAACTCTGTGGAGGAAGGTAAATTCCAAAGTTGCAGTTCTAATACCCAGGAATAGGCTGAGATTTGTGTATCACTTTTGTAGACTCTCATTATAAGTGGAATTGTAAAGAAGTTACAGGATACAGTGTTCTTAAAATCATCTGGGACAAGTAATTTTTGAAGCACAAATTCTTAGTAACCTCCATAATTTTTTTGGTCTGTGAAAGAAACTAGTGTATTATAAAACAGTACAGAATCTGTTTTGGAGGGAGGGGTTGTTGAGGTTGGTTTTTTGTTTGATTTGTTGGGTTTTTTTAATTCACTTGCTCTCATGTTTCCCTTAAAGAAACAGACAAAACACCAGCCACTCAAAGCACTTAATAATGTTACCAATGTTTGAATTTTGCAGTTGGAAGGGCTACACTTGATACATTATGTACTTAATTGCCTGCTAGTATTGGGTGCATAAACTGGTCTTTCAGTACTTGTGTTTGTTAGTTCCACTAATTGACTGCTTTGAATAGACATGTGCACAGCGTTACGGGATCAGCACTTTTGTACTACATGCTTAGACCTTAATCATGACATGGAAGACTTTCCAAATAGATGCCTAAAATCACAAAACCACATAATGAATGTCTTATGTTTGATTTGTTTTCAGCAGGATTACTATACATGCTTCTAAAAAGTTACCGTTGTACAGAAAAGCAATAAATTTTGTAACTCTTCTTAGAACTAAGGTATTGATGCATATTTAAATATATTTTATTTTCAAATGGCATAAATATTTCACAGTAATTATTTCTTTTAGAAAAGTCTGTCAGCAGTTGCTGTCTATGCTGTTAAAATGCTTGAATTTTAATTTGGGGATCCTAGCCTGCATAAACTCATGTGGAAGCCACATTAAATACTTTGAAGTCTTTTTACATCTATGTTTAATGGTTATATACATACAAGAAGGTGACCTCAGCCAGAAGAACACCCTGTCTGAAGAGTACCTACCTGCCTTTGTTCAGTTTTTCCTCTCTTGATGTTTCCAAAGGCAAAATAAATGAAAATTTTGGAAAATCAGGTATTCAGAAAACAATTTGGTCGATTAAGAAACATAACAAAAGCAATACTCCTGGTGCAGACGTATGAATTCTTGGACATTTTGAGTATTCTTGGTTATACCTCTAGGAGAGCACCATGTTCCCTTTTTTCAGCTGTTGTTTTTATCACCTATCTCCTTTCAGTTGGAGTGGTTCATCTAGGCATCAGATCCAGCCTACTCTATATTCTCCCTATTCTGTCAGCCAGACATTTTCAGTACAGGTGGCCCTGGGTGTCTGAACTCTCACCTTTTGCCACCTGGAGGGGATCAACTCTGCTAAATCTAGAGATTACATTAAGCTCCTGTCTTGTCCTGTGGATCCTAATGGGGTTTTGTGACCTAGTTTCCAGTAGTTTCACCTCACCCAAGAATGGAATTGGTGGCACAAACTGGCAAAAGTGAAGTCCATGGCCTGTATTCCAGATAACCACACTGCAGGCAAAAAAATGCCTCCTAGTGGTCCTTTGTTATCCTCTTTTAAAGCAGGCAGAACTTTTCTATTCAGTAATAAACTTCTAATGCTTTAAAACACTGTCTGTTGCTCTAAGGATGCCTCAATCTGCTTGTCCTTCCTTCCTTCCATCCCTGTTTCCACAGCCTGTGCTGAAGAGATGCCCTAATTCCAGTGTGCTCTCTGCTCAAATAGCAGGGAACCAGGTTCCCTCCTTTTCTTGAAACATGCCAAAATAATGATGGAGCAGAGTTGGCTTGCTTCACTGTTGGACTAACGTGTTAATTTTGTGCCAGTCTGGATCAAATCATACTCTGAAGATTTCCCATTTTTTTTTAAAGTTAATTTCCTAATAAATCTGTATGTGCCAGAATTTGTACAAAATGCCAAGATTTGCTGGTCACCATGAGCTCTCTGCCTCCTAACTGTTATTTGAGTTTTGATCCAATGGTACAAAGGTTAATGGTGTTTCAGTGTAGCTACCTCTTACAAATCTTCCTCGATTTGTCCTGGTATCTTCTTGGGGATGGGGCAGGCCACTTGTTTACCTACTGTAACTTTGTTCCTTCCTCTGCACAAGCTGGTTGAAAATCTGGATTAAATGAGCTTTTGAGAGTTCTCTGGGCAGAAGTTCATGTCCTCAACATACCTGGTTTTTCTGTTTACACCTAGCAGAATGGCCCACAGGCTCCAAGTCTTGAAGCTGGATCTGAGACAGCTCTGAGATACAAATCAGCTTTGTGTTTTGTGTGAGGAAAGCTCTGTTTGTTTTACCAGGAGATGGAGCTCTCTGCACGCAATTTGACTGGAACCTCCCTTTTTTTCCCCCCTTCCCCCAGTATTTTAAAAGTTTTTTTTACGATAGTGTTTGTGCTTACAAGAGAGTCCTCCCTTTCAACTTGGTGAAATGGTTTGCATTTTTCCATAATGCCTGTGAATTGTTTGAGAAAACTTAATAACGTGAAGAATCATTAATTCCTGAGTGCTCAAACAAAATCCAGCAGAAATCTTAGGTTTAGACTTAATTTTAATTTTGGGGGAAAATGCACTAACAGTTTGCAGAGAGTTCCTGATGAATAAAGTTACATCATGTTTCTGTTAATTTTGTTAAGTGCTGAGTTCTGTACAGGGTTTTTTTTTCATACAGATATGAAGCCTTATTGTTAAACTATGACTACTTTGGAAAAGAGGGTATAAGTAAAACATTTGGTTTCAGACAGTTACATGGAGCAGGTGTTTATATTTAAGAGAGTACTTTGGTATATGTAAGTGTGAAGATAGTCTTTCTTCTTATAAAAATGTCTTAATTCCTCATGAATTTTTACCAGCTCAGGAGATGGCCATTCATATGTAAAATTACAAGTTAGAAATTCATAATTTTGTTTCTATTTGATAAACTTTGTTCATTTACAGCAACAGGTTCTCAGTCTTTTTACTGTGTCCAAAGGATGGAAAATGCTACAGCAGTATGATACACACCATTGTTGACTGATGGAGGATGAAGCTGGTACAAGACTTTCTTAGTGGTATTTGAGGGTGAAATACATCCTTGGAAATGGATAGATTTTTTTCATTGTTTCAAGTAGTTTCCTCTGATTAGAGTTAGTGATTTCTCTACTTTTAGCAGCCTTCTCCTATCTTAGACTCATTAATAGCAATGAGTCTTGCTTTTGCTAATGCAGCTATGTTTCTTCAATGTGCCTGTCTCCAATCTGAGGGGATGCCCAGTGGATGTTAAAAATGGGGAAAATGCACTGATTGTATTATAGCTATGTGCTTTGGGTTGAGCTTGCAATCTTAAACCAGCATTGCTTTATTCTGTTCTCTATTCATCATCCAGGGATAATTGCTTTGTTTCTAATTGATTTATGTTAAAGTCCTGTGTTTCTTTAAATAACCAATTTTTTCATGTCCAGTTATTTGAGCTCTTTCTCCAGATTTTCTTATAACTCTCTACAAAATGGAGAGAATCATGATTGCTAGGCTGTGCTCCCTTGTAATAGCTTTTATAGTGCTCACACTAATCTCTAAAGCAACTGGATTCCTGAAGCATCCTAATTACCATCTCTGGAGGTGAAGTAGAGCTTGTTGTTATGTTATGCCGTGCTAACATTTGAGTGTGTTAACATGACACTCCAGTGGGTCCTTGGAAATATCCTTCTCTAATGTGCAGCCGTACATCCCAGCGCTGACTAGAAGTTACCTCACACTGTATGCTCAGCCACTTCTGCTTCCACTGTTCACACTGCCCGTGCTCTACCCTTCACACACTGCTTTTATGTGTTCTTGAAGGGCTACCTAACCACACACACTGTTTTGGAGCTGTGATACTTTATAAAAAAGGGAACACAGCCACAATTAAGACTTGCCTTGCTTCTGCTAAGCTGCTCTGAGAGTTCAGAATGGTGTCTGGTCTACCTGGTTGGTCTGTCTGTCTTTTGCAGTGTGTTAAATAGTTGTGTACCGTGGTATTAAAACGTGGCTTAATCAGGGAATGGCTCAGAGGGTTGGGTAGGACTGGGTGGAGGGAGCTGCACACAGTTTTTATTGTGCATGTCTTTTGACCACTGCTAAGTTTGGTTACTAAGTAAGAGAACCTATGCAATCATGATATCTTTGATGTAATATTTAACTCTGGGTGTTTTTCAACCAGCTTTTCAGATGCATGGCTCTTAAATTCTGCAGTTATTTTGCAGTGACCTCAGCTGCATTATATATAGCAGGTTAATACAGCCACAGAAGCACTAAGAAGAAAGAAGTTGTCCTAAGTCCTTAATTTTTAAAACTGAGCTGTATTACTTCTTTCCCAAATCACTGATCTGTCACCAGAGTGGCAGTTTTACAGCCACATTTGTTAGGACATTTGCTTACTGCACTGTCTACAAATACTCAAAAACTGCTATACTATGCAGCTGAGGACATACATTCTTAAAGAACCTAATCACATGCACAAGAGAAATGTCACAGATGTGAAGTAGTGGATCCAAAAAACTACCACTTTCCATATTGTGGATGTGGAAAGTCAGAGAAACAGTAATTAATGTGTGTCCCTCCCCTCCCCACCCCAACAATCTGTTCTCCTGTAGCATTAGCCTGATGGATCCATTACTGAGAAGTAATGGGGATACCTTTTTGTGGATCAAACTAAAAGCTGAAAGGCACAAGCATTTAGAAAATCCCGGTGCTCCTGAGCTGGTACTAGAAAATGCTGCTTGTAATGTCCCACTGATGCAAGTTGCTAGTTTAGATAAGGACTAGCATTTCAAGCACTGCCTGGCCCAGATGCGGCCTGAACAAAACTTTTTCAGTGCTTGTGATCATGGGCAAGTTTTAGCAGACCTTTTTAGCACTGGCCTTGGAGTCCTAGAGGTGTTTACTTTGGAGAAGAAGTGTCTGTTTAACACTGTAGTACTTGGGCATTTCACTTCTCTTGCATTGATCCCATCAAGGTGCCTCATCACTTTTTGCATCTGTCTTATCAGCACACAGAAGTTTGGTTTTCCCCTTTTCTGTGTAAAATGCAAAGAATTTGCTTTTTTTTAATTTAGTACCTCATCCTGGGAAGTGCATGTCACAAACCAACTCCACCTTCACCTTCACCACCTGCCGCATTCTGCACCCTTCCGATGAGCTCACACGAGTCACGCCAAGGTAAGGGATTCTCATGATGGCAAAGCATTCAGCTCTATCAGAGTTTCCCCTCTAGGCAAATGCAAAATAATAGCATAAGCATAGGTATTGGCTGCATTGGTGAATTACAACACACACACCAATTATTCCTCCAATTTTGAGTTACCTCAGCCTGATTTTGAGAGGCATGTGTGGTGTTTTAAAGCCAATCAAAATTTCTTAAGTTTTGTTGTCTCTAGATACTGCAGGATCAGACATAGCTATATTGGCTTCTGATACCTAAACCTGGCTACTCTTCATCTTAGACTAGTTGTAGTCCTCATATATGAATGCATAGAATGGGATCTCTCACAAAAAAGATGAGAGGTTTTTCCAGGGAGAAAGTCTAAATCTTTCATCTCAGAAGAAAAGGGGATGTGCAGGTAAAGAAATCCAGGAAGTACTTGAGTAATGGAGGAGGAATTATGCCTTAACTGGAAACAGGGAGATGTCTACTTTGTTCCTTGGTGTAATTGTTGGAAATTAATTCCTGGTGGCCAGACTGAAACTGATGCAATAGCAATTGGCAGTATAGACAGTGCATGCCAACAGAAGGCAGTTTTGTGGCCTTATGGAAGGTGAAGATCAGACAACCAGAGGGGGAGGGCAGATGTGTGAATTTCATACCGAAAGAGGGAGCTTTCCACCCTCAGCAAATCAGGATTTATAGAATATTCTTTTTTGTGTGTAAGGACAGTGCCTCATTACTTTCTCTGCCCCTTCCAGCTGCTGTGTGGGAGTGTACCACCATGTAGGTCCCCATGCAGAGGTGGTGTCTACACTTGTTAAGACATGAGATAGACACTGACTGCCTATGAAGGGAAAGAAAAGTAAGGCTATTGAATATGAAAAGCCGTCAAGTGGAAAGGAAATGTATGATGTTTAAATGTAACTTTTTTGCTTTCCTTTCTGATTAAGTTAGTTATTAGTGGCCTGGCTGGTTTTTCTTTATGCTTTTCTGTCTTTCCCCTCAGCACAATTACTGAAGAGATGCTCTTACATGGCTGCAGTTCTATTTTAGTTTTCTTGTTATTGTTGAATTGCTGTCAGTTGTAGTCATAATAAAGTCTTTGGGGTACTAAATCAAACAAATCAGTCAGAAAAGACAGCGACATTCAGTACATTTTCAGCTGCCTTACTTAAATGGAAGTTCATTGTTCATTCAGGAGAGCAAAGAGCAAAGCAAACAAAATTATGTTTTCAGCAGACATGTTTATGGAGCTCCTCCTTACCAACTATAAATAATTCTTCACAGGTCATATGAGGAGGACGAGAAACTGCGTTATGTCTCGTGATGAGAGGAGGTGTAGGGCAGACACTATGACCCAGCGTGGTCGGTGGTGAGCAGCACTGCCAGCAGCATCTCTGTTGGCAGGGTCACGTACAAGGAATGCTAGTGTGTGTGGCACCAGATAACCCCAAGAGGTTTGGCATTTACCTACCTGGTTGCATTTTAACCTGTGCTGCCCCAGGTGTTGCTCTAACCTTACTAAATTCCATCCAGCTAAATGAAATGCTCATTTATTTGTTTCTTTTCTCAATCTAACTCTGAAACCATCACTGGGCTAAGTTGCTGAGGTCACTTTGAGTTTGTTTCTGCAGTTGTGTCCAGGCTGCCTTGCAGTATTGGTCAGTTTGATGGGAAAAATATTTCCCAGTTAAAGCAATGCCAAAGTGATCAAACAGACAAAAAGGCAACATCTGCAGCTGCTTTCTTGCAGGGATGGCTTGTTTTTTAATTGCACTGTAGTGTATAACTGCTGAAAAATTAGTAGAAATACTAATCTACATGTCTGTGCAACTGAAATCTGTATCTGGAAAGAGTGAAGCTGTTAATAAGCCATTGGAGTGCTGTAGTTTTCGTCTTGTGACTAGGTTATCTCGGAAGCCTAGTTATGATCACCATGTGTCTGGATTTCTGAAATATATGTGATTGTACCTTGTAGAAAGTCAGTTCATGCAGTAAACTCTCTTTCTTTTCTCTCATGGTTTTAAGGACTAATGTATTCTGTATTTGGCTGTCACTGCTCTTCAGTTCCACTGAAATCAGAACTATGAGAGTCCAGCATTAGTTAATGCTTAAGAGAAGAATTGTGAACTAACTTCTTTCCACTCAGCCCTGCCCTCAGAGTGTGTGTGCTGCAGCAGTGGGTGTACATGGCCTCCTTAGCTCTGCTGGGAGAGATCCTTCTCCTCTGCCACTAACTCAGCCCAGGCAGAAGGGGGAGAACATCAGGATGTGCCTTAGCACATCTGCCACATGCACTGACAGCCACAGCACACATGGGGGTGCAAGGAGACCGATTCCAGAGCCACTTAGCAAGGCTGCTTTTCTAATTATACCTGCCAGTTTTCCCAAATAAGTGTTTTACTGCAGCACATCGGGAGGAATGTATGGGATTCCTCTTGTTGAATTGCAACTGCAGTTCAGCTTCCTCAGTTTCACTTGCTTATGGTGGAGGTTGGTACTGTTCCAAATCACTGTTAGAGATCATGTTGGTAAGATTCTATTCAGCCTTGGAAAGAAGATATGACTTGAGACTTCATAGCATCAGGCTAATATTTTTGTAATTAAGAAGTGCCTTAAAGATGTGCTGATTTTTAGACCACGGGACTAGAGATTCTGGTGTTATGTGAGCTCACATCTCCTGCTTGCTGTAAACCAAGGATTTAGATGATTTTCTCAGCTTATCAGAGGCTGCAGCACAAAACATTCCAGAGTGTCTAACCTGACATGCACAGTTGTGTTGGCTAAATAGAGTTCACTAATGTAAGGTGTAATGAGATGGAAAATTCGAGTCAAGACACCATCTCAGCCCTTTTTGTCCATATGGGCAAAAAAGTTGCAATGTAGTCATTGGCCAGAGTCTTCTCCTGGAAATCCAGCAAGATTGTCTCAAAGTGGCTCTTCGATGCTCTTCTTGGTGCAGAGAACCCAAGTTAAAATCACATGTTCTGGCTGAGCCAATCCAACAGTGTGGCTCTACTGAAAAGGGAAGATCCCACTCTCTCTCCTGTTCTTTTCCCTCCCAGCTACTTAATTTTCCCCATGTCTTGAACTGGCTTTACTTTCTCTCTGACTCTTTGGTGAGTGTCTTCTTCTTGCTAGCCTGGCAAGGTGAGGGAGTAGCTTTCCTTCTTTGAACAGTGGTGAGCTCATGTCATTGAATCCTTCATTAGCATCAAGTGTTACATTCCTCAAGACTGTTTGAGTGCCATTAGAGGGGATGAACCCATGCCTAGGAGATATTACTGTGGAATTTTTTTTTTTGATATGTGTGTATACATGTAACAAAGACCATAATTTGCACATGGTTAGAAAAAGTTGGAAAGTGTTTTTTTCTGAAGGTGCATGGAGCTCTTGGGATTCTCTCAGACATGAATTTGTAGTGTCATAGATATCCCACACACCTTGTTTCTGGAATAACTGAGTACACCATGCCTTAATGAATGGGTGTTCAGTTCTCTGTGCTCAGAAGTGACACTAAGAAGTAAATGTCTTGCTTATATCATTGGTCCAGTCTCCTGCATTTCCTGCACCTGGGAGTTGTGACAGCCAGTAGATCAGGAAGAAAAAGTGAAGGTGTTGGTCACAAACCTGTAAATAGTTTTATCAGGGGAAATGTTGTGCTGGGTTTTGGCACTGGCATTAATCCTGAGAGACTGGGCTGTGAAGTGTGCAAAGCGGCTATGTGTTTTGTAAGATCTGATGGTTTTGCACTTGTAATCACATTTCTGGGGGGCTGGGAACTGTCAGTGACCTGTGCACTCTCCAAATGGATAAAAGGCTCTGCTCAGGGTTAAAAATCTTGCCTGCAGTAAATTTTCATTTTCTACTGGAGAGAATAATTTGACTGCTCCTTTGTTTTCAGCCTTAACGCAGCACCTACTCCAGCTTGTGGCAGCATTAGCAATTTGAAAGGCACCCCTGTGGCTACTCCCTGCACTCCTCGGCGTCTGAGTTTGGCCGAATCCTTCACCAACCTCCGGGAATCCACGACGACGATGAGCACGTCCCTGGGGCTGGTGTGGCTGCTGAAGGAAAGGGGCATCTCGGCAGCAGTGTACAATCCACAGAGCTGGGACAGAGCCAGCAGGAGCACCCTGCTGAACACATACTCCCCGAAAATGGCGATCATTCCTTCCACTCCCCCAAACTCACCCATGCAGACACCTTCTTCTTCCCCTCCGTCTTTTGAGTTCAAGTGCACCAGCCCACCTTATGACAACTTCTTGGCTTCAAAGCCTGCTAGTTCAATCTTGAAGGAGGTGAGGAATAAAAAGAACATCAGGAACAGTGAGAGCCAAACTGACGTGTCTGTTTCCAACCTTAATCTCGTGGACAAAGTCAAGAGGTTTGGTATTGCCAAAGTTGTGAGTTCAGGGCAAAAGTCAGCTCCTCCTTTAACTGATGACCAGGGACCTCTTCTCTGTGGGGCACAGGGACCAGTGAGGGCCCTTGTTCCTGGAGGCCTGGCACCAGACGGTCTCCCCTTGGGCTGCCCTGCTGTCACCAGTGCCATTGGGGGCATCCAGCTGAACAGTGGCATCCGAAGGAACCGGAGCTTCCCCACCATGGTGGGTTCCAGCATGCAGATGAAAGGCCCAACATCTCTCACCTCGGGGATCCTCATGGGAACCAAGCTCCCGAAGCAAACTAGCTTACGATGAAGGACTGTATTTTTACACCTAGTCTTTTTAAATGAAAATACTCAGATTCTTTCTCCAATCTCCTTTTCCTTCCCCCACCACCCCTTCATTGCCTCTTGAGTTTGACAAATCAACTTTGTGCCTAATGGGAGAAATGTGTAAACTTTGTACAAAATGTGTAAATATGTACCAGATCTATTGTAACTAATTGGATTATTTTACTGTTCAATTGAGTGCAAAAGGCTCTATGTTATGATTGCTGTATTAAGGTTAACTTACTAACCTTTTGAAAAGGTTTTTTATTTAAGATGCACTGAAAAATACAAGAGCAAAACCAACAAAAAATAACTTGACTACAAAAACGTGAATTCTGTAGCTAGCCTAACTTGAGTCAAAGGTGCATGGGAAGCTATTGAATGTGTTGTGAGACCTCTCATTACATCACTTGAAGCATGGGAGCATTTGTGCTTCATTAAATACTGAAAAAAGCACTCAGTTTAACATGTGGTAGTTTTAATTTTGCTTCTGTAGATGAGTTGAGTTGAGTTATTGGAGTGCCTGGCTATTATGCCTGAATGGATGAAACTTTTTTTTTTCCTGTTATGTATTTGCCTCCTCCCCAAGATGATAAACTTGAACTAATACTGTGTTGGTCAGCAGGCCTACTGGGTACCTGGAATATTAACGTATTCTTACCACCACTGTTTCCTTTGGCACACTTACACTCTGTGCAACTTCTTTTTTTGTTGTTTTGTTTTGTTCTTCAATGCTGCACTGGATTGTGGAAGGGAAAATGCTTTACTATGTGTTGCTGCCACTGAAACACGCTTTGTCAGTGCGCCCAAAGAAAACAGTTTTCACAACTTGTGAGGTAAACATGACAGTGACTTCCTAGAAGTCCAAGTTGCGGAACAGATCGACAGATAAGAATGTTATAAAAGAACATGTAGCAAAACCAGTATTAGGAAAAGGTGAGTCCTTGAAACCTCAGCAGAGAACCACAGAAAACATTTAGTAACAGAATGGTACAGGCAGGAAAGAGCAACTTGCAGCCCTTGTGCTGATCTTCCTGTTTCATGCATGTTGAAGACAGTGGCCTTGTAAGCAGGGTGAGAATATTCCCCGCCCATTTTCTGTTTTATTTTTTCAGAGAAACCTTTATTATCCAAAGTCAGACCTTAGTATAGGTAAAAATAGGGGAAATGCTTTATTTTAGCTGTGTTTTTAAAATGAACAAAATACCTGCCATACAAACATATAACCCACTGCTTTTTCAGAAAGGAAACATAAGACCTCACGCAACCTTTAGGTGCCAGGCAATCCTAATTACATCACAGTTTTTTCTTTGTTTCTCCCAACTCTGCTGGGTACTTGTAGAAGGAGTTGAAACTTGGAACTGGAACAGACTGGAGGGAGCTTGTTTCTAGAGTGGAGCTCAGACATAAATATTTTTTGGAAGAGGGGATGGAGAGGAGCAAAGCAGGGAGGGTTTAGCATCCACTTTCTTTTCCTTGCACTTCTTGTGGCATCTAAAATCAAGCTCCCCGATTGTTACCATTGTCACACTATATGTATGCCGTGCATTGCCATTTGTACCAGACTGTTACTAAATTATTAGCACTGATAATTTCTTGTATAAATGAAACTGTCTTTTAGTCTTTGTGACAAGAGATAGGTGGGTGGTTTGTTTTTTTTCTGAATGAAGTAGTTATTGCAGTAGTGCTATGGACACTAAGGATATTTTTTGAGAAAGAAAAAAAAAACACCTCGGTCAGTTACAGCATGTGTTTGAAGACTTCTATTTATTCTATGAACTTACAATGTTTTAGTAAAATGCCATCAGCTCTGTTTGCTGTTGTATGTGTGCACTTATTGCAAGTAAATTTAAGTATCTTTTTATTTGAATGTATCTTAAACCAGTAGATAGAATAACAGTTGATTCTGAAAAAAAAGTCGTGGACTTAATGGACCATTTTACATACCCAGAGGAAGAAAGCAATACCATAAGAGAACTTGAAGTGTAGAAGTTAATCATGCAATCGGGAAGTATTATTTAGCCTTTAAAAAAGCTGTAGGAGCTGTCCACCCACCAGAGAAAGCAATTGTAACACTTCAGAATGATGAAATTTAATTTTTTCTTCACTAATATCAATAAAATAACAGAAAAGTTGCATTGTTGTGTGTTATTCAGCTTTTTCTCTGTTCTCCTAAAGGTATCAATCTTCCACCTTGATCCCTTGCTCTCATCTTAGTTAAAGCAAAATAAGAGGCCATCCTTTGTTTTTTTAAATTCTTAGACCTAGAACTGTTTGAAAAGTTTTCAGATTTTAAGTTTGCTGAAATCAGTGAAACTTGAGTCAAAAGAAAAAAGAGAAGCAAATGTGCTTTTTGATTTTTTTTTATTTGAATTGTGAGAATGCAGAATTGCATGTTGTGTGGTTTCTGTATTTTGAGGAGGAGTTTGCACTCTCCTGCCTAATACAGTGCAAAACATGTAGTAACAAAGTGTGAAAGTACAGAATAAAGAGGAAACATCCTGTATCTTTCAAAAGAGACAAGACTGAGGTCTGTTGTTAGCCAATATCTTTGTTACTGAGGGAGGGAACATTACAGTGATTAAGCATTAGGCAGTGAGAAGCTCAAAAAAACCTGTACCTGTGGTGAAAGCTAAGTAATGGAATAAGCTCCTTGGAGGAGGGAATAATCAGGCTGTAACTCCTAGAAAGATTAGATACCCTCATTGAGAAGAAGGATGTGTGTGTGTGTGTGTGTGTGTGTGTGTGTGTATGAGATGGAGAGGGAAATAATAGCATTTATATCACTTACTTGCTACAAAGGGAAAGTGGGGTAGCAGTAATGCCCAAATAAACTCATGGAGGGCTTGCATTAGTGTGACGTGGTGCCCTACGCCAGTTGTGAGAGAGGCTGATGCCAGGGGCACAGCCCGGGGCTGTCAGTGAGTACAGACACTCATCCTTCCTCTCTGCCCAGCTCCGAGCCTGGGGGAAGCTGGCGGTTAGAAAGTTAATGGTTAACGGGAGGGATCCAGGGAGGATAAGCACTGTGCATCCAGCCCTCCTTTCCTGGGAACAGGACGAGTTAAACAAGTGCCAGTCCAGGGAAGGTGAGAGCTGAGTCTGAGATATGCAGAAGAGTGTTCAAATAGTGCTCCACCCTTGCTATATTCAGCTATCTCTGAAACTTTTCTGGATGCATCTTCACTTCCGGTAATTCTCCTCTGAAAGTTGGGTTGGAGGGGAGAGGAAGGTGAGGTGTTGACGACTTCAGGACTGGGCTGTGGACACACAGGATGTTCTTTGGAGAGCCAAGACTGGCTAAAAAGGCCTTTTGAGACTCTTCCCCTCTTCCTTTTACATGTATTGTAAGTATTGGATGGCCCCACACCATACTGCTGTTGTGCGCAGAGGTTTAAGAGTTCCTCCCGAATCCCTGGTCACATTTACTGTCAGCTCTCTACATTGAATTGAAAAGTCCAGCAATGCCAGTCAGATGTGTCCTGCCTTCCCTTGGTACAGACAGCATCTGCTGCCTGTGGCTTGTATTCATGGTGAAGAATTAGCCTCATTCCTCTGTGCTACCACATCTCACTGGGTGCTGTTCAGACCTGCTTTAATTCACTTAACAAGCCAATTGAACCACAGAATGGTAAGGAAAATAGAAGTCCTGAAAGTTACTGGTGCTTAGCAATCTCCTTGGCTATAATGTAGGCAGTGGGCTTTCGTGTGAGAAAGGCCTACACTTGAGAAGCCACTAATGTTTGTGTTTAAAAGATGACAGAGATTTTTTGTCCTACTGAAATAGGTTTCAAGCTGTGCTGAATCCAATTGCTGTTCAATTGACACAGGTACTTTGAGATGATTAAAGCTTTAACAAGCACAGAGCCAGTTTTTTCCTTTCTTTAAGGGAATTTTAATGACCTTAGGGGATACAAAAATTGAACACACAGGAAAGCCTTTTGCTGCTCTGCTGGGACATTGAAACGTTCACCTTGTTTGACTTGCAAATTCCTCTGCTCAAGCCTCAGAGAGGGCAGTGCCTGGTCTGCTGTCAGGCTTGCTGAAATGTGCACAGCTGGGCTGCCACTGGGAACAGCCCACACGCAGCATGGATGAAGCAGCTGGGAATGCATCAAAGCCGAGGAGCAGACAGCAGGATCCACATATGTTCCTGCATGAAATACCAAGGGATATGTTACTGGCTCAGGCTGGGTCAGGTGCACTGGTGTAGCTGAGGTTTCCCTCACATGCTGCCCCAGCTCCCAGGCAGAGCTACCCCCTCCCCAGGCATGGGTACTCCCTCTCTCTTGCCTGGGTTTCCCCTCATTCCCACAAGGAGCACTTGCTGTTTCCACCCTCTTTGCACAGCTGCTGTATGCACAGCTCTGCACAAGCAGAACCACAAGCTTTTCTCAAATAATTTATGTGGAGTTTGCAGTTAGCTGCTCTGTTCATGGAGATTTGCCCAGCACCTGTTTTGAAATTAATAAATCTGGAACAGAACTAATTGAATAAAGCTCATGGAGAAAATAAACTGCCTTTAAATGGAAGGTATTGATCTGCTATTTTTCCAATGTAAATTTAGCACCTATGCACATTCTTTCATAAAGATGAATTTGGATAAAGCTAAATTAAATCTCAAGAGAGTTGGCAGTGCCAGGAATCTCAAATCCCAGACAGCAGCTGGAGGTTGTGCCAATGCACTGCTGGGTGTGCTGGAATCTGTGGGGCACTTCTCAGCCCAAAATCTTTTCTGGATGCAAGGGCCTCCTACCCAGCTGCAGCTCCATATCTGAGGCTGCTGTCTCCCTTAGGTTGAAACAGGGCAACCTGGAGAGTGACTTCACTAATGCCATAGGATAAGGGTTGCACCTACCAGGGCTGCATGACTTTCCCAGGTTTGCTGGCTCCCCTGTTTAGCTCACATTAGCACCTCCAGGTCACCTGGGAGCTGAACAGTGTCTCAGCAGCCTTTACAACCTTTTCCCATCTGGGGAATTTCTTCTGTTCCCAGAGGAGCAGGTGATGGATATTTTTGTGATGAGGAAAATGTTGCTGAGCTGCTTATAGCCAGCTGCTAACAGCCAGCTCCCCCTTGCCTTGAGGAGCAGCACTGTACCCCAGAGTCACAGTCCCTCTTTGTAACTACTGCAGTTGCCCCCATACTTCTTTAATCTTAGCACTCACTTGTGTCAGTCAGGTGGTGAAATAATTTTTGTGTGTCAGGCAAAGATACCCCTGTCCTCGGGGAGCAGCATGGAAAAGCTGCCAAGCCCATCAGCTGACTGCACTGAGGGCTGTGCACTTTCAGAAACATCTTCAGAAGAGAGGAAGGGGAAAGAACATCTTTGTCTCTCCGTCCATCTGCCTGTAGGAAATGAAACAAAGGGGAAAAAAAAGGTTTGGTTTTTTCCTAATGACAACAGTCTGCAGTAATAAGGCTTGATTTGTGACACCACCCCCCTATAATATTACAGTATTACATCCTTCATCAGTGTAAGCTAGGGATGAAAGCATTTAAAAATATTTCTTGAATGTTCCTGACATTAATTTGAAAGATAGCAAAACAGAAACTGAGTTTTCTCCCAAGTTACTTTTAATGAAACATCACTTTGGTGGGAAATGTTTAAATATATGCATTTTTAGATTTATTTGTATTTATTTGTAAAAAAAGAGATTATTTGGTTTTAATCTCTTGTTTGAAAGTTTTGGGGAAAATGGGAACTTTGGACTATTTTGCTGTGAGCAATGAGCAAAACCAAGGAGAGAATGCAGGTGATTTGGGACTCATTATGCTTGGAAAGGAACTTAAAAAAAAGCCAGACTAGGTGGCTTGGAAACTGGTTGACTGCGAGAAGCTTGAGAGGAAGAAATGCAGAAAAACCTTTCCATATTTTCTGGATGGAATCCACAAAAAAAAAAAAAAGAAAACAAAAGATATATTTGGTGTTACTAGAGAAGAACACTCCTCGTTACTGTTTACTGAGGTCTCACTTTCACTGCAGATTCTGCAGTGCTGTTTGCTCTCCTAGCTGGAAACAGCTCCTCAAAGTGTTTTTGTGCTCAGCCCTTGGCACAACCCTTTTGGTTTGTTTCCCAGTCTTCTTGATTTTGGTTTAGTGCAAGTATTTTCTATGTATTGTTTTCTATGCTTTGTGTTTGCCTATTAACTGCTGTAGAAATTGCTGCCTTTTTCCTTTGGCAAGCACCTGCTTTCCTGTGTGTGACGAGTATTTTCCTTTTTGTCATAGTGCACACGTTCGGGAGAAACTCTGTGAATTATGCAATGCAAAAATCATCTCCTTTACAATTTGGGGCATTCCTTAGATGTGAGATCCAGTTGCTGAAGGAGACCCAGGAGCTGCAGGGAGGTTGGTTACCCGGGGTGGAGGAGGAGAGTGCAGGTAAAACACTTTTTTTTTGCAGCCTGCCCACAGGCAGACAGGAATGACTGCAGGATCTGCAGAGTGCTGGCTTTGCACAAGCTGGGATCACTGCCCAGCTGTGAACTTGGGGCCCTCTGCCCTGCTCTGAGCCAGGCGAGAGCTGGGCAGAACCTCCCTCCTTCTCTCCACAGTGGTGGGCAATAGCCAGCTCAGACAGCCTCTGTGATCCTTGGGAGCCACCTCTTTGCTTTAAGGATATTGTGACTAGACTGCTCCAACACCTCTCCCTCTCAGGGGCACCTTCTGCTCTGTTCAGGAACCTGTCCTCACCCCCTCCCAAATGAATGCTTGGCTCACCACACAGCAGAGAATGCTCTGTTTATTCTGTGATTTGTAGCCTTCAGCAGAACTTTCACATTGAGTTCACAACATAAAACAAATAAGCCAGGAAGATGAAACATGTTGATATCATTCCTCTTTTTTACTGTTTTAGTAGTATTGGCTATTCACTGCAAACATGTGGGCTCAGTGTATAACTCAGTTCTTTGCAAATAGGGTCACCATGAAAATAGCTGTCTTTTCTGGCAGTATTGGGCTGCTGTGTTTATATTTGTACAAGTCCCCTAAGAGTTCAAAGCTATTGGAACTGGCACAAGATTTCTCTGAAAAGTGGATAATCTGTCTGACTGTTCAACATATGGAATATATTTACATTGTCAAAAGAAGGCATTATCCTGCCTCTCTTTATAGTAAAACACTCAGCAACATGCAGTGACAGGACAAGGACAATAAGTGAAATAATTTTAATATAGTATCAATGTATGAGAAACCACAAAAGAAAGAAAACTTTTTCTGGAAAATTCTGCATATGTATATATTGCATTGTATAGTCTTACAGACAAACTCAGGTTAAATACATGATTTTAAGTACTTTAAAACACTGATTTGAAGAGGACAATAAATTGATTTATCTCTTTTTGTACAGACACGGGAGTGTGATTTTCTTTTTCCTTGTTGCTATAGTTTGTGTTCTTCAGGAAGAATACTCGTATTCTTCAGCACTGCGGCGTCCAAAATCCATCCAGCCCATGTAGTCTCTGTCATTTATTCTGTGAGTAGGATCAAAGCTCTGTACCCTGTTTCCCATAACTGAGAATCTTCCAGTGGAACCTAAGGAAAAAGAATTTGGGAGAGCAGAGAGTAAGAGGACACATTTTCTGGGTTCACCTGTGTTCTGATCTGGCTTGTGCTCATTAGCAGATGTCTGCAATAGTTGAAATTGACCTAATAGAGGCCGTGTAACACCATTGTCATGTCATCGGGGAAAACATCAGTAGAAACCTTACATGTAATGTTCTGAAAGTGCCTTGGATTTTTTCAGCGCAAAATAAATAGATAATTTTCTACCTCCTGCTGCAGGAACATTCTGCTCCTGTCTAACAGGAAGCAATATGGATAGATTTTTCTTTTTTCCTTCCTATTTTACTAGAGAGAGAGAGGGAGAGAAAGACCAAACCATTTCTTACTATTCCTGTAAAGGCCCATGTTTGCTTGCTTGTACTGAGAGAGTTGCTCTTGATGCAAAATAACTCTTCTTGAGAGCAGGCTCAAGCCTGAGACACTGCAGTCAGTGTGTTGCTTAGAAAGACATTAACGTGAGTACAGGAGCTCTTACAGTGCAAATTCAGTAACAAGCGGGGTACAGTTATGAATCCTAGGTTTTGGGAATAATCCTGAAATGGAGAAAGTTGTGTCTGGAATTCACAATTATAGATACCTATTGCTGGAATTATACAGGGCTTTTTACAATGTCAGAGCTTTTTTCATTGCTTATCTAAAGCCTTCTTAATTCTTTTTACAGAAGGGTTGGATGCTGATTTTTGATCTTGCCTTATCCTTTCTGTATACCTTGCTTAAGGCATCAAAGAGACACAAATTATTTGCTGGGAGAGTTTGTGCTTTAAAAAAAGGACTGCAATCCTCTGTTTACACATCATCACATGGTGCAACTAAAAAATACAGGGAAAGGTAAATGACTTCTCTCTGTACTCCCTGAAAACAGACAAACGATATATATCAATAACTAGATGGAGCGAAGCTTTGAGGGAGGAAGGAACAGATTTCATGTATTAGTATTCAACTCAGACTGAGGCTTGAGAAATACTTGAATTGATCAAAAAGCAGCCCAAATTAAATACCACATATCCAAATCTACGCAATTGCCTTGCTTTCAATTTCTTGTGTTTTGAAGAAACCTTTGTTGGCTCTGTGCTTTTATATTTCAAGGTCTTCCTCATGTAATGCTTTATAATGAACGTGACCCAGTAAAATAAGAAGCAACTGCATTGCTTTGTTAGTGGTTGCAGGGAGTTGAAGACACACACACACACACACACACACACACACACACACACACAAAGTCATGTTAAGACATTTACCTAGAATAAAATGACAAAAAAAATTAATTTTCTCTAGAATAGAATGTCTGTCATTAAATGCTCAAACCCCAAGAAGTTCACATTCATAATTCAGAAAGTGTAATTAAGTTAATGACAATGGCTCCTTAGCACAATAACCAGGCAGGGCTCAGGCAGCACAGAACCATCACTCAGATGTTGGTCTTAAGAGACTTCTGAGCCTGCCGTGACCTGTGAGCTGTAAAGGCTCCCCTGGTGCCACTACTTTCTGCCTTATAAGGGCTCCTTAGGGGACATTAAATGTGCCTGTCACTGGCTTGAGAGCTACAACATCTCTTCTACATGGTGTCAGATTCAAGCTGAAAGCCTGCTGATGAGCATAATTGAAAGCTTGGGTCACAAATTTCCTAACAGCACCTTAATTACCTTTCCTCAACCCGCCACACGTCGTGAGTGTATTGCAGAATCGGTGTATGGCAAACATACTCACAGTTGTAGCAGCTCAGCTACAAGGCTGTTATCAATCCCTAAGCCCTTGAGAGAACTTAACTCTCTCACTGTTTTAACTGGAAATACTTTATAAAACCAGCCTTCCTATTAATCATGAGGGCAAACGCCGCTACTGGTGACTGCTAACACTAACAAAAGCCCAGACTCTCTTTCCCCCTAGATGGAATTTTCCAGTGACTATTATGGTTTAGACAGGTTAGAAGTGACTAAAACAGTAGGTGTGAGTGTTCTGCAGAGATTTCTGAAGTACCACCCGGAGTCTTTACATTAAATAAGAATATAATGATTTGATGGGAACACTGTATGTATGCTTTAAATGAAGTAAATACTGTTTTTCCCATGAACCTTCTCTCTGGTAACCAGCAATTACATCTACAAAATAGAGTTTAACTAGTCTAGTCACATCACAAGAATCCCATCATCTACTTCCAGACACTTTTTAGAGTTAATTTTATATGTCAATAACACATATGCAGGAAATTGTCCCTCATATTAATATTTACAGAAAAAGACATCTTAAATCCAAAGATATTTTTTTTACTTTTTCTGGTTAACCTATTTGGAAATGTCAGCCACATATTTAAGGAAATATAATGGGTACATAAACTAGAATGAGGTGTTCTGTTTCCATGTGGGAGTGCAACAATGACTATGCTGGGGAAAGGTAATGAGGATTCTGCTTTACAGACTCCTGCAATAACATACTCATTCAATAACAGCCTTAAGTGTAGCACTGAACTGTGGAATTTCACATCTGAATTATCTTTCCATTATATTGCATGAACAGCTAGAAGAAGCTCCTTAATGGATATCGTGCAAATTGCTGACATGAGATGAAATCTTTCAGGCACTATTGAAAGTGATTCATTTTTCTGTTGTTTCTAATTTAGCTGTGTTCTGAGTACACAGAGGAGAGTGTATGGCTGCATATGTAATGCACAAAAACACATGTGGCATCTCTTAATTGCAGACCACCATGACAGATAAACATAGGACTTTGCCTAGCATAGAGATCAGCAGGGAAGTTGTCAAGAGGGGAGGGTTAAATGGTCCGCATTACATGGAGAAAGCTCTTACTTATATGAAGTGAACTTTATCCTAAGCACAGTCTGGGGCTGAGTGGGATTTAGTTTCTCAATGTCTGTATGCCAAGGTAATCCTAATCCTAATTACTGGCTTCCCTTGAAGCCTTGTTTCCTTCTTAGATGTCCTTTTTCTGTGTAGTACAGGGCACAGGCTGGAGTGAACCTTTCATGAGTAAACAAAATTTCTGTAGTGGCTCTCACTGAGGTTGGCAGCCAAAAGGCAACAGCAATTAGGCTGCCCATGGTATTACTCTATTGAGACACAGACCAGGACAGAGATGAGACAGCTCAAAAGGAAAAACACTTTTTTGGGAGGAAGCTTCAGTGGCCAATGATTTTGAGACATCATTTTTACTGGTAGCAGAGATGGCATACTTTTCTATCAATGTAAAATATATTCTGTAAGGTGTTAACAGGGATAGCTTTACTCTTTCTCTTATGTAATACAATTGCTTCCTCAAGTGACTAATAAATCTCATTATAAGAATGCCCTGTAATCTCATTGCTCTACTGATTCCTCATGTCCTTGTCACACTGTGCCATGGAGGTTGTAAGTAACAGTGAGATTGCGTTCCCAGGCTGCCCAAGACCAAAAACCTACCAGAAATTGACACATGTTGAAGCAAATATGCTTTTACTTGTCATTGCTTTTAATTATTGCACTAATAAAGGTGAACTCTGTGTTTTGAAAGCTTTCACGCTATTGTAATTTCCTCTGGGAACACACCTATGAAAAATCCAACACTCAGAATATTTCCCTGGTACAGATATTTCTGGCTGAGGTGAAGCTAACCATTTGGTTTGCATTAATCCTCAGAAAAGTTTTCTTGTTCTTCTAACTGTAAAAGAGGGAGTGAGGATTTTAACTAAATGAAAAACTTCTAAGAAAACATAATTGCTTTATGTGACATACAACATACTGAAAACACCACCATAGTAATAAGGCAATGAAAATAGTTAAAAATACAAGCTGGACTACAGCCTGACAGGAAGGTGACATTTTCTCCAGTTATCTTTACCTGACTCTCAGTCAGAGGCTGCTACAAATAAATCCTTTTTTCTTAGGGAGGGGTTTGGGAAGAGCATTTGAAATGCTCTCTACCTCAGAAATAACCAGACAAAATCTAAATCCTATCTTTCTAGGAATTCATGTTGGATGATGACAGGGTTAACTCCTAAGTCACCCTTCAGGAATTCCCACTGGCACAGAAGCAGGCTATAAGCAGTACCTTTTCTGGCTTGCTGGAGATACTTGGCCAGCAAAGCGCCGATGTTGGCTCTTTGGTCACTGCTGCCGTCCAGCCGTGGCAGGGATTTCAGGGGCCCAGCGGACGACGGGGCGCGGACATGCCGGTGAGGTTCTGTCAGGCTCTGCTCCAGCTCAGCAGGCAGAGGATTCCCATTGTGTGAGCCCAGAGCTTGCTGTCCAAAGGAGCTCACCGAGAGCACAGCAAGGAACACGCAGAGGCATATCCCACTGTACATTGCTGGGGAGAAAAGCAACAGTGGGCTGTTACATGGTCAGGTTTACTACATTTTGGGCAGCCCCCGTCTTCATTAGTGATGCTGGATTCTGAGCAAACCAGGCTTGTGTTGGTTTTTTTAAATTCAGGTAACTGTGGGGTCTGTCTTAAGTTGAAAAACACATATGTGAATAGCTAAATACCCTTGATAAGGGGAAGGTACAGGTAATTAATTTTGTTTCTTTCAGCCTAGTATGTGCTATATCTCCCTGATCTACTCAATTCTTATTTGCTCTTCTTTCTTTGGAAGCTGTTTTTCCTAAAAACTTAAGGGACATGATTCCATCTCTGTGAAAAAAATGCAGGGCTCAAACATTTCAGTATTTTGGTATTGCACTAAACCCTGCTGTTATTACAGATACTCAGTTTTGGCAAGTTGTATGAAGAATCTTTATTCTACCAGCCTTCATTGATTTGAACTAAAGTGTTCAAGAGGTTTCATTTCATCATACACAAAAAGAAAAAAACAAAAACTTGTCCCAGTGGAAGAAAACCCAAAATATAAACATTCTTCCCCCAAAGCTCTTGATCTAATAGCTGGAGTGGTGAAATCTGATTTGTTAAAATCTGTAAGAAATAAAGTGCAACTTAATAATCTTCTTCATATCAAACAGAGAATTTAAATTTGTACTGCTTCCTTAAAAGTGTACTAAGCAAAACAATGTTGGTTTGCTAAATCATTTTATCACATAAGCTGAAATAATATTTTTTTCTGGAAACAGAAATTACACTCAATTCTTAGAAGAAACAAGCTACCTAGTACTTCATGCTATCCGAGTAATTTTCACTTATAAATACCCATGAACTATCTCAGCTATGAGACATTTTTTGAACCTCTTAAGTTCTTCAACAGTACACTCAACTTTATTATTTTAGAAAGGGATAAAATTAAGTTTATTTGCCCAACACATACACTAGATTGAAATAATTCACAGTATATAAGACATGGGGGTTTTAAGACATTCTTAGGAGATGAATGAAGAAAGTTGAAATGTCACTCCAGCGTGGTTATTGGTGATGTACTCATCTAGGTTTGGGTACATAGAAACCGAAGGTGCATTGCATCCTTTCAACTGCCCCGAGTCCTGTATTTTTTACACACACACATTTAAATATATACATATGTACACACACATCTAAGTATTAATGTCCTTGCTACGGTGTCCAAAGCCCACATTTCACCACTGCTGGCCGGTTCCTTTCCCAGCGGAGGGGAGCCCCGCTCGCTGCTCCCCGCGTCCCGCACCCTGCGCTGGGGTCCGCCCGGCTGCCCGCGCTTGTCGGGAGCGGCCGGAATTCTTCTCCGGCGGGAAGCGTTTCCCCCGGCACAGAGCGGGATGCCCTCCGAGCCGCCGCACAGGTAAGAGCCAGGCATCCCCATTTCCTTTCCCTCCCCACCCTCGGCAGTGGTGCCGTCAGAAGACGGTGACGGGTGCTCCCTACCTTTCCGCTGCGCTTTTCCAAGGTCCCACTCGAGTTGGGAGCGGTGAGTCCCGTGTGTGCCCAAGCAGGGAAGTCGGGAGAGACTCAGCCTGGGCCCCTTAAATAGCGGCGGGCACCGCGGCGGTGTTTGCACATCTCTGACGCATCCCGGGCCCCCGCCCGCTCAGCCCCCCGCTGCCACCTCCCCCCGCCCTGGGCACCGGCACCGGGGCTGTGTGCGCTTCACGGGGCGAGCGGGGCTCCTTCCTGCCCTCCTTCCTGCTGCCGGCCGGTGCCAGGGTTGCGGAGGTGTGCGAGCTCCGCGGGGCTGGCCCTGCCCCACGGGCCGGCCCCCGACGGGCGCTCCCGGCTCTCTCCGGAGGGCAGCGCTCGGCTGGGCACGAAGGAGCTGGAAGCCCCAGCTGGCTTGCAGCTGGGCAATTAAAATGCTCCTGACTGGGGGTGTGCCCACATCTCCTGCCAGGGCGAGAGACTCCAGGTGCCCTCAGCATCGGCAGCTCCGGCAGTCGGGAGTGGCCCGCAGGCGGGAGGGCTCGTCCTGGCCGCGTTTACCGGCGGTGGCAGGTGCGAGGTCTGGGGCGATGAGTTACATTCTCTGCTCCCTCCTGTGACCTGAGCCCGGGGACACAAATGCCTTCATCCTCCCCTTCCTCTCCTAGGCTCTCCCGAACATCTGCTCGGGAAGATGGGACGCTCATTTTATTTAAAAAGCAAAGTAAAGTGTAAAGCCATAGACGATCCCCCTAGAAAGCCATAGATGGAGATGCCTTCGGCGTGGGTTCCCCCTCACTGACCGCAGAACTACCAGAGCTCCCCCGGCTGCTGCAGGGGGGAACCTTTCCGCTGCCCCTTTCCGCGCCCTCGGCCGGGCCGCTGCTGCCCTGAGGAGATGCCCGCCAGGTGTTCGCAGCAGCCTCGGACACTCTCCCGCCCTCCCGCCTCCTGCTCTTCGGGGGATGGAGAAAGTGCCCTCAAGCTCGGGCCGCCCGGGCTGCCATGCTGAGGCCGCAGGCGGACGGGCAGGGCCGGCTGGGGCAGCCGTGCCGTACCACCCGAAACTCTCCGCAGCTCATCCCCCGGGAGCAGCCGCTCCTCGGACCCAGCGCTGGGCTCAGGCGTCATTGTGCCAAATCTGTGTCTTCAGGTTTACAGTTTGGAGGCAAGAGAGTGCGTAGGTTGCCTTTCCCTCTCCGGGAAGGGAGCTGGGAAGCCCCGAGACACCTAGGCTCCCCTGGGGGCCGCCCGTGATGCGCGGACCGGGGTGGGGGGGGATGCGGAGCGCCGGCTGCGGCCCTGCCCAAGTGGCAGCTGCGAGGGCTCCATCCCGCCAAGGCAGGGCACGGGGGGCCGTGCGAGCTCTTAACCTCTTAACCCAGGGCTCCTGGGGGGAACTGCGCGGCTCCCCATCCTGTTCCCCCTGCCGGTCCTGCCTCACATCGCCCCGAGCAGCCTCCCCCGCCCTTCCCGCCGAGGCCCGCAGAGGGCGCCGCTGCCCCGCGCCCCGGGGAAATGCAGCGGCGCGATCGAGAGAGATCCGCGGAAAAGCCGCGAAATCCCGTGGCAGGAGGCGCCGCGTGGCCTGCGAGTGGGGAAAGGGCAACCTGCCTCGCCTTCTCAACGCGGAGGAGCCCTGGCTGCCGGTGCCCAGCGGTGCCGGAGCGGAGGCGCCGATGTTGATGTGATGGAGCGGGACCAGCCGGAGAGGGATGCCGTGGCTCCCTCATCCCGCCACCCTGGTGGTGCGAGGCTCGGAGGTGGCGGGGATGGCGATGGACCAGCTCTCTCGACGCCTCCCAGCTCCTGACAGGTGTTGCCCAGCGGGGTACGGCACCTGAGCTGCATTTGTATCTCTCACATCGACGCTGGCATCGGGCAGAGTCACCATCCCGAGGTGACTAAAAAAAGGCAAAATCAAAACTTCCTTTGAAAAGAGAAAAGTAAATCGAAACAGATTGCCAGGGAAAGGAACAGCCCTGAAATTATTTCAGCAACGCCTGTCCAATGGCTCTGTCTGTCTCTGGGAAAAAACCCAGTAATATTCCAGATAATTCAATTTCACTACTTTGGCTCAGTGGGAAAAATGCTCACTGCTATTAGACAATTAAATAGTCGACTCTGAATTGAACTGTAGGTGTCTGGGAAGAGTATTACAGTCTTTCTGGGAAGGTACAATAACAGTTCTGGTAGAGTCACATCAAGCCCTTGTGAAACCCACTGTAGATAATGAGTTCCCAAGGGACCAGCTCAAAATTTAACAGAAGAGAAAGAGAGTGCTTGCTAATATATGCTCATGCATAATTCATATCAGACAGATATAAATGCAGGCGTTTAAGTCTGACATATTAGCCTGATTGAACAAATACATGCTACATTTACGTTGAGCTGATTTGGAATATCAGTTCACTTATAAATACATCCAGGACTGGATGAATGGAGTGAGAAAGTGTGTGTGTGTGTGTGTGTGTGTGTGTGTGTGTGTGTGCATATGTGTGACAACCAAACTCCCTAGCTGTGCTCATGAACAGACAGAAAGGCAATACCGTACAAAACGGAATAAAGAAAACAGGAATGATGTCAAGTTACTAAAGTCAGCAGTGCTGCACGATCTATAGCCTGGGTAATAGACTTTTGAACACTGGATTTTCCTAATTGAATTCCTTAATACCTATATGTACAGTCCTTGGTGATTATTTTCTTCGATGAAATTTTGAAGTTGTAGGAAGGTTTCAGTCATTGGTAAATATATGTCAATTAACGGCATTTTAGAACTGTTTTGAGCAGAGATAAAAAACCAGAAAACCTGTTCAGCATGAGCAAATATGACAGCAGAACTCCAAGGTGAGTTGTCTAACGAAACAATGTATTACTTTACTTGTTGATGTGGCACAAAAGGAAAGAATTTGGATTTAATTTGCAGTGACCTGTAGGTTCCAGGTCCAGTGCTTTTGTCAGGTGCTGGGCCTCGGAGTGCACCAGGGTTTGTAGAATGCCACCATCACAGGTGGGGTGAGACAGAGGCTGCCCTAACACAAGACTTCAGCCTCAGATCACCAGAAAGGAACAGGCTTTCACTGTACCAGAGCTTGAGTGATATTGCAAGAATCCAAGTAAATATGCAAAACAAATTTAAACCTAAAGTGAACCCTGCAATGCAGTAAATGCTAATATAGATACATCCCTGAGGAGGAAGCTGAAAGATGCCATAGTTTAGATACTGCAGGCTTTTAAAATTTAGTTTTCTGGCAAGAGTCTGTTAGAAGATTTGATTTTCTCTAACCTTCCCACTGACAATCAAGACCCCTCTATCATCAATTGCCTTCTCTATTTATCTGCCAAAGGTTTTCTCCTGTTCAGCTGAGGTGGCAAAAGAGAGTGTATGGCTGAACATCAACTCTAGCACTGTATACTGCCAGGAATAAGTATACTGGGATGTTAGATCATGAGGGACAAAGCCAGGTGCATATTCTGTGGGACCAGGTGTCTTCATGCTCAGGTGCATAACAAGAAATACATTCTTTTGTTTCTAAGTATTACTTTTTTTTTTTTTCCTGATTATTGCTATGCGGGAGTTTTCAACTATCATCTGGACTCTGAAACTTATGGGTAGTATTCTGTGCTATATTGGGTTAAATTAATATGGGTGGGGTTTTTTTTTTGTTTGGTTTTTATGTTTGTTTGTTTGTTTGTTTTGTTTTATGTGAAGCTGATGGAATGTCCCTCTGGAGGATTACAATGAAGTAGGAATAATTGGCAGAGGATAGCAGGGAAGGGAATGGTATAGTTTTCTGGAACTAACAGACAAATTAGTGAACAGTTTATATGGCCAACTGCAGTGCTAAAACAGAGAATATATTTTAAGACAACACACTGTTCTGCTGCTATTTCTGTGGGTGTTGATTCAGACATTACATTTTTTGTGTTTTGTTTTCCCAAATATTTTTGATTTTAATTCAGTAATTTCTATGTGAATGCTTTTGTAGTAGTCTCTTTTCCTCTGACTTTTTATCCAGCTTAAGAGGAAGGTCAACTCTGCTTGGAGTCAACCCAAAAACTAAGTGAGAAACTTTGGTTTTGGGCAAGTGAACAGCAGTAAGGGATCTGGGTCACCTGCCTGAAGAGTTCTGACCTCCTTTCACACAGCAGTGCCTCAAACTAATAGATTAGTCCCTGACTATTGTACCTAAAGAAGGGTCCCATAGAAGCAGATCAGCAGAGCTGGTGCTGAGGGTGTTTGAAGACTCATAGAGTGCTCTGCAGTGGAAACAAAAGAGCAAAAAACAGGAACAATCATAGTACAATAAACTGTCTTGGGTTGCAAGGGAGCTTGAAGATCATCTTGTTCCAGCCCCTCTGCCATGGACAAGGACACCCCCCACTAGACCAGGTTGCTCAGAGCCCCATCCAACCTGGCCTTGAACACTGCCAGGGATGGGGCTTCCTCAGCTTCTCTGGGTAACCACTGCCAGTGCCTCACCACCCTCACAGTAAAGAAGTCTGTTTCAAAAGTGTGCTCATGGTATGAACTATGCGCTCTAATGCATATTCAAGGATTCTCTTAGAATTACTCACTATCCTGCAGTTGTGTGAAGAAGGAAAATAAGAGGAAAAATCCCTTTTCCCAGGAGAAGGGTTAGATTGTTTAGAAAATCAGATTTTAACCTGTGTCCTATGAAATTTAGACAGTTGGTATTTAAACTCCCTATAGATCAACTGGAAAGCTTATTTGTATGATGTCTTCAAATTTTGTTCCCTGTAGTTTCCAGAAGATATGGCAAAGTGGAACAGAAAAAACCCAGTCACTTTCTATGAGACCACCCAATCCCAAATCACTTGCCTTTTTAAATGTTTTTTTGTGTGTTTGTTTTTCCTCTCTGACAGACCAAATTGATTTCTGGGGGAATTTGCTATATGTATCTTCCAAACTGTCTGTGGTATAGAGGCTTTCATGCAAGCTGAAACCTGGAAAGGGAAATCAGTGTGCCAGATAAAATAACAAAGGTATGTGAAGTGCCTGTTGCTGGCAAATTCTCAGCGATTTCAGCAATACTTTGGGAGTTGTTTGTTGTTACCTCAGATATATGTCATGCATCTCAGGAGAGTTCTTGGCATTCTTCAGAGAAGTTTCTAACAGACCTTGAGTCCTCTTTCATTCAGGCTTGAAGTACCTGCTTCATCAGATATGTTTTTGAGCAAGCAGCTGGGATAGCACTCTTGTCTATGAAACTAAAATACATCCAGAGGTACTGGAATCTGATGGGATTGTTTATGGTTTCAGACGATTATACTTTATTCCATAATTAATATTTCCTTTTATATTTATGTGGGAGAAACCAGTTCAACACACTTCAATATACATATTAGCTAACTTACTATAAAAATAGACTCCTACAGGAAGGAGATAACGTTGTACCTTTTGTGCCTTTCAAATACTTCGTGCTTTTCATATATGCTCTCCACCTGGACCTGGACAAAATTGTCTTTTCCACTGTGTGGAATTAACAGAAGGCTGTAGGAGACAGTGTTTGCTCCACAGTACTTTCCTTGGAAAGGGGAATGTTTGACTAGTCAAGTTTGTCAAACAATTTAAAACCCAAAAAAGGAAGTTCTATAAATAAGTACAATGTATTAGTGTCTTGGCTTCCAAACATTTGCACCTTTTCATCAATGCTAAAACTAGAATTAGGACTTTAGAATAGCAAAATAATTTGACACTGGACAGACTGGACAGCCAATAAGGGCTTTTTAGTGTCCTTCAGAAGAGATAGTGTTTCTGTTTGATATGTAAGTAGATAGGACAGCTGGAGTCTTGTTATTTCACTTATGCTGTTAAATTATACTTTGTAATATGGAAGCAAATTGAATCAACCTGCATGCAAAATGTGAATTGTTTTTCTGACAATTTCTACCTAAATAGAAATGCCAGAACCATCCATGGAAGGTGTAAATGCTACATGGCTGTTTTGATTGGCGAGAACAAAATAAAAAAATAACGGTGTTCTTTTGACACTGACTCTAATTGCCTTGCAGTGAGCTGAAGAAAGGAATTTGATATAAAAATGCTGTAAAGAAGATACTTAGAAGTCCTAGAAATTGCCTGCTAGATGAAGCTAACATTCCCCACTTTCGACAAGGCTGCTCTAATACTGATTTCCCAGCAATACCTCTAGGATGTAGTGAAGGAGGGTTATGTGTTGTGTGCCATGTCCAACATTTATTTATTTGTGCCCTGCTATTACCATGTTCAGAAACGCCTACCTCTGTGACCACCACACCATAATTATAGCCCCCAGGAGGACAAATTGTTTCAATTTGTCCAACATCTTCAAATGCTGAGGAAAAGGAAACAGTTAACTCAGAGCTCCTTAAAAATTTCTCTGCTGTCCCTTTAGTGAATGAGCCTTCCCAGAAAAAAGCAGATGAAACACTTCTAAGCAGAGATTTTTTTTTTTTTCTAAATTATTAGGTATAAATGTATTTTGAAAGCACTGGGGACTAAGAACACATATTGATGTATTCCTTGATGATTTAAAAGGTCTTTTTCAACCTTAATGATCCTATAAATCTAGAATAGACAAGAATTATCACCCAGACAAAACAACTAAAGAGAAGGGGAATGATTCTTTGGAAGCAGACAAACCTTGATATACACTGCTTACTATGAGAAGCAGCCTGCCAGAGCTGAGCTGAGCCAAGGGTGTCAGGAACCTGCTCCAATTTGTGTTCAAGAGAAGCAGACTGGATGTCCTCTAGTGTAGCCATCGTGCCTTTGTCCTGGTCTGATTGACGGTGGTGATGTTTTTTGCCTGCATGGTGATGTACGTTCTGTACTTTATTGTTTGGGATTCAGTGACACGCTGTACGCATGGCTGCTGACATAACTGCTGGGGTTCCCAGTGTCATGACCCAGTTCTTAGGGAGATAATGCCTGTGGGAGGACAGCAGTGCAGATGCTTCATAACCATCAACATCATAAGAGCTGTACACATCGTCCTCTTGTTCTGGCAGTACAATAGAGCATCCACTGTTTGGATGTACGTAGGCTCTGTAAGTGGCTGTTGGCTGCTTGGTGAGGATAATCCACACCTGAAATGTTCATCCATGCCAGTGTACTGCTGTATCTAGTGATGCTCTTGTTGAACATGCCACCGACTGCAGTAGTTGGGCTGGCATTGTGTGATATCCTCATGAAAGAGTTCAGGTCATGAACAATGTGCTCTCAGATCCTTATTTCCAGGAAAATTGTGTTAAATCTCTTCAGGCTTGGTGAGGACCAAAGATTTCAAGTGGGTCACTAGTCTATCAGAAAGAAGTCTATAGTCTCCAGCCTTAAATGATGAACTGTTCAATCAAAACATTTTGAAGTAGAATCAGTCACCATGTCCTAGGACAGCACTGAACATAAAGCCCACACTTCATATTAATGAATGTCTAATGCTTCAGATATATTTTAACAAAACAGAGAGATAAGGTCAGGTTGGTTTGTTGGCTTTGTCTAAAAAAGCTCTTCACTCTTAGAAGTTTGAGTCACTATCCTGAATTGTTTCAAAGACAATCCTTTAATCTCTAAATAATGCTATTACTTTAATTGCTAGAACTGCATAATGAGACTGAAATATAAATTTTCATGTATTTATTTTTTGTATGTGTAAGCACGAATAAGTCCTGAATATTTATTTATCTGGTGAATTTTTATTCAACTGTTTATATTTTCATTGCTAACCAAAACAAAAAGCAAAGAACTTCTCATAAGACTAACAGAAATTCAACTGATCAGATTTCATGACAATTATTCTCTTGCTAGAAAGACCAAATCTAGATTTTTTTTTGTACAAATTAATTATTTATGATTTACCTTGATTTTCATTATTTTTATATTGCTTTCCTTGACTGTGATATTCAACAGTGAACAGTGTTTCAGTCCAAGCCCCCAAGCATGGCTCAAACATATTACAGTTCTTCAGCAACGTTACAGTTCAGGTGAGTTATATTTTTCTTATGTCTGTGAAATATGTCCATGGGATCTTTCCACCAAGAGAGGAAAAAGAGCCTGACAAAAGTCTGTATGGTGTTCCTCAATGGAGTTGATCACCAGAGCAGCCTGAGTGCTGACTTCTGTACCACCTTCCCTGTCAGGAGAGCAGCAACCACAGATGTTTCCAGACTGTGCTGTGGAGTGTGGAGTAGTCACATTTCATGCTACACTCTTTTTTTGGTGTTTCTAACATAATTTTCATGTAATATTTGACCATATTTTGATTAAGGGCCAAATCATGCTCCTTTAGAGCACTGGCAAGTTGCAATTGTTCATTAAGGCTAATTGATGTGTATATATATATATATATATATATGTGGAGGGGGGAGGTCAGGAAGGTGGTAATGGAGGGTTCCTTGGCACCAGGTTTTCTTTTCAGTCCATGAGAGTACTCTTGCTGCTGATTCTTTCCTCATCTTTTTCATCTTAAGCTGAACACTGGTATATATGTTTGTTTGCATGCCAAAATTGATTTTCATTTTCACAGAGAGAACAAAATAATTCATATTCAAATGCACTGGGAAAAGGTTATGGAATTGAGAGCTTAGCAAGAGCTTTTCTTGCTATTTCACAGAATTTTTAGGGTTGGAAGGGACCTCCGGAAATATCTGGTCCAACCCTCAAGGCAGGGTCGCCTTGAGCAGGTAGCACAGGAACCTATACAGGCAGGTTTTGAATGTTTCCAGAAAGCTGGATTCCATGCCCTCCCTGAGCTCTGCCATTCTCAATGTAAAAAAGTTTTTCCTCATGTTGAGGTGAAACTTCTTGTGGTTTAGTTCATGTCCACTGCTGCTCCTCCTGTTGCTGGGCACCACCAAAAAAAGTCTGACACCCTCTTCTTGGCACTCCCCTCTAAGATATTTATATGCATAAATGAGATACCATCTCAGTCTGCTCTTCTCCAGGCTGAACAGGCTGGGGAAGACAGCTCCCACAGTCTCTCCTCATAAGAGAGATGCTCCAGTCCCCTAGTCATCCTCCACTGGACCCTCTCCAGTAGCTCCTTGTCTTTCTTGCACTGAGGAGCCCGGAGCTAGACACAGCACTTCAGATCAGACCCCACTAGGGCTGAGTAGGCAGCCTCTGCAGTGTCTGGCACTAAATACTTTGTTCAAAACAAAAGGAAAAGAAAAATCCTCAACTGGACTTTACTGCTATTAATAGTTTGCCTTGTTGAGGCCTGCTGCAATGTGGCTAGAGTAAGTTATTTTAAAGAATGCCCTAGTGAAGTAGGGGCCCACAAGCTGTTCATTGCAGTGTTGTAGACATGTTGAAGCTTTGATGCTGATGGTAAAGCAAAGATGGATCCGAGGCTTCTATATCTTCACTCTTGAAAATTTTTGCCTGATTTGGTTTATCCCATTGCAAAAAATTACAAAGAGATCTAACCTAAATCACTGCCTCTGCAAACATTCTTAAATTTGGAGGTGTTTTAAATGCTGACAAGGTTTCAACATACTTCATGAGGATCTGCACACAAATCTTGAGTGTTAATAACAGGTATTCCAAAAGTGAGTAAGATTTTTGCAGTGTGGCTACATTGTCTCTGAAGCAGTTTACACAGAGGAATAATAGTTTTAGTCTTGAAAATAGAGTTGGCTCTTCTTTATGCCTTAGCCAGAAAACCAGAATACCAGAAAACATGTAGGACATTATTAACCCTGTTGTGTGCCTATGTTAAGGATCATACTGCAATCCATCATTGTTTGCTATTGTAAAAGTTTTGTTGGGCTTTTAGCTGCATCTGTTCTTCCCTGTCCCCAGGGAAAATTATTGTTAAGATGGATTTAGGATGTTTTCTTCCAAGTACAAAATCGTTCAAGAAAACAAACATTCAACATTCAGAAGACAGACCCATAGACACAAGAAACTGAAAAACATCCCCCTAACAGTAATAACTCCTTGGGAAGATAGATACTGTGTACATAGTATCATGCATTATGCATTTTGTCTGATATACTGCTGAGCAAAGGGGCAGAGAATCAATAGTTGTTTTCGTTACGCCCTTTTATTGACAAACAGAATCATATGTTCTAGCCAGCTACTTGTCTGTAAGACCTTACACTGCAAAGTGTATCCACTCATGCACATTTATTGTAAGGCCACTGAAAGCTGTAACTCTTGCAGGAGTCCCCGGAAAGATTTGAGCACCTCTGGATATGGCACTGTGAGCCACAGGAGAGAATCTCAAAATTATCCATGCTCACAGTGGCACTAGTGCATTTTTACACAGCTCTTTGATGGAGAGGCCTTTTTCCCCCCCTGCCTTTTACAAAATCAAATATCAAGTTTGTTTAATTTTTAATATTTTTCATAGTTCTTTGACTTGTTTCTTAACTTTATTAAAAGCTGGCTAATTAGAGGGAAAATATTGCATACATTGATATTATTATCTAACATTGTGAAATGTACCAAGTGGAGAGAAATGAAGGAAGATCTTTATAGATGAGTTTGGTTTTTATTGATAGCCCAAGGATGATAAAGACATGTGGGGCTCATATTTTTCTCACAAAAAAAGTGTTGAATTTTCTTCTTTTAATCTTGCATAGTTATTTTCTGTCAATCACTAGTAATCTGCTTTGTCCCTGCTACAGATCACTGAACATAGCACTAGACTGTGCTCTCCATTCTTAGCTTAATATGCCTGGAATTATTTGTTAGTCAAAGCTTCAGAAAAATAGCTAACACTGCCACATCCAAGCTGTACACCACTTCTGCACATATGAATTTGCACAACCTCTGCCATTTGAGTTTCCATCTCCTACTGTGCTTCAAAATGTGATCTTGGCTTCTTGGCTTTGAGATAGAGTCCATAGATAGCAGCTGGGTGAGGACTGTAGATTCTAAGCTACAGAAGACATCTGTCTCCCACTTCTGAGAAAGAAAAAATTTGAAAAGAACCCTTGTCCTTTTGGATTACATTGTTCATATCCTCGAGAGAACACAATGCTGACTTCACGTGGCTCTCTACTCTTTCTGGTTGCTGCAGACTGCTTCCTTTGCAATCACCACATGTAAGATAGCCCTCTCACTGAGAATTTTAGGTTCTTCTCTAGAAACCCGTAACCTCTTATCAACATTTTGAGTTACCCGAGTCAGTTGTTACTGGATCAAACACTCTGTACTAGGCTGGACTCAACAGATGTTACCAGGACAAGGGTAAAGTTCAGCTAAAACAAGATTTGTTGCTCTTCCTTCCACACAGGCATTTTGCTCTGTTTAATTTGGGATTTGCTTGGATTAGATAGTAAAATTATTCTTTTTTTCTGTAGCAGGATATGAATGACTGGACATGATAAATAATGAAATCCCTTGTAATTGTACCTACATGAATATTTCATATTCTTAGAGCTGTGAATTTATGCCATGTCTGAGAATGCTCTAAAGTATCTGAGAAAACTTAATTGTTTGTGTTTGCTGCATCCCTCTCATACTGATGACACAAGTCCTTGGCTGCTGCAGATCACACCATTTTTCAGAAGTTCAGTGTGCCTACAAGGGCATGGATAGCCAAGGAGCAGGCTATGAATCTTCATCCTATTTTGCAAATTCTGTAACAGTGGAAGTGGAAGAAAGTGAGTCAAATTGGTCTCATCTTTCACTTTGGAAGTCTGCTTTCCTCTTTTATAGTATTCAAATAGGGAGTGGCTGCAACGGAGGTTAAATGTGAACCCCAGCTGGTGAGCAATGTGCCAGGAATTTCACAGTGTAGACATACTTTGAGACTGAGAGATAAGGAGCTAGGTATGTTTTCAACCCAAAATGGATAAAAGCACTTTTTTCAGCAGTTACTTTTTGAGTAACTGGAAAATCATATATAGATTAAATGTATGGATTTGTCCATGAAATGGCAGTATTTCTCATCTTCAAGGAAGGGACAAAGGAGAAACAGGAAAATCAAAATGGTGTTTGAGAAGGTAGATTTCAGTTATCTTTGGGAATTCATGGGGTGTTTTGTGAGGGTCAGATCTAAAAGAAAAATGAGATGAAGTTAGCTCACAACACTTTGGTGGGTTACTATTAAGGGTACAGGGGAAAAACAAGTGTGGAAATAAACCTTTAACAGAAGAAATGAAAATACAGAAGTTGGAGTGCAAGTCAGAGAGCTGTAACAAGTCTCAAAATACAATGTGAGTAGGCAGAGAAAAAGGTATCAGAAGTGTCAGCGAACAGAACGTGATGCATTTAATGAGAGACATGAAAATAACTGTAAATCACTTGAAAAGTACATTAATGATATGACAAAGGGCAAGAAAAGTTTGTACACTACAAACCTTTAAATAAGTGTAATTTAAAATTTGAAGACAGAATCTGACTCTAAGGATAAATATGTTAAAAGGTTAAAATGTTTTAAAATGTTTCCTTTGTATCAGTTTTCACTTGCAGCTCAATAGCAATCTTTCACAATTAATACTAATGACAACTAAAGACAATCTAGGCCTTTAAGGAGGTACACCAGGCCAGACCAGCTTAGATGTGCCTGATGTTTTAAGACTGATAGCGACTTTTACCTCTGTTGAGCAACAGACCAAAGCTATTTCAGTAATCTTGCAGGTTCATGAATGACAGAGGATATGCCAGACGACTGAAACAAAACTAAATGTAGTTCTTCTCTTGCTGGAGGACAGGAAGAGCTGTAAATTTATAACATAACTAATTTCCAGAACAAGTACTACTTCTGATAAAATTTTGTAAAAGCCTAGACAGTAATGAGAATAATAAAAGCCTCCCCGCTCTTACCATTCCTCTGACTCAATGCAAACGCAAGAAAAATAAGTGTAATTTAAAATGTGAAGACAGGACCTGACTCTACACAAGTCAGCACTTGGCTGTAGCAAGCCATGTAATTCTTTTTTCTAGCAAAAAAGCTGAATTACAATTCTGTAAGCATCATGAAAAGTTTCTGTAGTTTCAGATGTGGAAATTACTAGCATCTTATCCAACATGAATACCCAGCTGGCACTTCAAACAAGCTTCCTTGACTGTCTTGTGTAAGGCCATGTGGTAGTAGCTTCTTGCTGAAGACCATTTTCCTTTCTTTGATTTTTATGTTTATTTTGTGTTAAGTATTGCCAGCTTGATTTTAAACGCTGGGGTTCCACACTCAGGAGCACACTCTCAGGTTTCTCTGTGTATGCTTGTGTGTGTATGTGCAAAGAATACTGAAGCGTATATAAAGAGGAAATCTGCATTCATGTGTTATCTGCTGCTGAACAGAGGATGTGCCACCAAGCCTATAATCGATGTTTATTGAAGGAAGGAGTAAATATTGCATGATGTTCCAGTCATTGATAGAGCTGTCTCATTCTATTTAATAAGCAGAGGAGGTTTATAGTGTTTGCCCAGCCATTTCCCAAGATACTTTTTTTTACTAGGCTTTCTCACAGTGTTACTTTATTGCTTCTTGCTGTGTTAAGGTCCTTCCTTGTCTTGTCTGTTCTCCAACTGGAATACATTTATCAGAAGATCAACTGCTATGAATCAGTGGACCTGCAGGGAAACTGCTGCAGGAACATTGATTTACAACAGCTGAAATTGGCTCTTATTCCTCACAAATTGCCGGTGTCATTAACTATTAAGAAGTCAAGTTTAAAAAGAAAATATCCATGACACAGACCGGGAAACCACAGTAATTTTATTACATAGAAAATGTGAAAAAAAAAAAAGTTTAGCATGAAATGAAGGTAAGACGTATAAAAGGAGACAAGATGGTTATTTTAGGAGAGTGAGTGTTCCAAATGATAAGAATAGTGAACAATGCCATGATTTGGTCATCTACATGAAATTTGAGAGGCCTCTGGTTTTCAGTTTGTGTTTCAAATAAAATACAATGGGGTTGGAACTTTCTATCCATTCGCATGTATGATGTAGCTGAAGAGTTATTTTGTTACTTTGTCCTTCTCCAGCTTCCACCCTAGATCTCAACCATTTTAATTAAAAGCAATGTTTCCATAAACGTCATTTTTGATAGAACAGCATTTTTCAGTGGGAAGCAACAAACTTTGTAAGTGGGAAGTAATTATCTCTACAATATAGTCATTATTTTTTGTGAGTTCTAATTGTATCTAAATCAAAGCTCATGTAAATCTGCTTTGAAGCAGTGTATTTTTGCTCCAAAGCAAGGGAAAAATTGCACAAATCACCAAAACCCCTCATTAGACTCCAGTCTCTTACCCAAATATCAAAATTAATTGTAAAAGGATTGATTACATCTTTGTGTGCTGAAGAGTTTTCATCTACCCCTGAAAAGTAAAGCAGCATTTGTATCCTTCCTGCATTGATATGAATACAGATTTTTCTCCTAGCCTGGTTTAATAAATATAGCTGTGTAAAGGAATTTTCAAGGTCAAATACATCTTCCCAGTTTGTGTCTTAACTCAGTAATTTTCTTGCCCCCTTTTTTTTTTTGCAAGTAAAACTAAAGGTAACTTGGAAAATTTTATGTTGCATTTCATTGGTAGGTGACAAGATGCTGTTTGGGTACCAGATAATTGAAGGACAAACACAGGCATGTGGTGCTCTCTAATGGCTGCAGTTTGTGGGCACTTTTCACTGGACTGCTCTAGTGCAGAAATGGGAATATGTTCCCACTTGCCTTTAATGAAAGGTAAGTGGAACTTGCTTTCTCATTCTCTTATTGAAAGAAGCTGCTTATCTTATCAATCTTCATGTAAAGTACCAAACTTTGCCTGTTGGTTTCATTTTTTATTTGCTTTTCAATTCATTCACTCTCAAGATGAAAGTCAGGATTAAACAAAATGCAGTCCTGCCCTTTTTGCAGGTTTCTCACTGTTTTAAAATCTGTTGCCATACACTTTCAGTCTCTATTTCCTGGAGAAGTTAGAATCTGGTTCCTGTCTAGTCAAATAATAAAGAAAAGCATCTCTGTTTGGGGTTTTTTTAGGACTTTATAAATTGAGGTATTTATCAGAAAAATCAATGTCATACGGAAGAGATCTCATTTTCTTAGCTAATGATAAATACTTTTAGGGCTGACTGTGGGACCAATATGTTTGTAAGCAAGAGCAAAAACACTTCCATGCCCTCACAGAACTTCCTTTGAAATAAAATGAGATGATGAAGATGGAGAAATTGGGAATCAGATAGACAAGGGGTTCATAGCTGGACTTTTTGATGGGTGGAATGAACTCTGGTGTTTTTGAATGCTGAAGGTTTATTTTATTTGTCCAGTAAAATGGTATTAGAGGGACAACTAGAGTCCCCTTGCTGAGATTAGATGCTATTTTGTTAAGTTCTGGTGAAACACATGCAAGAGAGAAAATAAATGTCCCAGGGAGCTCACAACAAGACTATGAAGAAAATCTATGTTACTTCAGGGGTCAGGAATTGAACAGAGACCTGAATAATATGTGAAATTTACATTCTGAATGAGATAGGTTCTTCGAGATTAAACAAAAAACAATTAGTGAGCAGACAAAGGAAAACTATTTTTTGAAGATTTACAACAAACCAGAAAGTGAAAACAAATCTACCATTAGTAAAAAACCAAATCTCTTGAGACTATGAAGCTGAAGAAAAAACTCACCTTGTTAGCTCAAACTCCACCTATAGCCATAACTGTAAATGCCTGAGCCTCTCTTTTCCCTACCACTTCTCTGCCCTTGTGGAGGTCTACATCAGTCTAAAGACCTCCACTGAAAACCTGGTTTTGGCAAGAAAGATGGAGAGTTCTTTCAGTCTCTTGAGAGAAAGCAAGCTAGAAACAGAGTTCCTGACAGAACTTCCACTGGGGCAATTTCTGTTCTTATTGTTGTTTGTTTTATTTCTTCACCTTGGAGAAACAACTGGGGAAATGAAAAATGACATGTGCTGCCACTGAAAGGGATGACTGTACACATTAAAGTGAGGCCTATCCTCACATGCTGTTTTGTGGATATTGTTATTTTGCCTCATTAATAATCTACTGTGCTGTAGATTGCAGTCCACAATAGCATAGTTTGTGAGTAATTTTGAAAGTCAAGTGTTTTCCTGGAGAAGTGGATATCTACCTTACCTGCATCTGCATATGCTGCTCTTCCAGTAATCGTAAGCCAAAGCACAAGATTTTGGATGACTTTAGTTCTGTATCACGACATTCCTGGTTTACATGATTATCCCAATTTACTGGCTAAGAGTGCAAGTATTGCAGTACTAATCCTGCTATAACTATTTCTGGAACACTGGAGTAGTTCTGCTCTTGAAGCATTCAGCGTATAATTAATTCCATCGTGTGTTAAGTGTGCTTTAGTTACTGTGTATCCTACTGCACCCAAGGAAAAGACAAATGTTTTGAAATGTAGCATATGCAGAAAATGTAAAATTGTTACTTATCATGTTTTATTAATGTGCTAAGCTGTACTTTTGATATACTTAATTCTATAAGTATAAAGGCGTGCAAGTAAAACAGATGCTGATTTCCATATCTATAACCTGATCCATCACTTAATGAAATGAAGAAAATGTTAGCTTTCAGTGCTTCTTTGTTGTACCATTGGTCTTAGTTTTACATTCTGCCCATCTTAAAGGAGAAAGACTGGATGCCACAGTGGAGTGCATACACTTGATTACCTGCTCTCTTACAATTTTTCATTAACTTTGTCTTCATGACTGCAGATGCAATGCCAGAATTCAAGGCCAGATCTGTGTTCTGCTTGTGCTGAATGCTGTATGATATCATCCACCTTTTATCACTCTAAACTTACTGTTTTCTGAGTCAAAAACTTCATAGTGTTCAGCTTCAACTATCTTTTTTTGTCCCTTAGGATTTCGCCTTTTAATATTCTACATGTTATGCTTTATAGGCATGACCTGTTTCAAAGTTGTTGTCTTAACAGCAGCTTGACCTAGCTGCTTCTGCTACCCTGTTCCCTGGGGAATTCTGAATGCCATACTGATTCTGATTTTTCTTTTCTCTTTGTTATTCTGGAATATCCTATGAAAAAAATACTTTTGTGTTTTCCAGTGTTAGCACACCAGCACAGTGTCGCAGCTGAAGTGCAGCTGCATCTTCTGAGTGGTGGCAGCACCATGTCAGTGTGGGGACTACTGGAAAATCCAAGCCTCATGTTAGGAATGTTATTTAATGGGGTGGCTCCAGGAGACAATGCCATCGTGTTACCTTGGGTCCTAGCTGCTGGCCCAGCTGGCTGCAAAATGAATTCCAAGGACACCAGGGTTGTATGAAGGTGAAAAGCTGCTTTTGGACTTCCCTTCTCATGAATTTAGTGAGCCTTGTCCTGGAGGATCTTTGCTAATTGAAGATTTTGATTAGTGGCCTGTAGTATTGCAAAGATTGTTTATCTCCCATTGAACCCAAATCTTTCTTTTGGATCTCATGTCTGAGTTAAGGACAAGAATTTGGAAGGTTCCTTCGTTGGGGCTTTTGCTGATCCTCTACAAGTGAAATTATCCCAGATGAGCTGCCCCATCACCATTCTGTCCTCCCTTTTGTTTTTGTATAGGCCCTCAGAGAAGAAACAGAAATCTGCATGAATATTCTCAGTGGGGAATAAACAGGAAGACACAGTAACCTCTAGAATTTTATAAATGCTTATGTGACAAAAGCATTAAAGAACAGTGAAAGAGGTGTTGGCCTTGACAGAAAACTACATAGTGACAGAATTTTCCATTAGTTAACAGCTTCTATCACTAAAAGCGTTAAATCAGCTTTTAAAGTAGCAAACAGTTGAGTGCTTTTTAAAATTTAACTTCAATCACTAGATCTTGGCTCTATTCCCAGCAAAGAAACAAACAAAATAACTTGTTTGTGGGCTCCAAAAAAAATTCAGATTTGCTTTCTGATGCTCGATTTCTACTTGGGGAAAAATAATAATTCCTCAAGTCATCAGTTTCATTCTGAGATTAAATGGGATAAAGACTCTGAATCCTCTCTGGGCCTAATGGGATGCTTCTCTATTCATGCTCTTCCTTGTTTTCTGCAGGGTGTGTGGATATTGGAGACCTGGAATGCAACCCTCACAGTGGTGTTCCCAAGCATGAAACTGAGGATTTGTTTTATGTGCCTGCAGGGTAGCACAAAGGCTGAGGATGGTGAGTAATGTGATAGTCTGGGCAGACTGGGTAGGGAACAAGGCCAGCCTGATGCGATCTTGTCCTATGTGCCCACTGGCTGGACCAAGGAATGAAGAAATTTGCATGCTACATATCCATGTACCAGGACATGGTGCCCTTCCAGCTGGACTCCATGGACTCTCCAGTACAAGATGGATATACTGGAGAGAGTCCACTGAAGGGCCATTAAGAGGATTACGGCACCAGAGCATCTGTCCTGAGAAGAAAGTCTCAGCCAGGATGGTTCAGCCTAGACAAGAGATGTCTTGAGGGGATCTTAATAATCTACAAGTACCTGAAAGGAGGGCACAGACAGAATGGACAAAGGCTCTTTTCAGTGCTGTCCAGTGGCACAACCAGTGGCAGTGGGCACAAACTGAAACACTTTTTGATGCTAAGGTGACTGGAGACAGGCACAGTTTGCCCTGAGACACTGTGGAGTCTTCAGCCTTGAAGATAATCAAAGGTCCTCTGGACATGGACCTGGGCAACTGGCTCTAGGTGGCCTTGTTGAACAGGATGATTGGACCAATTGGCCTCCAGAGGTCCCTTCCAAACTCAACTATTGGCAGAATCACAGAAAAAAATAGGTTGGAAAAGACCTTTAAGGTCTTCTAGTCCAACCTATGACCTAACACCTCCCCATCAACTAAAACCATGGCATTGAGTGCCATGTCCAGTCTTTTTTTAAACACGTGCATAGATGGTGACTCCACCACCTTGCCAATCACTCTTCCAGTGAAGAATTTTTTATCCTGATGTCGAATCTAAACTTCCCTTGGCGCAGCTTAAGACTGTGTCCTCTTGTTCTGTCAGTTGCTGGAGAAAGAGACCCCCACCTGACTACAGCCACATTTCAGGCAGTTGTAGAGAGCGATAAGGTCACTTCTGAGTCTCCTTTTCTCCAGGCTAAACACCCCCAGCTCCCTCAGTCGTTCCTCATAGGGCTTGTGTTCCAAACTCTTCACCAGCCTTGTTGCCCTCCTCTGGACACGTTCAAGAATCTCAATTTTCTTCCTAAACTGAGCGGCCCAGAACTGGACTCAGTGCTCAACTCAGTGATTCGGGATTTATCTAGGGAATAAAAAGATCCACAGTAGTTCTTTGGCTCTTAGGCAAGTGGTATGTCATAGGTCATGCCCATACCAGCTGAATTCTCTTTCACCTGCTGAACACAGTGGCTTTGTCTGTGCTGTGTCCTGGAGCAATCTCTGCTATATGCTCCTGTCTGAGAGGTCAGAGTGGCTGATAGGTGGCCAGAGCCAAAACTATGCCTGGCAGTGTACTAATGAGCTGGATTGTATCCATGATTTTGGGACTGTGTTGAGCCGATGGTCAGTGTATGTTTGGTTTGCTAATAAAAATCACAGCCTACCAAACCTGTTCTCCATATTCCAACCACATTAAAGGAAATCATCATAATTACCATGAGATTTTTAGGTTTAGGTTTCTTCCCTCTGCATTTGTCCCTCATTCATAGATATTGAAAAGCATCCTGCACTCCGCCTTGCCTCACGACTCTCTCTACTCTCACCACAGGCTGAGCTTCCTGCTGCTTACCTGATCCTATCCTGTCCAGGAGTTTTGCCTATGTTTTCACAAATCATGATTCAGTTCAAGGTATTTTACTGCAAGTTTGGTGCTGAGGCATCTATTTTCCTTAACAAGTACCTGAGGCTGTGTAGCTGTACCCTGGGACTTACTAGTTAAGTTTCTGCTGTGTGGGGAATTGATTGCAAAGGTGTGAAGGAAGTCAATTACATTCCTAATAGGTGCTCACTGTGGAGGCCAATGCTGGCACAGCTTCCCAGTTGCTGCCTCCACTGCAGGAAGAGGGGAGGGGTGAAATTCAGGAAGAGAAAGGCAATGAAAAGAAACCATGGCAAAACGAGACAAATACAAAAGCAGGAGGAGCACAAGAAAGAACAAAAAGAAGAAGGAAATACTATAACAAAGCAAGTAGGTCTAGAAGGAAACCTGTGTCTAGCAGAACTAAGAAGGAAACAGAGCAATGTGGTGGGATAAACAGAAAAATAGAAAGAAAAGGAAAAAAGGTATGTATGTTTTTTCTTGACATTATTTTTCCTACTAGCGCTGCTCTAAGAACTGTGTAAATAGCCACATCCCTAGATTTGTGTTTCACAGTAGTTCTACTACACATTTTATAGCTTTCAACAGTATTCTAGCTGAAGTAGAAGGAGCTTGTGGCAATTTTCTTCCTTTATGGCCCCCGGTGCCCTCTCAGCATTTCCTATGTTCTGCTGACAGAACACAGAAGTGTTACTTGGCACTATTCATGCACTAGATTAAGTGCAAATGCATTTTGGAAGTGATTCCTGGTAAACTGCATATGTTTTGCACATGGCTCCTTCTCTGCAAAGTTTTGGGTAATATTCTACTAGTTTTCTCCCTCATTTATGTTTCCTTTCCCTGTGCAGCTGGAATGTGTGAGCATGAGCATTGGTATAATGTTTGTTTTTTGCTAGTTTACTGTATGTTTAAAGTTCACCCACGCTGGTATTTTTGCCTCCCTCTTACTTAGCTGTACCTTTTTTCCTGTGTTACATACAAGTATAGGCCAGAAGCTTCTGGACAAGGCAACATGTTTTACCAGGCACCAACTAGGCACTCAGAAAATGACAGTTACATTTATTGAGTGTACCAATTCTGCACTATTTGCACACAGGCTCTGTATCCTTTTCCTCATTTTTGAAGAATGTGCAAGGTCTTGTTTCTTTGAGGAAAGGGGAAAACAAGGAGATTAAGTATTTACTTACAATTCCAAACCTCTCCTGCAGCTTGTGCTGTACAAAAACTCTTCTTTCAGTGCCAACCAAGTCTGATTCTGGAGCTTGCTTTTTAGTGTGTTGTTGTATCCCCTTCTTTCTCCCTTTTTCACTGCTCACTTGGCCGAAGAACAATCAGCTTAACACCTTTGTACAAATTCAAATCCAGAAGATCTACAGATCAGAAAGGCCTTTGGAGAATGTCCTCCTTGTATCATTTAAAATACTGTTACTGTGGTGAAAAAATGGTACAAGCTACAAAGGGATGGCTTTTAGTCCTGAGAGATGTAGGCAAGACATTCTGACTGATACTCTCTGTCCCTTAAACAAAGAATTCTTCTCTATATATCTCACTTTTAGCACAAAGATTTTAGGAATCCATGTTTTGATAAGATGCTTCACTCTTACTGTCTTTATTGTTCATTTGAACTTTGAGTGGTACAGCAACACAAGAAATAATTAAAGCTTCCCACTTCCCAAGGCAGCTGTTCTTTATGTAACTTCTAAAGTTACTGAATGACTTTTAAAGTTTTTAAGTTTACTGAATGACTGCTGGGTAGCTCATCATATCTGAGCTTTTGTTCAATAAAGGGGACTATTTCATTCATTGTCTAGCTCTAAGATTTCTTGTTAGCATTGTTAGGTCAAAACTGTTGCAAGGTTATGCTAAATCTTCCATATACTGTGATGTTTTTCTTCCTGAAGAATCAAGTGCATAATTGGATTATTTTTTTGTGTGCATGCTCGTTTGAAAGGCTTCCCAGCTGTCCTGGAAACACAGTCACCTCCAGTGTGGTGGTTAGTGATGCAAAGGTTTCTGCTGTTTTCCTGTCCTGGTTTTGTTAACTGGGAAATGTTACAATGGCATGGGAATGAAGGAAGTCTGAGACACCAGCCGAGATGCAAAGGTGCTTGTGTTGGCATGGCCTGAGAAATATGTGTGGGATGGAATGCATGTGTGGGACAGCTCTTCCTGCCCAGCTAGTTTGAAGGGAAGGAGCTGGCCAGGACACCTCTGGTTGTACTTGTATAGCTGTGGACATTGTGACCCATTCTAATGACGTAGCCAAAGACAATGTGGGAGTGACTTGGGACTCAAGAACACGATCCAGACCTGCTCCAAGAGGTGCTGAGCTGTAGTTAGAGGGTTAAAAAGGCCACAGAGTACCTGTTTACTTGTCTTTGGACCATATTAGATTTATTAGTTTTATGAAATAAATAATATCCCAGTGGAAAAATATACATATTTGGCTGGAAAAGGGTTATCAACAGCACATGAGCATTTTAACCTCAATTCCTTTGGGATAAAATTGGACCCCTAACTCCTGTACTTTTTTAAATCTCCTAATCAAAATCTGACAAAGTGTCTGTTCTTGCTGTGTTTAAATATGAAGGAAAGAGAATTCATACAGAATATAGTTGCTGCTGCCAATAATTTCCCTTGAATCTTTCTGCTATTCTCAGTGGGAATTTTACCAAGCCTTTTTAAGGCACATAACAGATTGTGGGGCTTATCCCTCCTGATATTTGAATTTATTTTGTTTCTCTCAAATATGTACATTGCTATGAAAAAAGATGTTAATTGTGTCCTTGTCAGAAAATGCAGTTCTGATGAGGCCTGTACATGGTTCTTGGTTGTATTACTTTCTAAGTCAATCCTTTTATGGAAATAATACTTTGAAGATTTACAGTAAATAGATGTACTAGACAAGAGTTAAAGGCAGTTAGAAATGTGGTGGTGTGACCAGCTATGAATGTACTGTAGATCTCTGGGTAAATTTGATGTCACAGTCTGATAGCAGTAGCAGTATCACCTTGTTTTCAAATAAGAGTCTTCTTCTCTACTGCTGGGTTTTTTACTTCATTCTCATTTTTTTGTTCATTAGTGTTTTGGTTTTTTAACAGAAGTGATTTACATTGCTAGTGCATCGAAAATTACTTGAAGATAAGTAACAACCATCTTATGGCTTCTTTTTTTTTGTATTTACTTTCACAACATTAACAACGTAAGGACATGACAATAATTCATATTTGTTTTACTGAGGCATTCTCACAAGCAATCAAAAGCTTTCTTAATGGTTTGCCTAGACAGTAATTCCAGTCTCTGCTTGGAACCTTTGATTTGCAGTGCTCTACCACTGTGCTAATGTGGTTTTCTTTCTAGCTGTCTCCATCACACAAAATCATTTCCCTACCTATAGACTGACAAGTACTTTCCCTTCTTTAACTCTCTGAATTCATATGCATGTATCTTGCTGCTGCAAGTTGATCTGGATGGTTGTGTTAGTGAATATCCTTTTCTTTTCAACTTTGCAACTGATATTTAATCATTTAAAGAAATACTCTACTTAATTTGCCTGTGTTTCTCTGCTGGAGATGAGCCATATCTATGTGATATTATGCATCCAATTCTAGCTGTATCTTCTTAGCTGCATTGTCTGACCATAGTGTATTTATGAGGCAAGATTTTGGTATCAGCATGGCTGCAGGGCTGAATTCTGTGACAAGGGACCAGGGGCTGCCCCCAAATTGGACAGAGACATTTCCAGACAGCCCTTAAATGGATCCACTGCTGGCCAAAGCTGAGCCCATCACTGGTAGCACTGGTGTGATACCTGTTTCAGAAATTGTAGAAAACATAGTGCAGCAGCTGTGAGAGAGGAGTGAGTTAAATGGAGGAGAAAGAGTCCTGCAGCACCAAGGTCAAGTAAGGAGAGGGAGGAGGTGTTCCAGCCACTGGAGCAGAAGTTCCTCTGCTGCCTATAGCAAGACCATGGTGAAGCAGGTTGTGTCCCTGCAGGCCACAGAGGAGATGGATGTGTCCTGAAGAAAGCTGCAGCCCATGCAGAGCCCACACTGGAGCAGTCTCCTGGCAGGAGGTGAAACCCAGGCAGAGGAACGCAGACAGGGCCTGTGGCCCATGGGGGACACATGCTGGAATACTGTTCCTGAAGGACTTCACCCCATAGAAAGGACCCACAATGAAGCAGTTTGTGAAGAGCTGCAGGTCATGAGAAAGACCCACTTTGGAGCGCTTGGTGAAGGACTGTGGGAGGGATCCCATGCTGAAGTGGGGAACAGTGTGAGGAGGGAAAGGCAACAAAAATGAAGTGTTATCAACTGACTGTAACCCCCCTTCTTCATCTCCTGGCATCTCTCAGGACAGGGCAAGTAGTAGAAGAGTTAGGAGTGAAGCTGAGCCTGGAAGTGGAAGGAAAATGGGTTTTATTTTGTTCTAGCTTATTTTTGGGGGGAGAGGGAGTGTGGCATGGTATTCTTTTCACCATCCTACTCAATTTTTAATTGCCAATAAATTAAATTAATCTTCCCAAGCCGTTTGTTTTGACTCTGATGATAAGTGATCTCCCTTTTCTTAACTCATAAGGTTTTTCATCTTGTTTTCTCCTGGTCATGCTAAGGAAGGAGTATGAGAGAGTGGCTTGGTGGACACCTGTCAGCCAGACAAGGTTAACCAACCACCTTTACCTGGAATTGTCCCTTGAGGTCTTTTGGGCAGACCCTATTTAGGGTTTTACCTTACTGAGTATTTACAAAGAAATGTAACCAGACCTGAAGGAAATATGAATGCTTTCTCACTCCCTAGTTTGCACTTTGTATTTGAATACACAGAGAAGAGGAACAGAAATTCATGGGTTCTGGCACCTGATTTGAGCTTGTGCAAAATCTGACAACCTCCTCCTAACTTCCAGCTGTTTTCTTGAGTAACAAGCAGAACAGTGTGGTTATGAAAGGGCTTGTTCCTAAAGCATTTGTATCTATTTCAGCCAGAAGCCTACCTTTTTCTGCCTACTGGAACTAATTATCTGGGCTGAAATCTCTACTTATTCTGATGCATCTCTTAAATCCTCCATCTCAGGCTCTCAGTGAATGATGTCCTTTTCACTTTCTTTGACATTCTCATGCAGGGCTGTGAGCAGTGGTGGTGCAATGTTTGTTGACACTTAACTGCTAGTAGTAACATCTACTTTTGGCTGACACAGCTGTGCAATTTCTTAGATAAGATAATATGAAATGAAAACCATCTTTTAAAAGGGGTCTCTGTTCCCAATAAGCTCTGTTTGCTTGCAACAAAGGCAGTGTGCCAAAATAGTATCTGAAACAAAAAATATTCTGGTATTGCTTGGTGGGTGAAGAGTTTCTGTTCCTGGCAAACAAACTGCTAATGTTGAGTATCTGAATCACAGCCTTTTTCTGCTGAAAAAGAAGCTTTGTGGGTGCATGTAATTAATGAAACCTGAAAAGTCTGCTTCTTCCCTTTCAGGTCTTGTAATGGAATGAGAGGATATCCCCTGCATTTCTCCTATTCTCATTAGCTCAGCCTAGACTGATGTTTTGTAAAGTCAAATGTCTCCATTTGCCACCCAAATTACAGAGCAAGGGATTCCATTCCATGGACAGTCTGAGCTGCAGAGACAAAAACATCTGGATGCCTATGTCTCTATTTTGATATGCATTCTCAACTGCCTAATAAAGGCTGAGCCAAACAAAGGTTTTGATAGGGAGAACTAAAAATCAAGCTCAGATGAGTCTGCAGAACAGGTCTGCACCTAGATTATAGATCATCTTGCTCTCAGTGGAAGCCAGTCCCTCAATGACATGTCAATGATCTTTACACAGTAGAATGAAGTGCTTTAGCTGGGATAATTTCTTGCTGTGCCAAGATGTAGTCTAGCTGGCTGTTGCCTGTTGTCAAATGCTGAAAACAGAGGCTCCTTTTTGGAATGGAAGTATCTTATTCCTGTTTACTAGCAAGTGTTTCCATCTAAAAGCTACCAGCAGGAAATTACTGTTGCTGCTGAATGGAGTGAGAATGAGCATATGGCAGGTGAAGCAGTTTGTTCCAGGGTTCTGCCTAATTTAATTGCACAACTACATGCAAGAATGAAGCATTAAATCTGAGGCTCTAACATCATCAAACGACTTCCACTTGTGATGTTGGTGTGAGATAATGGCTTCAGTTGCTTGAAACTGAGCACATTTTGATAAAAAGTGAAGGAGTGAGGGGAAGGTAAAGTGAGCATTCTTGTATGAAAGCACTAATATGCTCCAGAAGTCATGGTAGAGATTTTAAATCTCCAGTTCACTCCCGAGTGACTTGATTTTAATAGCCTGTCCAAACCAAATTGATATTCTTTTCAAGTACTTCAGATTATTCAGATTCCACAAGCATTTGTTATGCCACCTAATTAATATGACTGTACTTAATCCCAAGAATAGATTGATAAAGTTTTACAAACGCTGGTATTTGATAGCAAAGCTGTTGGTGTTTTAAATCAAACAAGTATGGAAAGTCACAAATATATTAAATTTTTAAGAGAATCATTGCCAAAGACATTAGCTTTTATATTATATCAAACTGTTTAGAGTAGAAACTGTTTGAGTTTATTCATTCTGAGCATGGTACAGGCACTGGCCTCCTGTCTAACTTTCTCAGGCAGATGTTCCAGAGGAGCAAGAGAGCTGAATTCCCTTTCCCAATTAGTACTACCCCATGCAGCATGGGAAAGCTCCCTACACTACTTTCATCCAGTGGATATGGAGTGACTATATCAGTGGATAAGGAAGAGCTAAGGGTGTCGTCTGTTTGGACTTCTATAAGGCCTTTGACACAGACTCACACAACATCCTTCTTGCTAAATTGGAGAGATGGATTAGATGAGTGGACTGTTCAGTGGGTAAGGAATGGGCTGGATGGATGCCTCCAGAGAACAGAGGTCAGTGGCTCCATGCCTGGATGGAGACAGTGATCAGTCGTGTCACCCAGGGGTCCATATTTGGACCAGTACAACTTAATATCTACATCAATGACAAAGTGGGATTGAGCGTGTCCTTGGCAAGTTTGCCAATGACCTCAAGCTGTGAGGTGTGATTAACACACCTGAGCAGTGGGACACCATTCAGAGGAACCTGGACAAGCTTTAGGAGTGGGCTTGTGTGAGCCTTAGGAGGTTCAACAGGACCAAGTGCAAGGTGCTACATGACAGTCCAGGCAACCCCTGGTATCAGCACAGGCTGGGGGAGGAACACATCGAGACCAGCCCTGGGGAGAAGGACTTGGGGGTGCTGACGGATGAGAGGCTGGACATGAGCTGGCAGCGTCAACTTGGAGGCCAGAAAGCCAAATGTGTCCTGGGCTGCCCCCAAAGCAGCGTGGGCAGCAGGGCAAGGGAAGGGATTCTGCCCCTCTGCTCTGCTCTGGTGAGACCCCACCTGGAGTTCTGTGCCCAGCTCTCGGGTCCTTAGTACAGGAAAGACCTGGAATTGTTGAGGCAGATCCAGAACAAGACAACAAAAATTATCAAAAGGTTGGAACACCTCTTCTATAAGGAAAAGCTGAGAGCACTGGGGTTGTCCAACCTGGAGAAGAGAAGGTTCTGGAGAGCCATTGCTGGGGCCTTTCAGTACTTAAATGGCAACAAACTTCTTAGCTGGACCTGATGCAATACAAGGGGTAATGGTTTAAAAGCATTAGAGGGTAGACTTAGAGTAGACATAAGAATTCTTTTATGATGAGTGTGGTGAAACTGCAACAGGCTGCCCAGAGACATGGTAGATGCTTCATTCCCGGGAACATTTAAGATCAGATTGGATAAAACTGAGCAATCCAATCTAGTTGAAGATGTCCCTGTTCATTGCAGGGAAGATGGCCTAAATGCCAACCCAAGAGATTCTCTGACTCTCTTATATTTTTGCTTTGACTATGTCTGGAGTCTTTCCTCTAAACAGTTATTTGAGCATTTTGCTACGTTAGCTTCCAGTGTTCATTGTGAGTTGTCTTAGTGGTCCTACATCAGCTGTGGAGCATTATATTTTCTGGGGCGCTGTTGTGCTTGCCACACAGATGAGAGACATGCTGGAGAGCATCACACAGCTCCCTGCTGCTGTCTGCCTCTTTAAACATGAACACAGAAAGGGAAGGGGATATGGTGTCCAGTTGGGTCTCACCCCACAAAAGAGCAAGGCCTACTTAAGTCCTGAAGATGGGAAGCATGGCCATGCTCTGCAATTTAGCCATAACCTGTGAGAGCTGTATATTTTCCAGTGAAACACTCTTCAGATTCCATGGCACAATGTCTATGGTACTTACTGGGGAGGCAGTACAGCAACCAAGAATTTAGTCGGCTTTGAATTGCTCCCAGGACATGTTCTTGGTAGACTGAAATTTCTGCCCATGAGCAGCAATGTGTCTCTGGAGAAGCAGGAGCTGATCCTTCTGAATAAAACATGGCAGCAAGCACAGTTGCAGGGCAGGCAGGGGCAGGAGCCTTGAGATGAAGGGCAGCAGAGCTTCTACTCAAACTCCTTGCAGCTGAGCTCCAAGGCTGACCAAGACTTCTCAAACAGCTCTGTTTTCTCAGGATGATGGACTTGAGTGCAGGCAGCTCAAGTCCCAGGACGAGTAACGTGTGTGCTTCAGACACTGCACTTGGCAAGCAGATGCCCTCAGACTGGAATAACAGCGTTGCTTCGGGGGACTAGTACATACATACCCAAGGTGCTTTGAAATATTTGCTGAGGCTGTATCTTGTTCAAGGATTTAAGATGCCGGGAAAGACACTGGCTATTAGCCCAGTGATAATCTGACACTGAACCATTGGCTGGGACATGAGGGCACTAACAGTCCTTAGTCTGCCTGACCAGTTTCACCTGGGGCCTCTACCTGTGCTTTCTACCCATAGTCCCAGGAGCTCCATTTAAGCTGGGACTTGGGCACTCACTCCTGCTCTGAGCTATGTAACAGATACACCTGTCTCTTGTCTTGTCTCTGGTCTTGCTTCCTAGAGCATTTCTGAGTTGGTATTTTAGGTGACTTTGTCCCTAGTTCTTTCTTTTGGATGGATATTGGACCCATTTTGCAGCATTATCTTAGCCCTGTTTGGCCTGATCTGCTGTTTGGGTACCCTGGACCTGGTCAATTACCTTGCTTTGTCTGAGACTATAAATAGACTCTGTTATTATCACCATGGCTGCCTGCTGTGTTCAAACCCTCTGAGAACATGCCCTGATGAGTGAGGGCACTTCCAGTGTTGTGGTCACCTTTGGTTCCTGGCTTATTATCCCTTGTGGAGCTGCTCTGCTCTTGCTGCTCTTGTGTAAGTAAAATGAAAATGTCCGTTTTATTATCTTTCTTTTTTTTTTTTCCTGTGAGTACATTGTCCAAATAATTTAGGATCTCCTTTTATGTAAAAAGGACTAGAAAATCTACAGTGGCTCTAAGTAAAGAATGAAGGATAATACTAAAGAAGAGTAACAAACAGTTCCAATTGTTATTTACTTACCACTCTGAATATAGTCTGATGCTCATACCTGAATATGATACATTCCTTTATATATCTGTCAAAAATTCTTTGGCAGTGGGTTTTTTGATAGCATTGTGTACTCCAACAGTCCCTTTCAAACATTTTTTTTCTGTTGTTATTCTATTCAGCTGTGAAGATTTCCTGCAAGGAGCTTCTCTGAAAAAGTCTGAAGCTATGGTCCAGAAGGAAAAAGAGCCCTGCAAGAAAAAAATAAGGGATGAGATGCTTCATTTTATTTTTGTAAAAGGTAATGATAATTATTATAAAAATAACTTGTACTATATTGGAAGAGATGGAGTTTTTTTAATTAAAAAAAAAAAAAAGATAGCCTGAAGCTGGTGGATCCTGCAAGGCAAGGAGGATAAGAAGGATGAATCTGTGGTGTAGGGTCACAGTGGAGGCTGAACATACAGCAGACCACACTGCAAATGCACAGTACACTCCTCTCATTTTTGGCTGTTGTGTTTGGTTTTGGTTTGTTTTTTTAATGCTGAAAAATTTTAATGGTTTTTCAAATGGTTTCCTACCGTGCAAAACTTGCTTATTTCTCAGTAGTTCAAATCAGTAACCCAATTTTTGCCTTCACTTTTGAGCTTTGGCCATAAGATGTGATGGACAGAATAATGGGGGTAAAGCTTGTTTCTGAAGTAACCTCTAGTTATCAAGAACTAAAAGAGAAGCAAGAAGATATACCAAAGATTCTTAAATCCTGTTTCCATGACATTAAACTCAAATAGAATTAACTGAAAAAAGAGAGGCCACATGCTGCATGAGAATGTGCCCAGAATGGCAGTTGCCTTGTACCAAAAATTACCCTGAGAGGTTTGCAAAGATAATTATCATTATCCTAATTGCCTTACTGAAGTCAAGGGATAAGGCAGAGTTGGGCTATGTACAGCTTATCACACATAAGAACTTGTAACAATACAAGAGTGTTGTTTTCCACTGCAAAAGCTTTATACTGGACTTTGAGATCCTGACAATGACTGTACTCTGTATCAGTGTGGTTTAAGCTCTACAACCCAATCTCTGTGATTTTTTTCTAGTAAAATTTACATTGCTTGAGGAAATTCTGCAGCTCTTCATGTCTCTGGGCTAATGTCTATGTTAGCTTCTCTAGTGCAAATTTGCAGGGAATGATTGCTGCCTAACAAATTTGCTTTACAGAGAAAGGGGGGAAATTCAAGTGATGGTGAAGGACCCTAATGTCTTCTAAACATTTGCTTTAGCAACCTCAAATGTACTTTAATACTCCAAACAAAGAAACATGGGCCAGAAGAGTAGCAGAAATCAGAATCTTAACTTGAAGTATGTGACAGGAAATCCTTGGTGAGGCTGAGTATGAAGCCCTCACAGGGCCTTCTCTTGGGCAGGAGAAGCAGATAACCTGTACGGAATCCAAGGGAAAAGGGCAGTTGTGGAAAGGACATAAAGAATGGCAGATGGGTTTGAGAAATATTGGGAAACTTTAATGTGAGAAATTCTTGGAATGTGAGCTGTATGTGGGGAAGATTTAGGGAGATACTGAGAGGGGCATAACTGGTAAAGGGGAGAAGTTGGTATATAACAAATAAACCTCCACATGGGCATCCACAAGATAGCCTTCCACAAGAGGTAGGAGGGGAAGGTAAGGGAATCTTGGTGGGGAGAGGTAGAAAGAGGTTTGTTATAGGAGTGAACTGGGGCATAAGCAGGCTTTTTTCTGGGAAAGTTAGTGGGAGTAAATTCTCTCTCCAGCATGAGGGACAAAAAAATGCTTGTGGTGTGAAGTGCATGAGCATAGGAACGCTTGGTTTGGGAAAACAGGTTTTGAAACAGGAGTCTGGTCTGGTCCTCCTTCTCCACTTCTGAGGGTACATCTGGAGTGCTGTGCCACAGTCCTGGGTTCCATGGCTCAAGAGACATATTGGAGCAAGTCCAGTGAAGGACCATGGGTATGAGTAAGTGCTTGGAGCACCTGTCATAAAAGGAGAGGCTTAGAGCTGGAACTGTTTAGCCTGTGGAAAAGAAGGCTCAAGGGTAACTTATCAAGTTTTTTATAAAAATTTGATGGAAGAAGGAAATAAGGAGGCAGACTCTTTCCAGAGGTTTGAAAGGCAAGAAAACAAGACAAGGAGAAATGGCTGAAAAGTGGAATACAGGAAATTGCATTTAAACATAAGAATAGTCTGTTTTGCTTTTAAATTGTAGTCAAACACTGGAATAAGTTGCTCAGAGGTTGTGGAGTCTCTGTCCATAGAGATCCTCAAAGCCTGAGCAACCAGTTGTAGTCCAGCCTGCTTTGAGTGGGGTGTTTGGAGCTTCTAACCTCAGCCATCCTCTGACTCTGCAAGTGTGTTCTCCATATCTGTTTTCTCCCTTTGAACATTTTAAAGCCTCTTGGGAAGGACCTAGATAAAATACAATGAAAAACTGAAACCTTATCAATATGAATGGGAACTTCCCCCCTGAATGAATACATTTATTTCCTTCATTAAGAAAATAATACTGAAATTATAGATAAACAAATTATAACATCCAGCCTTGATAGGGAATAGAAAATGGTTTGGGAAATGGATATGACTGTGTTCTTATGAATCCTTTATTCACCTAAGTGAATTTTTGAGTATTGCTCCCAATAAAGAGCTCATGAGCAAATTTGATACAGTTAAGTCAGTGTCTGCAGCATCTGGGAACTGGAAGACACATTCCTGTCTCTGATTTACTCATCAAACTCCCTTGGGCTTAGCAAAGGTGGCATTTCAGTCATGATTTTCTGACTGATAGCAAACACCCTTTAAGGAATACACTGAACAAATTAATAACATCACACAAAAGTAATTCAAAGTTCAGTTTAACTTCATGGCCACTAAGGAATCAGAGCTGGACTCAGATAAACAAGGGGGAATTTTCTTTTTTGCGGGAGAAGGATGAGAATTTTTCTGTTAAGGAACTAATCTGTTCCATATTTATGAATATCAAAGAACTGCTGAAATTACAGGAATGAGGAGTGATGCAATGGTGGATTAGAATGCAGGTGAGGACTTTCAGTGGAACAGCTCAGATGATAGAATCACTTACGTAAATTTTAAATGAGTCCAGTGTACTCTGGGCCCTAAGTTTTATGTGATTGATTTGAACAGAGCCTAATTGCTTGAGGGTGTCTTAAGTCTTTTCTTTATTCACCTGCCTACAGTTTCTGCTTTAATATTAAACAATTAGAAGTGCACACAGCATGAATAAAATGAGTTCTGATTTACAAAACCCATGTGTTTTTTATTGCTTAAGAATACTGATGAGCTGTATCAAGCCATCTTTTAGATGGATGGCAGTTGAAGTAAAAAAGAACTAACTGGCAAGATAGAGAAATTCTTTAGCAAAATTAGTGACAAGTAGAATTCTCCTCCAGCAGGGATCTTTAGCTTTGTTTCTCTGTATGAAAACATTAGTATATTAAGGTTCTTCAATAAAGAAACATTGCAGTGGATTTTTTTCTGGTTAATTCCAGAGTCTTTTAATGCTAAAAGTGTTCATAACAGCTTGGCCACTTTAAAAACAAAAAGTAAAAGAAAATGTATTTGTATTGACAGAGGTGGTTCATATCATACATTGTTTATATGTCTATTTATTGCTCACATAAGCCTTTAAAACAGGCCTGTCCCATATCCATTGTATAACATCCTTGCCCTAGGGTTCTCAAATTCTCAGTTTCCATTAATATCACCCAAAGATAATTAGAATGGCTGATATGACGTCCAGCTGGTATTTACAGGGATGAGTCTCTCTTAAAGGTCCAAGTTTTTTTTTCCTTTAAAACTCATCTAAATTTGGTGAATCAATGATTCCATGCTTTCCAGAAGTGTAGCTTTTCAAAAAAAGCACTGTTCAGCCTCTGCCTTGATGACAGCTTGTGGCTTGATGTGAGAGTTGCTGAATTTAAAGGATGCTGTGATCACCACCAAGATGTGGGAGACAGATCTTTCAGAGAAGGTGAACAAAACTCTGAGACCAGAGTGAAAAGGCCTAGACTAAGAGGAATTTTCTTCCTAAACATCCATCCTGACAAATAATTTGGTTCAACATTTGCCATTGCCTTTCTTAACTCTCCTGGACTCTTTTGCTAAAGAAGCTTTTAAGTTTTTAAAAGGAAAGGCTGATTTTCCTGGCCTTGAGAGGTAATGCCTTCACACAAAGTTAAAAACATGGCAAAATCTCTGTTGGGTGTTCAAAGTGTTCCCTCTATGCAAGCTTTAGTCACAGTGTTTGGACTAATTTTAAGATGTGGGATTTGTAAGAGTGGATCTATCTGTCTGATAGGACTTCAGTCTTAAAGCATTTTAGTATTACATTAGTATCCATCTAATTTTTCTTCTGTGTGAATGAGAGTTGCAGAAACTGGGCTGTAGGAAGGTTGAAGCATTTTAAAAAAATAACTAGGCCCAATTACTATATTAGTTTAATCTGTTTTCTGTGGTTGACTTCCTGTCCCAATTACTTGTGTTCCACTTAGATTGATGTGAGCATGGAGCTGACATCCCCCTGTATTCCAACCCACAAATCTCACAAAGATCAGGAAATTTTCAAAGCCAGGAATTAAAGAACTGGAATGAAGACTGGAACCAATAGTTGTTTAATCAAAATTGGAGTTCCATGAGAATAATCAGACAATAATCCGCAGACATTTAAAGCAACTGAACAAGAACTTAAATATATTTTAAATTGAATTTTCAATAGAAATATCTGATTTTAATATTTTTGGGTATTTTCTCCTTGCAATCTCTCCTTTTATTGTTGTTGTTTGGATTTTTGTGGGTTTTGTTCTTCTTATTGTTCAGTTTGTTTACATGAGTGAAAGGGATAGAAAACATTATTTAAGTAATTTAAAAATATTTTTGTGCTTTTTTTCTCTCAATTTTTTTTTACATAGGAGGTAGAAAATGGAGGGAAATGAAAACCATTGCAAATCAAACTGTGGGTTGATGGGGTCACACTAGACTAAGTGCTCATCTAAGCCATTGTATTAATGCATAAGGAAATGTCTTCCATATCTTGTTTATTTGACAGCTGTGAGTGATTGTTTGTTTTCTGTAATAATAACTGCCAGGAAAACATTTTGATAATCTAATGTGGTGGCTTCAGTCATTAATATGCTCTAAATGGTGAGAAATCTCATACTTACTCATGAGACGCTGATGGGATCCATGACTGTATCTTCAAGTCAGCTTCAGGCACTAAAGAAATGCAGCTCTTGGAGCCTTTGAAGAGCACTGTTGCTTTAATTTCGGTACCCAGGCTGAGTCCATTTGTTTCAGTCCTGTACACTGTGCATCTTCCAGGGCTGTGCAGAGCATTCAGCACCTCACAGTGTGCAGCTCTGGGAGTGGGGGGTCATGTATGTAATTCTATGGATTACCTGAAATGGGAGATGATGTGTTTCATTTGTGAAAACACAGTCCTTAAGAGCAAAAATGCATCCCAGTCACTGCTGCAGTGCTGCCTGTTTGAAGGGTATTTTCCTGCCTTGACCCCAAATTCCTCTTCCATTAATGGAGAGAAGCCTTACAGCTTCCTGTGGCTCTCATTTATTCTTGCACATGTGGGGAAAGCAGCTGAAACATTTTTCTCCTTTTCTCTTCTCTTCATTATAGCAAGAGAGAGGTAGTTTATTCCTCTGTCAGATTAAGACTTACTGCAACTATGAGTTAGAGATGGGGCTATGTATCCTTGTAAAGTAAATAAGGACTGTGGCAGTCTTATCCACTGGCATTGTAATTTTTGAAACCATTCTTCTTGCTGTAAAAAAGAATGTGAAGAATTCAAGGTGAGATGGAACCACTAGATTATTTATTCTAACCGCCTCAGTCTATTGGTCCATAAATCATCACCAAATGAACTGAGTTAAGGTGCTTACCAATAGTGTACCATCTGAGCAGCATCTGTTTTTTGTCCAAATGACTTCTGAGATGTAGAGTCTGACTCTTTTAGTTTATTTCAGGGGTTAATATTCTTCACAGATACAGATTTGACCTTAAGCTTCATTTTGTAATCATTGATTTCTGTCAGAGTCAACAACAGTGTAGTAGACAAAATCACACAGAGCTGTAGAATATTCTGTAAAATATAGGGTTTTCACAACAAAATGATTTATGAATAGATTCCTGAAATTATTCCATGATTTTATTATGTTTTATGTCCTACAAGAAAAAAAAAAAAGGAAAAGAACACAATACTTCAGTGCTGATCACCACACTGATACTGTACAGAAAGACAAAACAGTTACATGTATCCCAGGGTGACCCTTAATGGCCACAATAAGCCCTTTTTCCCAACCACCACAATGAGAGCTCTGCTCAGTTGCTTGTGTGAGTCTCTCCACTCAGTCCAGCGCTTTATGGAACTCTGTTAAACTTTGTCATCTACATGGTTTTAGCAGATGTGCTTTTTAGGTCTATACTAAAGACACAGACAGATCCTCACCTCTGTTGGCTTGGTGGCTGTCTTCCCAATTTTTTTTTCTTCAATAACCAGTTCATTCTTCATTTAATCCAGGCTTTGTATTACTGGCTTTTTTTTGTTTGTTTTTAATGAGGCTGTTATACAATACTGTCAATTCTTCACAATGACCATTGTATCTGTTTAACAAATTTTATAATCTCTTTTTGTGATTTATGAGTATTTAACTATTAGAGGTGAGGCTTGACCAAAGACCCAGACTGAAGGGTCAGTATTACCTTCTTTCTGTGATGAGGAAGTTAGTGGGAGTAAATTTATCACACCTATCATAAAAAATTCAGAATTGCCAACTGTTTTAGCTTGTATGTAAACATCAGTTTCCCCGTGGGAGCAGTGTCTGCACATATACTGTCAGAATTCATCTCATGCTTCAGGGTAGCAATGTGTAGCAACAGGTGATGGTGTTCTAAGGACAGTGCTTTTACCTTGTTGTGGATTTCCACATGCATAAAAACGATAAGGAGCAGGTTGATAGAGAAACAGCAAATGTCTCTCTCCTAAAGGTCTTTAAGATTTGCATGAGAGAAAATGAATAAATTCTTACTGAAAACCAAATTGCTGTACTGATGAACATTCTTCCCTAAGGGGGGAGAGTGAAGGCAGTATGGGGCATGAAATGGTAGGACTTTGATAGTGGTATAAAAAAGATGTGGTGGAGGAAGGTCTGTAGAGTAGAACAGCTTCTCAGTTTTAATACTATATCAATGTTTCATTTCTAAATGCTTTACCAATGACAAACACACAAATAATAGATATTACAAACCTGAGCACTGCACACTGTATCAGTTGTAAGTATAACAGAACAAGACTATAACAAAGCAATAAACCTTTTTGTACTGTAATAACCCGAAAACTGATTAATCATTAAATTTGTATATTAAACATTTATCAATACTTTTAAAGTATTTATAATTAGGACTTCATGATGAAGTTGGTTTCCTCTTTGCTATCTGTTGTAGAAAGCATATAGTTTTAATGGGTTATTTACTCTTTCAATGTATTCAGTGAACATGAAATAATGGACTTTCAGAAATGGTAGTGTCATAGTATAGACCTTGATAGAAAACACTGATCTAAGGTTTCTTTGCATCTGGAGATGCTCAAGTCTAGGGTCAGATGCAGATAAGCTGAGTTCTGAGATGGCAGAAATGCTGGCAGTCAAGCCTGATTCTTGAACTTGAGAGGGTGGATTATTGTTCTGTATATGTATTCCTGGAGCTATGTAAGACTCTTCAGGCTCATTTAGAGTGACCCTTTTTGTAGCAGAGCAAAAATTACTCAATCCTGAAGCAGACATGAAGTCAACACAGATGGAAAAGGAGACACATATACAGCAGCAGTGGTACTTGATGACAATAAAGCTCATAAGGGTTTATTCTCATTACGGTAAATTTCTGGCAAACAAACATAACCACTATCATGAAAATAGAAATAACACCACTCATCATTTAAGTCCTAAACACCTCATTAGAAATCTTAGACATGAATGCTGCTTACTGGCAAGGGTTCAAATGCAGAGTCAAATCCTAAAAAAGCAGGGGACCCATCATATTTTTAAGGGCAGGGATCCTTGTTTGCATCGTGTTATCAAAGTAGGAAGAAAAGTTATATACACAAGCTTTAGACTAGCTAATTTAATGGTAGGGAAGATGCTTTGTTTTTTCACAATTGCTCTGCAGTGGAGAGAAGATATCCTTCATCATCAGACTGTGGTAGCTTTCTAAAGAGAATGACAACTCAGCACTAACACAACTAATGTGGTGCACTGCAATTGGCTGCTGGTTTGCTATATCATCTTTTATTTAATCTCAGCTGTGAGTGTTCTGGCTACCATAAAATTCTCCCCCCTGGTCCTAGGAAAGTAAGAGTTGATGGACTGAAACCTCCTTCATTGCACTGAGAGGAGCAGCAGGAGTGAGGAGGCACCTTTGCCCTGGCAGATGACCAGGGCCAGCCTTCTTTAACAGGTCTGACTGTGTGCAAACTGGGTTAGCAGAGAAATTACCTAAAGGGAAATACTGTGGATAGCACTGATCATTTTTACAGTCAAAAAAGACAATTCCCTGGTGTGAGATTTTGTAGAACTTTATAAATCTCTACATGAATGAACACTATTGAATGTTCTTAACACTCCTGATTTTCTGTGGGAATTTGACAAAAATGAGACTAAAATCTCTCCTATTAAAAGATTAGAAAAAATCTCCAGGAAGCCATTTGCTGCTGCTGTAGTAAATTGTCATTACTACACCACTCTGCGAACTAAGAACAAAGTTATTTTGCTGGTAGGACAACCCTGCTGTGTGCAGTTCTGAAGAACATTAGTGACATGCTGCAGCAAGTAATAACATTCATCAAGATAGTCTTTGTTACTCCTTCCAATTTATCCTTGGGAATATAAATAATTGCTTTTTATATTATTTGTTTGAAGATGCTGAGTGAGTCATTGAGCCTAGTAAGAGCACTACAAACTATGTTTTATTCCCTATCCAGTTCAGACCACCTTATGAGCACAAGCAGGTTTCTTTAATATCTTTGTTGCAGCCCAATGAGAAATCTGATATACTTCATTGAACTGCTCAACAGCAGCATCCAGGTGGCAAGAGCATCATGACCAATAAAGCTTGCTTATAAAGCACTTCCCATTTTTATGTGGATCCTTTTACTGCTACATGAGTTCACAGCAGTTTGCATTAGTCCTCACTGAGCCTTCCCTGAAGTCTAGAATATTCATTCAATTGATGATGGAGACTCAGGAGGTGTGACCACATTCTCTGAATCTCTGTTGGCAGTTAACACTGGGTTCTTCTGTAATTTGTTTGAAAATATCAATAAAATAGCCCTCTTACTTGCAGTGCTATTGTCACTGTAATGGATAAATCAAGCAGTGGGCTGTATTTAATCACCAAATTAGACAAACAGTTTTATGGACAGGAGATTGAAGGAAACCTGGTTTCTCATGGGTGTTACCTGTGCAGAGGTATTGGCTGGGTATCTGATGTTAAATTCACAGCTGTCTAATGAAAAGGGAGTCTGTGCTACTTCTTTTTCTCACAATGAGGACTCTAATGATATGTTTTCTTTTGCTATCCCTCCTTGTGAGGTGATGAACTTTTGAGACTTGCACTACACTCTGGGTTTTGATCAGAACTACAAAATTTGTGCAGGCAGAGAAATAGACACTCAGATATATGTGTATATATATATACACACACACATATATATAGATGCCCTGAGTATTAGCTACCTGTAAATTCATTTGTCTCCAAGACAATCTCTGTTTCATTCAGCTAAAAATGTTTGTGTTTCCATGAGAGAATGAAGGTAGCTACTCAGGGATTTAATCTGTCAGAATGAAAGCTTATGGGATGTTGTCTGTTCAATTGAACTACTGACACTCATGTCCTTTATTGAAGCTGGAATTCTTATCTTAGAAGGTACCTCTCCTGTTTTTATTGCCTGAGAGGTCTCATGTACCTTCTTCTCATTCTGAGAAATAGAGAAGCATTGGTATCTGTGTGCTTTTTAGTCTCCACTGACAAGAACCATTCTTGTTTTTATATAGAAAGTTCTTGTTTGTGAAGGATTTTGCTTCCTTGGTTCTAGTTATTAGGTATAAAAATCACAAGATCTCATCAGGAATTAGGGATTCTTATTCTCTTCATGCCTAACATTTCTTGATTTAAATATTTCTCAAATTCCTTATTCAGCCAATCCTGGCTCAAGTCTGGCTTCACAGACATTGTCAGACACCGCAGTAAGCTTTAAAACTACATGTCCAAAAAATAACAAACACACACAATCTCACTTTCTCTGAGTGACACATATTGATTCTACAGTGTTATATGAAGATGACAAAACATGGATTTTTGGTTGGAATGCCTCAAATCTACCTCACAGCTTCTAATATATAGAGGAATCTCTTTTGCTGTTTCCCTGACCTGAAATACGGTTCTCTCCTCAATATTTGCATCAACACAACATACTTTTTTTTCTGAACACTTTTGCCAACAGATTGTGGCAGAACATTAGTGTGGCAGGTCAGTAACAGTATTACAGAAATCAGCTTTTTTTCGCAAATAATTCTAACAAATTACTAGATGAAAAGAAATCAATAAATTCACTTTTCTTTCATGAATCCACCCTCGACACAGAAGTTGATGACTTGTCTTGGAAATTGAAAAGTAACATCTGAGGCTCTTTATGTGAAAGAGATTTAGAGTGTATTAAAAGCAGCCTCAGTTTAGTGGCACATAGTGACAATCATTTGAATTACTTGACTGTAAAAATACTTATAAAACATTAAGTAAGATATCTTAAGACCCTGTAAAAAGTGGGAAAAAAGCATATAATCCCTTTTCTAGGGTATATGATGAACTGTTATGACTAAAAGATGTAGGTGCCTCATTCTTGTGTATGTGAGGACATCAGGAAGCTTGCCTGGAGGATCAGCTTCTGTGTACAGAAGTGCTGAGGCAGAGGCCTATGTAGTGAACTTCCCAGGCTTGCTGCATGCCTTTAGGAAACCTTGGGAGAGGAGGTGGGAGTGAGCCACAGCTCAAATATTGTGACTGTTTGCAGGTGGTGTTTATAGACAAGCATTGTGGTCCCATCAAAGATAGTAAGAATTTTTCTATTGTTTTTTTGGGACATCAGTTCATTAAAAAAGTCCAATTTTGCCTTGGCTTCCTTGCCAAAATGTTCTGAAAAGGTGTTAATTTGGAAGATTCTGCTGGATTTGCCTTTTTATGTTCTTTCTAGAAGATACAAGACAACATTTCCATTGCTAGTGATGTGTTTGATTGTGATTTTTTCATGTAGGGGAATTCTGAACTTCTGTACAGGGAATCAATGTGATTACACAGAAGCTTCTTATTGTTTAAAATATGCATCACTCCTTTGGGCATCACGAAAGAACTCACACATCTTCTAATTTGTACAATAATAGCTACTTATCACCTCTTTTGTGCATTATGCTTACACATTCTATACTTACACATTATACTAGTTTTACATACTTACACATAACCTATATAGTTGACTTACTTATACTTACTTAACACAGTACTTACACATTTACTAACTTATCTATAATACAGCACATACACATTTTGCAACTGCTTTGCATGAGATTACACATTACTTGGTTGGTCTCTTTACTTTGTCCAGAGCTCCACACCTACTTTTCAGATAATACAATTAGTTCCTAATCCAGTGCAGCACAGTCCTCTTTATCTATTCCTTGGTGTCTTGGTATTTAGCCTTTCAGCTTCTCCTTTCCCAATTCCAATTCAGTACAGTTTATCTTTCAGTACTTTTCAGTCCTTGATGCTCCAGATCCAGACAAGCAGAGTCAAGATGATGGCAGCAACAAAACCCATCCAGTGAGCAGCAGCCAAGGTAGTCCAGGAAATCCAAACAAGACAGCACAGGACAGAGAGTAGATACAAGCCCTTCTCACCTCTCTCTTCTCTTCTTCTCTCCACTGAACCTTCTGGCTGGGCTTGAGAACCCTCCAGGAGCTGACCTGCTACAGCTGAAGGTGGATGGCCAGGTGAAGCTGGTGAGGGTAATTCCAGCCTGGTCTCTCTCCGAGGGCTCCAACAGGAATAACTAAAGATGGTTTGGCTGGGGCACACTATCATGGTTCAAAATACCTTCTAACATTCATGTCTACCTCATCATTGTAAGTCAGGAGCTGCATAACCTGGGTGCTCTGAAGTTGAAGTATTTTCTAGCTGACAACTCAAGAAAAAAGACTTGTGATAATCTGTTGACACCTGTGGAGGTGCCTCCCCTGAAGTTCTGGGAGGAGGGACCCTGCAGGGTACCCATCTGTCCCTGTCCCCATGTCACTTGTGCCCCATACCTGTTCCTGACTGGGTGGTTGGGGTGCCTGGGGCAGGAAAAGAGAGCAGGGTCCCATGACTGGGGTCTGCCTGGGAACTCCAGCCATGCAGCTGGAGGAATAAAACATCTCTGAACATCTAAAGAAATAGCACTTCATCTTTCCTTCCAAGTTCATCGCTGTCTTATACTTGTTGTAAGGATTCCCTCATTACAACAGACACCCAGTAGAAATTTATTCATTCTGTAACATGAACTGTGTTCTGAACAGGTTAAAATTTCTTTAGTGTACGATTATTTCTATAATAAGAAGACTAGGTCTGTTTTGGCTTGAAATAGGACTACTGGTGGGTGAAAAGGCACTCCTGATCCTAACCTTCCAGCATAACATTATTCTGGCCATTACCTTGAACAACCTTTCAGCAGGGCATTTTGCCACCACATGAGGGCTAACAGACTCCTCAGATGTTGGTGGAAGTGAATCAGAATGCAATCTCTGGGAATATGCCCAGATTACCAGCAGCAGAGCAACACGTGTAAGATTTTCTGTACTGTCTTGCTTGTCTCTGCCTATTGTGGGCAGTTCTGTGTAGCCTCAGTCCTCTTAGAAAAGCATATATGTATTTTGTAGGTGTAATTAGATGGATGGCACTTAGATGAGCTGCTCTGCTTCCTGGATATCCTTCCAGCCTCAACTATTCTGCAAGTCTGTATGCACCAATATGGGCCACTCACCTTGTAAGGAAGGCAGTATCTTCCTTCCAGCCAGTTTCTTCCTTCATGTATCAGTTTTATAATTGGAGATGTTAGCACCTTTTACTTGTAGAGTTTTTAGATGTTTCCCATGTCTTCAGTTTCTCCTGGTTGGCTAAAATTTACTCTGTCGATGCTGCCCTACTCTATAAAAAGAATAGTTCATGTCTGAATAAATCTTTAATATTGCTTCTTGGTTTTATGGAGCTCTTCAGACTTCCTAGTGAGATCGTGGTTGGAGAATGAGACTGTCTCTACCACCTAATCTGTCAGAACTGAGTAATTCAGTGATTTGAGTGATTTCAAAAGGCTGAGGGAGAAAATGTCCTTTTTATTTTTTCAGAGTAACACTGACCTGCTAAGGAGATGTGGTCCTGAGGGTCCTCCCTTTCTTTCCTTTACCTCTGCCCTGGGCTATTACTCATGGCAGAGTAGTTGTGGATGTCCTATCCCTGGAAGTTCAAGAATGGGTTAGATGGAGGTATGGGTCACCTGGTCTAGTTAAAAGTGTTCCTGCCCATGGCAGGGAGATTGGAACTAGATAATCTTTAAGGTTGCTTCCAACCTTCATTCTATGATTCTATGACTTCATCCTTCTTCCCTCTTTATTTTTCTACCAGACATACAACATTCCTGACTGATGAATAAAAGAAAACAGCCTACAATGCTTGTGAAGAGCTCATGAGTAAGGAGGATAAATATGGCTGAAATGTTAAAGCTTCAATATATTCTGATAATCTGTATTTTTATTCCACATTGTGAATTGTAATATCTGTTTGAGCAACCAGCTTAATGATTTAGTACTTTATTATGTACATTATGGTCAGACTTGTTCCAATGGTTTGCACATTGCCTGAAGAACCAAGGTACAAGGAGGGAATTTGACTGACAATTCTCTGTAATTATCTCAGTGGTGTTCTAAAGAATCACAGACTTTTTTACCTGTGAAATAGTTTTAATGAAATCAAATAAGCTTGCATTTCATTTGGTGTCTGCCTGAGCTCAAAGGCAGTGTAAGGCACCCTATAGCTGGCTGTACTGCAGACTATTCTGGTTAGAATGTGATTTACTCTTGCTGGGCACCAATAAACAGTCCTTTCAACAAATACAAGGACAATGTTGCTGGTGCTCTCAAGAGAGCAAGTACCTGTCTCACAACTAGCACTGTAACTGGCTTCTACAAATCAAAGTGCAGAATGCCATACAAATGTCTTTTCCCTTTAATTAAAGTTTGAATAGAAGGATAAGCTGTCTGAGGGCTTGTTCCTGTCCCAGTTTAACCAAAGTATCCCATTAGCAGGTACTGTTGGAGAGTTTGGTAACTAAAAAGGACACAGAATTTTTTCTAACTTTCTGAAGAAATGTTCTAAAATTAAGAATACATTTACTATCTATCTGCCTATTTAATTTCAAATGCATCAAAGAGCTGGGAGCTCATATTTGCATCTGTTGGCTCCAAAGGCAAGGTTTTGGTACAGCTGAACCAATTTGAGAACTGTTGTCTCCTTGAAAGAACATGGAACCTACCAGTCCATCTCTCAACTAGGATTAATTCTCCCTGTCTTTACAACACATTTGTTATTGTGGGAGTATTTTTTCAAGAACAGGGCAGAAGAAGGCAACCTCATTACCTGACCACCACCAGACATTAGATAAATCTTTTCTGCCTTTATCTGTGCTGATCAATATAGCAAAAATTCCTTCAGATAGAATTTTGTCATGAAAGAGTCTTTGTTTTGATTACCCAGAGAACTGAGCAAATCTGTAACTCTGCGTAGGTGTTTGAGGAAAGCACAGTTTGCATGTCTGGCAGACCGTCTCACTGGGATAGAGTGAGAGCAATTGGCTTTGCTTCTTATTGATCAAGGCCAGCATCTTGCTCAAAATGCCAAGGGCCAATTTTTGTGTAGGAGCAGCTTTAATGTTGAAGTCTATGCTAGAAGCAATGACAGAGCAACCACTGAATGTATGATCCCAGTACTACAATGCCCTATTCTGAAGAGAAAAACAGCAACTTACCAAGGCAGAGACATGTTTACTGGGCAGATGCTCCTGGTGGCTAAAGGTGTAATCCTCATGAAAAAAATTTTGCAACTGTCCTTTTACTGGAATTTTTCCACCTCTTTTGGCCTATCAACAGAATGGAATATCCAAGTCTTCCTTGTGTAATTCAGTACAGACTTCACTAATTTATTTTAGATGGTTGTGAGAGATTATTTGAGTAAAGCTCTGATACTTGCATGGCTTAAGTTGCTGCAAACATTTGCTGACCAAATATCTACTTGCATCTAACTTAGTGATGCTTAAGTATATGAGTGGTGGCAATCACAACCTCTTCTAAGGCATTCTGTGATTAAATAACAAAGTTAGACTTCAAAGCTCCTGGAAATGAATTTATCCTACAAGAACCTTCACCTTGAACTCTCTATTCATCTATTCATCTTAAATATAGCATTCTCTTTCAGAATGTTAAAAAATTGCTCTCTTGAAGGTAGCTCAGATGAGAGCAAAGTGTCATGTAGGAAGCAGACTGAGACAAGAAAGGGAATTGTTTTATTCCACATGGTCCCTTGAAGATTGAAAGAATTTTGTTAAAAATAGGCTGTTGAGGAAGTTTGGATATCTTTGCTGCTTCAAGTACTATAACTAGGGAAAGAATAATGATATATCAGTGAAAATATTCTTTCCTGTCTCTAGAAAAATTTCTGCACATTATTATTATTGAGACACTGAAACTAAAATCTCTCTAAATTAAGCTCTTATAGAAAAGTGCTCAGCCCAGCTGAATTTCTGTTATAATAGTTCAACCAAGAATTGTCAAAAGTAGGAGCCTGCAGTTGGATAAATTCTTTGTATTGAGCATCCAGTAGAATCCATTGAAGAAAATGGAAGCAGACACTTGCTCATGGCTTTGAAAATCACTTGTGTGTATGTCTGTGTTGGGAGCCAGCATTGCATAGAAATGTCACACTTCTCAGAGTTTAGATCTAAATTCTGAAGCCCTGTTCTTGACCCTTATTTTGTGGATGCCTCCATAAACTATTTCTAACTTTTCCCGGCAAATCTCTCCAAAAAGTCTTTTATGGCATTTTGCACTATGTCAAAGACGTAATCTGTATTGGTTTTACATACTCACTAGTGACCCATGTAAATGTGTGCATAAGGTCCAACTGAAGCATAATAAACCCCATCTGTATTCTAAATGTGAGTGTACACGACAGAAGGAAACCAACACAAGAACATATTGCTGGCTGTTGATTCTGACACTCTTCCCACACAGTGATTTAGTGAGAAGAGCAACCTTGTAAGACTGTTGTCACTGTCAATCTGCTCACATCATGGAAAGACAAGTAATCATAAAGAATTTAAGGCAGAGATATTTATCATCTCCAAAGCAAGTAAATGTCATGACAAAAGGTATAGGCCTTCCCAGTAAATTAAAAAGAACAAATATGCATCTCAGTATACAATGCAGTACAAACCACAAGAGAGGGAGGAATCATTCTCACTGTGCTGACTGTGCTTGCAAAGATAAACAAGGAGAATACTGAAATTTTGGCTTGTAGGCATTTTTATCCAATTTTATGGATTGATCATACAAGAAAGGGCCAACAGTCCCTGTATTTTAGATGTTATCTGACTAGCAGCCTTATCAGATGTTAATTGAAACTAGTCGATTTCAAGCACAAAATTTTCATATAGTCATTTAGATTGGCTTCTAAGAGCATAAAGTCCAACCACTAAACTAATGCTGCCCAATCCATCCCTAAAGCATGGATAACTGCAACATCTACATATCTTTTAAATATCTCCATGGATGATGCCTCAACCACTTTCTTGGGCAGCCTGTTCCAATGCTTGACACCCCTTTTGGTGAACAAATTTTTCCTAGTATTAGATCCAAACCTTCCCTGGCACAACTTGAGGCCATTTTCTCTTGTTCTGTTGATTGTTACTTGGGAGAAGAGATTGACCCCCACCTTACTACACCCTCCTTTCAGGCAGTTGATAAAGTCTTCCCTCAGCCTCCTTCTCTCCAGGCTAAACACCCCCAGCTCCCTCAAATGCTCATCAGACTTGTGCTCCAGACCTTACTGAGCTCTGTTGCCCTTTTTGGGACACTCTCCAGGGTCTTTCTTGTAGGGAGGGGCCCAAAACTGAACAAAGCATTTACCAGTGCTGAGTACAGGGGGACAATCACTGCCCTGGTCCTGCTGGCCATGCCATTTCTGATACAGGCCAGGATGCCATTGGCCTTCTTGGCCACTTTGGCACACGCTGCCTCATGTTCAGTGGCTGTTGACCAGCAGCCCCAGGTCCTTTTCTGCCCAGCAGCTCTCCAGCCACTCTGCCCCCAGCCTGTAGTGCTGCATGGGGTTGTTGTGACCCAAGCATAGGACCTGGCACTTGCCCTTGTTGAATTTCATGTAATTGGCCTCATCCCATTGAACTAGCCTGTCTGATCCCTCTGTACAGCCTTCCTACCCTCCAGCAGTCTCCCACCAAACTTTATGTGTTGTCTGCAAATTGACTCACAGTGCACTTGATCAGTGTGTCCAGATCATGGATAAAGCCCTGTGGACAGGCCACCAACAGGATGTAACTCCACTCACCATCAGTTCTAGGCTTGGTCATTCAGCTATTTTATTTTTTTTACCCAGCAAAAAGTGGACCTGACCAAGCTGTAAGCAGCCATTTTCTCCAGAGGAATTCTGTAGGAAATGCTGTTAAAGGCTTTCCTGATCTCTAGATGACTAACATCCACTGTTCGTCCCTTGTCCACTAAGCTGGTCATTTTGCCATTGAAGAAGATCAGGTTGGCCTAACAGAACCAGCCCTTCACAAACCCCTGCTAGCTGGGTCTGATCCCCTGGTTGTCCTGTACATGCTGCATGACTTTGCCTGGCGCTGAGGTTGGACTGAATGGCCTGTAGGTTCCCAGATGCTCCTTCCAACACTTCCTATAGATGGGTGTCACATTAGCTAACTGCCAGTCAACTGGCACCTCTCTGAGGATCCAGCCCCATCTGACTTGCAATCTTTGGAAAATAAAAGTAGCTAGAAATAGCAGTTCAATGCCATGGAAACAGAGAAATCTGCATATTTTGTTTCATCCTATTATAGACTGAAACTAAAAATTTTAAAAACTTTTCTCTCCCCTTCTGTGTTTTTTCTGAGACTCCACATGTGCAGTAGTCACATTGATTTGAACTGATATCTGTCTGTGGAAAGCTCATGCTCTCCCAGGTTCAGTAAGTCCTCTCAAAACATTACTACCTCGGCAAAGTGGAATGAGAATGAGACTGCTTAGCTGTCATGCAGCCAAATTACTTGAGCCTGCAGTATGTAGTGTGTGGTATAGTGGTCAAAGATCTTTCATTGTGGGGAGAAGGCTGCTGATGAACATAAATCCTACCACAGACCTGGGAAAACATCCTAACAACACTGTTAGTAGCATTAGCACACCATTCTGAAACATTCCTGTTCCAAAGGTGAATGTGTCAGGGGCGGTTTTTTTGGTTTTGACTTGATGGAGAGCTGTGCTCTAGCTCAAATTTTTTTCTCACTTACACGTCTTAGTAGTCCTGAATGCTAAAGAATGGAAACTGAAAGTAGCACCCTGCACTTGTCTGTGCCTTCCATATGCTGAAGAAGCTACAACTGCCTCTGATCTTGTATTTAAAAACAGCTTCCAAATGCAAATTTGGTTAAGTGCAGACTAATCACTAAAGTGTTTTTGCAAGTATGAGCTCAATGGTGTGTAGGAAAAAACAGAATGAGACTGATAATCACCTCTGTTAATTTAAGGACTTAATTTATTCTAGTGCTATAACCTATTCCTATTCATCATTTGTCATAGCCATCACCAGCTTCAAAAGCAAAGTGCAGTGCAACTTCTTAGGTTACTGAATGCAGCTTTCCTTCACAAAGAAAGAGTCTGCACAAAGAGAGAAACCAGTGAAGGCAAAATGTGGATCTATGGAGTAACAATCAGTGTGTTCTCAATGAAACCAGCATTAGATACAGGTTTAAACATGTGATGGTTCTGCCAACTCTTTCAGTATGGGTCAGTTTATCTTTCCCTAAGACTCTGCAGCTTGTATCAGTAATAGTAATAGAGTTCTTCTGCAAGGAATAGTCATCTTTTCAATGTTACAACTGTGCAAATTGACAGAAACTGCGTTTATTTCCTTTACTCTGCCTGTTTCATACTCCTTCAACAATCAGCGTAGCTCCACATTTTGAACGGTCTGGATACAGCATTATAAAAAGTTGAGAGTTGTCAGAGGAAATGGATATTAAAAGGAGTTGCCAGTAGTTAATCTATTTCTTACAGCGATTAAACTGCTGGTAACACTGAAACCAAGACTGAAGGGTGTGATGCTGAGAAGTAGCATATCCATCACTATCACTGGTAATGAGCTAAAACCTGATCTGATATCACAACTCATTTAGGAAATGATCACTGAAGTTTCAGACTATGTATCTCTAAATCACAGAATGGTTGAGAATGGAAGGGACCTCCAGAAGCCATCTCTAGGAGCAACCTCCCTGCTCAAGTAAAGAGCCACTGGCAACCAGCTGTTAATGGTCATGTTCAGACTGGCTTATGGGTATTTCTAGGGAGAGAGATTCCACCATTTCTATGTTGTCAGTGCTCAGTTATCTTCTCAGTGAAAAAGTGTTCCCTGCTGTTCTGAGGAAACTTCCTATGTTTCAGTTTGTGCCCATCAACAGGGCACCTTTTGTCACTATGTCCCACTGAGTGCCCCAGTGACAGAGCCTGCCTTGTGTATTCCTTACACATCCCTTCATGTATTTATACATCATAAGATGCCTTTGAGTCTTCTCCAGGTTGAACAGTGCCATCTATCTCAGCCTTTCTTCATAAGAAAGATGCTCCAGTTTCCCTTACTCTCCCTTAGTAACAGTAGTCCCTTTGCTGGACTCTGTCTAATATGTTAATTCTCTCTTGTGCTGAGGGGCCCAGAACTGGTCAGAGCACTCCAAGTGTGGCCTCATCAGTGCTGAGTAGAGAGGATCTGCTGGGAATACTTTGTCTAATGTAGCCTAGAATACTGTTTGTTACCTTTGCACCAAGTGCACATTGCAGGACTCCCAAATCCTTTTCTGCAAAGCTGCATCTGAAAGAAGAAAAAGACCAACTCTACATGAGTTGTGTTTTGCTGTTGCTTTGATGTGAGGCTGTCTGGTGTAATTTTTGGGGCTTCGTTTTGGCTAGTAAAGAAAATGTTTTCCTTGTTTACCCTTAGTCATTAGATGAGGTACCCCAAAAGAGAAAGGCCAGCACTATATTAATTCTGTGGCAGATGACAAGAGGAGATTTAAGTAATGGATAATCTTAGGTGCTTTAACTTCTCTGTGTTTATCTTGTATTCACTGTGATTAGGTCATCCTGTGATTAGACCATGTTCTCTTGCCATGAACAAAGATCTGGCCATCCTATTGACCCCTCTTTAAGTGGTGATCTTAAAGGGAAAAAGGCCTTTTGGTAGCCATTGGCCTGCATGCCCACAATCATGCTGGAATAAATGTTTTTCTTCAGTAATTTGTATGGCACAAGGTTAGTAGCAGCACTTTGTGTCATGGTAACATACTAGAGATACTGACATTTTTAGAAATTCCGTATCATAATTGGTTTCAGAAATGGTTCATGTTGTCTTATACATATAAAAAACAAAACCTATCCTAAAATTAAAAGTGAAAACTGTATGACAGTAACTTTACATTTCATTTTTCTATGTCACAGTGCATGGTTCATTAGCATTGGTATTCCCTTTCAGTCAGGATGATGAAAGACCTATAAAGCACTGTAAACCAAAAAGCATAACTAAGCCAAAATGCCCTTCTTCAGAGCAGCTACCTTATATTTTGAAATGCTTCAACAGGGGCAAGGTCTTACCAGGGTAGAAACAGCATGTGAATTAATGATGAGAAATCCTCATGCAATTTTCTAGCCCAAGGAAATCTTTAGGAAGAATGAAACCAAAATGTGGAGCAGAAGCCTAGCTGCCATGTTGTTTGATATCATCAGTCCTCACCTGATGTCTTGTGGTAATGCTTTCTAATAAAAAAAATTTGCCTCTGTCTCCTGTTACTCTGGTGGCTCTGAGAAAAAAAAAAAGGTGCCTTAGTTCAAAGGTCAAATCTCAGACAAAAAGGAAAAAATTAAGATGTGGGGAATGGCAAATTTTTGTCTTTTAACTTTGGCAAAAAATATGTAAATAATACTTATGGAGCACTGAAAAAAAAATCTGAATTTAGCTTGTTTTTAGAGCAAGTTCTACAGGAATACATAGTGGTAAAGCAGAAGTATGGAAACTGGTTTTGGTTGAACAATGGAAAATGTGGTTATCATGGACATCTGATGAGCTGCTGATGGGGAAAAGCATTATGGGATGGACTTGGGGGTGCAGTGCAGAGGAAATGGAGATAAAGCCCACTGGGCTTAAGGTCATAGATAAAGCACTAATTTAAATCTACATGGATTTTTGAGTATGTTCAACTAAAATATAGCTTCTGCAGGAGTTCAGAAGCTCTTGACATGCAGAAAGTTGATCTTAGTGTGAAACTGAGAGATCAATTGCGCACAGACAAAATGCTCAATTCTGAGTGAAAATAAACTGATGAAGTGCTATGCATAACTTGACATAGTCCATGTGGTGTTGCATGTAGAAGGGTCTATTTTAATCCAATTTGCTCAGGTTATTTGTGTCAAAAGTAATTGCTTCATTTGTGCCACTGAACCATTTAGAGAACCAGCTGCTTGGATTTTGTTCTAATGATAAGTTAAAATATATTTAGGGAAGTATGAAGACAGTCCTATTTATAGACTCAAGGTTTGTGGTCAATTAAGGTCAATGCAAGTTGGGGTGACCTCATTTGTTCTCAAGATTCGGTCTTTGCCATTACAATCAACCAACATATTTCCTAAATTCTGCCTCAGTGCTGGCACTTCTACATCCTGCTTAAAGGTTGTTCCAGTGCAACATTTCAGTGAAAAATATTAATCCCTAAAGGAATGAATTAGATAAAGGATAAAAGAGACAGGCTGAGTCACATCCTTTCGTAGAATGTCCTTTCCTAAAAATTGCAGAAAGAGAAAGAAACAAAAAAAAAAAAAAAAGAGGAGAGTGGAAATAAAATAATTGTCCTAGGGGACATACTGAAATTGGTGTAGTCACTTCTGGTGTAAGCACAGTAGATAAATTGTGGCTTGTTGCCAAAGTTTTCTTCTCCCTGGGATTAAAGCAGAGCAACTGTGAAATTATTCTAATATGAGCATACAGTCAGAAGCCATCCTTTTAATTTTTTTTTATATATAATTTCAGTGTACAATAAAATATAGTTCCAATGAAACACTTCTACTTCCCTATTTTTTGCAAGGCAACAAATGTTTCAGTCAGAGTTCCAAGTGTCTAAATTATTCTCTGGATAATTTGAAGAGAAGTAGATGCACTAGTCTGGCTATGAAGTGTCAGCTGAATTTCTAGGGCTACCCTGTGTTGCCTGCCTACATACTGCTTTTGTCTGGGACCACACAAATTGTGCAAATTCCCTGTTTTATCTATGTAATACTATTTTCTCTAAAGTCCAAATGACTTCAGAGCTGCGTAATTCTCTCGAATGGGAATGATATATCCTGAAAATTACTTTTGTTAAAGTCCTGAAGAGCAGTATTACTAGGTGTTGAAGTTATGATTTTTATACTAAAATGGAGCTCTTATGGTCCAGAAGACAAACAGGGCATATCAGCCAGTGAAAATTTCCACTCATCATAGCCAATTGCTTGAGACTGAACATGTGAGAAGAGAGGTTAGACAAAAACTGCTTCTTTCTTAGTCATAATTTTCTGTTTAGTACAGGATTTAACATAGTTTCTACATATTGTATCCTGTAAAGCTGAAGTATTCTTTATGCTTACTCCTTGCAACATATTTCCTTGTCGTTTTACACTGAATCATAATGACAAGAACTTGGCCTAGAGATGCAGCACTGTGGTCCTGAAGATTCCACTGGGTTATGAGCCAAAACCAGTGAAAATGAGTTCAAAGACTTTGTCTTGTGGGAAGTAGCCATGGCACACATCTGTAAAGAAAATGTAGCAATAAAAAGACTTTCTCCAATTATTTTATCATGTAAAATGTATTTTTTTTATCATGTTATTTATCAGCAGAAATCTCTTGATTTACATGCCTCTGTGCTGCTCAGTGCATGGTAATACGTCCTTCAAGTGGTAGACAGAAAGAAGATCCATGTGAGCCTTGACAGAGATGGCAGTATTTGCTTCACAGGAGGTATCTGAGCAGAGGATAGCACACAAATAACCTGTGAATGTCAGTTTAGAAGACTGGACTTCCACCTCCTCTTGTAATCCCTGTAATTTTATTCCAGTATCCAAAATTGAAGGTGAGATTTGCTACTCGGTGGTTTTTTTTATTTTCAAATAGTATTTGCCTAATGAATTTTAAAGTCATGACAACAAAAAGAAAAAGGACAAAAATCTCATTGAAAAATGCACAGCTGAGCAGCAAATCAAATTAGCGTATTCCTGGAGTTACTTTTCCAGCAACTTTTCTGGGATCCTCTTTCCTGGCAAGTATTTACCTCTAAAATTATGTGCAATTTTATTTGGTGTTCAAAATATTCAAACCTTATATAAAGTTTTCATATAAGATTGTGTCAGGCTCTGTGAGTATGAAGAAAGAAAAGATAATTGCAAATAGAATGGGCCAAATTCTCATTTACTGCAAAGAAAAAAACCTCTGGGTAGATATGAGGTCAATTTACATCTGCTTTGCAGTCCCTTTAAGCCACCAGAGTGGAGAAAAAGGATAATGGTGAGCAGTATGAAGCTGACTGATAGAGTAAATGAGGCCATGGCAGCAGGAGATTTTGTCCTTATTTTAGCAGGAGTTAAATGCTTGTCTGCCTCAATAAATATATGTGTGGTAAATTAGTTGCTTTTAGAAACAGGAAAGAAGCCATCTAGCATTCATATATTGACCTTGAAGGAATGTGAAATAGAGTTATGCTGTTCCAGTGTATTACCAGAAAGACAATATTGCCTTTATATTAAACTACATGACAGTCAGACTAGGACAGCCTTAAAGGAAATTTTTTGTGGGGAGTTTTGGGCAGTGGGAGAGTTTGTACAAATTTCACGCTCCCTGGCATCACACACCACTCAATGAGGAACCTTGCTAAAGTCCTCATGGATTGAGGTACTGCCTACAGCAGTAGGCAACTGTTTCACAGTATCATTTTCTGTCTGTAGACAACATAAGAGAAAATATATTGTGTGCAGTAGAGAAAAAAATCAGGTCAGCTTGTAGCCCTAGGAGTGAGAATTTGGAAATGTCTGGCACAGAATTTCCACCTTGTCTATCATCTTGTGATTCTTGCACATAGATAAATGTTATTTGATGGATCACTGATGCTCGTGACAGACAAAATATGATCAGAGAGGTACTGAAATGTACTCCGAGTAAGAGCTTTTGGCTGATTTTCATTTGAGACTTTAAGTGACCTGATACTTTTCTATCTTGTTGAGCATAAATACCAGAATAATCAATTTCCTAATCTTTCTCCTGAAAAAAACTGCAATGCACTACACATAGAAATAAAAAAAAGAACTTAATGTCTTTTTAATTATTGTCTTGCTGCTAATGTTCATACACTTTGCTGAGAAATATTCATCTTAGAAACTATGCACTACCTCAGAGAGATTGTTGTGCTCCAGTCAGATCATATATTTGTGAGTAGTACTTCAGCTTCCTGTAAATTAATGTCATTTCCTACGAATGTGAAGTACAAATGCTAATCAGATGTAATGCCAAAAGAGGCAACTGCAATGTTATGATGTGACCTTTAATGGATATAAAAGGTTCCTAGCACTAATAGTGTCTGTGGACAAATCCAGCTTAAACTATTTGAGGACAGATACAAACTAAAGTTTTATTCATTTCTGTCTGTAAGCCAGGCTATTATCTTCGATGGTTTGCTCCTCTGCTGCCCTCAGACAACCCCATCCTATTGAAATCAACAGGAGTTTGCAATTAACTTGGACAGATCCAGAGGACAGGCAGCACTCTGAATCTTTTTCACCTATTTTCCTTGAGTTTCAAACCCTGATCAAGAGATATTTCAGTATGTCCTGCTGTAGTACATCTGCTTTTCATTTCCCTTTAGCTATAAAATCTAAAATCCCTTTAATACTGTTCTTGGTGTGAATATCTACTGAGCAAGCAGAGAGTTCATCCTCCATGTAGCCTATATTTTTTTCCAGAAAGTCCCACCTTTCAGAACTTTTCCTGGCTCAATACAATGCTTTTCTAGTAACAGCCCATCACATAAAATAAAGAAACATTGAAGCTTTCTTAAACCTGTATGAGGTAGATGCACTGGGATTCATTAATCCTTTCTCACTGCAACATGGATTTACCTGAATACAGTAAAAACTACAATTGACTACCTTGTTTCAATGTAACAGTTCATTTTTCATTTGCTTCTGATACATCTTTCACAAACACACAAAATATTGCTCTTTGGACAAAGTCATCTTTGTCTCAATCAGTTTGAAAACTAAGACAGAGGCATAGTTCTGTTGTATTGCTGAAGGTCTGTCTCAGCTCTTCTGCTAAAAGTGAGCTTTCAAAGCAAAAAAATGTGAAAGAAAAAAAAGTGAAGAAGCACAGCTGACTGCTGCCAGTTTTTGGTACAGTGGGCTTTGTCACAAGATGATTAAAAACTGTTTGGTAATGATGTAATGATGAGCTTAAGAAGGAAAGAGACTGAGTTGTTCTGGCAGCTGATCAATAGTATTGACCAGAAAATACTAAGTGAGCTGCATGAAGCAGGCATATCATGGATAACGGGCACATCATCATAGAAAAATTCGTCTTTGTAATTTAAAAAACATGAGTAAGTTAAGATGCCTTTGCTTTGACATGAAGTAACAGTACTTTTGACTTATTTATCTGTTGGTGATGCAGAAGAACTGAAAAATTTTCATCTCAGTCTGAAAAAGGCTTTGGTCGAAACACTGAAAAGCTGATGTTGTGTTTAATGCAAAGACACAAAGAGAGAGATACACTTCCTTTCCAACCTTTCTCCTGATAAGGACCAAAACTGTCCAGAAGTTTTGATAATGTTATAATTCCTTTAACTGTGACTCAGGATGGGGAAGTAACAAAAAAACTTGCTTAAAACAGTCCCTGTATGATACTCTTTAGATGTAGCATGTACCAAGCCAGGTCCCTAGGATCCTAAGCACTTGTTGGATTTATGGTGAATACCTTAGCTTAGATCACTTCTACATGGACTGTTTATATGGCAGTATTAAATGTAAAGAAGACAAATAAAGGCTCTGCTGTTTGCACAACATGATGTCTTTTTGTTACATCTGTGTGCGGGAATGGACAGACTCAACAGAAGCCTTTTTCCCTTGTTTTAAGTCAATACCTCAGGCTGACTTTTTAACACTAGCACAACATGTTGACCAATAAACAGCATGAGCAAATGGAACTATAATTTCTTTTTTTTTCCAAGGGAACAGTATTTAAATTATTAATTAGAGAGCAAACGATGAGTTAAACGGCAAAGGCACTGCATGGCAGGTCAAGTTTAAACACAAGACCAACCATACCTAGGAAGTTACTTTTATGTCCCTTTAGATAGCAGGGATAGCAATAGTGCCTTTGTGCACTTCAAAACATTTCAATATCGAAGGAACAGCTGGTTGATACTTGATAGTGTTGAGAAATCAGAATTTCCATGTGTTTATCTTATTAACTGGAGCCTTTTCTTGGTTTCAGACCAAGACTCATAATTTTTACAACATTTGCCCTGTGTTTATTATGTTCATGTGACTGATGCTTGTGAAGAAATTTAACCTTTACCTTCCCCACTATGGGGATATTCATATGACAAAATTCATGGTGCATATCAGGACCTTGTAAGGATAATTTTCTAGATCATACCCTTGGCTTGAACCAAATTAGGAATTTGTCTGTCTTTTATCAGAAATACTCACACAACAATTCAGTAGTAGTCTCTATGTTTACCTCCACTCCTGAAATTATCTGGTAAAATTAAGTTTGTCAGCTCTAGCAAAGGAAGTATACATTTCCATTATACAGGAGAGGACTATGCAAATTGAGGAATCTTGTATCCAGTTCTAACTACCTTGTATCCAGTTCTAACTAAGGTCTGTGCCCTTGTGGCTTTAAATTTTGCTTTATGGCTGTACCTTGATCTTCTACACTCCTGTTTTCTCCTAGTGTGGTCCATCTCCTTCTTCTTGTCCCATCTCTTTGCTTACATAGATTAGATTCTGTTCATTAAAATTTTCATGCCATCTATGAAAATTCTTAATTTTCACAGTCTGATTGCTGAACATCTTCCTCTCAGAGGACTCCTGAGGTTTTAATTCCTATCACCCTATTTTCAACTCACTTTTTCAGCTCGTTGTAGTCTGCTTCTCAACTTTTGTTCCTCATCCCATTTTTTTTACTTGCTTTGATCTCATAGTCCCTTGCAAGGATTCCCAAAGAGTTCTCTTGATCTCTCATTCATTCTCAATCAAATCTCATCTAAAGCCTGATGCAGGGCCTTTTCTTGGATCAATATTCCTTAAGTTTCTTGTGTCTTCTGCCTCCCTGTTATTTCTGTTCTCTCTTTTGCCATAGGTATATTTTTTAGGCATTCCTTTTCATCTGCTTCTTCCCCGTTTCCCTCCTGCTCTGTTCTCTTAGATCACTGAAAATGGGTTGTTATATATTAGAACAAAAGGGCCTCAGGATGGTGAAGACAGAGAAGAAAAGTTCAACAAGATGGACCAACACTGGATTCACTTGTTTGATTTCAGATGCCATCTGTGTATGTCCTAACCATGTTTACTCTGCACTGTTACCATTTACTAAGTGGTATCAGCTAAATCTCCTTTACTTCTGAAAATTGGAGTTACTTACAGGGTGAATCACTGATGAAGCTCAGGACTGGCTGAGCAGAGATTACAGCAGTGGTTGTTGCTTCAGGTAGGAGATCTGTTTGGCAGCTTTTTCTGTGAAAAAAAGGGAGTTGACTGCTGTGGTTCCTGCCAAAGACACTTTGTGTGTTTGTATATATACCGTAGATCCTGTGTTTTCTGGAAGGAACTGTAGCTATAATGCCTGGGGGGTGGAGAGCTGACCAGCAAAGGGGCATAGCTGTGAGAAATGGAACAGAAATGTTCATAGCTTGTGGGAATACACAGGAAGTATATGCAGGTTGTGACAGATGTTCAGCAAAAAATGAGTGAGAGAGGCCTGAAAACTTACCTTTCTTTTGGGTTTTTACAGTGCAAATTCAGTACCAGTCAGAAGCTCATGGCTGCAGGCTAATCATTACTATGCCTGCATCTTTCTGGAATAGTGCTTCCATTGGCAACTACTTCTTCTTCTCTTCCTTTCGGGTTCCTTCCTCTGCACCATTTCCTCTGCTCTTTCCAGTTTCAACTTACCACAACCTTCCCTTTGTCCTTGCAATCTGTAGGAGTGTCAAATGGTCTGGGAGGAAGTCTAGGATGGAAAGAATAAAGGAAACAGTAGTGAAAGTAGGATCTCTGAGCTTATGGTACAGTTTGTCCATAGGATGGAAGGCTTGTCACAAGACCTTGAGAATCATCACAAAAGAAAATGCTGCAGAGAATAGTGTTGTACCATGGTCATAGTGGATTAGATCAGGGGCAGCAGTGATATTTTATTCCATATATATAAATTTTGTTTCCCATACCAGAACTGTGGATGCTGCTAGAGTATCATGAAGATATGTTGTTTACCAGATGGCAAACAGCTTGCCATCTGGGAACTTTTTTCTCTCCCAGGTGCCTCTTACAGTGTTTTGTGGGCTTTAGGTTGACATGAAAGAAATCTCATCTCACACAGGTGCTGGGAGTTTTTCTCACATTCACTCACTATTTACAAAGATGAAAAAATTCTGAGGAACTATCAGGAATTTCATTGATTGCTGGACACTGTAACCCCCAAAGGTTTCCCTCTAATCAACGCAAATGTCACCACACAGCAGTGTTGCCTGATCTCAAAGCAGGGATAAGAATTGCCATTGCCCAGTTTCATCTGCTTTCACATGAACTGAGGGGAAGAGTTAACTTACTTCAAGCAAAGTTAAATTTTTGGGCAGTAGCTCTAATCACTAAAACAGCTGTCCCGTTCAGTCTGGACATGATTTGCACAAGGAAATTTGGTGCCAAAGAATTACCTCTTTAAAATATATACTTTAAAACTCTGCTAGTGCTGAATGTTGCCATCTGTGGAATTGAGATGTACTTTATATTTCCCTCAAGGAATTATAGTTTTAAATGCAAAAAGTGGCTGAAGTGAGTTACATTTTCTTCCCTCTTCTCCTCATGCCTTTTGACCTCCACAGACTTTTGTCCTTTTCCAGACATTCCTGTTCATGAGGCATGTATCCTTTTCTTGCCATTACACAGGGGGTACCTGAATTGAATCATGACTTCAACCCCAAGTATTCTTGAGTATTTTTGTTTGATACATTGGCAAATGTTAGAGAGCAACATGAAGAATTTTATTCTCCACGGCACAGGAGAGAAAGATTCCAGTTTTCAATTCTCTTTGATAGTCTCCAATAACCTGTGCATGAGTGATCAAATAAGTAAATGGAAAGACTTTTTTCTTTGTAAAGCCAATAGGAGAAATTAATTTAGGCTCTTCGGAAGTTCTGACCTTTGCTCATTGCCACTGGTGTCCTCTGCATTCTGTGTACAATCTGCTTATAGTGTTGTATGTATCCATAGAATAGGAATGATCTTTGAAGATTTGCAACCTGTTTTAAAAAGAAGTCCTTTCATGATTACCAGATTGCAAATTTTAATTATACAGAAAGAAATAATCTTTAAAGTTGAATCAAAATGAAGAATCTGCTACAAGGACAGTATTTATTTAATTATATTTAATTTGTTTTTCTGATTTAAGTAGTTTTCTTTTGTCATTTAAACACTTTTTTCCCCCTAAGCTTCCAAGGCTGGTATGCTCACTGGAGATTGAATTCTCCATCAACTCAGTCTTTCTTGTGGCCAGAGGCCAGGATTGAGAGACAAAGCAGCAAATGAGAGTGGTTTTAAGTACTTGGTGAAACCACCTAAAAAAGATGTTCTTAAATTCAGGATCATAAAAACAGAACTGTAAATGATGTCATGAAACTATGCATTAGGGGAGGAGAGCCCTTCCCTCAATATTGCAAGGTTTTCAAGCTGACCAAAATCACAGTGGCAGACTAATGCAGAAACTGCTGGGAATGGTCTCTCATAGTTTCCTGGTTCTTATATTTCTCCCTGGAAGCTTAAAATTAGCCAGTGTTGGAGAGCATATGTTAGGCTTAGGCTTTCAACAAATATGAAATGGCTGTTCTTATATTCTTTTCTTCTGGACAGTTCCTTTGTTGTAAGGTCAATCATTCAGGCTACTTACAAAGCTGCCTTTGGCCTTTGAGTCTCTGAGCTCTGCAGTGCTGAGTCGCCCATCATCCCTAGTGAGAAGTTCTACCAACTGTCATGTTACTGTTTGGCTCTTTATACATAAGAGTTTGAATTTAGAAAGTGAAGAAGAGCTGAAGGCAGCTGAGTAAGGTGTCAGAGAGTCAGTCAGCAAGAAATGACAGTGTGCAATGTGAGGCAGATAAAAATGTAAATTAGTAATCCAAATATAAATGAGGGGGTTTGCCTCAGAAAATGTTCATGAAGGAGGCTGAGGGCAGACGCCACAACTTAGGCAGCGTTGGCAAATATGGCAGCAGAACATGATAACCCACTACAGAATATCAGGCACAGGGTAGCAGTGATGATCAAGAGATATGAACATGTGAAGAGGGAACAGCTTTAAGTAGAAATTTTTCCGTGAACTGCAAAAGATAGAAAAGATGGAAGGATATATTTTGCAGTTTCATTTTATATCTCTTTTGAAAGACAATTGATGTCTCATAAAATTGTGTTCTGTGACTATAAAGAAACTTATGTAGGAGAGTTTTTTAAGAAGAGATATAGGAATGATCCAAAAGGTTGTACAGTGAAGAAGTTAGCTTTATGGCTGGTAATGACAGAAATGAGGCATAGAAAAGGTGATGATTCTTTTAAACTCCTGGACTCAGGTGCTAATGTCTGACAAACTACAGGCTTCACTTCCTCCACTTTCAAGCTAGCAGAATTGTCTAAGCTCCAGTCCTCTCTCTGTCATCCATCAGAGCAATGTGAAAATTTGGCAGAGTCCAGTCCTGTGGTGTCCAGCTAATGCTGTGGATCAGCCCTGGGGCAATATAGTTTTGAAAGAGTCCTTAGGCTTGAAGGATGGGAGGCACAAGGTAGAAGAGACCTGAGGTTGGGAGGATGCCTTAACTTTGTAATAGTACATTACACTCAAGTTCAGGGGAGCCCCTCAGGAGATACTGTGACAACTGTATAATGATTTTCCTTCACGATCTGCCTTGCTGCTTTTTCTCTGATCAGGATGTCAGCTTCCCTATGAGATCACAGCACTGTCAACCTAGAGTGATAATGCCTTGGGTTCTTTCCTGCCTAAAATTGCTTGCTTGTTCATTTATCTGCTTCTTTTCAGAGTTGGTCTGATTGTTTTTATTTGTTTTAAATTCCTGTCTTTAAATAGGAATTAATGATTTTGGTTTCTATGATGCTCAGGTCATTCATTTAGGAAAATAATTTGTTTTCCTCAGCTGACTTATTTTGTTAATATGAATAATTCATTTAGTCTTATAACCTCCTATCTGGAGGATGCCATTAAACTGAAAGGTTATTCTCTTAGATAGTAATGATCTAATTGGCCTTTTAATGTTGTATTATAGATAGTGTAAGTGATTATTCCATTTGATTAGCAGAGCAGGGATCTGCTCTGTTACCACAGGGACCCCTTTTATTTTTCCTAAGGGGTCACAGAGGGGCAAAACAGGCAGAACAAAGTGACAAGAAAAACTTGAAAGAAATAGATAACATGCAGATGAGGCTTTCCTGCCTGAATTAAATTAATTTCTAAATAAGATTTTTTTTTGCCTGGTGGCAATTAAACCCAATGACTCAGTGCTTGCCTTGATGTTCAGTAGAGTATGATAATTCAGCTGTAACCTGCTTGGATGGTAACAGCAAGAGAGGAGAGAACGAGATGGGAAAACAGCAATATTTGGCTGCTATTGTTGTAGAAAGGCTAGAAAGCAAGGAGTTGAGCTTCCTTTGGAACCAGAAGTTAGAAGAGCTGCTGAAAAACTGATCAAACTATACCATATGTGAATAGTAAGGAGGAAAGTGATATAAAGAAGGCATGAAGTTTTTAAAGTTGCTGTTCAGCTTATAAAACAAGACCCCACCACAGATTATAGCCTGTTCTTTGTTCTTGCTTTGTGTAATACCTGATTTCAGCTGTTGTTTTACAGCTCAGTCAAGAGGAAGGAATCCTAGAATCATCTTATTCTATGGGATTACAGGCTGTGAGCAGTTTGCGTGCAGGTGGACTCAGAGTCAACAAATTGGAAAAACACTTTATAAGAAGTTACAGGGAAGTGGTAAAGCAGATAAAAAGGCTGTATTTTTAAGCAATATTGAACACATCTGATAGAAACATCTCAAATACTTAAGAAGACTGTGTACTTTTATTTTTTCTGAATTTCTCCTGTACAGATTTTACATGATCCATTACGAAATACTTGTATTATCATTACTGGGAACTCTAGGGAAGGTTTTGGACATATCAACTTAAAATCTGCCTTCTGGAGGTGCCTGGGGCTGTGAAATTCCACTATGTGTATCACACCACAATAATGAAAGGTGGAGTATTCTATGGCTGTTTAGAGAAGCCTGAGCTGATAACTATTAATACACTTAGTTGAAATCTATTGTCATTCAAGCAAGTCTAATATTGTTCAAGCTGGTGTTTCTTGATGAGGAAGATATAAAATACACGTCTTCACCACCTCTAAATGTAACTACAGGCTGGCTCTGTAACAACAAATAGATATGGGAGCACATCCATTGATTTTACTAAGAGCTAAATCATGCCTTGCAGCAAGGCTGCTGAACTTATCTTGAGAGTGAAGAGGCACTAGCAAATGCCTTGCTTCTGGAAGACAGGAAAAACTGATCTGCAACCAGACAAAATCATAATTAAAATAGTAACAAACTGAGTTGTGACTTTTGCAGGCATTTTTAGAGAGACAGCATGTTAAGCTTTCTGTCACAGTGCTGTCAGTATCGAATGCAAATCAAAATTAAATGCCCTTATGGCAGGAGAGTGTGCCCTGACAAACAGCTAGGCTAGAATTCAATTTTCAATGAGGTATTGCCAAGGGAAAAAAAAGAAATGCTATTTTAGGTAGGAATTCAGCCAGTATATTTAACTTAGCAGCGTCAAGGCTTACAAAAATAACCTTAGGCTGGTGAAAGATGGCCTCAAAGTTTGCCAACGCGGTTAGCCATAGTTGTGTTAAATACAATATGACCTGCAAAGAAAATTTTTAGCTGCCAAAAACATCAACTGGTGTAGCTTCCTCCAGATTCACATTTTAAAGGGCAATGACAAGAAAATGGGCTTTGGTGAGCTGGCAATCGGTGCTCCCAGCCCAGGAAGCCACCCATGTCCTGGGCTGCATGGAAAGAAGTGAAGAGCAGCATGTCAAAGGAGGTGATTTTGCCCCTCTACTCCATTTTTGTGAGATCCTACTATTTTATTTATTTACTACTACTACTATTTCATCTCCTTCTTTGTCTTCTTCTTATTCTTCTTATTCCTAGACTTAGTATGATTATTGTTATTTCCTACTACTAGAATTTCTTCATTTTATTCTTATTCTTCTTATTTTCCTCATTCTCCTTATTCTACTTCATCTTGTTATTATACTTCTACTACTATTTATTTTTTTTCTTCTTCTTCCAGTTTTCATTCTTATTTCTTATTCTTATTTACTACTACTATTTCTTCATCTTCTTCAGCTACTTCTTCTTATTATTATTCTTATTCTTATCCTTATTCTTTTTTATTTTGTTGGATTTTGGGCATTTGGTTTTGGGTTTTTTTTGGTGTGGGATTTCTTTTTTTTTACTACTACTATATCTTAAAGACAACTTCCATTTGTTTGGAAGAGATGTGTGTGTCAGAGTCATGCAATGTGCCGTGGGGTCTTGAGGGCAATACCTCCTTTTTGCCCATAACTCATACATAAAATCCAAAAGGATCGGCGTGCAGTCCTTTCTGGATGAGAAGAAATGGCCTTAGATTCCACCAGGGGAGGTTCTGATTAAAGATCAGAAACAATTTTTCCCTGATTGAGTGGTCAGGCTTTGGAAGAAGTTGCCCGGGGAGGTGGTGGAGTTACTATCTTTGGAAGTGTTCAAGAATTGTCTGGATCAGGCACCTGGGGACATGGTGTAGGGCTGATGCTGGTAGTGCCAGTGGGACTGGTTGACTTTCAAGGTCTCTTCCTACCTTGATGATTCTCTGTGATTCACCATTGAACAACCTGGCCCCAACTGTCCCCCGGGTGCAGGTTTGGAGCTGGCCCTATGGCTAATATTTGGTCTTGGGGAGACCTGCTTGGGGTGGTCCAAAGCAGCCAGGGATTGCTGAGGCTGCAGGGACATGTCCAGGCAAAGGCAGCCCATGGGGCTCCCCCAGGACCCTGGGCAGGCTGTGTGCCAGCTGGCATTGGGCACCAGCCCTTGGGCTGCGGCGCCAGGCAGGGGCAGCGGAAGAGGCTGCTCAGTGCCTGCCTGAAGGGAGAGGGACGCTTCTTGTGGGGAGCCAGCAGCTGGCTGGGGGCTGGGGCTCCCAGATGGGGAGCTGAGGGGCTGGGGAAGCTGCATGGGGGAGGAACAGGGCTCTCTGTCCCTGCCTCTGGCACCTGCTCCTCAAGGGCCACAGAGCCCACATGTCCTCTGAGGGCTTGGGCTTCCACATGGGGAGGTGAGGCACAGAGTGGCCCTTGGGAGCATGGCTCAGATGCCCTGTGCTCAACCCAAGCCTCCTGAGGGACAGGCACTGGGAGTCTGTCTGCTGCAAAACCCCCCAGGCTTTGCTCTCTGGCTTCTTCTTCACACAGCTCAAGGATGCTCACTTCACCCCACTCATCCTCATCCTGCAGCAGGGGCTTTACCCCAGTGCTGTGGACAGTCATGCTTCCCCAGTTGTCCTGCTTGAGCTCTTTGTCACTGTCATCTTCCCAGCCAGACTGCACGAGGGACTGGTTACCATTCCCTTTGAGCACCTCCAGGCCAATGGAGTCTTCCTCTTTGGAAAGCTCTTGGCCAATGGACTCTCTCCAGTCCCACACTTCTTGGCTATCTGGGTAAAGGAAATAAGCCCACTTTGTATGAAACTATTATTGAATCAACCCAACCTGTACTCCTCCATTTAATACTTCATGTTTTTTAATTTATGATTCACAGCTGCTGAAGTGGAAAAATAGTTCTAATAAAGACTTTGTGATCTGTTGCTCCTCTGTAGAGCTAAAAATTAAATTAGTGACATTACTTTCACTTTATAATTACCCAAAACACAGCTAAGAGGCAACATCTCTAGTCACTCATGGCGTGAGTCAACGGCTGACCTTAGCAAAAATCCCACAGCATCTAATCCTGGTCTTGTTGGCCTAGATTGAATGCCATGCCTAGTTCGTTATGGCTATGAGGCACCATTATCTGTTTGGAGTGTAAATTACAAGGTTTTATAATTTTAGTTTTTCTTTACCTTACTGCAGCACCTAAAAGCACCATCCTGAGTAAGTATCTATTACTCTTAGGGGCTGGACAAGTCATTGATGCAACAGCAGTTTTTATTTAGAATTGCAAGTCAGCAGTTTCTTACCCTGTGTCAGGTGAAATGCTCTTTCAAAAGAACAGTTTTAAAAAGCTCTGTGAATTCTGTCTCACGTTTTGCATACAAAGCCATAACTCAGCTTCACAGAACAGTTGTTCCCAAAGCTCTTTACAGAGCTTTATGGGAATGTAGATCCCTGTAAAATCTACTGTAATTTTCACTCCACAAATACAAAACACTGGCCTCCATGACCACAGCATTTTGCAAGTAGTTCAGCCACATAATTCAAGAGCCACATAAGTTTTAAAAAATGAAGAAGCCATAACCAAACTTTGAGTTACCATTAAATTCTGTATCATTGAAGCATATAAACACATCTTGAAAATACTAGTACTAGTATGAATGAAAATATTACTTCTATAATCCAAACTGTTTGACCTAGGGACTTATTCTACTGACAGTATGACCTCTGCACACTTAGGTGAACCTGTAGCCCTCTCCACTGCTATATTTTCTATTCTGGTTCTGTAAGGCAGCTTTGGATTGGTTTGCCTAGGTGTCAAAATAAAAATTGTCTAGTTTTAAAGTTCTTCAGTCCCATCTTCAGCATTTAGTGGAAAAACTGTATGAAAATGCTACATTTCTCAGTGAGCTCAGAGAGAAAGATAGGTCAGTCATTCAGGGCAATGTTGTGGTTGAAGCTATTGCTGTAGAGCTAAGTAAATTGTTGGCAGCCCTTTTGCTTTCATTCATAACCATTGTTTCTGTAGTATTTTTAGCTCATCTAATTTCTATATTTAGATGTGTTTATGAAAATGGAGTTTTAATGTGATAAATCTCAGAAATTCTACTGTCATCTGCCTGGTAAAAATAGGTCTCAAGGGAGTATCAAATCTGTTACTGACCTTCATCCTAATTGCAGCTGTCAGGCTTCCAATCCATGGAAAGTGCTTGGGGCAAGATTTTAACTCCATTATATTTTTTCCTTGTCTTTGCTGAGTTTTTTCTTTTCTTGGAGCTCCCCAAAAAGGCTATGAAGAAAGGAAATGAGAACCTGATGGAAATGGTAGTGGATGTCATGAAAGCCAATACTGATAAAGAAAACCAGTATCTTAAATCTGTGGTGCTTAGGCTTTTTGAGCAAGCAAAGAACTTCAGTACTCTTAAGGAGGTACCTGAAGGCCAAACTATGCAGCTTTGGGAATTGAGCAGAGTATGACCTGCTGGTTAGACTGGAAAATTTTTTCATCTATGTCTCTCTTCAGAGACTTGATAATCCCCTCCCATCTTTTCATAGTTTTTAGGATCCCATGAAGCATTAGGACTAGTGACCTCCAAGTTTTAACTTGCACAAGATGAAGAATGTCAGCAACATTTTCTGCACTCAGCCACCAGCTCTTCTTCAGTCTGTAGTACATCTGCAAAGACAGCTGGACACAGATTAAGGTAATCCCCTAGATCTCCAAGTAAATGAATCCAATGTATAATTACCATCATAGTCCATAATTACCAATTCACTTCTGCTCGGATGCAACCAGTAGATTTGTATCCTTTTTTCCTGACACTGAGCTGTACTCAAAAATCTCTTCTGTAGTTAAGTAGTTTAGACTGTTTCATGTTCCAACTGAGGTTTTAAAACTTATTTTAGTTTTCTGTACTTTTTAATTTTCATTCAATTAATTCTCCACCACCTGCAAAGCTACTTTTGAACCCTTGAAAATGTTAAAACTTATGTTATTTCCCACTTTTTAAGAAAAACTCAAGTGCAGAATACTTACTTAGTCTATACTTTAGCTGACTGCATTTCAACTGCATCTAAACCAGCTACATGTGAAAAGATTGGAAAATAAAAATATTACTACATCTGGTTTTGTTCCCACATCTTTCAAGTAAGAGCAAAGTTCTTGTGAAGGTGATTTACTAAAAATTATAAAGGATATCCTTCATACTGTGCTGTCAACTTCTAACTTTGCTGCTTGCATTTTGCTTTTTCTTTTCCTGACTCCGTACCTGTATGGTGCCTCTGCTAAATAGAAATTTGGTTTATTTGCTTGAGACTTTTACAGATCCCAGTGAATTCTGGACAACCTAGGGAAATGGCAAGAATAAATTTGACCCATGAATGAAATTGTAATCTGATTACTCTTGCTTTTTCCTCTTTTAATTTTAGGTGTGTTTCAAGGTCTTTCACTGTACAGATGTGAAAGATCCTGCTCCTTATTTATACTGCAGTAAAAGTAAATTCAGTTAATGCACCAAGTTAGCAAAACTCTATTTTATTTAGTTTGAAGTATGCAGCACTCCTCAGGCCCATGCAGATGTACCCTGCAGTGGTCACAGAACAAGGTAACAGTGGGAGACTCAGAGATGAAGAACCTAAGACTGTTTCCCCAGGCTGATGACATATCTGTCACAAACACAGCAGGATGGGAGGCAGCTGGATTTGAGGCTGCAGGAGGTCAGTGATGACTCTGTCCCAGGTGGCAGAGGTGTGGAACACACTGCATGAATATCTCCTGGCACTGAAGAAGAACAGGATGGAACTAGGAAAAGATGGTGCTCTGACATGGCAGGAAGCCGTGTCTGGAAGAAGATTGGCTGTATGGCTATGACTTACATGGCTTTTTTCACTTATCTTAGCTCCAGTTGTTTTCAAGGATGAAGGATACAGTTTCTCTGTGTCAGCTATGTCCTATGATGAATATGTTAATGTTGGCTGGAAATGGCTGCATTTGGCACAGGGTAGCCCTGGTCTTTTCTCAAAGAAGCCATCCCTGCAACTCTCCCACTGCCAGCAACTGGTCGCTTACACCAAATGCATAGGCAAAATCAAAGGAAAAAATCATCAGAACTTCAAAGCCCAGTGCCTGAATAGAATCATCAAATCATAAAATGGTTTGAGTTGAAAGAGATCTTAAAGATGATCTAGCTCCAAACCTTTGACCTGGGCAGGGGCCCCTTTCACTAAATCCGGTAGCTCAGAGACCCATCCAGCCTGGCCTTGAACACTGCTGGGGATGGAGCATCCACAGCTCCTCTGGGCAACCTGTGCCAGTGCCTCACCACCCTCAGAGTGAAGAATTTTTTCCTAATATCTAATCTAAACCTACTCTCTTTCAGTTTGAAGGCATTCCTCCTTCTCCTGTGACTACATGCTCTTGTGCATAGACCCTCTTAATTTTCCTTGTCGGATCCCTTTGGGTACTGGAAGGCTGCAACTAGGTCACCCCTAAGTCTTCTCCTTTTCAGACTGAACAAACCCAAGTTGCTCAGCCTTTCCAGGGTGGTCCATCCCTCTGACCATCTTGGTGGCCTCCTCTGGACTCACTCCAACAGGTTGATGTTCTTCCTGTGCTGGGGATTGAAGAGCTGGACACAACACTCCAGGTGGGGTCTCAGGCCTTGTTCTGATAGCAGGTTCAAAAAACCTGTTTTATGCTCTCCCTCTTTCAGTAAAAACTCCAGTAAAAACTCAGTTCACCTGTTCCATTGCCCCAAGACAGAATTTGTCCAAGATATAAAGAATGTCCATCAGACTATGGGTAGTGTCCTCAAGCTGGCTGTTAGCTAGAGAGGCTGCTTTTTGGCATTTTGTTGTTCAGGGTCTGGTGGAAGAGTGCACGGCGAGAAGGGAAAGATCAGTTGTGATGTATGAGGCTATTTTGCCAGAGTGTTTGGCAGAATATTTGGCTTAGAAACATTTACAATCTGTTTAGCTTTGGGAGGAAGGTGGAGAAAAATAGCCTTCTGAAGGTTTTGCCCTTGTAAATATTTTAAAGTGCCCTTCAGAAAGTCTCTACTGATCATATACCAAGTGTCTGGCTGATATCAGCTACCCAGTAGCACCCAGGAGAGATGGCAAGCACTTTACACCCTCTCAGCTCCTATAGCAGTTTGAATACACTTATCCTTGCCATATATACCCTTCTCAAGTGTCATTTTTGATGGGAACAAGGTTAATGTCTTCGGTTCACCAATCCGAACTGCTTTGCCGAATGATCTTCCTTTGGGGCCCAGCTGTGTACAAGAGAACTCTCAGTGGTTACTGTCAGCAGTCCAGTCTCTTCAAAGGGATTCAGAAACTTTGAGTTTTGAATCTTCATATTTTTCCAATTTTTCTCCAATTTCATTTCTGTATGAAGGGTAAAAATGCAGAACCTTTCTAAAATCTTTCATAGTTATTGCTATCTGAGTGAGTTAACTGAGTATTCCAAATCAAGCTATAGTTATAAATGTGGCTAGATTCCAATTTTCTTCCTCTTAGACATTTTCTCCTTGATTACAGGTAGAAAGTTAAATGCAGCTGATGCCTCTGCAGTTTGATTTAATTTGGGGAATTTTAAATTGACCCGTCTGTCGTCTTCCATTTTACTACTGTTACTGTTTGGTGCTCAGCAATCAATCAGCTGTCAGCCAGAGACCTGCTCCAGCCTCCCTTTTTTCCTTAGAGCCATGCACAGCAACAAGACCTTCTCAGTGTCAAACCTGGGCAGCTTGAGAATTCATCTCAGCTATGTTTATCCACAGATTAGCTAGGAGTAGTACCATTGAGCAGAAGATAATTCATTGGATGTCCTTTTAATGACAGGAGAAATTGGGCATTAGAAGTGCTCAATTCTCTTCTGTGGATGATAAATGAGTTTCTGAAAGGGTCATCAGCTACAGGCTCAGCCCTTCAATACCTGAAGTTGGGTGAAATGAACCCACACTTGGAATTTCTCTCTTCTCGCCTTTGAGACAGTGAATCCAAAATGGCACAAGTTTCAATGGCACAGCAGCTTGGGTAGCAGAATCTGAAGAGAGGAACAATGAAGACAGGATTGGTGAAGGAGAGGTAGAATGGGGAAAAGAAATGAAAAGTCATAATGAGAACATGGGGAAAAGAGAAAAACTGGCAATAGAAAGTGATTTTGTGCTATATCTAGGAAAACAGAAAAGAGGGAAAAATTATGAGAACAGAATTTAATAGCTCATTTGTTCTAGAAACTTCTGAGGTGCAGTAATTACTTTCAAAATACATCTGGAGAAATAAAATTAAAATTGTAGTGCCTTTAGCTTGAAGAGTGGCTGCTTTACAGGAATCTATTCTTTGATATAATTCAGCCAAATGAGACAGCACAAAATGTAGCTTCAAGTAGAATTTAGTTTATTATTTCCCTAGTTATTGGCTAAGAAATTTGAATATGGGGAAAGAGTCACATTCATCACCATCCTTGTGACTTGTATCACAAATTGCCAACCAAAGTGTGACAGGGAAACAAAGGACATTTCCATGCTTTCCAAAGAATGTCCATTCTACTTATGTTTGGTGACTCAAATTAAGCAATACAATTTATTCTTGTTGGTGGCACTGCATAGGATGCAAATCAACATGGAATTTGACTTTTTCTGGCCTTCATCTTCTGTGACAGGCTATAGCAAGTGTGCCTATACCAAGCATGGCTTAAAAGCAGATGGTTTGGTACAGCTTGGAGTTGTACCAGCATGGAGTTCTGCTCTGCCTGACCACAGGAGTATTTACTCATCTCATCTGGTGAGCTGAGCAGTCTGTGAGCTTTCTGCTGCTGCTATTTCACTGCTGGTGATGCTGTGACTGAAAACTAACTCATATGTGAGATCAAGTCACAGCAATGGCAAGTCTCTGCTGGCATCAACCAAGGGCGAGGCAGGAAAAGGATCTGTTTAAGTGGGCAGTGGAGAAACAAATGCTGATTTCACTTCAAAGACTCCCTTGCAAAGTTCAGTACCACTATTGTTTCCAAAATGAAGTGTAATTTTCAATTAGCTAAATTCCAAACTCCCTAGTATAGTATCAGACCTCTCACATTTTTCCACCAGCATCTCCCTGTAAATTAGTTTATTAATAGTAGTACTATTTACTAGTACAAGTATTTCTGTACTAAGTATGGGAAAGGGAGCACAGAAGGGCTATGTCCAAGGCCACATGAGGAAGACGAATACATAATTAAGTTCAGCTTTCCCCAAAGAGTGACATAAGTCCACGTTCCTGTGGGGTTTGTTAAAAATGTGAAAGACAGCATGGAGTTGCTCAAGAAGAACGCAAGTCAGAAAACATGTTTTTTACCAAACTTTAACTAACTGGATTATCTTAATCTTGAACAGTATGAGTATAAACCCAAGTGACTCAAATCACCAGACAGTTTTTCTGCATTAAAAAGAATAGCCTGAGTTAAGAATCCTCTTATCTGGACATAATTTTCCCTCTATAATGAGAAACTACTTTTCATTTTTATTTTTTATGCAAACCACTCTTTTAGTTTAAAGGAGTTTAAAAGACACAGTAGCTGTTTAACAAGGATTTTCCCACTCTTTCCACAGAACTGGTAGGACCCAGTTCCCACAAGTCAAAGGGTATCTCCCCTGTTTCAGGGGAACTTCCTGTTCATTAATGGCATATCTTAATTTTCCAGAGCTCTCCTCAAGATCTCTTAATAAGACCTATATAGATAGAGGAAGTAGTAGATATGGTATTTGTGATCCTTCTTTTCTCTCAGAGCTATCTCATTTGCTAAGCAGTCAGATTACAAATTGCAATATTAACACTGAAAATTTAAAAATTTTTTTTTTTTTTTTTTTTTTTTTTGTGTATACCAGAAGACACACAGGCTAAAAACTGTCAGGTTCAGCCTCAGTTTACAACAGATATACTCACACCTCCCTCCCACAACAAAAATATTTTCTTCCACCAAATGCCTGCAGAAGTGATCAGCAAAATGGGATCTGCACCTGTCAGTTCTTTCATTTTACCCAGGCTTAAGTGACAACAAAACCTGACAAATATTCTGCATGGTAATGTATTTGTATTGCTAGTCCTTAAAAGCTGAATTTTGGAATTTAGTCCACTACCTTGAGGGTCAGAATGCTATATCTGCTCCATTCACAGGTAAGAATGCATTTTCTAATTTCTAATCAAGTCTCTTCTTCATAAAAAACTGTATCTAGATATCTCATTATCCAGAGAGAAATGAACCCCACAGCTGAAGGGGCAGAAGAGGATTGCTTATACCTTTGTGAAATAAATTATGTTCACTAAAATGGTTATTCATCCATCTGTTGCAGAGAGTAATACAGTGCCACAGGAATTTGTTAAAAAATTGTGCTCTCCTGCTCAAACCATTCTGTTTGCTGGAGTGCTGCTGGTATCCGTGCAGAAGAGACAGGGATGGGGGAGTCTTGCTTTTCAGAAGCAGTATGGCTGGGGTAGTTAATAATCCCTTTATATTATAGAATATTATAAGTTATTTTAGATCAGCAGCTGAGAACAAAGGTAAGGCTGACCAAGTCAAAGAGCATTCAAAGAATGTGTGTATGCTCTGTTTCACTCTTCAGTGCTTTGTAATGTACAGGCTCCAAGAATAATGCGAAAGGAGGAAATTCTTTGCTGCATTCAGACTTAAGTAAATGTAACTGACAAAGGGACTCTCCAGAAGTCAGTTACTGCCTCCCAATCCTAGTTCTGATCCTGTTATTGACTCTTCCCTTTTTTAAGCACATAGAGAAGTACACGTTCATAAACTGAGTGTAGATTTCTACCTTCCAGCTTTCTGGAGGAATTGCTTGTTCTCTACATCTTACTATGGCAGGAGCTTGCATTTTGAAAAGCCTTTTTTGAGTACCCAAAGACTTGCTAATATGTCCAAGAGAGGTAGATTGTGGAAAGCAGACTTTGAGAGAAAGGTCAAGGAGAAAATTATTTTGGTCTAAATCTAACTGAAGTAAAAAATGTCAAGCTAGGGAAGAGAAACCTGTCAACAACTAGCCACCATAGGAATTTCCCAAGTATTTTTTGTTTGAGTACACTGTCTGTGTGTCCATATTACACAGCTCATATGCCAGAAGTGAAAGTGATTTTCTACTGGTATTAAGAACTCAGCAGGAAATTAAGGAACTCAGTGTAAGGTTAAGCCCTGAAGAACTATCATGTCTCTTCAAAGAAGAAAAAACCTTAGTGATTTCATCAATATTTTGGCTACTTCATGGATTTAGTTCCGGTGAACTTTTTTGATTAATTTACCATGTAATACACACTCTTTCTATTTACTAGTTACATTAGTCAGTTGTTTTTCTAGAATGTTCTTTAGACTGGAACATTTATAATGGTAGCAGCTCCTGTTTCTTGAGTTAGCCTCAGGGAATTTAGATGTCAGTGTAATGAGAAGGAACCTCACATTATTGTTCATTGGCAGATATTTCCCATCTTTGATGGAGAAACTTCTGAAAGCACATAAGCATTTCATGTTTTATTCCAGCTGTAGTAGGAAACCAAGGAAAAAGTACTTACGAATAGATGTAAAGTTAGGGATTGGAAGGTAAAAAACAGCCTCTAGGAACCCAGTGGAAAGTCTGGACCATTTATAAGATTGTCAAGGCAGGTGTATGTCTGTGTGTATGTGAGGAATTGAACAGAAGAGTTTTGCAGAGGTTTGGCAGTCAGGATTGATTTTTGTTTGATGACAGCAGGGTTAGGAGATACTTTTGCTCAGCATTTGGGTCGTGGTAGCTTTTTATTACTATGGGGCATTGTGGACTATGCTGTAATGGGTCAGTGTTCCAGCTGAAAACAGTTATGAATATGAAGTGTGTTATGGCACTCCCGTGAGTCCAAAGGCAGGCTAAGCTATTTAGTTAAATGTGAGGGCACTAGTAAAAGGCTGTTATGCCAAATAGCCAGGAAAAACATTTTTAAAGCATGAGGATTGCCATCATATCAGTTTAAGGAAACTGCAACCCAGACCTTTTCACAAATATAGACCTAGACATCATTGTCTGAGGAAAAAGTTGTCATGCCTCTGCAGACATCTTCATGGAGGCACATTCCAGCTCATGCCTCAGGGCCCTAAGTCTGAAGCAAAGAACATCTGAATAGCATCTGCGATTGAAGGTTGGTTTTTTTCATATATCTATCAAGTCTGGTACTTTCTACAACTGTTCATCTCCCTTTTTCAAATTATGAGAAAAGGAGAGACCTTAGCACTGGTTACTTAATACAATCCTAAATACAATCCAGCTCCTTAATGTTCAGTTTTATTTCTTGTGTAATTAATCTTTGGCAGCACTTCTTGTTAGCTGTGCAACATATGCAAGTTATTTTAATTTAATTTCCAATTTTTGGTCATGTGGATTCATTTTTAGTTGTGTTAATTGTAAGTTAGTATTCACTTCCTTTGATGACAGGGAAGAAGCTGAACCGCTTTTAATTAGCACCACCTCTCAGAGTTCAGTGACACTACCCCTGAATTTTAGCATTGTCCTCTCCAATGTTAATGAATGCAATCTCATTTAATCCAGGCCCCTATTAGAACTGATACTGTCCTGTCATATATAATCTTTCTGTGCTCTTTGTAAAATAAGATTTCTATGGCACTTTCTTCAGAACAAATTGGAGAAGCTTAATCCTTTGCAGGGAAAATAGAAATAGAGGAGGAAGTTGGGGCAGCAGCAGTTTTTGATTTTTGGGGGGTTTGTTTGGGGAGTTTTGTTAGTTTGTTTTTTGAGTTTGGTTTTTTTTTTTTTTTCCTGAGATCAGCTTTGATTTTGTTTTTTATTTTGAAAATAAGTGGAAGGAGTCCAACCTGTTGAGAATGTATTAATTATTTTTCTCCGTAAAATTTTCCTTCCAGAACAAAGCTGTAATATTTTTAGGACAACATACAGTGCTTATCAAATATTCCATGTAAGGTCCATCTGCTCTGGAATCAGTGCTTTGTTCTTTACTATATTCAGCTAATATCTAATACTCACTTACAGATAAGTATTCTGTAAATATTATTCTGTAAAGCATCGCTAGCTTTGTGTAGTAGTTTCTATACACAAACATGGGCACAATTTATTTATGGACAGTGGCTGATTTCTAAGTCAGTATGTTAGCAATGCTGGGAAATCTAATGTATTTTGCAGGTGAAGGATGTTATTAACCTGGGGTACAGAGTAAGGTGTTCTTCACCAGGTCAAAGCTTGGGGCATACTGATATCCAGGTGTTTGGAAGATCAATTGCTTGTCGGTAGAATTGCCTTGTTAAGGTTTAGGGCTTGACATGCCTCGATGATCTCAGGCCTAGGGGGAGGCTAACAAATCTTGGGGAGAAGGATGTACCACTGAGAGTGGACATGAGATTGCAGAACTTATGGGCCACAAGGACTTTTGGCAGAACAGCCTAGAGAAGGAAGAAACTACTAAAGCCAACACAGCACCTGTGCTGGAATCAGCTCCCTGGCAAAAGGCAGGGAGAGGTTGCACTGCCTCATGGACCTCCGACTCAAGAAACCCACCAACCCAAGAGAAACACTGAACATGTGTCTTCATCAACATTAGAAGAGAGGGAATAATTTAACCAATAGAACATAGAATACCAGTTATTAAGAGAACTATGTAACTTGTAGTCAAGGAACATTAATGACTTTTTTTGCTAAAATGTATAAGCAGTGAAAAATTTTGATACTCATGGTGAATTTGGCACCCAGAACCCATTTCTGTGCAGAACTGTAAACAAATGAAATATCTTGACTCTGTATGGGGATTGGCCTCTGGCACACTAGGTGAAAGAACTTGTTTTGGGACAACAATACTTGGGGTATTCTGAATTTTATTTTTCTATAGATTAAATAGCCTACTTAGGGTCATGAAAACTGCTCATGTCATTTTTCAGTGTATGCTGTTAGAGCAATGGCTACTCTTTTGTGTCGCCTCTAAAAGCTTCTGGGCAGCTTCTAAATTGTGGCTATTATTCTTTTAAATTGTGGTCCCATCCACAGTGAATTTGAGACCTTTTTCTGAGATGATATAGCCCATTTAGAGTCCATCATGATGTATGTATCATTTATGTTTCTTTTTAAATTATTTTCTTTTACTGAGAGGTCACCAGCCTCTCAGTATCATGTGTTTCTGCCATCATTTTCACAATCCTGGATATTTTTGTCTCAGTACTAGAAGATCCTATCTCACTATTTACTCTAGGACTGCTTAACTTGCTGATCATCATAGATCAAAGCATTGGTGCCATTGACAACCTCTTCCATTTTTAGAATTGATCATATATTTCTGTCCTTGACTAAAAATTATGATTGTCATTTTGTAGACTCTTAGTCTAGCAATCGAAACCCCAAATCTAAATTCTTAATCACCTTTACTTAATTCCATAAAAACAGTATTTAAAAGCACTTAATAAGGGACCTTCTCAAGGCATTATAAACCATACTAACAAAAACATCTTTGGTCACAGCACTCAAGTTATTTCTGATTTAAAGCTGCATTCTCTAAAGGATTTTGTTTTACTTCAAACATTGCCTTCATGTCTACTGAACTGAGTCTTTATTATAATTTCCACCATCTTGCCTAATGTGGAAGTCGGATTCCTGATTGGACTGGTTTTCCAGATCACACAGCAAGCTTATTTTCAAGGTAGGCGTCCATCTATGAATGGCTTTTTCCCTTTTAATTAATTAAACTTGTTCATGGTTAACAAACTGTGATTAATCTTATCCACACATCAATTTATTTTGTCTACTATTGAGCAGTGTACAGGAAAACAACAGCTCAGGCTAATAAGCAGTGGAGGAGAAACTTAAAATTATAATATATTCTGATTTAATTTTGTGGTTTTGTCATATTTCCCTTTGGAATAAATCAGAAATTCATGCAGCCACTTTTGTCCAGATGCTGCCCTTTGTTATTAATTTATTTTGCAATCTGTTTTTCATTATTTTGGCAGAAATAACATGTTATTGTCATCTGTCTATTTAGGAATCCTTCTCTAAGAAATCTTTGATGGATTTTTCTCTTTTTCTGCCTCCTTATTGATCCCTCAGTTATTCCCTGTTTCACTGGATCATGTTTTTTTTTTTTTTGTATCTGTACTCCCAAAGATGGAAAAAATGCAGGTAATACCTGAGAATGTAAGTACCCTCTTTGATATCTGCTTTGCGTTGTTTAGACCAAGAAGGAGTTTGAAAAATTAATATATTTACTCAAGACTCAAATCTTCCTTTTAAAATGGACACAAATTAAGAATTCAGGCTACTACTGCAAAGGTGATTTGTCATTGGGCCAAAATAAAGCAGCAATTTAATACAGATATGAGGAAGTTAGAATAGACATTTCCCTGTTTAGGGTTTGTACCTACATGTTCAAAGCAAGGTGCCAGTTGTTGCTGTGCACTTCCAGGTGGCTGGCACTGCTTTCTTCCCAGGTTCCTTCTTTACACCTGGGGAAGGAAGCTTTGCATGTTCCATGGCGCATCCCAGCCATGGAAGTGAAAATGCACAGCTGGGCGTGTTGAGTGGGGTGGGGCACTGGCTAAAGGTGCTACTGGCATCATCTGGGTCGAGGGTATGTCCAGCTCTACCCTCGGATACACTCTGCTCAAAGCTGGAGGCTGGACTCTGCTCTCTCTCATGCCAATGTGAACTGACAGAGTGCTCATTGGAGCCAGTGCAGCTCTGGGGCATCTGTAGGAGAGCCAGGCCCTGAGAAAACATGAGCTGTACACAGCAGCTGCCAAGGAGAGCAAATCCTCTCCAGTCTGCTTCAGACCAACAACAGCAAATTTAATAAGCAGAAAAAATTCTGTATGAAATGTTAACAGGAAAAATAACTGTTATTGCAAAGCCTGAAGTTTTCTGGATTAATTTAAAACCAGTATTCACAGCTGTAAAACCCAATTTTTACCTATGCATTAGTGCTATTTTATGCATGTAACAATACACCTTTCATGATAGCAATTCTTCTATTTTATGCAATAAACTCTCTTCCTAATGTGATGCAATCAGAACTGATTACTTTTCTGTGGGATACAATCAATATTTGCAAGTCAGTACCATTAATTCATTCCTCCCACAAATGATAATGGGGAAGCAGAGGATGAAACACACCAGAGAACCCTTCCTCAAGAGAAGATGAAGCTTTGTGAAAACCACAACATATTCTTCCCATCTGTGGTGAATGATAATCTTGAGGTGAAAACAGGCTGCAGGCTGGGACCCTTTAGCCTTTAGATACTACGTTCCCCATGAATTTCAAGTAACATCCTGCTTCTGTAAGCCAAGACATGATAAACTATTTAAAACCGGCCAGCGCCCTTGAAAATCATGTTTCACTTTTGAAAACATACAGCCTTGTTTTCAAACTTTGAAAAAAACCCCAGGAACTGAGGAATCTGATGAGTTGTTTCCCAGAAATATCGTTCAAAGACTAATGCACACAGGAAATCACTAATTGCTGGACAGCCTTTTGCCAGGAGCACCAAAAAGCTTCTAGACCCCTAAGAATGCCTAGAATCTCCCTACTGTGCTCCAGTGAGTTTCCCCTTGAGCCTCTCCTGCACCCCTGCCAGTGCATCTATGCACAGAAAATTGCCCACATTGAAAAATATGTTTCCTGATATTTATCTTCTTGGGAAACAGCTTGAAGTGTACTAATGAGAAGGTCTTACAAACACTGATTTTCAATAGTGTCTTCAAAGAAAAATGGAAGTATATGATACAGTTCCTGATAGATGTAAGATAGATACCATTGTGCATTGTTTGAGAGACAGAAACCTCCTTCAGTGTGGGCAAGCACATTATGCTCTGTACCTTCTGCCTCACAGAGGAGACCTTATTGTGTAGCAGCTAGGACAGACTGTCCTCTGGGCTCAGGGAGTAGATACTATTGTCACCTAACACCCTAAGCTCTGTTGCCAGTGAAAAACTAAATGGGAACAACAAAAGGGTCCTTAGTTCTTTCTAATGTCATAAAGAGCTATAGCAAGTTTATGAGGCATTACTACATAGAACATCATTTATTCTGAGATACATCATCTCTTCATTTCCCTTTCAAAAAAAAAGAGAAGCCTTTCTATAAAACCTTTCAGTTCAATCATTAAATTGTTTCAAATGGCGTACCTTAATCCTGCAGTAGACATAGTCGATCAGAAAGTATAGAGAAAACAAAGCTGTGCCAGCCTGTTAAAAACAAAAGTGCCAGTCACAATATTGAAAAAAGTATTAAATTGAATCCTGAGCTTCCCATATCAATAGGGCAGCCACAATGCAGTACCATTGATCAACCTGTAATCCAGAATGAGGATTAAATTTACAACATGGCCTTCTCTTCCCGGCCCATTAATTCCACAATCATCAACTGTTTATGGCAGCCCAATGTCAACATGCATCTTGTGCAAGACAGCAAAGCAAATGGTCGAATGTCAATGAAGATTAGGGTAAGGACATGCACTGCTTGGTGTTTACAAACATCTCATCAAGACATCTTTAAAAAAACAAAGCCAAACCCCACATTTTCAAATAACACACCAACACAGATGTACACAGAATTATGGCTCTTGATGTCAGTGATCCATTCACAAGATAAAAATTAAGCTTTAAACTCCTCATTAAAACAAACAGTGTCATTCAGGGTTGCTGAAAGGAGTTGATCCAAACTGCCCAAAGCCATTAAGAAGTAAATGCTGGCATATATTGTCTCTCCTTTTCAGATGCTAAAATCCACAAATTAAATTAATTTATTTTGGCATTAGTCTTTAGCTGTCACATCTTCAATTTTCAAGATTTTCTAGTCTTCTATTTGGCCTGACTATCCTAGATAAATTATCTAGAGATAAGCCACAAAAAAACCCAACAAACTTTTCTTCAGAACAGATTATCATGCAAATTGTCATACGGACGAAGGGGCTGACTATAAATCCAGGCACTGACTATGCTAGAGTGTGTCTGTCCGTGTGTTGGTGTGCAAGTGTGCACAAGATGGCATTGTTACACAGGACTTACTGCTCAACTGAGGCCAAAAGGTCCAAATTCTCCTGTCTGATGTGTCATACCTTTGTGCTTAATTAATGAGCATATGTAGCAGTATATAAGGATAGAAGTCAGGCTGGTATTGTTATCATTAAAATCAGAAATGTTAAGAAGAGGGAGAGTAGTTCTTTCAGTAGAGAAAAGTACTAGAAATCTAAAGTACACAGTACACAGTACCAAGCTATCTCCAAAATGGTTAGCAGTTCTTTTTAATATCTGTGTCTTGTGGTCCTCTAAATACTTCATAGAAGTGGTGTGGTTTTTTTTCTCATTTTCCACGTGTAACTTACCTTGGAAAATGTGTTTTCTAAAAAAAACCTGAGTTTTCTTTTCTCTTTGTGACCTATCTTTAGCCATCCTTTTTTGCTAGATCTGTAATTATTTTTCTACTGAACATTTTAGGGAAACTGGGTAATCAAAGCTAGATAATGTATTAAAATATGGGGAAAAATATTTACGCTGTGGTATCTAACACTGTTTTCTTCTTGCTTCCTTTCTAATAGGTCTTCATACTCTACTTGGTTTTTGAACACCACAGAGAGTTTTTAAGATTAGTGTTTTCTACCATTTCTTTGAAAGAGCTAATGCTTGTCCAGAAGAGTTATAAAACAACTTTAAAACAACTCAGAGGAAATTTGAATTTAAAACAACTCAGAGGAATAAGTTTAAGCCAGGAGAATTTATATGTCTTTTATTGGATCATTATTCAGAGTGCAAAAGAAGAAAAAATATACGAGGATAAGAAATACTTTTAATGGGAAAAAAAAAAGCAAAAGGAATGACAAGCACGAATGTTACAATAAAATTTTCCCCAAAAGAAAATTTCCCCAGAGCAAAAGCTCCCTATAGCTACTTTTATTCTGTTGAATAAGTTTCCTTCCATTCCTGCCATCCAGGTTTCCTGGAATTAAGGGTTATTATTATAATTATCTTTGTGTCAGCAGGGATGTCATTGGAAGTGATGTAGAAGAACAAAGTGTGAATGCTGATAAGCATTTTCTATTTCATTTCCTTTCAGAAGGAAAACACCCATGAAATCTGGAAGTCAAGTACAAAATAACAAGAATTTTCTAAACGGAGCACCAGGGGATAGCTGTGGCAAACCATTCCAATCTGTGCTATAATCTAATTTATCAAGGACAAATAGTGTAGATAATAAAGAGGAAAAATACAGTAGAGATAGGACAATATAGGGACTTAGTACAGCAACTCCACAGTCATTATGCAATGCTTTATTTTTTTAATGTCTGTGTAATGTACAAAAAGATCTTTCTTGAGGCCAAGACTTTCTGTGGTCTGGTAGCTTATTTTATGTGGAATGTATGAATTACAATCTGCACCCAAAGGGAAGTTGCATTTTCTCCCTCAAAGAGTCCTTGTACAATTCTCAACACAGTGAGTGAGAGGTTTTTGATGGTCATGATCACACCCTACAGTGATCATCTTGCTCTCTGCCCATGGAGTGCCTACCAAGTTACTCCCCTCTTGTCTTGGGTGCCTCAGTCACGTGCTGCTCTGTAGATGAGATTAATGTAGCTGTAAACAGCTGTGCTTTCAGGAAGCTTGCAGATAAGAATGAACAATCAAAATCAGTTGCAAAATAAATGGATTGTAGTAGAAGTACATAGGTCTTGCAGAAATCTCAATGCAATTTGCTCAGAAATTGCTTCCATTTCAAGTCATGCTCCCAACCCATTCCTTTTTATTATATTCCCCTGCTTGGTTTGTTCAGCTTAAAATAAAATTAAAAAGTATAAGAAAGAAATAATGTTAGCAACACTGTAGATCTTTCTGCTAGGTAAGTCTAATAATAATCATATTTGCAGTTTTCCCCAAAGCCAAAGCAATCTGTTTGACAGTGATATTATCAGCAGTTAGGGAAAGCGGTACCTCTGTCAAATGCTTGTGGGTTTTGAAATATTTAAACAGACTGTGGATTCCAAATAATGAAAATTAACTGCATTTGCACTCAGGGTGCATGGACAGGTACTGGGACTGACAGTCCACCTGCATGGAGTGTCTGCACTTTCAGAAGGATTTATACTTGGTCATGAATGTTTCTTGCCATGCACATGAGTATAAAAGAAAAAGAAAGGAGTTTTTTCTCTGCAGTGCCAACACAGGATTTGCCACCTGAAAGCCTTTTTCTTTCTCAAACTGATTGTTTTGGTGGAGGCTTGGAAATCTGCAGTGTTTAAGCAGTGTTGCTTCCTCTCAAGAGGCTGCTAACAAATGACCCAAAGCAGAAACCATTAGAATTCCTGAGTCGTTTCTGCTTTCCTGGACAGATACTGAAGTGGATCTAATTCTATGTGCATTGTTTGTACAAGCAGTACCATTGATGCAGAGAATGTGCAAGAGCAGAGGTGAGGAGATCCAGAAGAATGTGTCTGTCCTGCCAGATCACAGGCTAGCGGCTGAGGCTCTGGAGTTACTGGGGCTGTAGCCTCTTTCCTTCCCAACTTTGTTTTCTTTATTCAGTTTGTTTGACAGAAGAATAAACACAAGGACTGTTTCTGGCAATAGTCCAAAAACATGAGACAGAATGCACAGGGAGTTTTTGTTCTTTCAAAATGTCTGTTGAATGTATAGGCAATTCCTCAGCAAGATGATCTAATTATGAGTTGATTGCTGTTATTAATCTCCATTAAGGTAATAGTTTCCAAAGGGATCAATTGGTGATAGATCTCAATTGGCTTCACAGACAGCAGAGTGTTTTTTCTCTTGAAAATCTGGCCTAACCTAGGAGATTAAAAATGGTCAAATTAGCAATTTAATGCTGTCTTTTCTGAAAAACTGATTTCAATAAGATTAAACTCTTTCTCCAGAAAGGACCTCCATTATGACAGGACACACATTCACATACAGCTACACTCCAAAGCTGCAGCTGCCTGAAAAACAGAAATGTCTCCAGTGAGACAGGGAGGTTCAAGCAGTACACCTAGGAAGGAAAATGTCCTCACATGGAGAAGGCCACATGAGATGCAGGATAAGAAAAGCTATGGGAGGAGAAACATGGAAAATAGATGTGGTAGAAAAGCATCTTGGAGAGAATGCAAAGGCAGTAAGGAACAGGTGGTTAATATGAGGTTTCAAGGCTGCAAGCCAAGGTAGAAATTGCCCTGGATTCTCCTGTTGTTTTTTTCTTTGTTGTTGTGATTTGTTTGTAAGTGGGTTGGTTTGTTTATTGGGGTTTTTGAGGAAAAAAATCTTGTAAGTTTTTTATTGAAGAATGTCCCAAAGCTCAGTCTGTAGGTTCTGAAGTGTACCCTAGAGAGGAAGAGTTCCTTCACTGCGTAATCACAGCTGGTGGGTGGCCTTCTGTACTGCCTAGTCATGAAGGCACCACAAGCCCTGCCTACTGCTGTGTTCTTATCAGGATCTCCTGTGCCCTGTGGTGGGTACATGGGTGGGGGCAGGAGGAAAAGAGCCTTCTCTTCACGGTGCCAAGCGTGAGCTAGAAAGTGTTCACAGACTCACAGCATGTTTGAGATGGCAGAGACCTCATGAAATCACCGTGTGCCAACACACCTACTCAAAACAGGGTCAGCTAGAGCAGGTTGCTCAGAGCCATAGCCAGTTGGGTTTTGAATACTTCCAAGAATGGAGACTCTATGGCTTCTATGGGTAACCTGTGACAGGTTTTGATGACTCACAGCCAAAATGTTGGGGTTTTTTAGTGTTTAAACTTATTTTCCTGTCCCTTTCAGTGAGATGGGGGTCCCATGGGACAGATTTGTTGCTAAACAGGTCCCTGGCCAGTGTAAAAGGCCAAGGTAATAATACCTGCCTATCAAATGACAAATTCTGTCTGAGATGGTGTAGCAGAGGGAAAAGCGAGTTTTCCTCAAGGGTGCATTCTCTCATGGCAGGCTTGACAAATACAAATATTTTGTAATAAATGAGCTGTCCATACCCATCCAACTGAACACTATGTGACACTTGTTAATTGAATCATTTTCCACATAGTATTTAATGATTTTCACTTGCTGTTCTGTTCCTGAAATCATGGTGTAAACAAAGCAAATTCACTGTGCAATAACTGTTCTGCTCCAAGATGGACATGGATCCCTAAATGGCATATGGACTGAAAGATTTACAGCCATGCTCATTTTCAGTGATTTGTGCTAAGATAGAACAAAGTCAGTTCTCTGAGCCAATGAATACAATTTTCATGAATTACATATTGTATCCTTATTACAAATGTATCAACATTTGATTCCTCAGTGATCAGTTTCACTTGACATCTTCGAAAGTAATTCTGCTTTACACAGAAAGAGATGAAATTTATTTCTGCTAGCAGATGTAAAGAAAGATTTAAAATATCATTAAGAACTGATTTTTTTTTTTAAATCCTTGTTCATCATTTCTCTTTAAGTTTCCAGCTTTACTGTTTATGATTTGAGCTTGAGGACTTTTTCCATTTACTTCTCTACCTTGCTAAATCTAACTGCTTAAATTACAGTTCTGGGTTTTCTGTGGTCTGGAGCTGAGTTGATGCAAATGCAGTATTTTGACATTTTCTGATTTTATTTCTTTTCATATTGGATAGAAAAAACACTAGCTTAAGATGACCCAGCTGGTCAGATATGATTGTTGAACCACCGAGACTGAATTAACTGTGTCTGAGCAGCTACCTTTTCTTAACAGGTGGCAAATGTGACAGTTTCTATCAGAGAAAAGAGCGTGTGTGATTTTCCATGGAGTAGTAAATCTGGTAATCTCAACAGAATAGAGGTTGATGTAAATCTTGTCCAAAGTTCCCAGAGTCTTTGAACTGGGACCTGAAATGTGACTGGGGATCAGGTTCCAGTCCTTACCACAAGCCTCACAAGAGTCCACAAGAGGTCTGTTGCTCATTATTTTAATGACTGCATCATCAATAGCACGTTTTACTGCAATGTTTCTAGCATTTTTCCATATCAGAGTGGTCCAGCTTTAGGGTTGCATCCCGTTCCTTTCTTAGACTTCTTCCTGTGGACCTCAGTGGGCATTAAATCAAATCCTTTCCATCAAAATCCAGAAAGGGGGTGAGGATAACAGTGTGAGCCTGTTAGGCATTTAACAGCTACTCCCCAGTTAATATCAACAGGAGCTGGATGCAGACATATCACAATTTGTAGCAATAGACACATCATTGAAGGAAGAAGGACATTGCTGTCTCAGTCTCATTTTCACTTGCTGAGCAAGTCAGGGTGCACATTTAATTTACTCAGACTATTTTTCTAGTTCTCACAGTTCAGAGTTTAGAATTGGCCATGCCATGAAAAAATGATGGGGTTCCACTGCCAAACGGAAAAAGGAGCAGCAGTGCTACCTCTGATCTCCTGAGTACACAGAGAAGGCAAACAGCATTCCTTCATTGTCCTGGGCTATGGCTGCAATACAGCAAAGACAAAACTCTTATTTGTTAAGATTTTCTTAAGGTAAGCTTAAGAATGCCTTTTTTAAATTCTCATGCAGAAGTGGTGCACATTGCTTAAAGCAAGACTGCACGTGCTAGCCTAATGTGTACACAAAAGACCTTACTGCAATATTGAATCCCTAATAACTTTGAACAACTCTGCTGCCTCAAGTAAAATATGCTAATTACATTTTACATATCTACCTCGAGGACTTCTGCTGGGTAATTAAGCTAAATAACTCCGAGATAAAATAAAATCTACTTAATTCGCTTTGGTAATAGTAACCAGGGATTGTGTCCAATTAAAAGTTGAGCATCTCTGGCTAGAAACAGATCTTGGGACCGGTCTGGCCCTTTTCTTTATGCAGCCTTTGCTTCCATGCTTGAAGTGATTCCAGATCACTCCTGGAAATGTAGTAGCTCTTAGCCTTAAATGTCCCCTTTTGACTGTGGTTGATTCAGCTCAGGGATAGGTCTGTTAAAGTGCTGAGAAATACATAAAGATGCTTATATGTATTTCCAGCAAGATAAGGAGTGTAATACACAGCAGCGTGCCAGAGAGAAAAAGGGTGATAATGTGATGATGAAGGCAGGCAGGCTGAGTGCTCTCTCAAAGTTTATGTGCAGAAGTGTCCTGTGTTAAACCTGCCATAAATTTGGAACACATGCTGTTGTAAGCCTGAATGGATATATGGAGCTGAAAGATCTTGTTGGTTATCCCTCACTCTTCAGGGAGAAGAGATGATTCTGCCTCTTGTGCACATGGTCTAAGCAGGACCACTTCCACTTCCATGAGTCTTGTTAGGAGCTGTAAGCCCGCTGTTGCTATGGTAACACTGCAAATGTTTTACCCAGCCCGGAGCTTGGTGGCCCTGGGGTCTGATGGTGAAGGAGAGCAACTTCAGGTTGTCTGGACAGGGCTGTACCTCCTCCCTTTCTTATGGGCAGTCACAGTATGTACTGCTTCATCTGTGTCCTACACCAGTGGGAATGGATGTAAACATTGAAATCAATGAACAACTCCCATTGTGGCAGAAAGGAGCCAGAATGCCCACAAAGAAATCTATAGATGCACACATTTATAGCAGCCAGGTAACCTAGAGGAAGCTGATATGCTGCAAAGCAGATACATCAAATTATCTCAGGAATAGTATAGCTAAAGGCAGGAGTCAGTTCTTCTGTGAACTGGGATGGTTTATTTTATGTCTAGAGAAATCAAGAAAACCAGCAGAGATGGCATGGACAGACAAGTCCAAAAGTTGCTGAAGGCCTTAGGGCAGAAAAAGGAGATGAAGCACAAGTTATGTACGTTTCCTGGGAGAGAGAGCCAAATGACTGTGTCTTTCTCACCTGGAAAAACCTTTGGAATGAATGTTTTAAAAGTCCCCTTGAAACTCAACAGAATATTTCAGCAAGTGAGGTGATTCTCTTTTATATTTTCCTGGTAAATATTTTACTTTGCTCTCATGGATTCATCAAGTGAGAAAGGTTCTTATATTTTTCACACCTATCTTAGTGCTTGTATAAACTGCCCCTGCTTTAATGTTTTGTCAACACTGTGAAGGGGTAAATTCTTCTGGGATTCTCTTCATCTCACCATTGAAGTGCTGGGAGACTCCACCAGACTGCTAAATCTTGTTCCTCCAAATATCAGACTTAGAAACATCTCTGCTCATAGGACTTCAGCCACTGCCAATGGAATATTGCCCCTGACATGGCCTACTCCTTTATCTTCACATTAAAAGGAAGGAAAGTCCTCCTGAAAACATTCCACCATGTCTTTTCAGGTGAAATCCATTTTTTTTCCTCCCAGGAAGTTTCAATTAACATCTATAGATCCCATTTAATCTAAGATAGTTAAACTGGATCTCCAGTGAGCAGGTCCAGACGCTGAAGAGATTAATAATGCTGGTGAGGTCCTCTCTTATGCCTGCCTGTCACTTCCCACTTTGGGAGTGCTTTGATGCAGTTCCTAGTTGCCGTGTGCAGGTTGCTCTGCTCTTGACCATGCACATCCATAGAGTATTCTGGTTTGCATCCCTCCTTTCTTTATGTTGGTTCTTCTTCCCCAGTAATAGCTAGCCCTGTGAAAAGGCAGAAGTTTTGCCATGATCATTCTCTAAGTATTGGGTGACTGCTGCTTACAGGAATCCACAGATGCAAATCAGTCCCTTGAGTGCTTTTATTTCACAAAGCAAAGACAAGGTACAAACAAGGATAATCTGCCTGAGCTGCTAAAGATGCCATCTGACCTTAGCACTGGTGAGAGGAGCATGGCTTAAAGATTACCTTTTTCAGCAAGATAGTCACTAATTTGAGCAAAATTCCAGGGACATGGCAGAATTAAGAAACCAGAGAGGTGCCTAAGGACTTCTGGCAGGGTTAAACCTCAGAATGGGATCCTAAACAGGCAGCTGATGAGTAAATGAGGAGCAAAACCAAGCATAAACATCCTATTCCTCTCCTCTAAACATATTCTGCCTCTACAGCGGACCTGCTCTTAGTTCGTCCTCCGAAGGCCTCTGCCCCTTCTGCCTCATCAGGATGTTTAGGCAGGGAAATATCCAGTTTCTTTCCCTGAGTGACCTGGGTTTGGAAATGCTCAGGGACTGGGGGATGTCCATACCTGGGCAGGAACAGATCGCACTACCGTCCATGATAGGAAATCCCAGTGGAGCTCCTGCAAAGAGGTGGGAGAAGGGACCTCAGCTACACAGTAGAAACAAAGTTAAATATCCAGGCAGGATTTGGGGCTGTATTTTACAAGTGGCAGGACAGCAGACAGTTTAAAAATTTCACTTACATGTGTGTTTTGCACATGTGTAAATGTTCGGTTGAAGAAAAAAAAGGGAAAAAGGGTTAATATTTTAGCACATTCCTCTGCCTAATACTGCCTCAGCATCATCAGACACAGAGTGCTGTTAATAAAGCATTTAGCTGCAATAATATATTAGTTTGTCCAAGTGTGATGTCCAATTTTCTTTTAATGATGGGAACTAAGTTTCTCTCTCGGGCTGAGAAAACCCAAAATAAGAATAAAAATTGATTTAGAATTTATGGATTGTTAAAAAAAATTGAAATTAATAATAAATGCCACTTTGGACAATTTTTAATAGCTTTTTAAAGTCAGAACTACAGAAAAAAAAAGTCAAATCTTATTGTTAATTTTTTTCCCTCCAGGTCCCTGGAGAAAAAATAATTTTATATAAAAAATGTCGAGTTTGATTATTCAATTATTCAATCAATAACTATTGGTTATGTTAGATTGTAATGTTAAACATCATTGAGTGGAAATGGAAGAAAAACACTTCTGCTATTTGCTACTTATCTCTATGAAAAGTTTCACTCCATTCCTTTATTATTTAGCTTGCATTTATGCATAAATTTCAAATGTAATTTAATAAAATTTCATGATAGTTATGTAGAGAACACCTGAAAAATATGCCCAACTGTATTGTAAAAGAAAGACTTTTTCTCTTTTTACAGCGGGATCAATCAATGGGAATTATTCCAAAATTTCTTGACTGGCTGAGCTCTGCACAATACACGCTGCCATGCAAAGAGACAGCTAGTTCCTCCAAGTTCTGATAGGAATAATGCTAACAGCTTTCTTTCTTCTTTCTATTTTTTACAGAGGGATTAAAGAAAACAATTGGTGTGTCATCTTAGACTCCTATGCATTTCCTCCTTCACTTTCCTTACCTCACAACTTCTGACAGTCTGATTGATAAACGTGCAGTGTTTCAGATATGGGTTTTTTACCAGCTTTCCTAGCAGTGTATTTCAAATCTCCCCCTGTTTTTTAGAAACCATATGCCATATGCCATGTAATGTCATAAATGGAGCTTGTGAGGAAGAAACCATCTAATCCAGCAACATATATTTTTTTATGGTGGTGTTTGGCTAAGGGATCATTTTAATGTCACTGTAAAGGTTTCTTCCTCCACATTTCCACCTTCAAATATCTTGCTTGTAAATTAATGGTGTCAGTGGAGGTTTAGTGATAATGGTTCAGAAGCAGAGTATGGCAAGAAATAGCTTAGCAACATTTATATCCTTTCTTTAGGATATAAAACTGTTACAATCATTAAGTAAAAATGAAAGCTTAAGTGTAAAAACATGTCAAACCCCAGCAAAGATAAGTGTTCTGTGTTTCTGAAGCTAATATGAAGTGTTGAATTATTCCATGCCCTTGACATCACAGGTCTGTTTGCCCAAAACAGTAATACAAAAGAGAGCTAATGAAGCCAGAGCCTTACATACAGAGCTACTGCTTAAAAAATTGCTTTTAAAATGTGAGTGAATGCAAGTCCCTTTATCTATATGAAAATAGATGGAAATATATTCAGTGCATTTATGGCGTATGAAAGGTTGTATTTAATGTTATCTGGTCTTGACCTTTAGACTGAAATTTGCATTTGATTTTCAATGCCTCTGAGAATATTTTACTTCCTGCACTAATTCTTTTTCTAAACTGTGAGGACTGCGGACTCTGTTGCAATATTGATCATTTTACACTGCTGCTAGTAACTTGTCAGGGCTTTATAAAGTTAACTATTTTTTTAAATTGAAATTATGAATTTTGGATCCAATGGGCTTATACAGGCAATAGACTTGTTCAAAATGAACACATTCCTTGTGCTCTAAATTATTGGTGAGACTGTCCCTGCTCCTTGAGAAAGTTTATCATTATGACATGACTGTGCTTGGGTTCACAGCAAGATGTAGCCTAAAAAATAAAGCTTTACAAGAAGTCATAGCCTTAGACTATGATAAGGTGCTTGAAGTGTCGTTTCATAATCCCTTTTACAAAATCATTCACTTAGACATAGTTGAGTTACACATCTTATGTCACACTGCATATCCTGTGTATCTGTGCACAATTTCATGTTTCATAAGTATTCATTCATTCATTCATTCATTCACTCATTCATTTTTTTTTTATACTTTGTGTCTCAGTCCTGTCTCTTTTTCTTCTGTAGAGCATAGTAAACATATTACCACCTTGATCTTAACACTACAAGCTCACTCAGCTGGTCTGATATACTCAAATTCAGAACAATGATTCCCCACTATTATTTAGCATTAAATCAAATAAATTCCACTTCAGATCTGAAGAAAGCTTTTACTTCCTAAAGATTGTCTGCTTTCCCCCCCAGTCATATCAGTACCAATATCTTTTGACAGAAGGTATCATCTCCATTATTAATCCTTGGCATTATTAATTCTTGGCATTAAAAAGTGATGATTGAAGATCAGGAAATCAGAATGAGACAAGGCAGTGCATTTGTTCATATATAATTAATGTGCTGTATAACTTGATATATCTATATCTCGTGATCATCTACTCACTTTAGAATTAGCAAATTGATGGCCATTGTCATTAGCCCAATGAGGTCAGGGGGCTGCTGCATTAGAGAATAGACTGCATCACCCATGCCACACTTAGGTTCGCTTGCAGCTCATGAAAGGAAAAGGGATGCTCTCAGAGGCTTGTGAGGAGGTGTTACTTCAGATAAGATCTCAGTTCAGAATGTATCAGAAATTTAAAATATTGTTATATGATAATGCTTAAAATGAGATATTGGACTGATAAGCTCAACAGAGTAGTATCCAGACAATTGCATTATGATAAATGCAAGTCAAGCAGCAAGGGGAAATGACCTGCATTTAATAAATTTAATTTGTGATTACACAATGCTGATAGCCCTAATTGAATAATTTATTCAATACATATTCCTAGTACTCACCAGATGTATCCTCTCAGGAACACTAGCAGTATAGAGCTTATATACTAAATCCAGAGAAGCTATTTACAATATGTATTACTGGTCAGGGCAGTCACATGTGCTGAGTAGTGTAACTACAACACAATAATGTAAGTATTCCGAGGAGGAAAAAGCAATCTGGCTGAAAAAAATTACACTACCTTTATTTAGAGGCACAATAACAAGCAGACTTGTCATTAATGTCATCAACAGGAACTTGGCTGAGAAGTCAGATTTAAATCACAACGTTTAAGGCTCCCACCTTGGCACTGTGCAATTCCAAGACTGCTCCACAGAAGCATGATGTAATTCAGTGCTAGCTACAAAACAAGACCAGGAATTTTTTTCTTATTTTGGAAATTGTTTCCTTCCCTGTCTTTTACTTAAAATAACTATATAGGACCTGCCATAAAATAACTATATGAGAGACATTACAGGGATCAGCATGGCAGTAGCCAGTAGTTTGTGTTGAGTGTGAGATTTACAAAACTGAGCTAGAAATTCTCTGCCTTTGAAGGACGATGGTGTTGGGACATTTTGTATGTGCATATAGTGCATAAATATGACCACACAAACAAATCAGAGAATGAAGAGAAGGTGTGTCATATGGTGGGACACCTGCTTTTTACACTACCCCCATCCAAGGTTAGAGCAATTTCCAAGGGAGTGAAGGAAGGTGAGTTTCCATCCTGCTTTGGCCACAGAGATTTTGACTGCACAGACTCCTATCAAAGAAATGCTCAAGCTACCTGGCTAGAGGTACTGAGCTGGAACTGGGCAAACAGAGCCAAATTGAGTGGGTGGCAGGGTCAGGCTGTAGATGAGAGGAGATCTGGAGAGTTTTCTTTCTGTGGACTGTCAAACTTATAGTAAGTGAAGCCATAATGAATTCTCTAAAAATCTTATGCATTACACCAGCCTGAAAGAAACTTTTACCTTCTTCATCTCAAGTTTTTTATTTTCTTCTGGAAATGACCCACAACCCAATAGAACCACAACCCCCTGCCAAATCCCCAATCAGTGCTGCTTTTCCTCTGAGCCTTTCAGCACCCCACTTCACTTTTAATTGTTCCAGTGCAGCATATTTCTGCTCCCAGATGACAGATTATCAGGCACTATCTTCCCTCCTCCCTTGTGTTTCTCATCCCTTCTCCTGGCTAGCAGTGATATATTCTTGGCCTTATATTCTCTGGCAATTGACCTGTGAGTTCCTCTTTTTCTGTTATGAATCGTCTCATGTCTGTTCTGCCTTCTGCTCTCTATCACAAATGCTGCTTTCTGTTCTCAGCCACATTTGGGGTTTTTGTTTAGTTTTGTTGAGGTTTTTTGTTTGTTTTTCTTTCTTTTTTTTTTTTAGTTTTTAGTTCCTCATCCCTTTTTCTGATTAGCATTGTATCTGTGTTGCTTTTGCGCTACAGAAAAATAAAACAAAACCAAAAAAACTAAAAAAAACCCCAAACCAATCAAAAACCCTAAGCAACCTCCCATGAAAATTCCTACTTGTGCTGCCTTCCTTTTCCTGAGCTTCAACATATAGACACCACTGACGTGACTTCTTTATTGCAACTGACTGCACACTCGCCTGACTCCACACATCTCGTCTGACATGCTCCTCCTTGCCTACAGATCCTACAGGCTCTGTAACATCAAACATAAATTATCAGAGAGAAAACGTTACTGCTTCAATATGTACTGTTCCCTTTTCTACTGTTCAGTATACAGCAAAAAATAACACCTTCCCAACAGAGCATCCTGCTGGTGTTGGTTAGAAGCCTGGAAAAGTACTCATTTTAATTATCTATCTTCTGCTGTTTGAAAAGCACCAATGTTGCTGTTGGGTGAGATTATTCTATGGTTTGTGGAGGTCTGATTGCATTAGAACCAGCCCTGCTTGTAGCTCAGAGATTGTAGCTGGGCAAAAATTGCTTGATATGAGTGAAAAAAAACAAACAATTCCCCCTCCCCAGACTGGCACATTTTTTTTCATGTTAAAGCTCAGAAGAGCTCTGCTAGTCATGGCAGTACCTCACAAAGTAAGGTGGCATTCCTAATGAATAACCTGACTGCTTAACTGGGATAAATAGATGTTTGCAACCCACTATGATTTTTTTAAATTCCCTGGTGGTGAGTTGACTCTGGCTGGATGCCAGGTCACCAAGTTGTTCTTTCTCTCCCCTCCTCAGCTAGACAAGGGAAAGAAGATATAATGAAAGGCAAACCAGACAAGACTTAGGGAAATAGGTTTTATTTATTACCAATCAAATCAGAGTAGGATAATGAGAATGAAACCCAAACCTTAAAGCACCTTCACTCTCCTCTTCCTCTCTTCTTCCCAGGTTCAACTTCACTCCCAATTTTCTTTCCTTCCTCTCCTACCAAGGAGCAGCAGGATGGGAATTGGGGGCTACCATCAGTTCATCACACACTGTCTCTGCCTCTCCCTCCTCATGCTCTTCCTCTGCTCCTGAGTGGGGCTCTCCCATGGGAGACAGTCCTCCACCAACTTCTCCAGGATGGGTCCCCCAGGAGGCACAAGTCCTGCCAGCAAACCTCCCCCAGTGCAGGCTTCCCACAGGACATCCCCCAGCTCCGTCTCCATGAGCTGCAGGTGGATCTCTGCCCCACTGTGGACCTCCACAGGCTGCAGGGGACAGCTGCCTCACCATGGTCTGCACCATGGTCTGCAGGGGAGCCTCTGCTCCTTCCCCTCCTTCACTGGCCTTGGTGTCTGCAGAGTTGTTCTCTCACATATTCTCCCTCTGCCCTTCTCTGGCTACAGTTGCTGTTGTGCTGTTTCTTTCCATTTCCTAAATATCACAAATCACAGAATATTCTGAGTTGGAAGGCACCCACAAGGATCATCGAATCCAGCTCTTAAGTGAATGATCCATACAGGGATCAAACACACAAAAAATATGTTCTCCCAGATGCCCTGCCACCATCCCTGATGGTTTCAGCCTTAGCCAGCAGTGGGTCTGGCTTGGAGCTGGCTGGCATTGGCTCTGTCAGATACAGGGAATCTTCCAGCAGCTTCTCACAGAAACCACCCCTGTAGCCCCTCACACCACTACCAAAAGCTTGCCATGCAAAGCCCAAAGGGGATGGACTTGCATCCTTCCAAAAACCTGTGAATTGTGATACCCATCTCTGACAATGGGAAATATTTTCCCAGGATGAAAATTTTTGTAAGAAAAAGAGCTAAAGAATTTCATTATGTGTTACAATAAGAGATAGAATATTAATAAACAGTTGTACCTCATTCTCTCTGCATTGTTTTCCCTCTCGTAGAGTCACTGCAGGAGAGACAACTGGATGGTGACTCATTTGCAGGGGAAAATGTGGTTAGTTTATCTGACATTATATTCAGAAAAAAAAATGAGTGAATCAATCAAATAAATTATTTTCATTTACTCCTTTGGTCTCTTCCCAACCTTCCTCTCCCTCAGGAAACTGGTGGCTACAAATACTTAAAATCATATGGAAGTTTTTCTAATGCCAGCACAGTATCGGCTTTGCCACTGCTGATCCATGCATTATAGCAGAACATCACTTGCCGAGAGAAAAACACCAGCAGTAATAAAAGGCCAGTTTAACTGTTTTCACTCTTGACTTCTTAGGGTTTTTTCTCTTCCTCTGTTTCATTCCTTCTTAATTTATTTTCAAGTCAGTATAGTGTATTGATAAAGAAGTCCTTCACAGCCAAAATGTATTGAAAGATGAATAGGTCTTCATCACCAAGGCCAGGCTTTTCTACAGTCTCTCAGTTTTTCATTCTAAAGAGGGTAGGACTGACTGGCTCTTTTTCCCTATTATACCTCCAAAGGCACACAACATCTTGAAACTTTTTTACTTTTCCTTTGTGCTACTTCTTTCTCCCTCTATCACATTCAGGTATCCTTTTCGCTCCCTACACTCTTAGTAGGCTTTTTTTCCTGAAAGCACATTCTGAACCCTTTACTAGACTGAAAGTTTGTGAGATGGATGTGACTGCATACCAGGAAAAGCAGACTAAGGTACTGGGCCTGTGTTAAGTACCTCAGATGGACCAAGAGGTGACCAAGGAAGACTTATAGAAGGAAATTGTTATTATCTGCCATACCAACCCTTAAAGAAAATGAAGAAAACATATTTTCTGTATCCTGAAGTTTATTGTCTGAGATAATAAAGAGGAGAATGATCCAGGGTGGTATGTGGAGCAGAATGGTGAATGTGCTTCGGGAGATTTGGGTGTTCCGTAATAACCTCATACTGTGGAGAGAGTGGGCTCTGCCTGTACTTGTTTTGCCAAACAGGATGGCTGTTAATCAAGAAACCCATCCTCCTTTCACTGGCAATGACATTCCTGCTTTCTCACAGGCTCTGCTATTTTCACAATTTTGGAAGAAATATGTAGTAAAAATGCATTCACCAGTGTACAGGAAAATTCACAGGAAAAAAACTCTTCTCCATTGCTGGCATATAGAAACAGTTTCAGGGATCTCTGCTTCAGATTTTTAACTTGCCCTGGAGTCTGAATGCTGCCATTGCACTTCTGAGTACCTACATTAATCAGGACTATAAAACATAAAGAAAATTATGAGTATCTACGAGAAAATTCATTTCTGCTGCAACTTGTTAGCAGCTGTGGTACAGCAGAGCTGCTGCATTGTCAAGAGGTGGATTTACACAGCACTCTACTGGGTACTGGTGGGCTTGTTTTCCAAGCTCTGTGAAGCAAAGCAAGTGCTGCCTATGAACAAGTTCACCTTCCTTTACCTCACTACTGCTCTGAACTCTAATCCCTGCTTTTGGGGAAAGCACTGGAGAGCCTCCTTCTTTCCAACCATAGCAAACTTGCAGCAATATCTGGGTCTTGCTCAAAGGCAGATGGCAGCTAATGCCTGGCTGGAGGGGACAAGGGAGTGGAGGCTGCTGGTGGCATGACCAGAACCATGTTCATGCTGGCAGCAGTTATGCTGTCATTTGCTAGTGCCTAGAGCTTCTGGCTGATTCCCAGCACAAATGTGGCAGCACTTAGACCCCCTCTGTGAGCTGAGCCTGTTTGAATGGGGCTTTCCTGCTCTCACCTACCTTCACCTGCTGTTTGAAGAACCCATGTAATTGCTGTGATCAACACAGTACATTTCAAAAAGACTTCCTTGAAAGCACATGGCCTGTAAGAGCCATAGTTATTGCCCTGGAGATGAATTAGAAATTGAGTTATATATCAAGGAACAATTGTTTAGGTCAGCTGAAGTAGGCACAGCCATTCCCTTCTTTCTTTAACCTGCCTCTGGCTAGGCTGTCTGGTTCTGCCCCAAAATGCTGCTAAAGTGTCTCTGTGCCACGTGGACTTATAAATTCTCCTTTCATTGTGGCTTGTAAACACACAGAAATAGTGGGGAATTCTGACCACGTACTCTGAATTTTGCATTTTGTATTGCCATGATTTCACCAGCTGGCTCATACAGCTGAAATGGCCAGAGGCTGCACCCAAAGTCTGAGTGTCCCAGTGCTGGTGTATTTCTGCTTTTTGTTCCAAAATTGGGAAGACTTGCATCTTTCTGGTCCTGGTGGGGACTGAGACCCCACATACAGTACTTGGAGTATGGTGCTAAGGGTTTCCTCTTATTAACCAGACCACAAACCATCTGTCAGGCCTTTTCAGTCACTAATTTAAAGGACAGATGGATCACCATGAAAATAATTCCAGCTAATTTAACTTGTCAAATACAACTGTCTAAACCCTATCAGACCTTGCTGGAAAATATGCACTAAACAATTCCAGAAAAAAACCAGTCTTTGGAATAGCTAAGATGTTTAAAAACAAGTTAAAGCTATCCCAAGTGAAATTGCTGGATGCGAGATTGCTCCTTAAATTCTCAAGTAGAACTATTTTTTTGGTCTTGGAGCCTCAAAAAACTGTTCAAAAGGATCCCTTTGGAATCTTAGTTGATGATGCCTTGCTCATGTCCTAGCATCCAGGAAGGAATGGTTCTCTTATATCCAAATGAGATACTTCCTGCAGTTAAAGCATGCCATGAAGGAAATGGCAATTAGCTATTGAATCCCACAGCAGCAATAGCTGTGTGTAAAAGTCAGTCATGTTGTTGCTGTGAAAATTGTTTACTTGTTAATTTTTAAAATATGACCTTAGCATTACTCTTTCCATGATCTTGGAAATATTTAGCAAGATTTCACTTCCTGTAAATTGTTTGATGTAGGACAACAGTGATTTATACACATGTAAGTATGCATATATTATTATCTGAGTGCGACTTCATGGCTGCTGAATCAAAAGTGTTGTGGGAATCAGTTAATCATGAGAGTATATGTACTTCAAACACTGCACTCTTAAATAGATCACTTGCAACTTTCTCATCTTTGACCACTAATCGCAGCGGGCAGCTCTGAGTTAAATAACCTGCAGGGCAAGAATTATTTATAACAGATTACACACATAGGACTTTGATACATTTTTTAGTGCTGTGGATGAGAACATTAAACCCTAGAGGAGATGGTTACATCTGTAATCGCAGCTTGAAATACCCTTGCTGTAACAGGTGACACCACGTATCACAAATATCAAATGTGTAATATTCTTTTTGTACTTGCCTGAGAGTAATGAAATCTTTGAAAGTGCTGGGAGGCACATCCATGCAGAAATACGTTTGCCCTGAAACTGCAAGTCTGGGGAGTTTCCCTGCACACGTCTTGTGTGAGGTTCTTCTGTTACGAGAAGCGAGTCAGCGTCTGTGCGTAAGCACAAGCGTGTGTCTGTGCGCGTGTGCTCGAGGAAAACGTCACCTCAGACTTTTTCTTACTTTTTGCATTGACTGAGATAAACCCTGTGTTCCTCTCAGTAGACTGTCAGAAGAAAGATATTTATTCAATGCCAAATATAATTGAGTCTTTTAGTCTTAATAATGTCTTTATTGTAAAATTTAAGGAGGAGTTCTATCATCTAGCAGAGCTAGAATTTTAACCAGCGTAAATTAGCTTAGAGCTTCTGAGATCTGTGAAGATGCTGTGCAATAGATAATCATCTCTTTTGTGTGTGGATGCAAAAAGGGAAAACATATATTACACGGTACAAAAAGAGAAAGGGCAAGAGAGCGGAAGAGAGAAGTGAGAAAGAGGAAGTTTTTTCCTAAGAGGCAAAAGTTAATTTCTCCAGTGTTCAAGATTTTGGGGAATAAGGAAATATTTGCACAATACTGATTATCTGATTGAAAAAATATAGTTGAGGGAGCCCATCCTCATTAAGTAACTGGCTGAAAAAGCAGAAGTGCAGCATTTGGAGCTGATAACTGAGAGGGCCATTCTGGGAAGTTTCCCCTCAGATTAGTCAGAGCGGAAACAAAGCTCATTCTCCAGACGTGCCATCAGTTGTGAAGCTTGTTAGGATCCTTCTTAGTACTGAATAACCTGTGTCTGAGAAACCAGAAACAGTCAAGTTTTGCTACAAGGTGCAGCAGTAGGCACTACCTGTCTCCCTCTCTGGAGTTCAGTATTCCCATCACTTACCTGAAATCCAATTTTCAGGTGCATCTAAACAAATGTAGGTGTTTTAGAAGAGTTATACAAAACTCAGTTTATTGCTGCTTCCTCCTAAAACTAGGCACTTGTGATGGATTCTGTTTTGAAATTGTATGTGGACATGAGAAAGGTTTTTGTGATATTATATTTGCAAGGGCCAATCTGTAGTAACCAAAACCTACTATAAGGAGGCATTAACTGAAAAAAGTTTTATATAAAAGCTTTAAAAACTCATGAGATTCAACACCCTTGTATGTTTTTCTACATCATCGCTAAAATGTAAAAACTACTGTTTTCTGAAGGAAAAAGTTTTCATCTTGAAAAGTAGGGTACTTCAAAAAGTGTCTAGAATTTGAAATTGGCAAAATTAAAATTTTTATTTGTTTCTGTATACTGTAATTTTCTTGGGCTTTTAAGTTCATTAGAAACTTTTAAGAGTTTGTTTCACTTGATTTTTGTCAAGAACATTTTTGTTCACCTAGAAGCTTGTGTGGAATGGGCTTACTTCTTCCCCGGTTGCTGTAATGATTACAGACAATGAACTCATCTGTTCAAGTGAAGCTTCATCATTTGGAAATTTATGACTTTAGGAAGCTCTCCTAATACTTTTTTATGCATCTCTCTTCCCTTCCAGAGGATTAGAGAGAAATGAAAATGCTGCATTATAACTACAACTGATATGTATACTAAACATTATGAAAAGCAGAAAAATTTAGAGTTGTTGGGCTGGTTTCAGTCTTAGCTTGCCCCTTTATCTCTGTCAATTGTCAGGTCCTCTGAGTAGCAGGTGGCACTGGGTAATATGTGTTCTCCATATGCTTTCCTGTAACCTGGACCCAGCAGAGCAATAACTACATTTCTGAGCATTTAGCCTTGATCTGTCCCACGTCTGTTCCCAGTTAATTTCATAAGTAATTACAGGTAGGTGGTATTTAGCCTTCAGTTCATTTTAGAAGGAGCAGTCTCCCTGTTCCTGTGATGAGGTTCCCATATTGATGTGCCCAGTATTTGTACCCTTGGTTTGAAGCAATTGTTATCATGCCCTGATGAGCCTTTCCTGTTGCCACTGTAGCCTTGAAAGCTGGAAATTGCAAGTGCTGCAGGTGGTGAGCAGCAGGGTTTGATTAATCCAGATTCCATTTTCTCATAGTTGAAAAAGGATGGGGGGAAAGGCATGCTCTGCAGCTGAATGTCAAATCTACTCAGAGGTACTGCAGCCATGGGGGTGATGATATGGGTCACACGGTAATTTTTTTTGAGCCAGGAATATTTAGTGAGACTATACCAGAACATTTTCAGGGAGCATTGCTTTCATTTGAGGTTATGTAAGAGCTCATTGAGAAGGCCGGACTGCAAGGCAAGTGCTGTTTTTTCCATTGCTACATTAAAAATGTGATTTTCACCAGAGCTAGGCTGAGCTACAGGCTGATAACATGAGACATAGGAGTGGCATGAATTTGGTGCTCAGATCTGTATCAGAGGATCATGCAATCTTCATGCAATCAGGAAAACACTCAACTGCTGTCCATGAAGTACAGCCTTGTGGTGAAAAAATAATAATATATAGTATAAGAATAATACCCAGAAATGAAGAAGATTTTCATAAATACCAGTGGCAGCTCCATCACTTTCTTGATTCCCATTTGCTACGGATTCACTGGTGTTTGAGTTTTTTGTTTGTGGGGTTTTTTTTTGTATTTTTTTGTGCTTTAATTTAATGACATTCCATATCCTTCTCTGTTGCCAGTACTGTAGCATCACACTTCTTTCCCATGCTCATGAAAAGTGAGGAGGCTCTTTTTATGCCATGTGACATCATGCTAAGCATATAAAGTCAGGGAGAAAAAGGAAAGGGTCACATTTGGAGGGATGACTTTTGTCTTCCCAAGTAACCCTTATCTCAGATAGACCCCTCCTTTCTTGGAGATGGCTGAACACCTGCCTGCCATGGGAAGTAGTGAATGATTTTCTTGTTTTACTTTGCTTGTGTGTGCAGCTATTGCATTACCTGTTCAACTATCTTTGTTCCAACCTACAAGTTTTCTCACTTTTACTCTTCCAATTGCCTCCCCCACCCTAGCAGGGGTGTGGTATTTAGCTGCCAGCTGGGGTTAAACCACAGCAGCTCTTCATGGTGTCAAGTGTGGGGCTCAAAGGGTTCAAGATAATGACAGATTGGATTGGCATGAGCTAGATTGAATGTATAGCTGTTATTACTGGGTAGCTATTATTCTGCAGGCTCTGTGCTTGCCATGGCACTTGCTTGCCTTACTGCTACCATCTGCATTGACTGGGGCACAGAATGGCATTGGCTGAGTGCAGTTATTTCCTGTAGGGATTGTGTTCAGTTGCAGCTGCCCATCAGCTAAGTCAGGCATCATCCTGTGCTCTTGTGTGTAATCACAGCACAGAGCTGCACCCAGCTTGTGTCTCTTTAACAACAGGATTTTTAAGCAGCTTATTTTCATGCTGTTGGTAGCTCCTTCTACCACTAATTGGTTTTATAGGCACACACCTTGCTTGGATCTGTATCACAAGGAGGGGAATGAAGAAGCTTTAATAGGCACTGCTATGCTTATTGTGTAGTGTATTTTATGGACTTGCAATCCCTTCCTCTTGTTCTCCAGCCTTGGTTCAGTATTAAAGCAGCTGCTTATGTAGGACAGTAATCCTGGAGAGTGATCACTGGTGAACAGAACACTCAAGCTCACATTGCTGTGCATGTGCTCAGGAGAATCCTGTCACACTTCTGCAGAGTAACATAACATCAGCGTTTCTAGATGTTTGCATGTACCCCTCAGCAACCCTATCATTCCTCTAACAGGATTCACTTTGTTATAAATGAAATGTCAATTTCATCGAATTAATAATTTGCGCGAGCCAAATTATTAATATAAAAACAAATAAAATTTATTTTAATCAAATTGACAATCTTAATAAGCCACTATAAAGGAAAACAGGGCCAAGTCTAGGTTCTTGACTCTGGGTGACACATACACAGCTCTGACCACCAGCAGTTCAGAGAGGTAAGCGCACACCTTTGAGGTGTTTGAGTCCAGTTTTTATACTGTTTTTCTTGCTCCTGGCTAGGAAATCTTTTGTCCTTTTCACTTCTGATGATCCTCTGGCCCAGTGCTCAGTGGTCCATTTAGATGTTGATTTGTCCAAGGATTCTCTTTGTGCTCTGGTTGATGGTTTCCAGTAACTCATCTCAGCGTATGATGATCTTTCCGAGAAATCCTTATATGATTAAAATGAAGTGTCTCGAGCAATAGGTCCACTCATCAGCAATGTCCAAGGAGCAGCAGATCCTATCTCTTACTTCTTTCAGATGGAAAAAGATTCTTGTTGGGTAAGATGAAATCATAGGAGGTTGATGGGTCTGAGGTCATCTCCCCTGAGCTTGCCTGCACTTCTTATGTTAATTAGTACCTTCCTTGAGCAAGATGTCATGAGACTTGCCAAGGTGTACTCTGAACACAACTAATTTAAACATATATACAATTTACAAGATATATTTCACATTTTGGATTCCACATTAATAACTTATTCCATTTATAGTATTTTAATTTCTTATGAATTTTGACCTATCTATAACAACTTGATGCCTTTTTTGTCTCAGATGTTGTCATGATCCGCTCATACAAGCAGGGGTCATGATGGTTCATTTATTGGTCTCAGAGTGCAAAAGACAGAAGGGATTTTCAGTTTTAATCAAAACAGTGCACTTTTATTAAGTGACAACAGCACAGTAATGTGATAGAGGAGAGAGAGAGAGAGAGAGAGAGAGAGAGAGGAAAAAGTGTGTGGGGGGGGAGAATAGCTACCAACGGATGAGACAAAGTCCTTATGGTCCTGCCAATAGATCCATCTTCTTTCCATGGGGAGATCTCATCTTGGTTAATTTAGAAAGTCCCTTTATTGTCCTTTTCAGAAGTGAGAGGCAACCAGAGAAGAAGTCTACAGCCATTGTTATGAGGCCCATAGCTTTGGGAAACAGGTACAAGACAAGGGCACAGGACAGGTCATTCTTTTTTGCTCCAGCACAGTTTTTCCCACTTTGGCAGCAAGAAATGGTGCCATGCACCGTGGCCTGCACTAATTGTCCTCAGGAATCTGTACCAGTTCCCAGCTCAGGCAGACCTGCAGGCAGCACTTGGCAGACATCCCACCTCAGCCAGGCCAGAACTCATGTGCAAAGTTTTTTAAGGTTTCAGTCTCTCTCCTTGTCGATGATCGTGAGGCAGATGAGGGATCTTCAGACTGTCTCTTACAGAATGTGGAACTTCCTCAAGTCCTTCAAATCCAAACCAGTGTCAACTCTGTGGGGATGGCAAGTACATACCTGCATCCATGGGTGTTCTCAACTTCCCTGTGGCTGGGCCAGTAGGACATGGTGCTTGTCCATCCCAGCTGATAGCTGCTCTGCATCTCCATCACTGCCACAGTGCATCCCTTCCTTGGGGATTTGCTAAGTCTGAGCTGCTCCCTTTCCAGCCAAACTGTTCATTTTTTATTTGTCAGTGTTTGGTGGCTTACAGTGACTCTTGGGAGTTAGGGGAGACCATCTGAATTGTTACTGGCAGGGAGGACGAGATAAGTAGGCTAAAGAGAGTGGGGAGTAATCTCTCTGAGTTGTAACTGAGAGAGCAAGATAAATCAGACCTTGGACAGTTGGTGTCAGGGAGCAAACCAGGGCTCTTAATTCACACACATGGACATGCATCAAATAGGAACCCTGCCCATCTTCACAGGTGGCTTTCCCACAGAATATGGAAGGAGGGCAGGAATCAGGGAATGAGGAATGCACTTGGCAAAGTGCTGTATTAAAACTGAATACCTCCTCTGCCCTGTCCTACAGAAACTGGTGTAAGCCTGGAAGAGTACTATGAAAGCTCCCATTCAGTGGAATTTTCCACTTGGTTAATATACATATGCATGCTGTGTGCTGCTGGGATGCTGGCAGAGAGGATGCAGGGACTACAGAGTGAGTGGCTTCTTTGGTGCTTTAAGTACAAAAAAAAATAGAAGTGGATAATGATAAGAAAGGGCTTATAAAAGCTAGCTCTTGAAAGTGCTGAAAAATAGCAGTTATTCAGGGAGTGATTGGCAGGGTTTCACAAAAGACTACTTATCAGAGACCCCACACATCAAGCTGAAATAGTGATTTTTGTATTTCTATTTTTTTCAAATTTTGTATTCATTAGGATTGATATAAGGTTGGTAAAAAGCCCCAACATTTCTGACAGTGCCATCAAAGATTGGCACTTGCACCTTTCATTTTTCTCTGTGTTGAATCTCTGCAGATCTGTAACCTAGGGGAACAGAAGACACCTGCAGCTATCTGAATATACTGGAACACAATGTGCACTGTGGAAGGAGCTGATCCCAGGTTCCCCACTAATCTAGCTGAACTGTGTCACTGGAAATGCTAAGCTCCTAGAGAAAATAAAAAAAAAAGCCAATGCAACTTCTCCTTGCTGTTTTGGTTGTGTTTTAGGAATCAGAACTGGCTGTGGGTTCCTGCCACCATGGAGGTATTAAAAGCTGTGAAACCCTGGTAGTCAAGCATCTCCTTGATGCAGATGAACACCAGATGGGGTAAGACCTTGATTTTCGCCTGAATAAAATTGCTTCCTGATTACATGCTGGCTCTGATAATCACCATTTACATTTTTTCTTAAGCATTGTATGGCAAATCTGGAACATAAATTTCAGTCAGAAAATTGGCATGTCTTGGAATACTGCAAAAGCTATATTGTTTCTCCAGGCCTAAGACTTTCAGAATAAGAAGGTAAATTGGAATGAATGAAGAAGCTTTTTTCATGAATTTATGGTGCATATATCTCTTTTTACTTTTTTCCTAGGTCCAAGCAATGTTCTCCACATATTTGTGGCGTCATTAGGGCCCCACACGTTATAAAGTTCATGCTTGTGAAATGATGCATTTGCTTTCTTGAATCCAAAATTTGGCACAGGAAGGTAATTTAAAACTTGAGTTTCTTAAGAGGAGTCTCTAAAGCTACCTTGAAAAGAAGACGACAAAAGGGAGCTCAACCCTCCTATTCCCTACTGATGTCAACTTCATTTCTAAAGAAAGCTTCACCTTCCTTCCAAAGGTCAGATTACCTAGGAAAAGTGAAATTTTAGTTTCTTAAAGGAAGTTTCCTAGCAGGGCACTTCAAATAGTGTATTTTTCTGTTCTAGTCTGTGTCTCTGAGCCCCAGCACCCCCTTCACTTTGCTCCAGATAAAAAAGCACGTTGTGCTTCTTCCTGTTACTCATCAGTATTACAATGCTTACTTTGAGTTTGTTCCTTGCTAAAAGCTGAAGAGATGACCCACTGTAAACAACAAGATCTCTGCTGCCAAGACCAGTTTTGCATACTGAGTTTTGTATTTAAAAAGACTTGAAAAAAAGTGAGATCGATTTATGGATTATAAAATATGAAAAGGAAAAGAAAGAAATTTTATTCTTTTATTTGTATTCTATTGTCCCTTTTTTTTTTTTTTTTGTGGGAAGAATAGAAAAGGGAAAATAAAAACGGAAGAGGAAGAGTGTGTTCTTTTCCTGATCTCAGGGGCCATGAATATTTTTAATATGAAAACTGAGATGTTCATACAAATCTCAGATGCCAAAGTAGGGCTTTAGGTAATACATGTAACTACTATCTAAGCATATTTTTGTGAAATTTCTATGCAACCTACATAGGAATCTCATAAAAATATAGATATGAATTTTGTTACGCAGTTATCTATTTATCTTTCTATCTCATAAGACAGATTGTGAAAATGTCATTAATTGGCAATACTTGTTATTTATGCAGTGCTTAGCTATGTTTAAAAAAACAAACCCAAAACTCCACAGATATTGCTCTGGTCTACCAGGACCAGTCTAATGCTACCAGAATCAGTTGCAAATGCAGGACTCCCTACATTCAATTACTTTGAAGAGGCTCTTAAAACATTTATTTCAGAAGATCTTTAATTAATTTCTTCATATAATGAATGACAATAGAACTTTCATCCCCCCCACCAAGGGTGTGTAATTCTAATGCCACTTTCAAGGTGTATAGCTTGCATAGATAATATGTGTTGGACAAGCATAATACATAATAGTACAGAAATGCAAGTAATACTGCAGGTATTTTAGGAGCACAGGTGAACCAAAGGAAGATTAATGGGATTTGACAACTTGACAAAAATGCCGCTCCACAAGGACATCCATCTCTAGAGTCTTAGTTCTATATTACTGTCAGGAGAACAATCAGTGAAGTAAAATATGCCTTTGATGAGTGTAATTTGGCAACAATTTGCAAACATGATAATGTGCCTTGTTAATTCAAGGGCATTTGACATGGCTATCTTGACATTTTCATTACAGGAGCTGTCAAGAATAATCTGGAAGAGTAAAAGAGTCTTATTGGAAAATGCCTACTTATCTTCAGTAATCTAATAATCTATAATGGTTAGGTCAAGTAATTTTTGATGATACAGCCCTTAATCCTCTATCAATTACTACTTTTTATTACAGCTGAGCTGCTGAAATGTATACAGCTCTTCCTGGAATTAAAATGAACAGCTATAGCTCTGCTCTGAATAGTGCACTATAGCCAAAGAGACAGCAGCTCCCTTTCTCCACCACCACCTCCCTAGAATTCAGCTGACTGCAAAAACAAAAGGTGCTGAGCCCATTGCACCTCATGCCAAATGTCTGGTTGTGTCATAACACATATCCACAACAAACTGAACGAAGATTACTGCAGAAGCTTTTTGTTGCTTTTCCTAATCTACACCTACTTGACTTTGCCTTTCCACGTTTCTAACTAGCTAGCTACTCTAATAGCTGTGGATATATTTTCTAGATAATTGTGAACATCTCTATGGGCCACAACTTTTTAAAATACCAATCAGTCTGACACTAAGTCCCTTCCCCAGGGAGAAGGGGACCTCTTGCCTGGGAGCCATGAGGGCCTGCTCAGAGCAGGGAGATCCCAGTACTGAGCAGAACAGTACCAGGTTGTCACATGCATATTGATCCCTTGAAGTGTTTGGGGTAAAACAATAAAAGTACACAACAGTAATAAGCCAAAGTACAAATTTCATAGCCCACCAGCCACCCTGAAAAGTTGCAGTTCTCCCTTGATTTCATTCCCATGGATGGACTGGCTTCAGAGGCTTTGTTTGGTAACGACATAGTGATAGCTTTACTGATGCTGCAGGCTAGTACTGCAAGGGTCCAGTTGTTTATAAAAAAGTGAGTAAATCAAAACTCAGTGTACTTCATATCAGATGAAGACTGTATTTTAGTCCTTTCTCTATGTGTAGGACTCTCCAGAAGTCTAAAACAAAGATGCATATAATGACCCTGCAAATAAGATCTGTGTAATTCAAAGAATGAAATTAATTCATCAAGCCCTGGCTTTGTTTGTCACTTACCATCACTGTAGTTCCTTTTCATCCCTAATTTTTGCTCCTCTCCAGTATTTCCTTTAAAGAGTTTTATTTAGAGGAAGAAATAAAAAGAGGGTTTTATGCATCCATTATTTAATGATGAACTTCTATCCTAGGGGAAAATAGGAAAGAAGGATTCTGATGGCAGAGTGAAGTGAATTAAAGATCAAAAAATTTCCTAAATTTGGCTTAGAGTTTATGAGTTAATTTGCATAACTCTGGTTTTAATGTCAGTGACCTCTTTCCTGATTCACTGTTGGGATTTTTTTGTTTTCAAATTTAATTGCTTGTGTATTAATTTTCACAATTCTGGAGCCAGCATCCCTGTGAAATCTAATTTAAGGACTGCATTTCCTCTTTGGAAAATAAGAGGCAATTTCATGAAGAGAAGGAAAAATCAAGAACAATGCAATTTTTTATATAACATTCTTTTATTTCTTTTCAGAGCAGCATTTCTTTTCTAGGCCTTCTTAGGAGGGGCTATTGTCTTTACATACTTGCCTGCATGCAGTTTTTGGAGTCTCACCATCACAAAAGGCCAGAAGAGGCACCACAGGCTGCTCAAACTTGCCTACATGGACCTGATGCAAAAGGGGTACCACAGTGACTGGGCTGGGCAGAGGGAATTCTAGCCTGCTCCACCTCCTTGCTGGTTGATGTTTCCTGGAAAGAGCAAAGTAGCCTGCACTTCGTTCTGTTGTAGGAGCAACTAAATTATACTTCACTGGAGGTGTCTTAACATAGTGTGTATGCAAGGCATGTGCAGAGTTTATTTTTCAAACACAACTCATTTCAAGGATGAGAATCTGGTGCCAAAAGTTCTCTAACCTGCTCTCTGTGGTTTACTTTGTTCTCCTCTTCTCAGTGCTGGTGGTGTGGCCCCACAAAAGCTGCACAGTCAGCAATGCTGCTGAGCACAGCGTGAAAGCGAGCCTGGGGGGACACAGCATCTCATCCCACAGGAGGGAGCTGCTTGAATTTCCCTCTGAAGAAACATGGGCATCAGCAGCTGTGAGCAGCAGGGCAAACCACAGCACTAGGGTCCTTGTTGCCAAGCCTTTGCTCCTCACTGTGGGATGGTGAGTGGGATGAGCAAACTATGGGGCTCAGCTGAAGGATAAACATCCTCTTGCCTTCACCAAGTGACAAGACAACAGTTTTTACATCACAGTTAACCACACATCCAAGATATATCTCAGCAATTCCTCTTCCCTATCTTCCTCTTAATTTCTCATCATTTTTCCTAATAAGGTTATGCCAAGCATCCCTGCTAAATGAGGCCTGTGTACCTCTGCCTTTATTTTCTTGGCTTCCTTCCCTCTTCTGCAAGAAAACAAAAGACAACGAAAAGCTTCCAAAAGAGAGTATTTAAAAAGCTTTATTACCATAAAATGAAGCCCAGAGTAGGACAAAGAATTGTAGAAAATGCACATTGCTGAGTAAAGATGTAATGAATGTTTAATGAAATTATGAGAAGCTTATGGATGCTCAAGTGCCGGTGCCTTTTCGTTGTCGAGGACATCCTAGAAAACATACAAAGGTGTCTGAAAAGGCAGTAGGAGTTTTGTGTGATGAAGAACCTCCCCAGGGAGTAGCAAAGATTGTGTAGATGTGATATAATAGAATACAGAATCTTCTGGTTTCCAATTAAGCTGGTTAGAGCACAGTGCTCCCACATAAACAGAGCTCTAAACTTGACTGTATTACTGGCAAAACAGGAGTCATTACCTTCCACATCTCTTTTCTAAGGGCTTCTTCATTCTTGGCTCCTAATTTCTTTACTTGTGTAAAACAGCCTGGCTACATCACAGATAACAAAGTGAGGCCTATTTTTACTGTAGGAGGAAATTACCTTTGGCCCAAAACCAGGTTTTTTTTTTGAGGGCATACTTGTCTCCTTCCACAGCGGTGATGGGTAGCCATGAAGTGCTGCCCACCCTAAACACGAAGTGTTCACACCATGGGAAAGCTTGCAAGTACAGAAAGAGCAGTACAGGCCATAGGAGCTAAAGGCCTAAAATATATTTTACCTAAATCAGAGGAGCAAAAAAAAAAATATGATTCACAGTCCTAACCTTGAAAAATGATGCCTCTTCTGCTCTGCAGAGAAGAAACCTCAAAGAAATCACTTCTCTGCATGGCTTGAAATCAAGTTAAAGAACTAATCTATGCTTCTGACAAGCGAAAACACTCCATCTCTGGAAAGAGAAGGAAAGCAAATAACCTTTCAGTCATGGCCTCTGTCAGACTTGCAGGTTCTCCTGTTCTACTATGTAAAACATATCCATGGGATTCTGGATTAAGGCTCCTCCTCTATCAAGACAGGAAACCATTCTGTCAAAATACTCGAGAAACTCACTGCAGAGTCATATTATTACAAGGTCCTTTCTGGCAAGCAAGAAAGCCACTATCAAAGGCTTTTCTGACCTTCATGGGGACATTATACTTTGGATGCTGCTGCTTCCAGTTCTCCCTCTGTGCTTCTGACTGGAATAAAAGGCCCAAGGGTTTTGGCTCTGCTTTGTCACAGCCCTCTTTGCACTATTGTAAACCCTAGCAAGACGTAGGAGACTGCAGACCATATGTGTGTGTGGGGATAGGTTGAGAGATTATTTATTTTAAGGCCAATGCATTATTTTCTGACAGTAACTAACAGGAGAATTACACTCAAAAGATATTCTGGAAAGGTTGACTTTTGCAGAGTCGGGAACACTGACTCACTCCTGCCATCCTCCTAATTTCCAGTGCATGATGCAGAGGTGAAGGAGGAGAAGGATGGGAGTGATGTCTTCCTTTTCCTGTGATAGAAATGAGGGCTGGTTTCTGACTTGGCTCCCTTCCTGAAAATTGTCAGCATGAGATGGGAGACTGCAAATAGCAACACTCAGATAGGTGGCTTCTGGTGTATGGAACAGAGAGGCAAATATTTCATTAGTCTCACTTTCAGACGATTGCTTAAAATACACCAAGACCATACATTCCCCAAGGAAGAGAAAGAAAGGCAAGATGAACTGGTTTTCATATGGTCTTCTCTTACTAAATCTAGAATAGGTAGATTTACAAATGTCACCGGAGATAAGTTTAGTTAAGACACACATACAAAGATACACCTTCTCCAAAGAAGAGGTCTGTTTAAATTCCTGTAAATGCCACATTTCAGCTCTGCTGCTAAATAAGTGCATTTGCTGATGGAAATGTTCCCATTTTTCCTCATGTCTCACGGTGCAAGTGCTGTCCTGTTATTGGTTTGCATCACGTCAGAGTAATGCAGCTGAAATCAATGCAGTAACATTGGAATGCAACTGTGTTTACAGCAATGAAAATGTGAAGAATTGCATTATTTAGGCAATGGAAGAAGGGAAATCAATTTAAAAGAGCTATTTGGAATTGCTGGTGCTTTACTCTTCCTTAGATAAATTATTATTTTTGTATCTGCAAACCAAAAGGCAATTTTACTCTATGGCTACAAGAAGACAATTTAATGACAATATTTGGAAATACTTTAAGTAGTATGAATGCAGAGAAAGCATTCTAACACAAACGAACAAGGTGCCAGATCTGTAATGGTAATGATTTCTTCACAAATACCTTCACTGATGCCTTACAAATGAAAACCAGTCTCCTGGAAAAATTTCATTGAAAAGGTTCAGTTTAAAGTAAAGTTCAATTATTCACAAAGGTTATTATGTAGTGCAGAGTTTTAATAAGGTGTATTCTGTAAAAAAAAATTATCTCCTCATAGAAAAACAAAATCTAACTGGGAAATGGTTTTGTGTATTTTTCTGAAAACTAAGATATTGTGTTTGGAAACATCATCCCTGGTAGCCGTACATTTAAGAATGCAAATTCCAATTAGACGTTCTGAGCTGGGTCACATCACCAGACTAATTCTTGTATCTACACACCCCCAAGACATAAGTTAGGAATGCAGGAAAGCTTAGCAAACCTGCCCAGAGAAGAAGCATGTCAATGTTGTCAGGATGTTTTTCTTTTCCTTAGAAATTAAATAAGTCACAGGCAGGCAAGCAGTTAAGCAAATGAAGAATGAGAGCAATACAAGAAATGATACACAAAGACAAGTGATTGTACCTTCCAATACTCCACATTATAAACTCAAAAAAAGATAACCTCAGCCTTTACTACAGAGTCACTAGCCTAGGTAGGCTTCTTCTAAGTTTCAAAAGGCAAAATTTCAAGGAGAATTTGGATACATCTCCAGATGGGAACTTCAGCAGAAACAAGTACTTATTTCTCTGATGCTTGGAGCAAAGGCAACATGGAGGGCCTACTGTTATAGCATTGTTACATCTAGGTACTAAAATATTGCTCAGTGTAGAAAAATATATGTTAATAAATTTCTGGGGGGAAAATGTCAGCTATATCCCATTGGAAGGGAAAAACACTAACAGCAAGTGGTGTTAGAAATAAACCAGGTGTAAACTGTGTGGCTGCAGACTTCAGGAGAAGAAAATAATACACATTTTGAGTTTAGTTTTTCTGCTGCTGCAAGGCTCTAGTAAGACAATCCCTAGGGTTTTAGGACATTTCAATAGTTTCAGCTATTAAACCCAAGGTTGGAGTGGCTGACATATTTCAAAGGACTGATGATGATGTTGACTAGTAAAAAGCCAGAAGAAATGAAGGCTGACTTCTTATTTGAGAAATTGTAAAAAGCTAACAAAAAAAAGCCCCCAGAATCAGTGACAGACCTATGCAGAAAACTACAGTATTCTCAGGAATTTCCCTTCACAAGCAAATGCCTGCAAAAAGGTGAATGTCTCCATATTTTTCACAGTGTTAGTAAATAATCTCAGCCCTACAGCTGCAGGCATCCTGGGTGCAAGGGTCACTCTGGCTTTAGCAGCCAGGCTGTTTCACTAGGCTGTGGAACAGACCCTTGTTGCCTCTCTCACCTCCTAAAAAATACTTCTTTCAATGGTAACACAACACCTTTGCCTTCACATCATACTTCTTCAACTAAGCTCAGCCATGCTCTGACTATATCTCATTTGTCCAAAAAGTGTTTAAAGAGAGGTTTCAAAATGCAAACAGAATCTAATGAAATCTAATAACCACTATTCAGTGGTGTGACCCAAAAGTGTTGAATGAGAGAGAGACCCCATGTTCAGTAGGGAAATACTATGAAAAAACACAATCTGCATTAGGCATTTAATATCAGATGTTGATAATGTACTGTATGACACTGTCCTAGGTGGGAAAAGAAATAAAAGCCTTCACTCTCACAGTGCCAAGCTGCCTACTTACAAAAATAAGAAACTATGCAAAAAAAAAAAAGAACAAAAAAACCCCAAAAAACAGAGAAAAAAACCCACCCAGTCTGTTTTCCTGTGTACAATACACAGTCCTCCCAAAAAGTCTAAGCAAGTGGCCTGAATGAAATTAATAACCACTTTCAATCAGAGGACCTTGCTGTACTCTCTATTTATTTATGTATGTATCTGTGCACACTCACAGGTAATCAGGCAATAGTCAATGACTTTATTCCTAATGTGGCGTATTTTTTCCAGGTCACGAAATGCAGGTTAATATTTGATCTTCTACCAGTAAATCTCCCTATACTAAACATAGAAAGGTTATTCTGGAAAACACATCCTGGCACAGCCATAAACCTACTGAGATAGTTTGTAGGAGGAAAAGATCATTGGTTGTCTGGAGAATTTCATTGCAATCATGTGAATATGCTAATCCCTGTTCCAGTTATTGTCACAGGTGAAGGTACAGATCAGTATTTGAAATATTTGACTTAGGAATTTATTATGATCTCCTATGGACTCTGTTTCACTATCATAGTAGCTGGATGGCATTGATTTCTTCTGTCTCCCCCTGCTTATCTCAAGCTATTTCATTTTGCTTGTCTTATTGATTTTCATGTTCACTTCATACATTATCTTACTGAAAGCTGATAATGAATCAATGTGGCCACCTAAATTCATGTTCTGTTGTAACCCCTGGGAAAGAGCCACTTACAACTATCTATATCAAAATGCACCGAGTAGTTACTGTGCTCATCCAAACAAGGGAAGACATATTTGTCTCAATACAACTCACAGAGGGAAAGCCTCTGTAGTCTTTCCATTCTCTGTATGTATTTTTAAATGCCTGCCATGATAACATGGACTTAAAAGGAAAACACTGGAGCAAGCCAGAGACCTCAGTGTGAGCCCAAGTAGTTCCATTATTAGTGGCTCATTTCACAACCTTCTGCCTGCAGGTTGTATGCCTTTCTCTGAACCCTACCTTCCTGTCTTTTCCTACCTTCAGATGAGGAGCTAGCTCTTATTCTCTGCTTACATTGCCCCTAAAGTGCAGCTGTTATCAGAAAGGTCCCATTAGCATGAAAGTACACACAAAGTATGGATAAAATACTAAATGTGCAAAACAATGCCAGGACAGCTATGATAACAAATTGTCATTATTTTTGCTTCCTGCTGCTCTTAAATCTTTTGGTAATGTTAAAATTTAATGATTACTTCATTCCCATAGATGCACTTGTTTATCCCAGGTGGCCTGCTGCAGTACATCAGGATATTGATGCAGATTTCTGCTGTACAGGGACAGGTCTGGATGAGAAAGGAAGATTTGTAGTTGAAACTGCTGCTTGAAACTATTAACACAGAAAACTAATTTCTACTTAAAGATGCTTTAAATGGATACTTGAAGGAAAAAATATAACATCACAAACACCCTAAATTGACCTTCACCTGAGTGATAGAAAATATTATGTTAAATTTAAGGATATCTCCTAGGAGGTTTTATATGAAAAGTCTGCTTGGCTGAATAAAATTAGAAGGCACATATGTTCATTTTAGAGCTCTCCAACATGAGAGCAAACACTTAAATCTGTATATATAATGTTGAGTGATTACTGTCAATTATTTCATGCCTCATTAATATGTAGACTCACACAAACCTCATCATGACCCTCACTGAAATAGGGTTCAAGCAGACAATTTTCACAGAGGCTTCCATGGTCCCACAGCACAGGGCAATGGAGCCTGCAGTCCCTGTTTTATGTCACCCACCTGTGTTTCCCATGGGACATTGCCCCAACTGTGTCACATCCGGTTCACCTCTGGTTTTTCTGGCTACACACTACAGGACTCCTCAGATGGAATAAAAGTGAGTTTCCATGACTGCATTGTCTGAGCAACCTCCTGTGAAAAGCCAGGCTCAGAGCATTTGGAAAGACTTCAAGGTTTGATTTGTAGAGATTGAGAGTTCTCTCATTTCCATCTAATTCACCAAGGGGCAGACAGCTAAAGGCTTTTCTCATCCCTGAACAGATCATGAACGCACTGGCAACAAACTTCCTGGGTTTACTTTGCTAGAAAACGGCAGCACCTCAGTGTTCCACTGCCTCTTCCACTTGAGCTGTTTACCTGGAAATGCTCTCCTAAACATGGACAGACAGGTTGAAACTCATGCTGAAGAATTACAGAAAGCAAACTGCCAGAGACAAACCAATGCACAAAACCAGTACGCAACCCCTTTGTACACCAAGAGTAGGGTAACCCCTCTGCCAGGGGATGCTTGTGAGAGTGAAAAGGGTTCAGTCATGTGAGGTACCTCTAAACTTGCCATCCCCAACAGCCATCCTTAAATTAGCCTGCCCTGAGACACTCATCAGGCATATGGCTGGGCTGAGCAAAGCCTTGTCCAAGTCTACCTTTCAAATGCACTCAGTCAGGTTCTTGGGCAAGGAATTTACATTCATTCAAGAATTCATTCATTTGAGCAGAAGGAGTAAACCACTCATTTAAAAGCAAAACCAAGTAAATAAAAGAATCAAAAGTCCCTATACTTGATTACCTTTACAAGCTGTTTTGGCTTTAAAATAGACCAAACAAACCAAACCCTAAGAGCTACCATGAAGCTTACTAGCATTGCAATTAAACTGTGAGTTGACAACATTTGGTTTTGTTAGCTCTGACATGGCTAAGTGAAGAAAAGGCTTATATGATATTAAAAGATTTGTTTTACCTGCTCAGAAGCCCTTCCACATTTACAAGGCAAAACATATACCCTCCTCTTGGTTGATTGTTTCTTTTTCCAAAGTCTCAGTTAAGCTTCAGTAAGTGGGTCCCACAGTAATGTCTCTGGACCAGCTACCATCATGATTTACAACTGGGAGAGCAATTCAATAAGCCTTTCTTTTATTCGGTGCCACAGCGACATTTCAAAACCCCTACAGTTCCAGAGGCCTGCACCAGGAGCCCTGCCATGTAAAGTCTGAAGATATTCACAAGCTACACCTTGTATCTGCAGCAATTTAGCACCAGTAGGCAGTGACCACTTGAAAATACACTCACAATTCTTCTAGATAGTTTTATACCAGTGGCCTAATGAAAATGAACTTGTTAGAGCAAATAGTCTGTGAAGGTTTCCTAGGTAATTGTTTTTTAGGCTGTGCTTATATTTTCCAGTTGTACAGGGTGCTCCCTGGTGACCTGCAAGCAGTGGCAGGTCTTAATCCTATTTCTGCTTGAATGACCCCCTGAAAAGTGCAGTTTTTAGTGCCATCTAATGTCTGCCCAGACTGCATAACCTTCTGCTGGTACAGTGTGTTAGATTAATTCCATTCGAGCATGGATTCTCCTGAACCTGCTTACCCACAGCAGGAGTCCTGTTTCATTACCAGTTACCTGCCTCGTTGCAGGAACTTCCCAGCTCATCTCAGCATCACCCTGCAGCCTGAGGGTCCCACAAGTGCCAGTGTCTCCTGTGACTGCTGGCCAGTGCTTCAGGGGAAAAAGGGCAAAAGTACCAACTGCATTTGCTCAGACACTGGGGTCTGGCAGTCAGTTCTAGTACTTTCTGGATCCAGTAGCTGACACTTGCCATGGCACCTAGGAGCATCCAGGAGAGGGGCTGGGAGAGGCTCAGCTCTAGGCTGAGTGGGGTTGGGTGCCTGTTTTGGGGGTCCAGCTGGTAGTAGCAAACTAACTCTGCTGCACTGTGCCAGCCCCTGGGGGAGGTCTCATACCCAAAGGTCCTGTAGGAGAAGGCTGAGGGGTACTGCCATGGCTGTGTGGTACCCATTCCTTGATGGCTGGTGGGTTACACAATCCATGGGACAACATTAAGGAGTGACCCTGGCCTCCTCTCACCAGCCAGATTTGGAGTGACAGGAGAAAAGTCCATCTCGTACAGCCATCAAAGGCTGGCAAAAGGGAGAAATGGACTCAGGTACCCCCCATCCTGGCAAATAGCAGGGAAGGCTTATGTCTATGTCTTAGATATGCTGAATTCAAACTGCCTGGAGGAGACTGCACACGCACAGCAGGGTCCTTTAACTTTAGACTCTCAAGTTCTTATTTCAGCATTGCTTCCTACCATAATGGGTTTGCACTTAACTGCATTCTAATTGACCAGAACTGATAATTGTGTTATAACTAAATTGAAGCCTAATTTTACTTAGCTATAACTGATGTAACACAAAGCTACAGAAATTAAACCAAATCAGCACTAAATACTGGCATGAATACTAGACTGAAGAAACGTGGCAACAGACCACCACCACAGCCAACACTATTTATAGAAATTAATATTTAGGGCCCAAGCAAATCTAAAATAGTTTTTTAATGTGTGTTTTTGCCACATCCATCACGCTAAAATAGAATTTGGATTTCAGTTAAATGGACAATAGCTGAGGTTGTTGGATAACACTCATTGCAGGCTCATCTTTTTCAGGTATGTTGACTGAATATTTACTGGGTTTACTGGTGGAGCTGAAGCCCATACTTCTAATGGCCATTTTTCCACCATCATATTTCTTCCCTCTTGCCAGACCAACTATTTTATTTAGTGTGTTGTAGAAAAGTCGGCTTATTGTGCAGATAAAAAAAACAAGAGTGTTCATTGTGAAGGCCTAGAATTAGGTCATTAAATTCCCCTTCCAGATTTAATTTTCTCTCTTTTTTTGTATTAACAAACCTGCAATGGAGGTGGCTTTTTACATTCTTTGGGCATTGAAATGAAAGCTGCCAGCAATTCAGCCCATGCGAAAGTATGAGAAAAAGCTCTGTTTAATGCTGGAGAGAAAACATCTGGAGGTCCCCGTTGTCATGCCAGGTTCTTTGTAGAGATTTTCCTTTTCTAAAGCAATTGTTCACTCACATCTTTCCAAGAGCTACATTTCAGGAGGGGAGCTGAAAATTATATCAACCTCTCTCTATACATACTGGCACCACATACTGCACCAGCAGCATTAATATCAGGCAATATTCCCTTTGTGTCCATCTCTTGTGCCATCTCCCCCATTATCCAGTAAATCAAATACTATCTGGGGGTGTAAACTTTCATACTCACTAATGCCTGATATTATTCTCCTTGTGGCACTGCAGGGGTGACAAGTCACTATGGCTTTTACCTGGAAATAACCCCATGATGGTAACTTCATCAGCTTCAGTCACTGCTGAGTTTATCCTGTGATAAAATGCCTCTGGTCTCCTTCAGGACATTGCTTTTAAGGGTAACCTTACAAACACTTGTTTCCCTGTAATTAAACATAAAATTTTCAACAAATGAAGCGAAAATCCCAAGTATGCAGTCACTTCCCTGGCAAGGCCTTCTCAGGAGAGCTAAAAAGTAGAGTAATGCTTTAATGCGGGGACAAGAGAAACCACTGAGAAGAAACCTAGGCAACATTTCTCTGAAAGCCTGGTTTGGCTACGGTAGGAGTGACTTCAGCCCAGGAGCTGAAGACTGAAACCTGCAGGCCTGTGCCATAACATATTTTCTCACTAACCAGTTCACGAGGTTAATATGTGGAGAGCTACTACTCCTCCTACAAGCTGATCATTTCTCAGTTCTTTAAACATTGTTGCTAAACTACCAGTAGCTCTTCAATTCCTCACCTCTGGGAAAAAGCAGCTCAAAACTAAGTAAGAGCAGAAATAGACATTAAAAAATTCCAATGAATTTTCATGCTCTGCAAGATGCTATTTGGTTTCTTTGGTGGGAGTGGACAGAGAGATTGGGTTTGTCCAGAATGAAGTATTTTCTTAATGCTGAAGAGAGGTGCATTTTTTGGTTCAGCAAGCATTCATTTTGTTTCCACTATTTGTATGATGGACAGAGCTGACCAGCACCTTCCCTCTCACCTCTTCCATCATCTTGCTTGATGCTCTCCCTCCAGCAACATGAAAAAGTCAACCCTGCACCTTCTCTCCAAACTCCATGGTTCCTTAGGAGAGGTCTCCTGCAGATGTGTGGGGCCCTCCCTTTGCCCAAACCCATAATCTGAATTTCAAATCGTGGCACAGCACCATGGAACTATTGGAAAGTCACTTTTGCACTCTGCCTTTCCTGCTGAAAAGGGACTGGAGGGAAAAGATCAAGGTTTGAAGAAGGCAGCGAGGAATCAGAGGAGCTGAAAAAGGTGACCAGATGAACACTGTATTTCAGCAGGAAAAATCCCCAATAACACTGCTGGTTTTGGTAAGATGAGAGGATATTCAGAACATGCTGGGGAGGGATACTTGCTGCTGGCAAAGAAAGGAGAGAAATCTTGGAAATTTGATAAAATGCAAAGGTGCCTTTAAAATTACTCTAGGCTCTGCCTATCTGAGTTATTAAATGTATCCAGTCTTACTTGCAAAATCTATCTGCTCAAAAATATGAACAATTTATTACTTTCAGATCTAACCTCCAGCAGAACTCCATTCCATGCTTCTAGAACAGTTACCAGTCCCATGAAACCTCAATTTTTCATCCAAATAACAGCCAGACCTAATTTATTTTCTTACAAATGCGCTGATCAAAGAATCAATTTTCAGCTGGGTCTCAATCATCAACATTTAATCAAAAGCAGTGCCACAAGTCCTCAGAACAACTTTTCTATTATGCAATACAAATCAGCCCAGTTCTTCAGTCAGTAGCAAACTGATTTAGTGCTACCTTTTCCTCAGTTGTCAAAATTGTTGTATGACTGCCAGTTTGGGGACAGAAATAACATTGATTTAGATCTGTGTTCCCACTTGTGGATCCAAATAAGAAACTTTTACTCTCTCTTTTGCATTCAAAAGAAATGACTGTAAAATCACTTATAGATGGTGTCTTCCAGAATTCAATTAATAGACTCTAAAAGACCAGTTGAACCTGGTATCTATGGTTTTCAGCCTTATATCTTCTCCCAAAGACAGACTTCTTTTTGGGATACCTGATCACCAGGTCTGGTGGTTTCAAGTCAGCCATGGACTGGGCTCCATCATGCAGCAGCTCCTGACCTCAGGAGAGCTGCACAGCCCAGGTTACAGCTGGTCTCCTTGGTGGGAATCTCTGTTAACAAAGTTGAAAGCAGCCAGATCTTACCCAGCAGGTAAGAGAGCCACACTTTCAGTGCATGACCAAGTTCACCTCTTATAGGAAGCATTAAAGTATCTTTCTGGCTTTAGCAATGAGAGAGGAATCTTACACAAAATGTTTGTATTGATAAAGTAACTGACATGGAGCCCACACAACATTTAAAAAGGCAGTACTTCAATTAAACCAACACAAGACAATCTGTATAAATGTAATTCCAAATGGTTTTCTCATATCCAGACTGATGGGCTTGGTCTCTAAGTTTTATGAGGAGTTGTTGCTTGCAGCAGTTGCAATGCTCAAGCTATATTTACTGTTTTAATCTACACCGGGAATGAAATTGTTAAGGATTATACTCTAATCTATCTGACCTGCAAACTATTTGGTTTGGGATTCTGTATCTTGTAATGAATATGTTCCAGAATTGAATAACACATCTGCATGTCCTTTCTTCCTAGGGAACCTCTCTGCCTCCCAAACAAATAAATGGTTCCACTCATTCAATTTCCTGTAAGTGAAGGCAGTGAGAGGATTAGGGAAGCCTTGGGTCAAATAGAGAAATAAATTTAGGTGCCTACAGTCCCACAGGAATCAATAGGCACTCGGGCACCAAAGAGACTCACTGGAGCCTGTTCTTAAGTAATATTGATAGTTTCCAAAGGTGGTGCAGCAGCAGCTGGCTGGCCATGTGGGCTGCATCCGTGCCTGGGTATGCATAGCCATCAGTGAAGTCAGTGGGAGGGTACTGACTCCTGAATCAGGATTTTGCCTATGCTTACTTTTTCACGTCTCAGTCCACATTTGAGGCAGCTGGGAATCATATAAGGCCTATACCATCAAACCTGATGTTTCTGAAATTCTGTTTCCACATCCCCAAACAATGCTGACCAAGTAATTTGGAGAGGAACAGGCACTATCTTGTAATGTTGTACAGTGTCCACTACCACAGGCTCCTGGTCTGAGGAGTGGCTCCTAGTATTGTAACTAGCATGTTTATCCTTAGTAGAAGCAACTCATAGTAATTTCAGCGGCATGAAATTAATAGATCTTCCTCTGTCACAAAATCATAGCCAGTTCCCTGGCATGATTGATAAACTACCTTCTTTGTCTCCAAAGTAACTCAGCCAGACTCTTCCTTACATGTACATCTTTTTGGGGAACAGCTAAACCTAAAGCTTTGTCTTCATGTGTTTTCTTAGTTTCTTAGGGAAATTAGGAAACCCCTTTATGCCTCATCTGGGCTCTGCACAAGTGTGAGCAGCCTCAGCTGCAGATCCCTTTATAGCACTTGGGTACTTTTACATGCCTGAGTTAGCCTACTGTGCCTATAGAGTAAGGTATGTGGATTGGACCACTATGGACCACATAAGACCATCTGAGTCTTAAATCTCTATCACACATGACATACTTCAATTAATGTATATGAAGGTTAAATACTACTATGAAGCCACTCACCTGAAATGACCACTGTTTCTCAAGACCAGGCTGAGTACAGCTGGGATCAGCATCTGATTCACCAGTGTGAGCTCAGTGCCAGTTTTCTGCTGTTGGCTGCTCTCCTCTCCTTTTCCTCTTTTTAACTTATGATTTTTAGCACTTTGTGCTAGAGAGGTCACTGCTTCTGCCCCAGGAACAATGAGGTGCTGCCTGCTGGCTGTGATGAGGCAGCTGTCATTATTCCACAGAACTAAGTGTCCATGGGATCACAGCATGCAGTAGGCTACAGTTGCCAGATCTGAGAGTGACATAATGCAGAATGACCTGAACCATTCCACAAGACCCAAAAGGAAGGAGCAGTAAGGCATCTCTACAAGTCCCCTTTCTTCAGGGCTAATATTTCCATCAGCAGCTGGGACTTTTCCCATAGTTATCCTTAACAGAACCAGTATGCCACAACACTAGGAAAAAATAAAATCATTCAGTACCTTCTTATGTTGCAGGAAATGCTATGTATGCACATTTATTTATTTATGTGGAAGATTCCTCACAGAGTATCAGCAAGTCCCTCCACATGTAAGTTGAAGACATTAGGTTACATTTTAGATTACAGCTTGTTCTGTAATACAGCTGCAAGGATGGCAGCAGGGAGGCTGCTGGACCTGAGATATTTATGTTTACTACTTGTGGTTTGAGGTCTTACCAATAATGAGATCAGGCAGGGCCTTGGGCAGGAACAAGCCCTTACAGCTTCACGGTAGGACATTACTCTCACGGAGAGTACCCTCAGTTCTGTGGGGATGGAACCAACTGAGCTACTCCAGCAGGTGCTGGTGAAAGGCCAATTTGATTTCTTCCATCTCTGAGCCTGGCTTATGCTCCTGTATGCCTCTACAAAGACAGAGAACACATCCCTGCTTTAACAAGAAAGACATACATCATTTTAGGAAAACAGGCTTCAATTACCAACACATTTCTCTGCAGCTGTATCTTGGCACTGATTGCAATCACATGCCCGTGAACCAGGTTCTCACTTGATGCAAGTCAACTCCAGTCATACATAACTGGCTCCAGAGTTTCAGAAACTCTGGTCTCGTGGGCACAGCATACTTTCTAATCACATAATCTTGTAAGTCATTGTACTGTAGCTGATTCTTCACTCCTAATAATGATAAGAATAATAAAAAAGGTTAAAGTACAAAGGAAGGTTCAGTTTTACAAAGCTCCCTTTATCTACCTGAATCCTGCTAAGGTCAAGAGAAAGTCTGCTTCTGACTCATAACAACATTTGAATCAAGTGCTGAATACACTTCACACTTTGTACAATTACAGCTCAGGAAGGAATTGACTTCCATGAAGATCATGTTGTGACAACTTTTATCCTTAGCAAAAGTCTTAGGACTATTCACCAATCAGAGCATTTTTCTCTTCTGTAAGAGTGTTAATAAAAGTCAGGTATGGTTTTGGTTCTATAGATGTTAAGAACTGGTTTCAGCCTCCTTTCAAGAAAAAATTTCCACTGAACTTCAAATGGCTGAGAGTATTTGAGGAGACAGTCTCTAATGGGATGCTTCAAACTCTTACACCTCTGGGAAGGGAACAGGTCTCTGGACATTGTCCATACCCAGATCCACTCAAACACCCTTATGGGACCAGGCAGCCTGGAGTGGCACTGCAGAGGACCATCATGTACAAACTTCTGATTCCTAAAGGTTCTTCCTTTGAATTCTGCCATGTTTTTGAATTCCTTTGAATGGCTGGATCCTCACAATCCTTCTCTGTAGACAGCTGGGTTTGGCATGCAGTCACTCTCGTTGCCTCCATGCACACAGGCACTGAGCTCTTCTCCATTCCACCAGACTCAAGACCATCCCTTCTCGCAGGCTGTAGAGAACTAAGAGGAGAAGGAGTGACACTTTAAGCCCCAAAAGCAAATAATTTACTGACTGATGATTCACCCCCCAGCCCTGGCTTGCTGTCTGAGGAGGGGCAGCACTAGTTGGTGGAAACTGGGGAGATGCACTAAGGCAGGTCGGCCTCTTTTTGGGGCACTTTTCCATGAGCTGTCTTTTGCCTGGTATGAAGCCATAGGTGTCATTTCCTGCCTCTTTCAGTAGATTTCTTTCATCTCTCTGAAGTGGTGCACTGGAACTCTTCCTCACACCTCTTGCACAGGGCTCTGTGGTACTCCTGCACTGAGCTAGGAGTCACCAATGATGTGCCGCTGCCATTCGGAAGTGATAGATCTAGGAAAAGAGTTTCAGATCCTCTACCTCTCAGGCAGAGGAAATTTGGGGAACAGTTGCACATGGGTCATGCCTGCAACCACCTGGGAGTTCTACCAGATCTTGACTTCCCCATTCCCCTATTCAAGCTCTACAGTCATTTCTCCTGGCTAAAGTGTCACTATTTTCAGCATATGCTGTCTTCCAGTGACATCTAGGGATAGAGACTGGAAATTGCAAGCTGGACGCTTACATAAGTATTGTTTAAAGTATATTTCAAACTGATAAAACTTGCTTCTTTGATGAGCCAAAGGCTTAAGGAACAATTGCAATTAAGACCAGGTGAAAAGAATCTTGCATGCTTTGCAGGATTGAATTGATGCCCCAAGGCCCATTCCTTGACTCACATGCATTAGCATTAATTTCATAAAGTGCTCACAGAGACCTGGCACTGATGGACATAACACTTTGCTCTGGTAAAAAGAATACGAGCAAGATAAAGGTACATCAGTACTAACAAAAAAAAAAAAGGGAAAATGTCATCAGGAGGACAAAAACTTTGAGGTCAAAAGAGCAAACAAGTTGTTTTAGTGACTGGATCTATTATTTACTCATTGCTACCACTACTAAATTACTCATTACATTTATATATAAGTCCTCTGGTCACAAAGAGTCACCATGCTTGGTGCTTCACCTACACAGGACAAAGATATGGGCCTGGAACTGGAGACCTTACCTGCAGGACAAGGCAGAACTGATGGGGAGGCAGTAGAGCATAGGGAATGGTGGCCCAATCGATGCTGCTTTGCAGCCTGGCTTTGTGTCAGACTTTGGTTCACAGGGTTAAACAGCTTTATCCCTGCAGGATCAAAGCAGAAGCAGCAGCAAGTCTTCCCACTGTGCCTTCATTTCTTTATGCAGCACAGGCAGGCTTCCTCCAGTGCATAACCAGGGACAGCCAAGCAGGATTAGACAGAAACCCGCTATATGCCTGTGTAATACCTCACATCAAAGATGCAGAAATGTATAAACTGACTCTTTGAAAACAGACTTTGTGTGACTACAATCTACATCTGCTCTGGATTTTTCCCTGTAAATCTAGACTTCCTGAGTACTCACAGCCCAACAACAAAAAGAATTCTGTGCTAATTCATGCCTGGACCTTTGGAGAACCTAACAAAATACATTTCTTTGATGGCAGAAGGAAATGCGGAACATATTTTCAGAAGACATCAAGAGAAGTGTTTATACATGTATCAGAGGCCCACATGTCCAAAACCAAAGTATTTAAATCTGCTCACATGGACAAAAATGTGTGGAGAGAAAGGGGACAGAGTCAAGCTTCTGGTTTTCCAAGAACTTTTGGTCCAAGCAGTCGAGGCTGTGCCACCTATGGCACAAATACAGTGAACAGAAAAAATTCTGTTCTAAAGTAGAGGTCAAGTAAAATTTTAAAAAATAAAAGTTAGTGTGTGCTTTGCAAGTATCAGCATTACAACACACAATCCTAAGAATATGGTCTATCCAATGCTATTAAATCCAGGGCAAGCTCTCTTGGTAAGTGTATGCAAAGAAACTGGGAAAAAAATCCGTCCCTTTGCTCCCAGCAGCCACTTTGACAGATCACTAAACCACTAGAGAAAGAACCAAACCTTTTGTTTCTGGTGTTGCTACTGCTGTCGTCTCTATCCAACAGCAGCGCTGTTCAGCAGCCAGAACATGTCCTGGTGCAGTCACAGGCAACTTGCATTTTTCTGGTGCCCATCAGAGCACCACCAGTTGCAGCAGGCGCTCCAAAAGCTTCCACACAAGGACTTGGGAGGAAGCATTGCTTCAGGGCTGCATTAGCGAACTGAAATAAATGCAGCAGGAACTCTTCTGGTCCAGAAATGCCTCTTAGGGGAATATAAGACAGGCATCAATTTTAAAAGCCATGTTGCAGAAATATAACAACTAACCCATGCACTTGGAAGATCCTTATGTTGTCTCTTTATACTCAGTTGTTTCAGCTAAGCTTTCCTTTAAAGCATTCCTAAGGCCTTCCTCCTGAAAAAACACCACAACATGAATATTAGTAGCCTGAAATCAAATTGAGATAGCTAAGAAGATACTAGAAACTAACAGGAGACTAAAGATCACCTCATATGATTTAGGTGAACATTGCCCTTGATTATTTGTGTTATCCCTGTAACTCTCCACAGTGAACAAATGACAATTTTCTCTCTTCAGAGGGTACTGCCCTGAAATTAGAATGCTATTTTTATCAGACAGACAAAATGTAATTAGATGACTGGAGGGATACAGTAACATCCATTCCTGTATGGCCAGGCCACATCCCATGACCAGAGTGCTCCGGTACTTTGAATTTACCACCAGAGACCCAGCTGTGTACTAGTTTGAAGCACTAGGAGAGGCAGCCAAGACCTGGAAATCACACAGGTGCTTTTGCACAGCATAAACATAAGGCAGCAGATGCTGCCATGTTCAGGCTGGCTTTAGGTGGCAGCAGCCTGAAGGGCTCTGCCTTGCTCTACTTGGAAGCAGGGTGCAGACAACTCCTTCCCTCAACCTCTCCAGAACTGATTTTTATCGTCCATAAAGTTACCAAAGGATGATCTAGTCTCAGGGTGATTTAAATCAGTACTGGAACTGACTTCTACTACCAGGACAAATGAGATAATTTGATGACCCCAAGAGAGGTCCCTCCCCTCAGTGTCCTTAAAAACAGCTTAGCACAAACAGCAGCAAGGGGTGAAGATTCCAGATACAGCTACTTTCAAAGAGAACAAAGTTCACAACATTTTTAATGAAGTAAGACCACTACTGGACAATCAGAAAGTTTCTCCATGTCACTGCAACAATCTTACTGAAAGGAAAGGCATGTAAGTACAGAAAATACTCTTTGCTCGATATTGCATGTAAGGAATTCACGTAATTTATTTTAAATAATGTGTGGATTCACGTATAGGTCACTATTCACTAAAGGAACCTGGACAGTGCTTTTGTTCTGTACGTTGAAATTCTAAGCCAGATGTGCCCTCTGAGTTGCAGGTGTAGGTCACAGACATGGAGTGTCAGATAGTGACAGGTACCAGTTTGCAGGGCCATCATGCCCCACTGTTACCGGTACAGGTGTGCTCAGATGTCTGTTCAGTCTGCTTACTGGGGAATAGCCCACCACCCACCAGGAAACATCCCATCACAGAACTTTCTCTGGCAGAGAGTAGATAAAGGCTGCTTCCTCTACAACAGGGCTGCCCTTCAACAGATCTTTCCAGCAGGATCCTTGGGAATAGACCATTTTAACCCTTCTTAGCTCAGATCTATTGTTCAGTGCATTTATGTAATTTGCTGTTTCTATCTAAAAGAGCAACCTTCTATTTGTGGGAGAACCATTTAAACAGCCCCAGGTTCACCCCTTCCCTGGGGTCAGCTGTCCTGCGATAGCCAAGGCTTGTTTGAGTGTACTGTAGGAACAGAGCTGTGCCCTGTCTGATGGTGGGAGGGACTGCAAACACCGCTGACAGCTAAATCCTCCCACTGAGGAGCATGACCATTCCACTTGGAACCACATCTGCTGAATTCAGCTACTCATAACTCAGAGAGCTGAGCCTGGATCACAGGTTCTGTGGGGTTTCTGATTTGGGCGGGAGGTCGTTTGTTTTTTTGTTTTTTGGGTTTTTTTGCATAATCACAGCAAAGATGGCCTGTAAATAAAAATAAAAAGAATAAAAAAAATAGCCCCATTTATTGTATACACAAGTACTTTTAATCAAACCCCAAATTCATTTCAGAAATGTGCTACCACATTTCACAGATGCAAGATATTCTAAAAGAGCTGAAACCAAACTTGAGCACATTTCTGGCTTTATCCTAAAATACTGTGCATTTTGCTTATTCAAGAAATTAGATGATCCTCTTCTACACAAAGATTTAGACCTCAAGCCAACCACCTTGTTTTGGAGCTAAGATATTCCAGGACAAGTCACAGTATTTTTAAGTTAGTTAATACAGATCATGCTAGAAATTAAAGGGAGGAAATATAACATTTCTGTATGAAATCAAAACTGACTTTACAAGATGATCACACACATCTCTATTAAATTATGTTACTTTTATCTTCTACTAAAAAAAAATAAATTCCTCCTTAACAGCATAAAATTCCAATTATTTTAAAAAAGCATACATCAAATAATACTGGCACACTTTATTTCAAAAGACTTTGTTGTCTCAGCTCTGTAGCAATACTGCAATAAAGGTTAAGACTTGTTCATTAAGAGATCACTGACAGGCATGTAGTAAACTTAAAAAAGGCAAGCCAAGTACAAATCCTCTTTTGAAATAATTTTTTTATTTTTAATCTAAATGGGAAACGGTAGGCATGAAACATGTATAGAGCAAATATAAAACAACTATGCCATTTTTCCCTTAATGGTCTCAAGAGCTTTTGACTGGGCAACTGGAAAACCACCTTCACATTGCCATGCATAGGGGACTGATTCCTGACTATGGACACAGAAAGTCATGGTACTTAAAGACACATGACCCTCTGAGCCCAGTTCCCTCTCCCCAGTGGCAGCAGCACATTAGAGGAATGCTCAGTGACACCAATCAACACTGAACAGATACAAGGGACAGTAACCCCTACTGTGTCCCAGAATGACTTATAAAAACACCTCCCTCCCTGCTTTAACTGGCTGAATATCAATCTTGCCTACATTTTCACACAGTGTGAGGAAGTAGAGCCACTTACAGGTGTAACACATGGATCCTGAACATTAGGGCCTTGCAGAAGGATCAAGGTAAAGAGAATTGCTGACTGGAACTCAAGGTACATCTGTCCTATACTGCAAAATTAGAGTAGCACCACCTGTAAGAGTGCAGTACATCAGATAAAATTAAAAAAAACTACAAACAGGGTATGGCATTACAGCAGGGGTATCTGATTACTGCCTGGCTGTAAGCAAACACATGCAGCTTCAGACCAACTATAAGTAGGATGGCAGTACAGGAAAAAAATTAGGAGTTCTGCCTAAATGTTATTATTTCAAATATTTGAAACTTAAGCATCAATGACTCTTCATATTTTTATGTTTATAACGGCTTTAGATGTATTTAGAGCCTTAAATGTCAAAGTCTCAAGGACTTTTAAAGATACATATATATAGAGAGAAACAATGTTACAGAGGTCTTGCAGTGCAGGAATCCAAGTTAATATAAAGAGACGTCAGATATAAACATATTTCCTATTACAGTTTTTTTTACTAGCTCCTGCCTCCCTCACCAAAGAAGATCTCCAAACTGTTTTTAATTTAAGCTGTGAAAAAATGCAGTTCTGGATTCAAAGTTTAAGCAACATCACTGAAACAATTAATAGTATGCACACACAGCCCAGGCATTCCTCTTTTTCAAGGTTATTCCACTCGAGAAAATTATCTGCCCATAGTTGTGCTCCCCATGCTCACCTCAGAGTCAGATTCAGCAGACAGGTGACAGCCAAGGGCCTGATAGCTCACACAGTAAGAGGAAGCAGGCAGCTTACAGACTTAAATTACTAATTCTCAAACAAGAACTGCTACCAACAGTGAAGGGTTCAGCAAGGGTTTCATTGCTTATAACTTCATTAAGTAGATTTAGACTCAGAATAGACAATGTAATGAATTTATTTATGCAGTGTATCAGCTCAGAGTTAGCTAGAACAGCCTAATAAAGCTGTGCAGAGGGCTGTGAATTTAAAACACGTTTCTACACCCAGTGACACCTTGAGATTAAGTGTTAAATATCACTGAGAAGGTAATCGTGATTTGGAGGTCTGAAGGACACAGACTTCACAACTTTCCATAAAAAAGAAACCACCGCTCTTTGCAGTCTTGGGCTTGGCCAGCCTCAAGTGCTACTGCTGGATTTCAAGAGTTTTCTACTATAAGGCTCCTTTTTACCACCTTGACAATTATGGGCCACATCCTTTAACCTATTTTGGAATAGATAAAGAGATTGAAACCTGCCTTCATTCTGACAACAGATTTTTGTGGTGGCACTTAAAACAGTTGTTTTCCAAAGCCTTCATTTTTAGCACTCTTAAAACATGGATATGTATTCCAAAGAAGTTCTGCTTTGACAAAGAAGTTTCAGAGTAAGATGACAAAACACAATATTGTTGAAGCCTTTCATCTAGAACATACAAAGAGATTTGGGCTTGTAACAAGGATAATTAAAATCTTAAAAATACTGCTTTAGTGAAAAACACTCAAGAACAAACATTTCTGCTTTCCTTCTAGAAACATTAAATGGTTTGTTGCCACAACAAATCTCACCTCTTTAAAACTCCAAATGTAAAAAACTTCTTGTAATTTTGCCCTTCAAAGGTCAAAACACAAGCATCTCTACCCAAGCCACTTATCAACTGCATGGTTCCTCCTACTAGAAAGGATTTTTAAATGAGGAAGAAGAAAACCAAAGATTTTTCTTATTTATTTCAAGCAGAATGACTATGGGGAAATGACTCAAGCTTAGGTAGTATAAGTTAATGGAATGCCATCTGAAATGAAGACTGACTCAGTAACACGAGACCTACTAGTCATTTGTTAATCTTCAGTTCAAAGCCCACCAGAATTACTTGTATAATACCAGCAAAATAGAAGATACTGCTTGTTTTTCCTCTTGGGCAGGAGAACAAGCTGTAAATGAGAACATCAGTTTTCCTGGCATGTGATAAAATGAAAATAACTAATTGCTATGTACCTCCAAAATACTGATTACTTTAGCACTTAAGAACCAGGACTAGGTAAACTTGCAGTAGAATGATTTTATTCTGCTCATCTGCAAGACTTGCATAAGATTTATTCTTGGATTTCCATTTGCTATGTGGGTATTTTGCATTTGGCATTCACTCCTCCTGAACGTATTGCACCTTAACAGTATACAATCTTCGGGAACATCCTTTCTCTGGAGCAGTTAAGATCTGTAACATCAGGCAGAATTTGAGGAGATTGAGAGACTGGACTTTTACAAGTGGAATTGTCTAGACCAGACGGTGAAAGAAATTGTCATATAATGCTCCCCTAATTGTTGCTAGTGCCTTAAGGGTTCATTTCTGAACTCAAAAATCTAAAAAAAGAAAAAAAAAAAAGTTCAAATGAATTAAAATTAAACATTTCTGTTTAGAAAGGTAAATATGAATGGGAAATAAAGTACAGGTACATGTGATATTAAATAATACAGTTTTGCCTATTCTTGATGTTTACTTAGGTTATAAGCAATTATCAATTTCATCTTTCTTTTTTTTCTGGCTAAATTATTAGTCTTAGCAGTAAAGAAATGTCTTTTTCTTTCTTTCCAGAGAATACATGATATCACATGAAGTCTTTTAAACATTTCCCACTATTGTTATGGTTTTGCAGCTCAGCATGTTTTGAATTGTTTCAGAAAAAATTTCCACGTCTACTCAAAAGGAAGACAACATCTGCTTGTTTCACCAAATCAATTAATTTCATTCTTCACAAGACATATCCTACAAGCAGCTGTAAGCATTTGGTATTCTAACTAAAACTAGCTTGAAAGCATAGAGGATCAAATGTTTTGTAACTTCCACCTATGCTGTGACTAAATTGCCTTCTAGAAAAGTAAACCAAACAAGCTTTTTGTAGTAACACCCAAATATGACTACAAAACTCTCCCTGTCAACCATCAATCCTAGGAAAACTTTTCATAACAAGGAAAAGGTTAGTGTAGAGCCTGTTTCCTTCCCTACTCCTGCAGCTAACACTACCAGCTCATTCAAGCACTCTGCTTGCCAACTTTAAATGCAGTCATGGCAGAGGCCAACACAATGTCTTTTCTCCTCACTCAATGACACAGGAGATACAATATCTCCTACCCACTTCCTTTAAATGTTTTGGGGCTTTTGCCCAAATGTTTTATCTTGAGTAGCTCAGCTTGCTTTACCCCAGCTTTGCTTCACACTAATACCTCATAGTCACTGCAAAAAATTTTAGAGAAGATCCAGTTACTTACACAGCAAATAACCGATGTCTTACTATGCTGCTACTGAGATACCCCTACACTTTAGGCTACACCTACACTAGGCTTTAAAGCTCTAGTCTTACAGCTATAGGGTAAGATCACACCAAGCTAATCTACTGATTAATTGGCTAGTACTTAATCATGTAGATTTTCCAATTTCTTCAGTCAGCAGTGAGCTATACTTGCCACAAAGGAGTTCAGCCACTCTTCAGCAAGGATGCAGTGCTAGTTTAAAACTTCGGCTAAAGCATTTCAAATATCCCAGAAATTATATGAATAAACTTTTATTTTTAAGCAACAACACACACTATTTGAATTAAACTCACACATTTAACTCAGGTGGAGAATACTAAACTGAACAATCCTCACTAATACATTTCCATTGGAAATGTGTTAAAGTTCACAAGTGTCTTCATTACCATCTTACTGAAGTTTTCTTATGTGTTTCTAATCTACACAACACCTGTTTCATGCAGCCATGCAAATATGAATCAAATTGTAAATGTTCAGGTAAGAGGGAAGTCCATTCACTGCAAAGATTCATTTTCACAGAAGAGCCAGGATAGGTAACACCAATACTGCAGGGTTCTTCATAAGAGTACTGATATGTTAAAAACCATGAACTTTCAGTTGTTCTTCCTTGACAATGCCAATCTAAAGGAGAAAAACAATGTATTTTAGTAAAGCTTACATACTTAGGCTATTACAGCAATATCAAGTTACCACAATCTTACACTTTGATTAAAAAAACTGCAATATAGTATACATACTCAATGAAGTATTTTTCTAGTTTACAGAATGTTTCTGGGCCAAGCAGAATTGAATAAACAAAAAGAAAATTTTATGACATCTGATTTGTTCTGTAGTCCTAGGACTTACTCTTTGACGGTGTAACAACTCTGCATCACCATTTGCATCAAGTAAGCCTCTCTCCACTACAGTGCTTTCAGACTCACCATTATGGTTTGCATGGAACACTTGATTTTACAAGCACAGAGCTCAAGTTCCACTGCCAGAGAACAAGTGGTGTGTTGTAACAGTGCAAAGGCATTCTACAGTGCTTTGATTCTTACCAAAGGCTTACTCTCATTCTGCAAGTGTCATTTTACTTTCTGGCTGAAAATACAGAGGAACTACAGTGGCCATCTTCAGCTGGTTAACTAGCAGCAGTACCACTTGGCACCCTACTGCTTCCAGAGAGGTTTCGATATTTATCTGCAGTGCCTCACCTCCAAGAGGAATTGGCAAATGTTCTTCCTCTGGTCACCTTGCAGCTGGATAACTTCACCGTATTCAGGATGCTCAATCACAGTACCATTACAAGCAAATTTCTAAGAGAGAAACATTCATATTATATGACATGTGATGTACATCATGATTTTGCTTAGTCAGCCTTTTCAGAAGAACTTTGTCTCAGAGGCTGCTTACTATTTTGAGGCCAAGCCAGGCAAAGGTTAAATCTGTTTTACTGGCTCTGAGAGCAAACTGAACATATCTGCTGATACGTACATAAGCAAATGAAACTGCTGATGGTAAATTCAGGCAAAGACAGGATTAGCTACTGTGCAGAAGGAAATGGTCAATAGTCATTGCAAGAATGAAAAACAAAGTCATAAAACACAGCCTTTCAACTCCACACTGTTTTAAAATAAGTATTTTTATCCTGGCAAAACTAAAGGCCTCTATTTTGGGCAACAACCCAGCTATAACAGAGGCAGGAATAAAACGATCTCTACTTTAAACTGATTTTATTCTTCACATCAACAAAACCACATATCTGTGAAATTTTAAAGAACATTCAGACTATATTTTATTTACTTCTTTGTAAGATAAAAATGTTTAACTTTTTAGCAAAAATCAGTGTTACTAGAAACTGATAGGTGTTTTGAGAAAAGAAAAGGACTCAAATATGAAAGTGATGTGCACTAGAAAGAATTAAGTGAAATAAATATTTTGTTACTTAGTATTAAAAGCTATCTTATTACTTTAGATATAATTATTATCAAATCAGCAACTTTACCTTTTTGAAAGCTTTCACAAGTTTCTTCTTGTCATAATCATCTGCAATGCCCTGAACAGTTGTTAGTGTCTTTCTTCCGTTTCGTTGCTGGATCCTTATATGAATGTAATCCTCAGTCCCCGCCGGGAGTAAGTCGTCGCCCTTTGTTGCATCAGCAAAGGGGTCTGCAGGAGGAAAAAGATTCGTGTAATTCCCACAAAGGAAAACACCCAAGTTCAAAACTGAGATGGAAGATTCTCACTTCACAAAAAATATTATTATATTCAGGGTATAATCTTGATGTTTAATCCCTGTTTAAAAACACATTGTTAAAACCAAAATGCTTTTTTTTACAGCTGTGTTAGGTCTAATTACACTACGTACTCAGGACAGGCCTCTCAACCACCAGGCACCCAGTTTCTTCCATGCATTCCCAGGTATGAACAGTTTTCTGCTACATTATCAGTTTACTTCATTGTTTCTTGCAAACTCTAAATCCTGAACATGAAAACATGCTTCTGAGATAACATCAAATGCACCTAAGTTTTAGACAGCTGCATACATTTAAAGTGAAATAAAGCAACTGTATCTCTTATCAGTTCAACTGATAAGAACAGAGAAATAGAAAAGCTCTAGAACACACACTCCCTTTACAGATCAAGAACAGAAGTCATATACTGCGGTAACTACCACATTACCAGCATGCTAAGGCATGGATGCAACTCTTGGCTGCTAACAGAAACAAAGAGAGATACACTCCAACAGATGTCAGAGGCTGCTCCTAAACCAGAACTCCTCGAGTCAGCAGTTTTAGTCAAGAAATGTAACATAATTAATTTAGGCTTAGACTAAAGAAAGGTCAGTTCTCAAATTCTTCCAAGCTTAGCATTTATCTAGGACAGATAAAACAGAAAGGCATTTAGAAAGAAGGTGGGTTCTGAGTTAACAGTTCTAATTCTCTGTACTCCACAAAAACATATTTAGAATTCAATCAATAAATTTTACAGTTCTATAAGTCTCCTAATCAGTAGCTCCAAATAAACCTTGAAGCATGAAGTATTTTATTACTTTTTAAGAATAATCACAAATAATTTTTTTCTGTACTAATAAGAATATTTAAGAGTCCATGTAGGTTAAATAGCCATGCAAGCTACAATTTCCCAAACATCCATTCAGAACTCAGATCTGAAAATGTTGTTCACGTTTTGCCATCCACTAGAAAAATATGCCCCAAATGAGTAGAACTTCAGCAGAAACACAAAAAAGAAGTAGTTCAGCTGCAGACTGACAGACCCTTGTAGAAACAAGAATGACACAAGCATTAAAAGCACTGAAAGCATAATGAGGATTCAAGCACAACAGGAAAGAAGTACAGCACTGGGAATCTTGACTAGCTTAATTTCTACTATGGAATTTGTTAAACCGTGCTGAATTTTACTCTCTCCCACAACCTGTGGCACAAACACTAATAGAAAATTTCAGTAAAAGAAAAAGTGAAAGAAAAAGAGGACTTGGGCATGAGGATCACTCGGCAGAGTTTAGGATTTCAGGCTGGAGATAAGCCAAGATAACTTGGCAGAGTTTAGGGCTCTAAACTGGAGAAAAGCCAGCACTGTAGGTGTCAACACTGGATCCCTTCAAACGAATCCTCTGGGCGGCACCTTCCTTAAGCACACGGTGAGCTCCCCAGTACTGAACGTAACCTTCTCACATGGCTTACAGGGCAGATTACAGTCAAAACTGCGACCAAAAGCCTGACATTATTGTGGAAAGTGCTAACCTGCTCACTTCTGCTGCTTACAGATAAGGGAGGAGGAGAACGCTGGCCTGGCACCGTTAAACTTCCCTGCTGATAGCAGAGAAATGATCTGCCATCTGCGTAGCTACTCTACAGAAACAATACCCCTTGCAGGGCTTGTATAGCGTTTTGGGACATTGCTGAGGATAAGATAAGGCAGCAAACCAACCGCAACTGATGAAATTATTTCCTTAGCAAAGAACACGAGCCCTTAATACGGGGTGTCGGAGCGGAGAACATGGCAGCACCTCCTACGGGAGCAGCCAGGGGCTGAGCCTCCCGCCCGAGGTCTCTCCGCCGCACACACCGAGCACGTCCCGAGGCCGGCGGCGCGGGAAGACAAGGGCGAGCCGCCGGCGCTGCCTCACGGAGCACCGCAGCGACGACGACACCCGCTCAATGTCACCGCGGGGGCGGGGGGCCCGCGGCCCTCGGCAACGCGGAGGCAGGACGGCGGGGCCGGGCGAGGGGGCCAGGGGCGATGGGTGGGCTTGTCGAGGGGGTGGCTGCGGGAGTGGCGGCGCGCCGGCGGCTCTTACCGAAGGATTGGAGGTTCTGGATCGAGGACATGCGACTCTGCGGCGAGAGGCTGGAGCTGCGGGGAAGCGAGTCCGCTCGGGTCACGTCTCCGGCTCCGCAGTGCCACGCGGGGGCGGGGAGCGGGAGGGAGCGAGGGGAGGGGTAACAAAAGCACAGGGACGCGGGGAGCGAACCCGAGACGGAAGGCGAGAGTGAGAGGAAGGCGTAAGATGAGGAGGAAGCGCAAAGGGAAATAAAACGTGGAGGGAGGGACACCCCGCCCCTCGCCCGCACCGCCCCACGGCACCGGCAACGGGCACCGCCCGCCGCGCTCCGCACAAAATGGCGTCTCGCACGTGACGGCCCCTGTGGGGCCCGAGCGCGGAATCACGGAATCAGTTAGTTTGGAAAAGACCTCTGAGGTCATCGAGTCCAGCTCGTGACTGAACATGTCAACCAGACCGTGCCACCCAGTTCCATGTCCAGACGGTGACTCCATCACCTCTTTGGGCAGCCCATTCCAATGTGTAATCACGCTTTCTATGAAGAAATTCCTCCTGATGCTCAACCTAAACCTCCCCTGGTGCAGGCTGAGGCTACATCCTCTTGTCCTATTGCTGGTTGCCTGGGAGAAGAGACTGACCCCCACCTGGCTACACTTCTTTCCTGCAGTTGTAGAGAGTGATAAGGTTACCCCTTGAGCCTCCTCTTTCCAGGCTAAACACCCCCAGCTCCCTCAGCTGCTCCTCACACGACTTGTGCTCAAGACCCTTCCCCACCTTCATTGCCCTTCTCTGGACCTGCTCCAGCACCCAATGTCCTTTTTCACAACAATGTTCTCCTCAGCGGATCCCCAACAGCAGTGCTGGTGTGTCCCTGGAGCCGCTTGTTCTCCATGCTTCTGGTCCTCTGGGATCCCTATGCCCTAGCAAGGGTGACCCCCATGGAGGTCCTTCCATACTCACATCCCTTTGGCTCGGGTGCTTTTCAGGCTGATCTGAAACTGGGAGAGCACTTCCCCCTTCCTCACTAAAATATGTCGGAAGCCCCGCTCCCTCCCCTCACTGGATAAAATGCATTAAATACTGAGTGTGGTGAGGGAGGCAGTCAGCACCTCACAAACTGCCTGTGCCTCCACTTTGGGCATGGCTTAGAGACATAAGAAGTTCCACCTCAGCATGAGGAAGGACTTCTTTACACCGAGGGAGGCAGAGCACTGAACAGGCTGCCCAAGGTGGGCATGTAGTCTCCATCTCTGGAGACATTCCAAACCCGCCTGGATGTGTTTCTGTGTCACCTGCTTGAGGTGGCCCTGCTTTGGCAGGAGTGTTGGACCAGATGATCTTGGGAGTCCAGTCCAACCTTAACTATCCTGTGATTCTGTGAACTTTGCACCCTCTCAGGTGGGTGCAGCTGCTGTTCCCCAGTCCCTCGGGGCCACCACGGATGGCTGGCATGTGGTGTCATGGGACTCCTGTGTGACAGCTGCTCACTGATCATCCATATTTTGGGAGGATATCAGCAGTATAGGGACTGCAATGAGAAAACTTTGCCTTTAAAAAGGTGTGCAGGTGTTACAAAGCTTGCCAGTCCTCATGAGGTGATTAATGGCTTTGCAGTTGTACAGTAAGCTAAATCCACTGGCAGAAGTGGAACCTGTATTTCTCTTTTATTTTTTTCTCTTTCTGGCTTTTATGCTAAACTTCCACCCTCTTATATGAAAGGGATATTTCTTTTCTGCGATCCAAGGTCTAGACCAGCACTGCAGTAGTTTTATGAAGCCAGTGTGCAATGGTCTAAGAAAGTTTCTTGTCGTGGCACTTTGCAAGGAAGCTTTTCTTTTTTCCATGGGGAAAGCAAGGCCATTTACCATGGTACAACACCTCTGCTTATCCTTTGCTACCATCATTGATTAAACATTTAACTGCACTATGGGCTGTAGATGAGGGTTGTTTAACTCACTCCCAAGCAGCTGCAAAAGGCACTGTTGGGGTGGTAGTGGGAGGATGGGGCAAGAGCTTGAGGCCACAATTTGGATAATGGCTGTGGATTAAGGATGCAGAGTTAAACTCTGAGAAACCTTCTGGGAAGGTTGAGGAAGCTCAGGACACCCATCCTCAGGGACATGACCCAGGACATTGATAACACCTCTCTCAGAAAACTTGTATTACTACTAATGTGAAGAAGTTCTGTCTCTGATATATTTTACCTAATCCTATGTCTCTCTGCAAGCTTTTGTTGTATCTTTTGCTCTCCCATCATCATCCCATGAAACTTTTTCCCAGTAGCAAAGCAAGTCCGTCACTCTTTTTTTTCCTCCCAGCCACTCTTTTTGGTTACCTTGGCTGCACCAGTACTGCTGTCAGTGGGCACCAGGATGAGCCATATCAGCAAACTGATTTGAGTCAAAAATAAACTAAACTTGCATAATTCTGCAACAGTTGTGCTGAGACAGCTGAGGAGGACAAGGCTGGTGACAGGCCTGGCCATGGATGAAAGGAACAGTGGATCTTCAGACACAAACCCCAAGTCTGAGTCTGCAGGTTTAGCTGAGTATTCTGGTTGTTGCATCAGTTCTTGTGCTTACTCTGAAACTTCATGCATTTAAAATAGTTTTACACATCTAACTCTTACTGCAGGGTTAATCCAGTCCTATGGGCTCGCTGGGCATCTATGGAACTCATCCTACAGTTTACAGACAAATGAGATGGGGTGTCTGGGAAGCAACAAAGCTCCTTTATAAGCCAAGAAGATGTGACTTTGTTATCCTTAAAATGAAACAACATTAATAGTTCTGGCAACTGCTGAGGGAATGGAAACAACCCCCAACTGCGCAGCTTGGCATGCACTGCGCAGCAATTAAAATAAAGGTGGTGGCCAGCACCCTCATTGTTCTCTTGGCAGCCTCCCACAAAGTCTGTGTGAATTGGCAGGGCCTCTGTGGGCCTGTGTCAATGCAAAGAGCTCTCCCTTTGCTGTCCTCCTCAGAGGGAGCTGCAGGTCTTGATGTCACATCCGTCACTAAGGTCTGACACAAATCCTGTCTGTGCCAGCACATTGCACCAAACTTTGGTGTCTGTGCACTGAGGGAGGTGGCATCCTGCTGGTGATGTGCTTCTCCTGCTATTGCCCCTCAAACAGGACAGTTGTCCTGAGGTTCCTTGAGCTGACCAAGTCCTTCCCATTGCTCTTGAGCAGTCACTTGTGACAATAGACCTGTGAAAATCCTTGTGAGAGGCTGCCAGTCACACTAGGCTGAAGGAAGGTGGGCAAAGCAGACATGCCCAGCAGCAACCAAAAGAGGTAGAAGCAATTAAAATAGGTTTAAAACCTAAGTGAAGGTAAGAGGTGTTGTTGCTTAACTGCTAAATTTCAGATTTTGAAAACTGTTACATTTCAAATTTCAAAACCTGTTCAGTTTCAGATCATCCTAGAGCTGAGGCTGGAGTTAATCTCATTCACTAATATTAGACATCAGAGTTTAAGCAATATTTTGGGAATGAGACTCTTGTCTTTCCATGACTAATGTATAACCTGCCAACAGTAGTGCCAGAAAAGAACATCATCTCTAATTAACTTGATCACGGCTTCAAGCTATTTAAATTTAATAGTTGCAAAACCTGGTTATGAATAGCAATTAGAGATTCCCTTGCTTGCCTTTTACTGTATTTCAGTTAATTTCTTGAGCTGTATGTGAATCACTAGAGGTTATTTATGACTGGATAAGCTGCAGGGATTAAAACCAGGGACTCACAGGCATACAAATGATAAATATGACATACTGAAACCATAAAGTACACTTTTGTAAAAAATGTCACCCTCGTGCAGAACCTCACCTTCACTGGGCATTCTCAGAAACACTTCAGATGCCCTTGAGGAGCAATGGGTAACCCAGACCAGTGTGAGAAACTTTGTTCTTCCAGAGAATTGTTGTGTTGGAAAAATGGGCTGGGAATGGCACAAGAAGGCCTTGCACCAGGAAAAGAAGTCACCCATGCTGTGCTTGCTAAACCCATGCTGTAGTTTAGGACTCTGTATGACATCTGTCTTTGGCTGTGTGCATGTAAAAGGCCACCCTTGTCTGCACCTGCCCTCTGTAATAACCAGAATGAATATTGCTTTTCATTTCCTACAGACACAATTCTAATATATGCTATTATTTTCAGCTGCAGCACACTAATGTTCTGGGTTTTATACCTTAGGAGCTTTTACAAAGCCAAAATTTAGTTTAATTAGGGCCTGCTCCTGGAGGGAGATATCCATACCTGGCCCTGCAGCCTGCCTTACCAGAAAATAGCAGGCTTGCATGCTGACCTGTCCTCTGCAACGGCCTGGAAACAAGGGTTTCCTGTACCATTCCCAGCCTATTTTTCCAACACATCGATTCTCTGGAAGAACAAATTACTGCTTGAAGCACATGGTGTTCAAAGAGTAGTTTAAGTTGCCTGACAAAGCAATTGTACATGAAACATGCAAATGGCATGTAGCAGCACTAATTTCCATCCTGCATTCCAGCAGTGCAACTACTCTATACACAAATTCTCCTCCACTCCAGCACCAGAAGCTTGCATTTGCTGGCCTAAATTTTGCATTCTGAAAATAACATCAAAATGCTGGATCCCTGAGAGATATGCAAAAAATATTTCCAACCTTGATTCTTTTTCTTGAACTTTAATCTTCCCTGCTCTCACTACATGAGTCTACCTACAGCTCCACTTGGAATCCTCACATCCCTAACCTCTGTGCAGAAGGCTGCTTGGTAGCTTTCTATCAGAGAAGAAAACAGCAAAAGTGTTGGAAGAAATCCTCTCTCTCCCATCAGCAGAATAGTTTTGAAGGTGGCTGTAACCATGCCAAGCCTGACTTGCATTTTTCCATCCAGGCTCCTACTCTGGGGCAAAGCCTCCACAGTGTGCTAAGGAAGGCCTTTGTGGAGAGTGGCTGAAGTCCTGAGCTGTAGCCTATACTTGAGCTCCCTGACTGCTAACAAGTTGTCCCAATAAGCCTGTACTGACTGGGAGACTGGGCAAACTGGAAACTGTGCTGATGATAAACACCTGTATATCCAGCCTAACCCAAAAGAGACAAGGTTATGTGTAGTTTGGCTGGGCTTATGTACATGGTCAGATTTCAAGAAACACACACTTTCATTTGAAATGTGGGGGGTTCATTGCTTACTCAATAATGATTGCAAACAAGATGATAATTTTGGCATTAACCACTAGATGGTCCTCTTTCTCAAATTAAAAAAAAAATTGTAGCTCCAAACTAAAGCCAGTCCTGGCTGTTTTCTGGGCCCAAATGTTAATAGAGAACAGTTTCTTTGTAAAGATAAATGTTACTAGAAGTTTCATCTAGTTGAGTGAACTGACACAGTTTTCTGAATAGGTTTGAATACTTTTCATGAATCCTCCAAACTCATTTACTGCAACTGAACCTCTACCCCGCTACAGAAGGCTGAGCAGATTCATAGGTCAGGCAGTAGTTCAAGGCATTTGCAAACTATTCCCAGACTTGTATGTGAAACAATGAGAGTGGTGGGTTGGGTGGTGGGGGGAAGGGGAGAGGGTAAAGTTTCTGTTTCTTCATCCAACTGCATCAAATGTCTTTGCTTTTGTGGTTTTTCACCTTCTGCTTGTGGAAGGCTCTGACCAGCAAAAGAAGTACAGAAAAAGATTTGGACTAGTTCTTCGAGAAAACCAAATTGTAGAATTTGTCATCAAAACTGGAGTTCACCGTGGACCTCTGGTGCTGTCTTGTCAAAGAATACTTCTCTGCATCAGGCTCCCTGGACCTCATTCTCTTGGATCTCTCCAGCCTTCAGGCAATACTTTCCTATTATCTCCATTTATCCACAGCCTTTCCTGCTCAGAAGCCTGACCTGTCCTTACCTTGGGAAGTTGCTTTCCTCCTCACAGCCCTTCAAACCTGTTTATCTAGTGCCTTTTGATTTAGTTGCATCCCTGGTGCATCCCTGGTCAGCCTTCCCACTGAGACACTCCAGCTAGCAGCTGGCTCAGCCCTGTTCCTGCTCATAACTTACTCAGGAATTTTATGTGTAAGAGTCTTCACTTGTGTGTGAGGTAGGACCTGAGTTCTTCTCAACGATCTTCTACAAAGAAGACAGCATGTGCCCAGCCTCTCCCTCAGAAACAAGTAAAGAATGGAAGTCTTAACACAAAAACCTCTGCACCTTTACTACGGACCAAACTGTCCTCTGGATGATTTTTCCAGTTCAGTCTTTCCCAACCCTCATTCCCCTGACGGATCTTTCCCAGTTCCTCCCAAGTCTAAATGGCTTTCACATTTCTGTGCTGCATGAGCTGACTTGCTTTTGTCAGCCAAAGCATAAGACCTGCTATGAATAGGTCTTAAAATAAAGTCACAGCTACCTGAAAAGACCCTGAGAAGCCAGGATGATTTATGTGAAAGCTTCCGAGCGGTGTATGTAGCACTGTGGTAGTTCAGCTGTGGTCAGATGGATAGAAATGATGACATCCAGTGAATGAGGATGGAGTAAAGTTTACTTTGGTAAGAGAAATGCCTTATGAGGGTCATTTAAACAGACTGTCACAGAATTTGTTATTCTTCATTGCTGAGGACATTTTACAGTAGCCTTTCATGAAGTCAGAATGATTGAAAGTGAAAATGAAAATACTTGAATGAAAGGGAAAATGAAAGCTCTTGAAACTAGCAAGCAGTGTGTCCAGAACAGATACACAGCCATGATCCTTCTTGTAGCAGAGAAAGAGCTATGAAGTCCTTGGTACACAATTTTGTGGATGCTGAGACTTTCCATGGGTTCAGGAAGCAACAGTGAAAGAGAAGAAGTGCATCAAGGGCTACCTACCACGAAGAAACATTTGGTTTGGGAAGTCTCTGGACCACAGGGCCCAAGGGTCTGAGTATTTGGGGGAATGTGAAAATATGCTGCCCTGTTTTTAGACTTTTCCATAAATGTTCTTTGTTGTCCACTATCAAAACCAAGATACTGCAGTAGATCAACTTTGGGCCAGAATGAAGGTAAATTTTCACATTAGAGCATTTTAAATGCTGGGTCTCCTAATAATGATTTTTTGGGTGTGTGGTTAGGGCTTTTTTTACTATTTTACTTTGTATGGAGTATTTTTTGCAAGCAGCCTTTATCAATAAGCAAGCATTCTTAATATGAAGACATTGCCTAATTTTGTTTTATGTGGTTACCTCCATGTAGGTGACAATCAGTGAAAATGATCTATGCTATGGAAAGGCTCACATTGCAGTGCCAGCAAGACTAGACAAAGTAAATGAGATGAAAAAAAAACCCAAACTTTTGCTTCTATTTTAAGATGATAAGATCCCCAGCAAAACAACAAAATAAGAAAGGGTCCTGCATATCCTGGAGAAAAGAAACCTTTACTCCAGCAATTCCCCATTAGAGGTCAGGAAAGGATACTTACATTTTCTGGACAAAAGAAATGTGAAAAGCAGTAAGGAAAAAGATCTCCAATGAGAAGCCATGAAGGGTTTTACTTACTAAGAAGATACCCTCTGCACGTATGCACACAAAATTAGCACGGCAGAAGCACAGCCACTGCCTGGTTCTTGGATGCAGATTGATTTTTAGGTAGGGAGTGTTTGCAAGGTTCAAAGGGAACACGCTAAAATGAGTTTTCTGAGAAAAGCATGTATATCTATTATTGATTGTGATAGCTGTAGGAAAACCTTTTGTGCTACCATGGACGTGAAGTGCTCTTCATATTTTGCAGTTGTGATCCTGAGTAGTCTGAGTAAACTCTTGAAAACTTGGATGAGGAAGAGACTTCTTTTAGCTGTTGTTGGGTGGAAACTGGAGAACAGAAGAGTATTTCCCAGGCTTCTTTACCATTTTTGTTCATATATATAGCCATAAAACAAACTATTACACAGAAATGAAAAATCCCTGCAATTAGTGACCATACTCTCAAAGTGATACTTGATGCTTGGATGGTAAGGGCAGGGCCAGGCAACATTTCACCATGCTTCTTCGTAGAAATACCCCACAAACTGCCCCTAGGAAATAAAATAATTTAATTTCTTTTAAGAGGTGCGTACAGTGAAATAACGTTATTTGTACTTTGAGGTTTTCCCAACTGGAAGTGTCTTTATAGAAAAACTGAACATATTTTCTATTGAACTTCCTCTTCATCCTAATGTGATTGCAGTATTTCCTTATGCAGTCTCAGTTTATGGATGGGGTGAGGCCTCAGAGCCCCCTTTCAAAGCACAGCTTTAAAATTGCTCCTTTGGGTACCTCACCAGCAGCGCAGCAGGAACTTGGGTCTGTGAAGAGAAAGCCTGCAGCTCCCAGTCAGCCCAGTAATGCTTCATATCTCAGCCTCTCTGTAGGATGGTGCCCAAGGAGTGAAGCTGCTCTCCCCTGCAACCCTCCAGAGTAAACAAGGTCTTAGCTTCTACAGCAGCAAGATCCCTGACAGCAAGGCCGCAGTGACACATTAGTCAAGAGACAGAGTTAAAAATAACCACTCAGAAGAGACACCTATTGTAAAAATACAGTATTGCTTGAGATATTGGCCTAATGCAGATGAAATTTTCTCTGCAACAAAACTGGTAAGGGCCTGCTTAAGCACTGAATCACTACTGATTTCATCAGCTACTTGTGTTCTGTGTTGCAGTGTGACTTAAGCATGTGTGGGTTGATATCCCAGCTGTGGGCTGAGGCTGAATGAAACAAGAGCTGCCATCAAGTAAGATCCTAAGCAAAACACAAAGATGGGACAACAGCAAGAGGAACAAGGGCTGGGGAAGGAGTGTGTGAACTGACTGTTCCAGCTTGCTAGCTCTGATAGCTCCCCACTGTCCATCTCTTCTTTCTCCCCTCAACTGATCCTCAGCCATGAGTGTTTTCCCCTGCAGATACACTCTTCAGAGTATCTCGGCTGGGCAGCACACAGAGCTTGGCTCTCCTTAGCAGAAAGTGTAGCTGCTCCCATCTCTGTCTGTGCCCCCCCCCCCCGCCCTCATATGGGCATGGCAGCAGCCTCCTTCCCTCTGCTCTCTTCCAGGTGGGCCTGGGGGCCTCAGTCATGTGTCCTGCCATGCCCCCCCCTCTATAATCCCCTGGTACTGTCCTCAACTCCTGCTCCCTGCCCCCTTCCCTGATCAATGGCTTTCTAATAGAGCCTCTGTTCTCCTACTCCTCCTTTTGTAAATTTAAATCCTGCTCACTAGTACTGCTGACGTCCTGCTGGCCCACCTCTTGACTCCCCCTCCCTGCTTCAAGTCCACTTCCCTCCAGTATAAAAGGCACATGCCCCCATCAGCTGCCCTGCTTGTGCTTGGAGCAGCGACTACCTGAGAAGCAGCTTTGGTGCACACAGGTGAGTGCCTTCCCCTATCTGCTTCCGCTCTTGTCCAGGCTGCTTCTTGCTGAATTTCCTTTTTTCTTTTTGGGCTTTAGCCCAAAACGTTAACATGCAGAGCTCAGTAACCCTGTGCTCAGTAACTTTTGCCCAGTTTTTGTTAGCGAAGCAGACCGTGGCGAGGCAGGGTGGCTGACCCCGCGGGCAGTGCTGTGCCCTGCAGGGAGAGCGCAGGCACGACTCCGCAGCACTGCCTGCACCTCTCCTGCCGCTCGGCGCTGAAACGAGCCTGGTCCCGGGCCTGCGCTTGACTGGGGTCTTATCCCTCGGTGGTGCTTCCAACGCTGCTTTCGAACAGGAAGGCTTTTCACGTTTGCATCGCAGGGGGCGTACACAGCCGCTCATCTCAAGGAAGATGCTGGTGTAGGGTGTAAAGAGTTAATAGCACCTTGTCTTCCGAGGACAACCGTGGTAGGGTTATAGCTGATGGATCCGCAGCAGAGCTTGAGTTTGGTATGATAAGAGCCCCTGTGTGCCCAGAGGGAGAGCCAGGCTGGTTCCTGGCTCCTCGTGAGGCAGAGCCATGGCAAGGTGTGAAACTGCTGCTTCACTGTAACTTCATTTGTGGCTTTAACTTTCCCCTCTCATGTCGATTAAAGTTGCCAGACTGCTGACACAGATGTTGCTCAGCCAAAATTTAAAGACTCTGCTTGGGCACCAAGCAGAAATGGGAAGTTGATCAAATGACAGTGGCACTGAATTTTGCTGAGCTCCAGGAGCAAAATTATTCCCGAAACTTTTAATTGTGTAAAGTTTTGCTGCAACTAGTCAGTTTTTAAAATTTTTATGATTATTTAATAGTTGAAAATGGAGGCACACATCTTGAATCTGTGAAGTCTTGTTTTTTTTCAAATTTCCTTTTGGAAGAAATCTGCAGGTCTATGGGCTAAGGTAGGTCTGGACCTGAGGAGATCACAGACTATCTCTCAGCCACATGACTCTTGAAAGGACTGTGCATGGGTAACCAGGCTTTTTGCTTAATGACAAGATGGAGCTGGGTGTTAGAAATGCTCAGGGTCAAGTTTGTAGACAGTATCATATAAACAGTGGTGGGACAATTAGGTGTAGAAAAAATTAGGGAGTATTACAGATGCTAAGCCCTTTGATTATTTAGGGGTGGCATGTTACTTATTGAGGAGCAGTGGGAGCAATGTTCTTCACAGAAACTCTAGCCAAGAAAAGGGTATGAACAAAAAGTTCAATACATATCAATGCTGTATAAAGTGGCTGCAGTGGCTAATTCAGGCACAGGACCAGCTGGTGGGGACTGAGACACAGCAGTGCTTAGGAAAAAGTGTGTGCTAAAAGCTTTTCCCTGTATTTTTGTCTTTCATCAACAATGAGCTGAAGGCAAGCTCTTTCTTTCTGTAACTCAATTCCCAAAAAAAACCCCAAAGACGAAAAAAAACAAGGGAGCAAGTAACCTGGAAAATCTGTCAGCAGCCCTGTAAACACACCAGAGAGATGCCTCAAAACACCTTCTTTTTGTCTCACTGAGCCTAAGGTTTTGCTAAAAATGGAGCAACAGGAGAGGTATCCCAGCTGAAACTGAAGGCAGAATTCATCCCATGTGGTTCTACATACTAAGGTAATTTAGTCCTGATTGTCATGATTGTCAAGCTAGAAAAAGTTAATCTGAAGTTCTGAAATAATGAGTTAAAATCACTTTCCTCTAAGCTGCCTGGTAAGCAACTGTCAGTGTGGGAAAAAGCCCTTGAGAAATGTTCACTGAATACTAGGGATGAAGGAGCTTTTGACTGCATTTTAGTGAAAGACACAACCAACTTCTTCACGTGTTTTTGCTGTGTTGCCTCTTTGGCGTGTTTGGGAACATCTTGCATCAAAGATTTTCATTACTGCTCTGCCTGTACTGAAGGCAGGCTAAGATTTTGGCAGCAACTGGGGAAAAATTCCACCTATATACAAAGAGAAGCCTCTGTATGTGCACAGCTGAGAGGATTTCCTACAGCCTCTGTGCCTGTATATCTATATCACTTACATGATGCTTAAGCAAATAGGCTCCTGCTCTATAGACAGAGGCTCCAGGATGTCAAATGTGGAGACAGACTTTGCATGTCACAAGACAGACTATCCTGGCCTGACAGCTGGAAGAGGTGCTGTGAGGAAGCTTGTACAAAATGCTGGAGACAGTGGTAATGAGAGCCTGGCTCCCTTCCCTTCCTGGATGCAATTTTCCCAGCTCAGTACCTTCTGTTCTGCCCAGCCTATCCTGTGGGAAGTGGGAGGGATTTCTCATTTTGTTGTAGCTGGGTGCCTTTACAGGTCTGGGACATTTACCAGTGGAAACTGTAACTGGAAATTGCAATTTTGCACACTGGCAAAAAAACAGTGTGATGGCACAGGAGGGGCATTGACATTCATACCGAAATGCATTTAGTTGTAAAAAGAGTGTGTAAACACAAATGTTAAGACACATTTTACAAGAAAGGAAAGGATGCTGGTGGTAATGGTTAAACACACTTTGGAGGCCAATGTCCGTGGTCATACAGAGAGACAGAGAGAATCAGCAGTGAGCTCAGGGCCAGGACTTCAGTGTCCTGTGAAGGCTTCCACTGCTGGAGAGAAAAAGTCTCCAGTTTTTATCTCAGTAGACAGCCCACTTCATAGCCTTTGCCTTTAAACAGAAATGCCCAGGATATCCCCAGCATCAGTGCTCCACAGGACTTAGAGCCATGAAATAGATTTGATGGGCAGGAACATACTGTTACAGTTGACACATTCTTCACCTTGAGAGCTTTAACTCACATGTGTTCCTCATGTTGACTCTTCTCCTTACAGCCTTCCCACCACTGCTCCACCATGTGGCATCCAATCTCCTGGACACCACGTGCCCAATGGTCCCCAAACCACTTAAAGCTGGTCACTGTCTATATCCTGATGCTCTTGGTGTCGCTCAGCTTTGCTTCGGGACAGAGCAGGGCATTTAAACATCAGATAGACAACAGAAGTAAGTATGATTCTCACCTGACATAGTGACCCCACAGTCTCTGCTGCACTGAGGGATCAGGGCTGGGCTGTCAGGCAAAGTTCAACAGCAAATCATGCAGGTGTTTCTATGGTGAAACCTTGGTGTGAGGCCCTGTGTTTCCATTTGCACTTGTCAGCACATATACAGAACCTCATGTCCTTCTCACAGCCCTTAATTAGCCAAGGCAAATAGCACTGTTCTTAATATCAGAGAAGACACCAATTTGCAAAGGATAGAAAAGAAAATGTAAAGTGATATACATCAACTATTTAAGCACCAAATTTTCACCTGTGTTCTGTAGACCTACACAAGTACTTCTATATAATAAAAAGAAAGCAAGGGCCAGAAGCTTAAGTTCACTTTACAGACATCTTCAATTCTGTATGGGACTGCGAGTTGTCTGAAAGTCCAAACACAAGTGATTGAAGTATCTATCTCCAGAGATGCTGTGAAGAATGGAGGGTAGCCAGGTGAGGGTGATACCATGTATCCCAAGTTAAAATTATCTCACAGTCCAAAAGATTTTTGAGAAATTCTTACCACGAAATCTCATCTTTCCCCAAGGAGCATAGGCTGTTAATTGTAGGTGGAGTGGGAGACAGGGGTTGTGGAGAGTAAGGTGTCTGGGCTCAGTGCCACATCTCTCCCCATTGAAGAGGGCTAGAGATGTTGGGAACCTCAGGTTTTAGGTACACAGGTGAAAAACAAGGAAGTTTCTTGGGTTTTGTTGAGTAGGAAGGCAGTTGACTACTGTGCTGAAAGACTTAGAAAATGTATTTATGGAGAAATTTAAAGGCAAAGTGGATTTTTTTTCTCTGTTCAAGCATCAAAATACACAGAGGAAAATCCTGCTGCCTTGACTTTTATGTGTCTGGGATGATATATAATGTGCTTAAATTGTAATTTATTCCTGTTCCTGACAGTTGTCTGGCTCTGGAACAATTTGGCATTTCCTTAGGGTGGCATAATCTCCAGAATGTTTTAAATTTTCCTGCTGCTATATCTTTTAATATACAGTCTTTAATATTTTAAAATAATCTTTTTAATATTACAGTCTTTTAATACAACTATAACTCCTCTCCACACCTACTCCAAAACTGCACTAGACCACAAAAATAAGTAGTGTGTCAGAGGTTTAAAAGAAAAAAAAATAGTCATCCATGAAAACAATGTCCTAAGTGAACAAGAATTAATTTTTTGTGTTTACTTCTCATGTAGGACCCCCCCCCTCCCCTGCAATCTAGTGGATTTATTAGCCTGTAGAAATAGTGTGCCTGGTACCTACTGCAGAAAATTTCAGCTGGCCATTTGGCTTATGTTAGAAATGTAGGTGGCAGCCCAGATGAATGAAAATTAATTTTGCATCTGAATCTTCTTCTTTTGGGCTCTACACATGGAAAGTAACCCTCAAAGGCACCAGTAAGCTGTGTGTCTGGCTGTGGCCTTTCCCTTTTTTTTCTCCTGGGCTACATGTAAGCTGTCTAACATCCTCAAGATGTTCAGGAAACGCTGCCTCCAAGTGCAGTGGTACATCCTCACTGACTGCTTTGAATTCCAGGTCCTGAGATTGACCCTTTTTGGTATGTAGGCCGTGGTGTTCGCCCCATCGGTCGCTTTGGGAAGAGGCAGCTGAGAAGCAGCCATGGCAGCCTGAGGCCTGTGAGCAGACACCTGGATTTCATCTTGAATGCTTTGTGGGAGCAAAAATTATTGGACACAGAGGACAATGACAGGTGACTTCTGTTCCCCAAGGTGGCGATCCAACCTCTGTTCTTTGAATTGTGCCCTCCCCTGCACCTCAGACCTACAGTTCTGCTTTTGCCTAGCAATCCCACCCTGCTCTTCTTTTTGGCTTCTTGTGCAAGTACCTTCAAAAAGAGACATGTTCAGGGTGCAGGTAAAAGACAATGCATGGACACCAGCACTGAGTGCCACCACTGCTCATAAAAATGTTTCTTCATTGTGCATCCCTGTCAATCTCCTGATCCTGTTTGCTGCTAGGTTCACTGTTAGGTTTATGCAAAACCCACACAGCATTTGGGCTGGGATTTAAACTCTGCAGTGTTAAATGTATCATTTACATTTAAACCCTGTTGTCACATTTCAAGGTCAATGGCTGTTAATATGTAAAAATAAAAAGCAATGGCTGGAAGAAAGAAAAAAGGCTCTTACCAATTTTTAATGTACCTGCATTAATGGCATGAAATGCTGGTTCTCTGTGTGTAGCTTTTATAGAGATTGTTAACATCCACTCCTAAGAATGTCTCCCTGAAGTACCCACTGGCCCTTCATGATTCTTCTTGTACTGCTGGAGAGATATTAATGAACAAAGAGGAGCTACTATCAAAGATAAGTATTTTCTCCCTGCTGAAGAAAAAAACCTGGCTAATTGAACTCCTTGGAGTAGTTTTGTGCCTACTGCATATAATCATGCAACATTATCCAAAAGGGGCAAGGGCCTGAATGAGTTGATTCCCTTTATTTCCAAGTACACTGAGCAAGCTAAACTCACTCTTTGAGGATCACAAGCCATGTACCATCTATTACATTAGTCCACATCAATAAGCCTGAAGATGCAGCTCAATACCCATATTTACTCATGTTAATGTAACTTTGTTATATTACTTTTGTAAGAAATGTTACTTACAATGTGTTTCATCTTGATTAATAACTGTTAGGAGGAATAATAGAGTTTAATCTATGATTTATATCCAAAAAAGATAGTTTGCAATTTAGGTAATAACAGATGGTTAAATCCAGGTCATGAATCACTCTGCAAAGGATAAACTTGAATGGACTTCCACTTTTAGTTGTGCTGTGTGAGAATTAGTACTAAAATTGAGTAATGGTTGAATTAACCATTGTGGACATTTTAATCCTTCTTTCTCTTTTTGCAAATGGACTGTCAGCAAGAGATGGGTTTTTATTATAATAAGGGAGTTACTATCATTTATAATACAAGAAAGCTGCTAACCCAAAGTGTTACTTAAAACACACTAATTTTACTGAATGCTTTAATGATGGAGAAGATATACTGATTTTGATTGGCATTCATTGCTAGGAACTTTGGAAGTGTGAGACAGAGGTTATCGGCAGGGTTCTTACTCAGTTTTTTTAGCAATCCCAGAGAGAGATCAAGAAATTCTGCCTGAGAAACTGTGCTTGAGATGGTATTTCACCCAACAGACTCGATGATTTGAAGAAGAACAGCATCAAATGTTCCTAACAGGATTCCTCCCACCCCAATCCTAGAGGAGGAGGTGTGAACCCAGCATGCCCCCTTGCCCTCGGCAAATCCTGGCACCGCTGTAGAGATGCCCATGTCCCGGGTGTGGCGGTGTCACTTGTGGACAGGCAGTGCCTCAGCACGGTGTGTGGCTGTGGGTTCTGCACGCTTCCGGGCCAAAGTGCACATAAATCCAAACAACAGAGAAGAACTTTTTGGTTTTCTTTATGAATCAAGTAATTGAAAAGGCATTCTTTTCATAAATCGCTTTTACTCTTTTATAATTTCTCTTGACAATAATTCTTGGTGAGTATGCAGATAACAACAACAAGGCAAGCTTAATATTCACTCAGACTTAATCAAATAGGCCATATAGTCTTCATTTTACCCATTAAAATATTTTCATTTATAAAAATTAATCTAAATATAAATATTAACACTAAAGGTTGAAATCACTTGATGACAAAATAATTCTTTGTGTGCTATAACATATGCTTTTATGATTTTTTTAAAACAGTAAATTATATCTTTGCACATATTTGGCACGATAAACATTTGTAAAAATTCAAATGCCTTAGAGCAGGTGGGATTTTTTTTTAAGTTTTTTTTTTTTTTTGCAATGCCTACACAGTACACATTTGTCTGTCAAAGAAGACTGAATATTTTAACATTGTAACACGATAATAGTTGCTTTTCATGCCTCTTAAGGAAAACAACCTACTCCAAACTTTGTTGGCTTGTTTAAATCACACTAACAGAACAAAAAGCCAAAGAGTTATTCTATTAAAATTAGTCATTTCTGTATTGATATTACATACACAATATTAGTTATTATTTATTAGACGAATATGCAGACCAACCACCATTAATGACATTTCATAACACACATACCTGCATAAACCAGAACCTGGGAATGTATTGTATACATACACAAGAACAGTCAATGGAGGAGGAAACTGAGTAACAAAAAAAAATTACGAGGCATCCTACTCTGTTTAATCTCCTTTACTGGATTGCATATATAAATAAAATCTATTTGTTTTATATATATATTTATATATTAAACAGAGTGGGCCAAATTCTTCCCTCACATCTGTGCAAACCAATTTCAGAGAATTAGTATTGTGTGAGAGTAAAAGAAGGCCTAATTTCACCCAGAATAAACACATTGGGTCAGATCTCGGGCAGATGGAAATTCTTTGAAGGGATGGAGTGACTTACAAGTGGGAAGATGGTTGTATTTATTCCAAGGGTTCCTCACATGCAGCTGGACATCAGAGGACTGACAAGCTAGATGTCAAATGTGGATAGCAGATTTGCAACTGGCACTGTTTTTCCAATCAACCCATCCAGCCATTTCTTGTCTTCCCCACTCATGCCCATCAATCCAGCCAAGTCAGGAAATTTGCCCGGTTTTGCCTGTATTTGCCCAACCACAGACATTTCATGGCCTGGGAACTGCTTTCCTGCTGCACAGCAGGCAGCGTGTGGCACTGTGCTCATGGGTGTTCAGTGGGAGCCCAGGCGAAGAAGGAACTCTCCTCCTTCCTGAGGAGCCCCTCCCACAGCTCCTGGGAGAGCTCACCACTCAACGCTGAGGGGGAACTCACCAGCCCATGCCTTCCTTCATAGCACATTTCACATCAACCCCATCTGCATTTGGGTACCTGCTCTGCAACTGGTGTGGAAGGTAAGGGATTCACTGGCTTATCACCTCCTCTGACTACCTTCTTTGTATTCTTCAGAGCAAAAAATACCAGAAACTGGCAATGTTCTCCCACAAAAGGGTGAGAGGGACACCCTGTAAGCAGCATCTTCCCTCCTGGGCATCTGCCGAAGGGCCTTCTAGTTTGACTCACCTGTTAAGGGTCTCAAGAAATTAATGAAGGAATATTTCTATTCATAATCCAATTCAGAGTGGTCCAGTAGTAGTGGGGTTTATGTGGCACCAGCAACAGGCCCCAGCTATTCTCTGGGAGCTCCAGACTAGTATAGGAACTGATGTCTCCTTCTCAGAAATGCTAGTGAATGTCAGAAAGGAATCTCTTACAAGCTGCAGCCACCCTACAACCACTGACTAGTCAGCAGAGATCTCATCCCCGATGCTTTCACTTCCCTTTTCCAATATTAAAGGTTTGGACAGAATTTATTCTGAACTACAACATGTCTGGTCACCACCAAGTGGACAATGCTGCCAAGAAGAACGAGACATACAAAGGTGTTGCTTTCTTTAACAGTGTTCAGATGTTTCCAGACACTGGGATCATAACTCAGCAGACATCTGGTCCACATGTGTGGCCACCAGTTTCTGATTCAGCATTACACCCCTGCTGCCTAGAGCAATATCCCTAGCTCTGGAGCTGGAACATTCAATCTGAGAAATGTATTCTCAGTAAACAGAGAGATCTTCCTCCTCCTACCAACCCTCCCAAGACTTCCACTGACTCCCTGGGAGCAGAGCGAGGTACACAGATTCTCCTCTCCCTCCAAGCAGCTGAAAAGCAGCACACACTGCAAAGAGTTGTTCTTATTGCTTGACAAGACAGATGCCCACATGAATAGTAAGAGGCCAGAAAATATGGATCACAGGTCTGCTTTGGCAGATTAATTGGCCTATAATTATGATTGATTGAGTGTACAAAAACATACTGCAGTTTAAAGACAACATACTTTAGAGTACAATCGATCGGGAGAAAAAGTGCATCTTAAAATGTGGAGCCTTGCTTTTGAAACACAGCATCCTGTCTAGAGTCCTCTGAGAACTTTAAGGCAGAGTTTCCTATAGCAGACCACAATGCTGAAGACTTGGACAGCTTTCTCAGTGAGGTATCCAAATGAAGCCCTATAACTGAGGCTCTGTGGGTTCTTGAGGGTCCATTTTCAGCTGGACATACACAATGGCTGTTAAGAAAAGGCACTCAAGTGTACAGCCTTAGGCAGTGTGTTATTGGCAGTAGGGAAGTGTAAGTTTAGTACATCACAGCAGATCCTATCGCAGGTTCCTAGAACAAAAAGGGACAGGAAAGAAAAAAAACATGAGTGAAGGACTGAACAAGCCTGCTGAAGAACAGAGCCAGGTCCTTTCCCTTCTCACCTCCCCACATATCCTGCCGCAGACTGCATTGGGACAGTCAGCTTTTTTCCTTATCCTGCTATGGCTGCTGTAGAAGAAATGACTGACAGCTGTCCTGGGTGTCCTGAGTGAAGCCTCTTTGTTCAAACCCTGTAGAGCCAATGTGTCTACCTGTTTACCCCTTAAATTCCACTTAGGTAGCCTCTGAACATTTCTCAACAACCAGTGAAATTCAAGGTGACTCTCACCTGCCAAGTTACAATGTGCTGCTGGTTCTGTGAGGGTCTGGTTCAGAAATGCAGGGGAAAACAAATTCATTTATTCTTTAAAAAACAAGGGTAGCACATTCCTGGAGACCTGGCAGCCAGCCTACATTATCACAGGCTGACATTCAGGAGCTGCTATTCTATGGTATATAGTCAGACATCTTCCAGGACACTGGTCATATTTGTTCCTCAAACTATCGAAACAAAAGATTTCTGAAGGTGCTGAAATACAGCTGCCTACACAGATAGTGCTTATCTCTCTATTTAACAGCTTTTAACAGAATTTTGAAAACATTTGTTTACCATTAAGTCCTTGGCAGTGCTTTTCCTTTCTTTAGTTCTTTGTGTTAGAGATCCTTGAAGCATGAAGTTTCTGTTAAATGTCCTGACAGTGGTTACGGGAGAACTATCTATTTTTTCACCTGGTTAAAATACAAAAGGGGAGATTTTTCATGTGAGAGATTGAAGCAGATATAAAAATACTTCTGAAGAGTCAGAGTCACAGCTTCTAGAGATATAAAACTTTCCCTAAGATGTATGAGAAAAGCTGGATTTAATTTAAATTAAAAAGCAGCAGGCTGTGGTACTCCAAATTTATTAAAGTTTGAGGCCATGTCAATCAGTGGAATTACAAAAGAATAGTGCAGTGAACCAAGCCCTAGAATTGTCAGAGATAATGCACTGCAGAGTTAAAAAAACCTCAATAAAAATCCACAAAAAATCATGAAAGAAAAAACCACTTGATTTTATAAAGACATTTCACAGCCATTGTCTGACATACCAGGAACATTGCTGAGCCACTTCATATGGACTAAAATCAGCAAATACAGACATTAGGGAAGTGATGGGTTGTGGAGGGTGGCAAGTGGCTTTTGGTAAATAAAACACTATGACCACTTGGGTCTCACAAAGCAAACCCCAGCCATGCTGGAGCAGCAGCACCCCTCTTGCAGGGCAACTCTTCAACATTCCTCAGCCTTCTGCCTCTGCTCTTGTTCACTTGTCACTGTCACAACTTTCACTGAAGAGAAAGTGGTGATGCTTTTTAACGTGACAAAGGAGTATTGTACATAATACAAGTATGTGGAAAATGAGGAGGATGGGACAGTCTATCAGGCTTTCTCTGTTCATTTCATAACTTAAACTTCTCCCTACCTTGCTGACCTGTACATTATATTGAATCTTATAAAAAGCATCGTATAACAATTCAAGCGCACCTTTTATTGGTGGAGCTGGAAGTTTTCTCCTCTGCTGTCTCGATGTGTCTATTGTATGCATCTGTAAACAACACATATGCATTACTCAACTCCAGTATAAAGAAAGAGGCAAGATTTCCCCAATGTATTTTTGAACATAATGTTCTGGCACCTGGTTTGTTTGCTTTTGATCCCGTTTCCTTGTCAGGCGAACACAGGGAGCCACGTTCAAGCCTGCAACAGTGAGAGCTGATATTCTGCTCTCAATATCTGAAATCTTCAAAGAAAATAAAAGAGAGAGACAGACAGATGGGGAGGGGGGAAAAGAAGTTTTAAAATTACTGTGGATGCCACTACTAAAATATAACCCTCCCCCAGTAAAATCCTCTTTAATAAGAAAATATAAACAGATGGCTAACTTCTTCAGCAATTCTGACACTTTCCTGCATTCTTTTGTCCTGACATTAAAAGGGGCTTAATTTGTTAGTAAAGATGGAGTAAAAGAACAATCCAACCTACCTTGTGACTCCAAGGAAGAGGCATTTTACTCTTTTTGAGGAAAAAAAGAAAGGAGCAGAGAAAACCTGCATCTGCTATCACCCAATTACCTTTAGCTACATAATTCCAAATTTATTCAAGCTGTGTTTTTAAAAGGCTACATTCAAAGAATGACTTTGTGGGACACATTTCCTAACTCAAAATTAATTTCATACACACACAATGTACATCCTCTGTCACAAAATCTAAACATTTGATCTTATGTATTTATAATTCAAATGTATTTCATATTAAACACAAGCATGCATAAATGCAGGCACACACTATATAAAAATACTGAATGGAAAACAAAGTAGTCTGATATTGAGAGTAGTGGAAACAAGTGTTGACAAAGAGAAAGAAGAGTCAGGGAAGTCAGACATATAACCCAGCTCCTGATTCACAATGACACATGAAGGCACAGTTGGCTTCACTCTGCAGATCTTCCACTGGCTTCCTTGCATAGCTTAGGCCTCTTTCCTTCTCCCTGTCACGCCCATTAACAGATTTACCCTACAATAATCACCAAAGCCAACAAAACACTACTGCCAGTTTACCAAGTAGTGCTGATGCCTTGAGAGGCCTCCTGGAAACAGAGACTAGACAGGAGTAAGGGAATAAAGGTAGGTATTTATATGAAAGGCCTTCGAAGGTACCCCCGGGGAACCAGAGGCTACTGCCAAGATGGACCCCAAGATGGACGGCAGGTCATGAGTTCTTCACACTTTCATAGGTTTGGTTCATTTGCATATCAGGGTTAATTCTCCTATTAAAGCTTCAGTTAATGATGTAATTCCCCTCAGCTTGCCCCCCTTTAGAGGCTTTTGGTTTATACTTTTTTGGCCTAGGACAGTCTGGGTGTCCTTGAAGAGCAGGCCTGGAGAGGCTTTGTTATGTCTGCCTAGCACAAGAGAGCAGAAATTAACAGGCTACAAGAAACCTCAGAGTTACACACTAGGCTGTACAGAATCTGAAAAATATAAAAGTTACAACCTAAGGCATTGGTGCAACAATGCATTTCTCACATCAGAGACATGTCAGGCTCTCAGATCTTTGCTCAGTCCTGAGCTGAGCATGCTTCCACTGAGTAAAATCACCAGGTACTTCCCATTAAATCCTGACACAGGCAGGTCAGGGTGTCTTGCTGGGTACACACTGGGCAGCGAGCTGAAAGCCATGCCAGCCTCTTGAGTTTTGGTAGCATTATCTTGTTCAGCTTCCAGGACCAGATCACAACGTGTTCTGAGCCCTGGACTTTCTGGGGCCCGCTAGAGTGGTGTTAGATCACAGGGTCCAAGATTTCTTGCCTTTGGCTCGGATATGTGCTGCTTAGCACCTAAATCCCACGGCAGGCATGCAAGCTTGGCTCAGCCTCTGGGTGCCATTGGCCTTTGTTGGTACAAAGCTGCCAAGACTGGCATCTTTTGGGAAGTGCTTTACAAGATGCTGATTAGATAAACTGCCTCAGACTCTCCTTGCAGTCTGACCAGGGCCACACACGACAGAGCGCACCATGGGAGCTGCTTGGCAGCAAGGAGCAGTCCAGCATTAGTATTGCAGTAAGAGGCTGCTGCACTCCTGAGTCCAACACCAAGCTGAGGGAAGAAACAAATAAATATAGTATATCTGGCTGGGCTGAGCTACACAGCTCAGTTATGTTCTGCTCAGCTTGTGTGATGCTGTCAGCATCCTTAGATCATCAGACTACTGCACTACAAAAATATATTCCAAGTGTGTACGGTGAGGTGGGTGTTAGGCAAGGCAGTGCAAAACCTGCAGATGGGGAGGAGCTTCTGTCCTCACCTGAAGCTCTGCATGATGAACCTGGGCAGCTGCTGTGGCCACCTGATCCTCCAGATCAGCCAGCTCAGATTCCTCAGTAACACTGTTGATCTTGCGTGCGGCATCTTCCAGGTTGGTCAGCTGCCCCTCCAGCCCATACACTGTGCTGGCTGTCAGGTACACCTGCAGGGCCAAGGCAGGGACAGGTGTCAGTGACTTCTGGTTTGTGGGCATGCAGGTTTGAGCAGACTGCATTTTCCATCACACCTGCAAGCTTCCTGGCTTGCTAGCCCACCACGGGGAGATTTACCTGGCAGAGGAAAATCATGGGGAAATAATCGGAAAAACACACATCCACAAAGAAGAAGGGACAAATGAGGTGACTGCATTACAGATTTCATAGGTGCTACAATGGTACAAACCAGATTTGTTCCAGATTGATTGGCAAAGAAAAAAGTTGAAAAGTTGGCTTTATTATTGATATTCAATCGCACAAAGGGAAGTCAACAGATTACGCCTCATATAAATCTGTGTTTCTTTAAACTCACTTAAATGCATTCTGGCAGTAAAAAATGCATTAATAACTGCTCAGCAGCAAATAGTTATTAACTTCCTATGGAGTAAATGTGCTTATATGTATAACGATTTTCCATCCCATCCTGCTCTCACCCAAATATACAACAGGCAAAACCTTCCCACCTCCTGGGCCTTTGAGTGAATGTGTGGAGGATCAATAGCCTTATTTGGGCTACATAAGAGAGAATTATTTATGTTATAATTCAGAGTTCTTCCATAAAAATTAACAACTCCTACTATTTTGGCCCACCTCTGGTATCTATAACTACAGCTGAAGGTTTCATTTCCCATTTAGCTCCTCAGAGCAATAATTAGTGATACACTGTGATTTATTGTTTCTTTTATTTCACAAAACACCCTAAGGTACATGGCTGGATGGAGGTCACTGGTTTACAGAAAAAAGGGAATTTTCAAGCATTAGCTTTTGACATCTGTGCTTAAAAGTGTGCAGAACCACATGAAAATACTGCACTTTCTGCCTATTTACTCATTAGCCAAGAGACTTGTTTCCATGAGGCTGGTAACAGCACAGTGGCAATGAAATATATATTCTGATTTTACCCACTGTAATAGCATTAAAGACCAAACCCAACATGAATTAAACATGGCTGTTACTGACTTCATGTTTTAAGGGGCAAGCAAACAGGATCTGAGGCAGATCCTTGAGCCAATACCTCCATTTCATACGTCTTCCACTCCAGTCATTATATCTGACCATAATTACTGGATCATTCAGTTCTTTGACATAAGAGGTATTAAATTAATTTATGGCAATATTCTAACTTTATGGATCAAAATGGTGGAAAATGACCAAATTAAAATGTGTTTACTTTTTATTATTTTCCTGCTTCATTAGTGTTTCTTAATTGCTTGCAATAGTTTTCTTTTTTCTTTGTGTCAGTTGTAGATAAGTTTTTCTCATGATTGAGACTTTGATAAGAAACAAAATCACTACATCTATACAAATTGCATCTTGTAAGAATACATTCAAACTGCAGGCGTGAAACCTTTGAAAAACATACCTAGAAGAAGTAAGTGATCTGTTGTTACATCTTTGCTGAAGTATCTGGAGACACAGGTGGTCCATAAAGTTACATGATTTAAATAGAAATGCTCCTGTTTTTGTGGGGTTTAATTATTCCTTCCATTCATTTAAATGGTACATCTTTTAAATATGACATACCACAGCCAGTTCAGATTAAAAGGTGATTTTTTTAGATTTCCCTGTCACATCTAAAAGCTTAGAGAAAGAAGAAATAGGACATTTTGAACAGAAGCATCTTTAGAAAGTTAAAGAAAAGATGAATTTAAGTGCTGTGGCAAGAAACTGCACAGTAAGATGTTCTTTTGAAGAGGTAAAAAATAAATCTCAAGAAAATGGGACATAGAAAAAAGTGAGAAAAGAAGTTCATCAATGTTCTGTAATTCAATCAGCCCCTACATTTGTGAAATGATAATGAACATGGTCCAGCTGGATCTGAAGAAAATATTTTTCTAAAGAATATTCTGTTTACCTGAACAATTGTAACACTTCCAAACAGCAGTGGTGTCCTTGCAGTCCTCCCCTAAATGATGCCCTTATTCATACATTCACATTTAGATTGTGGAGACTTATTTTACCATCATTTAGGTATGTACAACTTCCACAAACCCCTAACATTTTGCTGTTACAGATAGCCCTACATTCTTCACACTGCTGCATGCACAGTCCTTAAAAGGCTAGAGAGAGCAAAAATGAACAAAGTGTTTATAAACACCCAGATCCTCTTGCAGAAGCTGCTGCAAAAAGCGTGGGTTCATGTAAATATGGCCACAGCTGCAATGGGAAAAGTTACAGTTTCCTGGATTTCTAAAGGCTCTTTACCGTGGACTGAAGTGGTGAAATCTTGAAACTGTGAAATTTTTGCCACCTACTTCATGTCCTGTGTGGGACAGAGAAAAACATACTGTGGGGACACAGCAAGGCTGAGCTGGATATCTTGTGAATTCTGCAGAGAATTGGGAGAAGCTAAAGCAGAGATGCTGCAGCAAGGGCAATGACAAAGCAAGAAATGCTCTGCCTCTGTGTCCAGTGAGAAATGCTTGGCCCAAATGAATATTGGAGGCCACAGCATATGCCAAAACTCCACACTGCTGGGAGGGATTATCAGAGAGCAATTGGGGAAAAAAACCCATGCACCTTAGGTAGTTTATGACACAGTTCTCCAAAAAAAAAAAAAAAGTCCATCGGGAGCAGATTTCCCCAAATTGCTCTCTGTCTCGCAGAATTTCCTAGTTCTTCTCAAGATGTGGTCCAACCTGGACTTGCATTTTTATTCTGTATTCATTCTCCTACCAGATGAATTCTGTTGTGTTTGGAGCTAGAACACTTTAGTATTTCATGAGAGAGTCCAGTGCCAGGACTAGCTTTTAGTGCCATAGAATATCTTCCACTCAGTTCTTAGCCTGGAGCTGCTGTGGAAATGTGTTTTTGTGGGGGAAACTGATTTTATCTCCAAAGAGAAGATTCTGTCTGTAAATTGTCTGGGGCTAAAGAAAACCGGGATTTGTTTTCTTGAATTGATCAGGATGTTATAATGGGACAGTGCAGATTCCTATGAGATCTTTAAGAGCTCCTAATGAAGGGAAAGATCACTGAAATGTAATCACTTAAATGTGGAAAGAAGAGAAAATTGAAAGTCACAGGTGTACCAACTCCATTAAGTGGATTCACAAAAATTTCCAATGGGTAGTGACTTCCCTCTATGATTCAGCATTGTACTTTATCCTGCAGATGACAGGTACTCATGAAAAAGGACAGATGATTTGGACATGGACAAACAAATGTTTGTTTAATTCAGATTCTCCAGCCTGCTCTTTCTAGCAGTGCAGGAGGCAGCTCCAACTCCCTGGGTGCTCAGCATGGTGTGCTGGGGATGTGTGGGGGAAGGAAGAAGAGCTTCTCCAGTTCTCTGTGTGACTGGGGACATGCTTTCCCCCCCTGCCCTTGGAGTGATGAGGCTATGCTGAGACTGGGGGATGTGTGGTTTCAGCCAGGCATGGAGTAGCCACACAGCAACATGGGTTTGGAGGGCATAAGTTAGCTTTTGAGATAGAGTTTCTAAATTTAGTTGTAAACCCCAAAGCATCCAAATCCCCCTCCCCTCAATATTTTAGAGTACACATAGAAACCCTCGCACCAACACAGCTAAGCACTGCTGAAACATGACATTTTGTTCTGTTTGTGTATTTGTTTAAAAACCCCGAATTAATTTTGAACATCCACTGATGCTGGCCATGTGCTTTCCCTTTTGAGTTGGTGCACATGCACAGGTGCACTCACTCACACATGTGACTCTTTCATATACTGAACCACATCCTTACATTTTCTTCCAGGGTGGTGAGCTGCTCATCGAGTCTGATGGGATCTGTGCCCAGCGGGAGGGTTCCTCTTCCTCTGTCCTGACTGTCATCTGGGAAATCACAGGGATCAGTGGATTCTGCTATCAGTTCTTCAGTGGCATTGATGACTTTCAGGACTTCTGTAGATATGTTGCAGAGAGAGACAGCAGAGTACTTCTATTTTGTTACAAGAACAGACAGAGAAAACAACAGTATTAAATTAGCACAGAGGGGTAAGACAGAAATCACCTTCCAGTAGCCACAGCTTCAGCCATGCTAAAACCATGTCCATGGCTATGTGCTGCAAACAGACCATGGCAAGAACCATATAATGGCATTGGAGTTTACATACCTTTTCCTCCCTCCCCTTTCCACACACCCACAGTGCTACAGCATGCAGAATAACATACACATGCAATTCTTCTACAACACGATTCTACTGGAGGGATGGTCCAAATCTTATCCCAAAGGAGCACACAGATATCCAGCTTTAAACTCTAAGTGAGCTACATAAAGCTGGTTTTGCAAAAGTGTTTTAAACATGTTTTAAAACACAATTTTCCTTTTTGGATACTGGCAAAGAGATGTGCAATCATCTATGTCTGTATCCACAGGAGCCATTTCATTACATATACAATCATGGAAAGCAATCTTCAGCAGCCCTGTAAGGATAGCATTTTACTAAAATGCTTACTATGAATTAAATGACCACCCCAAATAAAAAAAAGATTGTGCTGTAAGTGTGCAAACACTTATATCCTTTTATTTTAAATTTCAATTTACCTGTTTTTTTAATATGGACTAAATTATATCAGATACTAAGGAAAAGCATACAGTTTTATCAACTTTTTAAAAACAACTGAAAACCTTTTTATCAGTGTTCCTTACTGGTAATTTGTAATTAACTGTCCTGATTCTTATGATTCTCACATAGCTTTAAGCTTCAGGACAACTCCTCTGATGGAGGAATAAGATTTCACCTGATGTACCTTCAAGCACCAAGTTCAACATCCAATCTATACAGCTTGGAGATTGAGCCAAAGCTTGTTGAAGCCAATAAAAATCCTGTCACTGAATATATATGCAATACCTTTAATGTTGCTTTGCCTAAAAGAAAGTGTGGAAAATTTTAGACCAAAATTTCATTCATTCCTCAAACCTGCAAATGCTTATGCATGTGAATTAGGGGCTCACCTGTCTGCAAATTTTCTCATAAACAAAATATCTGCAGATCAATACTGAGGAAATGGACAGTCTTTGGGTTCTATACAGTAAATTCTATGGTACAGGAGAGTATAACTGATTAAAAACGTCTAAAGGCAGGATATAGGAGAAATACTGTTCTTTTGTTTCCCATAAATTCTGATGGGTTAAACCGGAAACCTACTTCCATTATCTTCTTCCTTTAATCAGCTGTCCATCCTTATGTTAGATAAGACTTACTGAAAAGCTACATTTTTAGCAGTACATACTCAATTGTTGTGTATCAATACATTAAGGCATCTTTAGCACTGTTACTCCTCTGAATTACAAGGAATAATTAGAATGAGAGATTAAAGAGAAGAAGAACAAAGCAAACACAGTGTGCTGCAGCACTCAGATCTTTAGCTTGTTAGGACAGCAAACACACCCCCAAACAAGCAGGCCTGGAACTCTCTTACTGAGAACAAATACTTGAACCCCATGAATAGCCTACTGTTTTTTTCCATTTATTTTTACAAGTGCCAATTAGGTTAAAAACAGATCAATAATTCTATAGGAAAGAAGAGACAAATCAATGCTACTTTCTTTTATTATTTGCTTCCACAAGTACCTGTCCTTATATTCTATCAGTAGTGAACAAAAAAGGATGAAGGCCAGACATTACATATTATTCATCATTTTCACTGAAGTATGTTCTCCATTTCAAGAACTGTGGCCTCACTTTGGTGTTCATTATTTCTGAAGATTTTTTATTATCCTTTGTAGTTAATGATGAATTTCAAAAAAAGATTAAATTCAATTTGAAAAAGTTATTTTTATACCACAATATGAGAATCCATATTGGCATTTTTCACAGACCAATTACTATAAAATAATTTTTCTGTTTTCCAGGTAAAGTGGTCTGTGATAGGAATCTTTGTGAAATCAAGATTTTGAGTGAAAAAAACCCTAGCTTCTCAGTAGGTAATGGCTAGGGGAAAAGAAGTTCAACAGGAAAGAATAGAATAGAATATATTTTCATTTGGAAGATTATGAATGATCACCTATTCCAGCTACCTCACTAGTTCAGGGATGACCAAAAGTTGAAGCATGTTGTTAAGGACATTGTCCAAATAGCTCTTACACACTGACAGGGTTGGGCATTGACCACCTCTCTAGAAAGCCAATGCTTGAGCAATACCACTGGGAAGGAATGCTTCCTAATGTCCAATCTAATCCTCCGTAGGTGCAGAAATGTGATTTGTAAAAATTGGACTGTCAACTAATGGTTTTCCATATGTTTTACCCTCCTTCTGAGCAACTGTCAAACACTGTTAAAACGGCTCATGTTCCAAAATGGTCAGTTTGCAAATATAGTGAGGTACTCTAGATATAATTATTTAACATGTGTAATGGGAAAAACTCAAAATAAATTTAAAAAATAAGTAAAGATGAAAATGTATGGCAGGGTTTTTGTGCTTCACAAACCTCTCCCCTCCCCAACCACCCATGTCAAACTTAGGATTCACAGACACACATGTCAAGATCACCCTGGTAGGTGGATTTCAAATTGCTCTAAATACCTCTTGGTTGTCTAATTTATCTTGCCCTTGCCAAAAAGTCATTGTTTACACCTCTAAGTGATTCACAGAGACAGCTGTTACGTTGTGACGCAGGCTCTGTCTTATCAAGTGAGTCAAAGAACTAATATGGATGTGGTAGATGTAGAAAGCAATCTCTGGTACAAATATCTAGTACAGGAAAGCTAAGTGCAACCATTCCTCTTGAAACACTGGGATGCATCCTGATTTCAACTGTGCTACCCTACTTCTGAATCAACACTGCTGCATCCAAACCAAATCCATGCAGCAGATCCAAGTATGTGTGTTTCCACTAGTTATGAGAATCCTATTTTTTACTGAATTTGAGACTAAAGCATTTAATGGAATGAGGAAAACATGCATTTACCCTTTTTATGATAGTTAATATCCATGGTCACAAATATGTTAAAGACACAGTCAAAAGAACATGCTCGATTTCTCTGAGTTCTTTGTGGTTGAGTCTTAAAACCAATGAAATGATAAAAATGTGTGTGTATACAAGCACACATACATACATGAATACACTGAATATAACAAATATCCTGTAAAACTTCTTTACTGTCATTTCTGTTTGTCAGAGGAAAGTATTCCTGTTTTGAGAAGATTATGTTTCAGTGGTCTAAGATACTTCTTGCTGACTGTTAGCCACTTCCCTGCCCTGCTGTCTCCCATTCCCTGTTGATGCTGACAATATTTCCTGTGTTGTTTAACTCAAGCATGCTACACTTGGAAGGTGCTTTACAGACCATTATTTGCATTCTTGCACAACTAACAGAAGGAAAACAGGATGATAAAACTGAAGCAGTATTAAGTATCCAAACTGCTTACAGCAGGTGAGCTTTAAGTCTTTGTATGCATCCCAGCAGCTTGTGACATTTTCACATCCTTTCCTTTCCATGAACATTATTGCTTTTATTTTTGATGCTCTTAAAGTAGTTAAGTTCTCTATCACTAGCACTATTTTTTTCTGCCCATTGTACTCTGCTATTAGCATTTTCTTTTTTCTGCCACTATGATGTCATTAGGCTTTTTTAAACTAGCATGGGAGGGAGTGACAAGCAATTCAACAGAGAACAGTGACATCAACAGCTAGATCAAGAAGTAGAGCAAGAACACCTTTCCATCACTAGCATTCCTGGCAGTATTGACCACATCCTTGATGACTTGTGCAATCATTTTTAGCTCCAGTGTCAAGGTGTTATATCATGCACTGCATCACAGTCGATATCTCTTGGTTTTTTGTAGGGAGTTAAGGGGAACAGGGGAGAAGATTAAGTTTTGCTTTTCCACTGATCAACTCATCCTGTCAGGGTAACCTGACTGAATCCAAGCTGGGTGAAAACAAAAGCAAACCCCAAACCTGTCTCCCTCATCTCCCCACCCTATGAGAGTCCATTGTAGAGTTTTGAGAAGACCCTGAAAAGCCCAACCAAAGTCCTTCACAGGCCAGCAAAATCCCAGTCACAGTGTGGGAAGAAAAGAGCCATCAATGCCCAACTATCTGTGACAGTCATCAACCCTGACCTTCAAACCTTCAACCCTGACCTTTGGCCCAAAAGTGAGCCCTAACCACTCATTACCACAAAGACTTTGGGGAAAAAAAAGAGGCTAAATTTGGCTGTTTGATGGCAAACAAGTGTACTATGATAAACTGTGACATTAAGGAATTACTCTTCTGTTCAAGTTTAAGACTTCCTGCCTTGACCTTTAACATCAATATCTTAATTTATGGGTGTTCCTTTAGGAAAAAAACATCAGAATTATCTTACAGACTGAGAGTTATTATTCTACTGACAGTCTCCAAAGTATAACACAGAGAAATAAAGTCTCTCTTTTTGACTGTGCTAAATATTAAATTTTTACTAATTCAATCCATTGTCCTAATATAGTTACCAATGTTATGCCTATTAATTTTTAATGCCTTCTTTCTAGAGGCAAGTTGCCTATAATCATGAGAAAGGAAGAGATTTTCCAAGAGGCAAAATATTATAGTCTAAGTTGGAAATTAAAATATTTACATCTTAAAATCCATGCAGGATTCTGATCTGCAATGGACACAGACTGATGACACAACTGGAAGAATACTTTTTCTTTAAAGTCAGCACTGATATTAAATAAAATCAAGATAATTAAAAGATTATTAAAGCTCATAGGACAAAATTAAGAGGAAGGAAAAAAGAAAAAGTTGAGAGGAGAAGTGTCTTGCTAATCTGACACACAAAAAAAGTGATTCTTATTTTATGACCGAGAGAATGATTTATGACATACTAAAAATAACAGGTATTTTAAAATACAAGATAAGCATATGTTTGCTTGGGGAATGTAATTAAATCTTTTTAAATATGTGATCCTCATAAGCTGAGACTCAAATAGTGCAGAATATGAAACCTCTTTCTGCCTAGAAGAATGATAAGCAACAATCAGTAGCAGCAAAGTGAGAAAATATCTACTTACTGTACAAACTCTACAATGAATTAAGGGTTTTGGTTATTTTTTAAATTGAGAACTTAGATTTTTGAAGACCACTATGGTCAGAAAACTTCTTTCAAATTTCTTAACAGAGGTGAGTACATGAGAATAGCAAGTTCATACACTTTATCTTTGTCTTCTGTTCTTCTTTACTTATAAAACCAAATTTTCATCACAAGGCCAAACAAGGGAGCCAGTCTGCTCCACATGTTAACTGTGATTATAATAGAATTTTCTGCAATGATCAGTGATTGTGGCCAGAAGGTATGATTTTTCAGGCCTGATATTTTCAGGAAAACATTCTGAGTTTGAGAATGTTGATTGGGAAAGGTGGAAACCCTCAATATCACGTTATGGCATCTCTTACTTCATAAGAGATGTAAGAAGACACAAACAAAACAAAGCTTTCTCACCTGCTGCAATACAGTGGATAAAAACTGCAGCTTTAAATGAAGATCAAAAGCCTTTTGTTTTTCCTAGATAGTGGGAAAGCAGTTAAATAAAAAGGCAGAAAAGTTATATTAACAGCTATAGAGGTTAACATTTATATAGGTTCAGACTTAATGGAAGTTTAGGATAAACAGCAAGGATAAAGAAACTACCAAGATTAAAATGCCATAAAATTTAGATTTTACATTTATCACTAAAACATTTTAAATAAAGCAATGCCTAATTTATTTTTATTTGTGGGATTTAGACTAACAGACCTCATTGAGAGAGATATTGCAAATCACATACAATTTTTTATTACATGAAATAGAGGGAAAATACTATTTGTACTATCACAAAAAGTGTCACTAGGAATGGAAAAATACTTTTGCAGCAGTGTTAAAAAGAAGAAAAGTCAGCTAGCTTCACTTTTGGAGCGTACATGGCTGCAATTTGGACACTAGTTACCAAAGAGTCTTGCTTATGCCACAGTAGATGTCCATGTGGGAAACACCTGGGCTAAGTTAAGTAAGATGTCGTATGCCAAATCTCTTTCTGCTGTTTACTGCTGTCCCTCTCCTGGCTTCAGTGTCCCAAAACAAACAAGTAAAACCCTTCATAGTACAAGTCTCCACTGACCAGCCAGTAGGCTTACAGTAATCCCCCTAATTTCCTTAGGCCTGTTTAAACTAAACTGGCTGGTTTTGCCTGGAAGTAATGACAAAACCACAGGTGCCCCATTGGCTGTGCTGTGACAGAAGTATCTTCCATCTGAAAGAGCTCAGTTTTCAATGCCAAGTCTCCAGGCAGCTTACAAAAGAAGACAAAATAGTTGTAAAAAATAGTCTATTTCCCCACCATTTTGTTCCAGCAGCTTACACTAATGTTCACTGATTTTCTGCAACTGTATCTGTAAAATGGCTTGGACATTTTCTCCCTAAGTAAATAAATCTTTGGTGAGGAGAGAACTGAAGGAGATTCCCCTCGCAGGCACACTGGACAGAGCTGGCTTGCATGTAAGTGTCAAAACTGAGACTACGAGAACAAAAGCTGTTTACAAAGATGTTGCATTCCCCATGTGAAGCAAGCTGAATGCCACCTCTTCTGCACTCCACCAGTAGATCTAATAGGGCTTTGATTCAGTTGCTTAAACACAGGTAGACAAAGTGCAGTTTCAAACAGCTTGAAGTATGTGAGGATTTTGAAACAACCCTGACAGATATGACATGGACCTAGGAGATTCACGTTTCTTCTGGACTAGCAGCCTAAGTCCCTGTGGGACACTCTAAGATATCTCAGATGGCCTACCTACATCCATATTTATGCAACTGTATTGAGCCCAGAAAGTGACAGAATTGTAGGTACACAAACACCACTGCTCACTTTTGAAAACTTTGAAACTTTGAAAATAAATGTGTATGGTCTCAATGCTTGAAACTAAGACTCAGATTTTGACAAAATAAACAGGATCAGCTTGATATTTCATACTAAACACTGATAAATAGCAAATACATAGGAGAAATAACGTGAATGGGAATTTTGTCCAGCAAACCACTTAAACTTCAGTTTAAAACTGAACATATACTTGACTGCTTTGTTAAATTGAGAACTTAAAACTTTGGATCCATTAGCCCACTGTGAAGATTATTGTCTTATACCTCTTTTCACTTTCCCTAAACAAAAATCTTTTTTTCTCTGCTGTCACTCAAAATCCTCTGCATAGATTATTTTCAGTTCATAAACCTTAAAGATCACTTTTTACAATGCTGCTGACATTAGGTTTACAATCCTGGACTTTGGGAGATTGCCCAGATTAATTAACATAATCTTTAAATCAGTGATCCATGAAAACACAAGAATTAATCTAAGCATCTTGCACACAAAAATGTGAAACAACTGATAGACAAATACCTTCTAAGCTGTTAATCCAGGAAGATATCATTGTACTACACTGTTCAGCATTACTACCATAACAGCAGCAGTGTAGTAAAACTACTGCACTTATGCTGTTTTCTTGCCTAAGTGATCCACGTGGTTCTGAGTCCTTTAGAAACTTTTACTCAGAGACTTCTAAAGCTTTTAGGCATTTGAAGCTGGATGGCACTTTCCTGTTAACCCCAGCCTGAACCAACACACCAGCCAAATACCCAGGTTCAGGCAGTTGCAAGACAATGATCACGAAAACTACGACACCATCTTCTGTGAGGACAGTGCCTGTACCAGCACAAATGCCTACAGAAACCCAGCCAGCAGAAGACACAGTCTCACTCCTGATATTACAGCACTGCTGTTTCAGCATCCCAGCCATCCCTGCCATGATGCTTCAGCAGGTCTGTGAAACACAGGAGGGATTCACTGACGTGTGCATGTCCAATGCCATTGTCCAGCTCCATCAAGGCTGTGAGCAGATGTCACTCCACTGACTGAGTCCAGTGAGCCCCATGCTTGCCTGACCTCCCTTACTGAGCCCTGGCCACCCCCTCCAAGGCCAGCCCTGAGCCACCAACATACATCAGGAAGCTGGCTCTCTCTTCTGCAGTAACATGTGCCCATGGCTACTCCTCTTGCTAGAAAAAGAGAGGCCAGGCAGATTTTCTAACAAGTGTCAATCTCATTATACCAGTAGTTGAAGACTACTAATTTAGCTGGCGAAAAAAGCAAGACGTACTCTCTTGAAACAAAGAATATATGCCTCTGGCAAAAATCCACATGAAAATGTTACTTGTAGTACATACTTTCCCCAGAATAAAGCTTTATAAAACCTAAGAAGAATAAAATGATTCTACAGGATGAAAGCATAAATATTTAATGAGAAAATTATTTATGCTGTTATTCATACTGTCAAGAGACTCGGGAGGTTTCACTTAGGAAACAGGATCCCGCTGCTCTACTTAACAAATTCATTGAGAGGTTGTCATTCACAAAAGAGCTATTGTGTCACGTAATGTCAACAGCCAACAGCAGAATTTAAACAAAGTTACTAAGCCTTGGTTGTAACATTGTCTGAGCAGAAGTAAATGCATAAAGAGATTTAAAAAAATTCCTTAAGCACACAGCACATTGCATCAAGCCAAAGCAAAGAGGAGAGAAACTCCACGTTACCATGGAAGTTTAACTTGCTCATTTTATCTCATCTTAAGCTCATCTTAAGCAAGCTGTAATACTAAGTAGAAGGAGAAAAAAAAGAAAAAAACACTAGCAAGGTTTTAACAACTATTTCAGTTTTTATGCTATGTGGGCAATTTGAAAAAATGGCAGGGGCTAATCTGTTTTTTAACATAATCTCTATAGCTTCTGATAAAGTGGTCCCAGGGATAGACTGCATTCAAAATGCAGCCTGCCAAAACCGTCTTCTGGAATGTAATTCTGGCATATACCATGAAATAAAGACCCAGTCAATTTATCTTCATGAAAGCATTAAAAGAGAAGAAGAATGGACAGAGGAGAGTACGAAGTGAATACATCCCATTTATCATGCTTGCCACTCTCAGGATCAGTACCATTAAGATACTTCCAAGGGAATTTACATTTTGCTTTTTTCTTTAGGCATTATCTTATGGTTTGGGGGGAGTAAAGAAAAACTAAATAACCAATCAAAAAAAAAAAAAAATAAAAAGAGCAAGTCAGAAAGAATTGTGCAAATCTTTGTGCTAGTACAAGATGTTTCACTAAGATAACAGTTGCAAAATTTGAATTTTGGTTTGTTCACACCTGAAGTTTAGAAGGGCTGAAGGCCAACTCCACCCTGAGTGTTCCTTTTGGTGAATAACCTTTCACTGCACAACTAAGACAAATGGACTTTTCAGGGCTCTGCATACTCCCAAAAGACCAGGAACTACTTCTGCAGCTTAACAAGCACAAAACGTTTTCCATAAAAACAAGTCTGCTGCAAGATTATGTTTGTTTTAAAATGAGAAATGTGAATCTCCACAAGACCACTTTAGGCAATCACAAACTGAGGGATAATGAAAACAAGGGTACTGAAAATCTAGGATGATTTAAGTTCAAATCACAAAATTAACTCATGTTAATTAATACCCACCTAAATCCTCAGGTATCCCAGATGAACTAAATAATTAACTTAAAGGTTGTCGTATTCAAACTTGCATCTTGAAGGCTGACATACAACTCAAAAGCTCAGTTTGAAGTGCAAACTGAGAATCCATAAATGCCAAACAACTTCAGCTAATTCTCCATTAAAGATACTTTTTACGACTGCTTCAGATCTTAATATACTTGAACCGTTTTAAAAGCATCAACTCAACATGTGATTACATGAGATTCCCAGTTGCCATTAAAAACAGAAGTCCAGGTTTTTAAAGGTACAGATAGGTGAAGGTTAGATTTTAATAAGCACCAGGTACTTAATTTCCAGTGATTCAAAAACAATACATGTTTTTTTTTAAGTCTTATTTTATGTTCAGGTGTATGAGAACTAAAAATTCCCAGCAATTTAAAGTTGCTAAAGTGTTCCAGAATAAGTTTACAAGAACAGAAGATTAAAGACTAACAAAGACAAGCAGTGTGGCAGTGTGGCTAAAATACAAGCAATATGGCTAAAGTGCAGTATTTATGTTCAGGAACAAAAAGCAGAATCGAGGCACTCCAGTTCTCATTTTTATGGTGCAGAATTTAAGCTTCTGTATATTTAATTTGGAACCATCAAGCCCAGGTCAGGAGGCTGTCTCTAACCAATAAATTTGAGTGCTAGTCTGAAAGATCTGTAAATCCCTACAAGTGCATTCTCCAATAACCAGGCTATTTAAAGAGACAGCATATTGGGACTTCTAGCTTTGAAGGATCTAAAATTACTGGTTGCCTGGAAGTTGGTTTTCTATGCCTGTCTTTCACATGCCATTCTAAAGTTAGTGCATCTTTTATGAGTTTAGGTATCTTCATATTTTAGATTGCCACAGCCACAACTGGTGTTATACACTGGCATCTTCAGTATTTCCTAGTAAGATGTTGGCCAGCTTTCCAGAGAGAAGGCACATGTCAGGAGATTTTAAAGTACCTTTAAGGGCAACTGTCAAGAATATGAATGAAAGCTGTGTGCTTGTTTCTCTACAGGTGGAGAAGGTTCCCCTGCCAATTCTACTGAAGTCTAGACCATGAAGAGTACTGCAGTATTTTGGTTTCTTTATTATAGACAAGAAGATTATATACTATGACCATTAATGATGAGAAAATTTTTTGTCCAAAACAAATAAAGGATTAGGAACTCCAAGCATTCCCTTTTTTGCTGAACATGATAAGCCCCTTCTTTCTTTTTAACTTTAGATAATTTTACTGAGGAATAAATATTAATCTTTGGTGTCTTTTAAATAACTGACATACAAATGTTAAAGAAATAACAAAATTAGGAGAGGAAAAAACCAACCAATATTACTTTGTAGATGCATACAGATGAATAAATACACAAACAACATACATTCACCATTTTCTGTGGTCAGTTCTCTATACAGAAGCATTTCAGAAAGTCCTCTTTACACCCTTTAATTCTGGACTTCAGCTGCATAATGTTATAACCCCAGCTAGGTCATATATGCTGTTGAGTAACGTGATATTGCTGTTTTGTCTTTGCAAACCAAAGAAAAACAAATTAAATGCTGTTAACGAGCAGTGACAATAAAGCCTTTATGTGATTTCTTTGGAAAGGTTGTGTATACATTGTGGAGGTATTTGCAAACCTGATAACAAAGGTACTCACACTCCTGGGTAGTCCATGGCTAAACAATTCCAAATCAGAGAGTCACAGGCTACTTGTATTTGGAAAGGAGCTCTGAGGATCACCTGGTCTAATACTTCTGCTCAAAGCACAGTCAACTAGACCAGGTTGCCCGGGACATGTCCAGTCAGATTTTGATTGTATCCAAGGACATAGACTGTACAGTCTTTCTGGGAAACCTATTCCAGTAATCAAGCACCATCACAATGGAAAAAGCTTTTCATTTGGATGTAATTCTTCGTATTTTAGTTTGCACCCACTGCTTCCATTCCTGTCAGTGGAAAGAGTTCTATTCCTACTTTATTTCCCACATCTAACACTCCTCACACTCCCCCATCAGGTATTTAAACACATTGAAGAGATTCTCCCAAGCCTTCTCTCCTTTCCTTGGATAGACAATGCCAGCCCTCTCCTAGGACAGATGCCCCAGTTTTTTAATCATCTCTGTGGCCCTTCACTGGACTCACTTCAGTGTGTCCATGGGTCCCTTGTGCTGGGGAGCTCAGATGAGGACACAGAACTCCAGAAATGGCCTCACCAATACTGAATAGAGTTGCATGAGGTAATAATTTCCCAGGTGCAGGACTTTGCGTTTCCCTTTGCATTTCACTGCTAGAAGCATTTTTAAAGCCAAAATAAACAATATTCATAGCTCTGAATGTCTCAGATTGCCATGGTCTTTCAAAGATCAACCACACAATGGCATGGGCCAGTTCTCTCAGGTCTCAGAAGTGCATCCCCATCAGACTCCATGTACATGTGCACATCCTGTTTTTTGAAATATTTGCTAATCTGATCTTCCTCTACCAAGGATAAGTCTTCACTGCTCCAAGCTTTCCCATAGGTCTCAGGGGCCTGGGATTCTTGAGGGAAAATCTTACCTGTAAACTGAGGTGAAAACAATGTTGTGTAACAGCCTTTTCATGTTCTGTGTCACCAGGTCACTGCAGTAGTGAGCCCAGCTTTCACTCATCTGCCTTTTGCTGCTGATAGACCTGTAGAAGACTTTATTTCCCTTTGTGTCTCTTGAAAGATTCAACTCCAGTCGGGCACCGGCTTTTGTGATACCGTTCCTGCACACTTGGAAAGCATCTCTTATCATGTGCCTGGAGGACTTGATCCTGTTTTACACCTCCCAGTCTATTGTATCAGTTCTTTATATAATTTGAACAAAACACCTTCCAAATGACAACAAATAGATTTTCTTTAGACAGTTGTCCACGTCCCTTGTCAAAGCTGTGCAGGCAATACCCCAAAAGGCAAATCAAGATACGCAGCAGACTAGAACAAGCCTAAGTGGATCTAAGGAATAGGTGTGCTTGACTGGCAAGGGGCAGGACTGGAATCCTGTAGCACCAAATTCAAGCACACCACATGATCTGAAGAGAAATTCAGGGGCAGAAAGGGAGGAGAGGAAGTGGTAAATCCTGTAGAATGGCCCCGAAATCTAGTATTTCATTGTAAGGGTGAAATGGCAAAAATGAGGGATCTCAGGCACTATCAGAAGCGACACCAAATTTCAGTTTCACTAGAAAATGTTACTACTCTCAGAAGCCTATTAGCTGACAGAGTAACAGGGTTGGAAAGCTTTAAAGAAACACTAAATATTTTGATAGAGATGCCAAAGAACAATCTATGTCATCAGCATGAACTAGGTGATACTAAAAGGAAAGGAGCAACTAAAAGGATGGTAAAAAACACTTAAAATGTCTGGTTAGCAAGGACAAGAAAAGAAAAACTGGACATGTTTTTAAATCAAAAAGTGTAAGTCGATTCTCAGTATCAATTCACATAACTCCATTAATATTACCCAGTTTACAATTTTGTTGCACAAGCTAAGTTCCCTGCTTGGAATTGATGCTGTAGGTTGCCTGCTCCTCACAGAGAGGGACACACACCTTAACTGAACTTTTATCTATGCAAGGGGTTCAGGCTCAGACTGGTATAAAGGACCTCAGGTTTCTTTTAGCAACTGTTTTCAGTTTTCTAGCCAGAATGTTCTCTTTTTGGATTCTAACCCTTACAGTACTATTTCCACTCCTTTAGAATGACCACTTACCTTCTTTAACTCTTCCTGAATACTTCTGCCATTTTCCTCTGAGGACAAACTCTCCTGGTTTTCCAGATCTATTCCAGGTTCTGACTCTTGTTCTTCACCAGATGATGTTTCCTTGTCACTCATTTTAGCAGCAAGCTGAAATAACCTGGATTTAAGCTCATCCTCCATAAGTTCAGGCTTGACGTTGTGGTGCTGATCCTCATTGCTTACATCTGTTCCTGATAAATCATCAAAATCCTACAAAGAAATTAAAAAAGAAGATATAATTCCTGCATAGGCACAGAAAGGAAAAATAGCTTCCTAGAAAACTATTGGTATGATTACTCTGCGGGGAAGCTAAAAGAAAGCACACTAAGTGTTCTGTTAAAAAAGGAACGCCAATAAACCAACACTTTTTGGATTATATTTGTCATTCCTGCTTATTTTCATATTACCTAAAAAGGAGTGATCAAAATCATTATGTATCTGTGTGCAACCAATAAAATATGCCTAGGTGGCATTTCCCATTCCCAGCACTGCCATCCCTCACAGGCACAGTGCAGATAAAAGTGAGGTATGGGAATGAAATAACCTGTAACCTGGCAGCTGTATTCAGCTTTCAGTTGAAAGCTGTGCTTACATTCCCTGACTGCTTGGTCTTGAGCATTATCCATGTTTTTCTTAATGACTGCTGGAAACAGGTTTTGAAAAACTTTTCTTTTGTTACATGATTTTGCTTAAGATTGTCAGCTTTCCCAGTGATTATTTGCATCCTCTACAGAAATGATTATTTTCCAAATGTCAACCTCCTTGGAAGAAGTTAAATCTTCAGGAGAGCCTTCTTTTCAGACTCTTTGATTCTTAAAAGTGGAAAACACTTACAGGATCAGTTTAAGAACAGTGGGTATTACAGACTTGACCACAAGTCCCTCCCTTTGGAAGCTGAAGAGAAGAAAAGCAAAGTCTCTGCAATTTTGTTTAGTGGGGTGCCTGCCCAGCATTTAGTAAGGAGTAAAGGGGATAGTTTTGTCAGCCCTTGCTGACAAAATCTGAGAATATTTCACAGTTGTTTTAAAAACTAATGCCCAGGTAGATATCAATTCATTTTCTGGATCTGTGCTGTCTGATCAGGACCCAATTTGCCCTAATTTCCACTACAGTTCCTGGGAGAATATCCCAGAGCAACCAGTTACACCTATAATCCTAACTGCCTTCTGGAAATGTTCTCTCCTGTCTGACTGCTGAGGGAAATTTTTGAATCATTAGATAGTTTGTTTGGTGCTTCAGCCAAGTCCAAGAAATAAGATGGAATTAGGTGAGTTTAAAAGTGACAGATACTTTGAAATGGAGCAAAAACACCCAGAAGGAGGCTTTGAAGAATTCAGCCTGGGACCAGAGTTGTAGGCACATCTCAGCAGGTCTAGGAGGATGATCTGGAGCAATTCTTAGAGAGGAAATTATTCCTGTCTGCCTTAGGCTCTCATATTGTTACAAGACCAGACACTGCTGAAGAGACTTAAATCTGTGTTCTCTCTCCCATTCATTTGGAAATACATCAACAGGAGCAGCAGTAGCAGCACTGTTGACAGATGAACCAATTACTCCAGTTCTCACAGGAAATGTTAACTCTGCCCACTCCCTCACAAACCCTACCCACCAAACTGCTTTTAATGGATTGACACATCATGTTCATAATGTCAGTTCTCATTTCTTATACAGTAAACTGTACTGTAGTGTTCAGCACTTTCACATTCTGGGCAATTTTTGTCTGCAGTTATTTGAAATTCAATCATTTACACAACTAAATTATTGCTTTATAGTTCAGTTTCAGGATGCAGAAGGCCCTTGTGGAAAATCAGGATTTGAAGAAACAATAGAAATTTGAGAGCTACAGTAGAAGCAGAACCATGGCTTTATGCTGAAACTCTTTTCCCAATCAGCTTTTGCAGACTAAAAAACAGCTTTTTCTGCTAAAAAGATGTTCAATGACCAAGAACAACATTTCAAAACAGTGTGTTTTCACTGTAGTTCTATAATATGATATGCTCTTATATACATGCAAAAGACTGTATATTTCACCTTTTTAATTAAAAAATCTATTTTTATAATAATAATGGTTGTTATAATTATTTTTATAATTATAATGGTGCTTTCTCAAACTGCAAGAAGAGATTTTTTTTTCAGACATATCTTGCATGTCACTCAACAACTCAGTACAAATATCAGTATTACACCCCAAGCAACAATCTCCTAATGACTAATACTCACAAATCACTAAACTACTATAAAAAAAATCTGAATGCTGTTGCTGAATCAATCAGTCCATCAATTTGTACCCAGGGAAGAAAAAATCATTATTTATGTGATATTAAGGATAGAAAGCACAGCTAGATTGTGCACTTGTATTTTAGGAGAATACTGTTTAGTGAAGATATATCTCATTAAAACTGAGCTATTTACAGCTAGGTATCTAGTCTAAGCCAATTACTGACATCCCTCTTTACTTAAATTACCTCAATTTATTTAATTGGTACCTCCAAAAACCTCCTCTCATATACCAAAACACCCAATTTAGGATTACAGCTCTGCATTAAAGATGTGGGCTTCCTCTAGCAGTGTTGATGCAGATTGAGAATGGTTTACCTTGAGGTCAAGTCTGCAAGGAAAAGAAGAAAATCCCATTCTATGCAAACATTTGAGCAGATTAAGCTTGTAAAGACAAAAATTTGGTATTCTTGTTCAAATAAGATTATAGATATGTATATAAAATCCAGTGGAGCACAGAGGGAGGCTGGCAGTCCAGAGTGGTGGATTTTCCCACACTTCAGCTGCTGTACCAATGTACTGACAGACTTCACTGTGCACCAGGACATGCAGGAGTCCTCTGGGGGCTTCTTATATAGATCTGCTTAGCAGCTTTATTGGAGCAGCAATGCACACATACACCCATGGAAAGCACCACTAGTTAATCTAAAGAATCCATACTGACAACAGCAATATGACAACTTCTCCCAATACTGAAAAAATACCAGTCTTCATAGGATCACACATGGCAGTATCTTAAAGGTTTTTTTTTGCTAGGTCTGCCAGTACAGATGAAAGTCATGAGCTGCCTTGGTAATCCGAGCGTCCCATTCTGCATTAGCTAAATCTGGGTTTTGAATACACATTGTTTCTTGGGAGAGGACTCATCTTGAGAATACTGACTGACTGTATTACAGCTGAGCTCAGGTATGTCTATTACCCCCTTTTTAGCTTTCCAACATCCTTAAAATGAGCAGGTGGATTATCTACATTTGCAAGAGCTGTTAATTCCTGTGCACATGCAGAGATAATGGCACCTTAAACTGCTGCACTTCATCGTTTCTGTTAATAGTAGGCTGTTTGAGTTGTGTGTTGGGCTTTTCAGATAGGGGCAGCAAACTATTTGTGAGGAGATTATACCTATTTCCTGGATTGACAAGTTAAAAAATGCATGGACAGCCACGGCAACAATAAAAATAAACAAATTGAAAGGTACCACTATTATTATTTACTTAATAGATGCTGCATTAAACTTTGCTATTCTTTATTGTTCACATTTTCACTCTTTCTGGCAAGTTTAATGACATTTTTGTGTCATTACACAAATCATTGTGTAAATTCCCATTTGCATCTATCAGCAACATATAATGCTAACATCAGCAAACAAGAATAAAGGGCTACCATTTTATCTGAAAACTGAGTTTCTGTGAGGACCTGGCAGACTGACACAGCCACGAACTAAAACAAAATCAGGCGTTTCACTAAAAGAAAATCAAGTGTTTCTATGCAAGCATAAATCTTTTAGGAGACAATGAGAAAAGAAATACACCTTTACACATAGTGTCCAAATCCTTGCACAGAAATCACTGATAAGCCAAGGTAATCATGGTGGACAAAACCAAAATACAATAAAGGCTCCAGAACAAAATCCATGTTAAACTATAAACTCCTGAATAAAGTTGCCTTCATATAAGCAGCCAAAAACCAGAAACTAAAAGTTTTTAGAAGAATATACAAACTGTGAAGTTTGCAGGCAGTTTCTCAGCAAGAGCCAGGGTGACTTCAGGGAGCTGTTTCCAAAGAATACATCCCAAGCGCCATCCCGTGGCAACAGGCAGTCTGACAGTGCTCACCCCTTACCGGGCCGCAGGGCAGGAGGGCTGTAATTAACAGTTGGGGTCTCCTGATCCAAGAAGCAAACTCATAATGAGAACACTTCTTTCACTTGAAGCAATTAAGCCTCTCCACTTGGCATCAGAGACACAAGAATTTCAGCTACATTAAGCAACAATCATATCTTTCTCTCAAAAAGATAATGAGAGCCAGTGTATCGATATTATTATTACTGATAGTATCAACTATTATTATAACTATTAATAATAAAATCAGATAAAGATTGGTGGCCTGAGTGTCCATTTTTTGTAAAAAGTTACAATTTGAAAAATAATCATAATTAAAAGCAAAGTTGCACTTTCCATTTTCAGTCCCCACAGAAATGTAAGTCTTCTGTGGTACATAAGCAATCCAAAATTATTTATAGCAAGACCTTGGTTTTATCAGGACAATTTTCATATCTTTCTTCATGACTGTGTTTGTGGCATCTCTACAAGCAGCTCAGTAAATGAGCTTGTTCTTTTACTTATTATTAAGCAAAAAATTCCACAGATGTTACAGTACATTTTGGTATCTACTCTCAGCTTTCCCCTTCTAAGTCACTGAAGACTTTATACAAAAATTCTCAGTCACAAAGTCAGCATTCCCCTCTTGTGTCTAAAATATGGTTTTAAAAGACATGCCACAGCATTATCCTAATCTAGGAACTGGATCGTGATTTAAAAAATACCTGATTTTAAATTGAAATTCTGTTGTGAGTTATGAACTGACTGCAGTTTTTTCAGAACATAACTGCTTACAACTCTCTGGACTCAGAGCAGAAAGGGAAAAGGGCATGTTTCCATCTCACTGAGAAACTTGGAGAGTAGAAAACAAAAAAGCAACCTTCACTATTTGAAAATTAAAAATGAAACCCCAACTTTTAGACTGATAAACTTAAATCCTGTTCTACAATGCTGATGAAAAAACAACGGTTAACAAATTATCATCTTATTATTACAATGCAGTAAAGTACAATTATATTGCAATGCAGTAAAGTATTGAAAAAGTGTGTTTCTTCACTGCAATTGACATATAATCAGTTATTCAGTGTCTAATATCCTGGTTCAACAACAGGAGTTTAGAAGAGTTTGTATGGTCTCTGCAAATTCTGCATAATCTCATCATGTTCAAAGCTATGCCTGGTTTAAGACCCCGCAGTCAATCTTGCTTAAGTCTGTGCTGTCTGCAGTTCTTCACACACCTACACTATAATTTTATAGAACTGTTTATAGGTGGGGCTCTCCCTGCTGCAGCCTCAATAATTTTACCAAGATCAATACATTACTCTGGGGAACAGATGAAACTCTGACATCCCTTTATGCTCATTTTTCTATGCAATGTAAATGATGTCTGGCTAATTCATCTTCATACATTAAAAAGCAGATTCCTTACACACATGATAATTTTACTTGCTATAAATTGTGGTAGTCAGTCCATTCCTGGTCCCAGCAGTGCTTGTTTGCCAGAGGCTGGAGTCAAAGCTCTACAAATGTGAGCACCAGCTGTCAAATCAGTCACCTCTGTGTGCACGTGTGTGTCCTCAAACACAAACTAAAAACCTGCAAACCCACCCATACATAAACTGCACAGTGAGAATTGCATTGCTTTGAAAACACTGGCATGATCTGGAGAGTGTTCCTCTGCTTGCCCCACTGAGGCTAGGGAGCAGGGGAGCAGGAACAGCCCCTTTTAGCCTAAAACGTAAAATGAAGGGGAGAGTGGGTTAGAATCCCAAATCTTGCACTTTGAGCACAACAAGGAGGTAACAAGAGACAAGGCAACTCACAAAAGACTTGGAAGGAAGAATAATTTTCCACATGAGCTTGCACTTTGAAGCACACACTAAGTTGCTAAAGGATCCCATCACGTATGCTTGGGAAGCACCCTGCCTTTCTGACCTCACCTGGATGAACGTGGGGGAGGTTCAGATTGGATATTATGAAAAATTTCTTCACAGAAAGGATTATCCAGCACTGCAACAGGCTGCCCAGGAAAGTGGTTGATTCACCATCCCTGGAGGTATTAAAGAGATGTGTAGCTGTGGCACTTAGGGACAGTGTTTAGTGGCAGACCCTGCAGTGTTAACAGCTGGACTGGATGATATAAAAAGTCTTTCCTATCTAAATGATTCTGTGACTCTATAATGTCTCCAGGACCTTCTCTGTGAGCTCTGATCTTCCATGCTCTGCATATTGTCTATTGTGACTAGGAAGCCACAATATGAATACAGACACAGAGATCAGGCACAAATACACAAAGCGAAATGCAGAAGTCTGTGTACAAGATATGGTCTTTGTGCAGTCCCTGTAAAGCCCTGAAGTTCTGCCTGATGTTCTAAGAAGTCAATAATGGCCACTGATGTGCTGTCAGATCACATTATAATACATCATACTCCCCTTCAACAACTGTTGATTATAAATATATGAGGACACGAGTATAAATGAATCAGTACAGAACACCCCAAACACCCACGCTCTGTCCTAAAAGCAGATGGAATGGATACAGAATTAAGGACACCCAGCATTAAAGCCCTGCCAAAATCCTAGAATCCTAATATTGACTTACAATCAGCTGTACCGATGTTTTTCTATAGGAAATACAGGCTAGTAGCATAAGCAAAGAAAAACTGTTCCAGGTATCCTAAATTTGGTGAGATAGCTTTGAGACTGAATCAGGCTGCTCGTAGTCACAGGCACAGGGAGAAGACAGCCCTCAGCTCCTTGCTTCAGGCTTTCCATTACTCTGCAGCAGCAGTGATGCAGCTTCAGGATTTAAGAGGGTGGAATGTGGGAAAGGGATCAATCATCTCCTGATCTAGTGTGCTTGTACTGCTAAAAAAATTCTGGGGGACAAAAGAAACCCTTAAGATCAGCCCCAGGTCTGGACAAACTCCAAAGAGAGGAGACTTCTTGGCTTTCTAGTTATCCAACACTCATCGTTTAGAAGAAATGTTTGCTGTCTTCAAGTTTTATGAACAGTTTTTCCAAGTTTGAGATATTACAGTCTGGTTTTTTGCTTGTTTGTTTTCTTAATCAATTGATAATTTTTTTAAATTGAAGTAGTTTGCAAACACTCATCCTAAGACATCAGTACTCATCATAAGGTGACCAATTAAAAGCAGACATCACTTGGACTGGATCTCACAAAAAGCCCTCACAGAATTTCTGCTGCTCATTAGTTTTATCCCTTACCGGAACATTTGCAGACACTGCAGAGCAGATTCCCAGGCATATGAGTTATTTCTTATACCAGGAAAACAGAAGTTAAAAAAAACCCCAGCACAACAAAACAAGTGATTAATTAACATTTGTTGGCTGTTGACAAATCCTGAGGGGTTTTTTTTAAGAGTACTGTATTTTACAACATTAGCACTGTCTTTGATCAGATGAAAGAGGCCTGTTTGAGAAGAAGGTAAAGTCTGTCTAACACCCGACTTTTTCTTCTTCTCATTTAGGAGACATGAGGAAGAAAAAGCTTGCAAGAACACTCCACCTCCCACTCATGATTCACATGATATTGCCAGCATAGCTTAATTAGTTTTGCCCATCTCTTTTTGAGAATGCATTTGGTAAGCTCAAACACAATTACCTGACTTAAATTCATCTTGTTGGCTTTTGTCTGATTCTTTTCTTCACATAAGTCTTCAGAGATGGCTTTGTTTTTCTTCCACCTCCTTGATCTCTTTTCTAAATCATAATGGACTTCTTCAGTCTCACTGCTGTCTGAATACTCCAAGTTAGTTGCCTGTGGATTGAAATTTACATCTAGTTCTCCATGGAAATGCTTCTTTTCCATTCTGGGCATATCACTTTGAGTTCTGCTTTGCAACCAGAGAAGTTTGCTAGGTCCTTTAGTTTCCTGGGAAGAGTTTACTGAAGACGTTTCCGAATCAGAGAACACTGTTTCGGTGTTGGTGTATAACCCAGAGGAGGGGGAGGTCACTGCCTGGTACTGACCGTTGCCATAAACCCACTCAGTGCCGTACTGGGAGTTGGAGTAATAGAAGTCATCTGGCAACTGCCGAGGTCTCTGCCGTAGCTTATTCAAGGCCACATTCCAGTCATAGTCATCCTCGCTGTCCGAGCCCATCTCGTCATAAGCAGACACAATGCTGGACTCATTCTCCAAGGCTTTGAACACCTGACTCTTTGGTTTGGCAAGCATTCGAGGACGAGGCAGAGAGACATTCTGCAAAGCCACCCAGTTTCCATCGGTGCTTTGGAAAACAGAAGGCGGACCTAGGAAAAGGAAACAAGAACAACTGTGATCACACTGTGAAAGGCTGCTTTTACTTGCCACAGATGGAAAGTTTCAACAAAAATAACAAACAGACACAAGTGCTGCTGCCACATGAACTCCCCTATGTTGAGAGGCAAGCTGCCCTACTACTCAGAAGCCACCACTTTAAATCATGGTGATGACTAAAATGGGGGAGTACTTGGACCAAAGCTTTTTTCTGAAAGAATTATTAGGAAAGACTGATGGAACAGCAGCATATAATCATGTAGAAATCCTGAGTTTTGCAAATGCCTCTGATTCTGTGCACAGTTCTGGTCCCTCATAACGAAGAGGAAAGATGGAAAAGGAATCAGAGAAGAGCACCAAAGGTTGTACCAGGTTCTGAAATGGTGTCCATTCAAGGAATGATTAAGTAAGCAAGAGCTCTGCCATCTGGAGAAGACTGAGAGAATACATGCTAAAAGAGATGGGGGAATCTCTTCCAACCTAACTACAAGAGAGCATGAAGTGAAGCTAGAGAAATCAAGGTTCTAAATAAACAAAAGGAACAGGTGGGATGCAATGGATACCAAACCTATGGGGCTTCTTGCTTATGGTTGTTCTGGATGCTTGAAATTATCTGTGATAAAACAGAGATGACTGTGAACATGGAGAAGAAATCCACTAAAATTTACTAAATACAGAAAAACACTTCTAGTGGAGATAGTCATTAAATTGAAAGTTCTAGAGGTTCAGAGCCTACTCAAAGGCAGTATGAAAAATACTTGCTCTGTCCTAATATCTTGCAGACTCTTGCTTATGGCTGCTGTTGCTGCTGTTGTTGTACCCCAGACAAAATACAAAATGAGCTTTCTGACACAAGCATTGCTTCTCTTGTATCCTTCCACATTTTCAGAGTATGTCTTACAACTCCAACACAAAACCCAAAAAAAGTCATAAATATGGTCAGAAAGTGCTGTATAACTCTCATAACTCTGAGAACTCCATTTCCTCTAAATTTAGATTTAATTTCCAATCAAAACTGAAAATTCCCCACATGGGAAATATGGATGTGTGACAATTCTGCCTTCTTTAGCACTTGAATAAATATATAATGCCATGGATTTACACAGTAATCCAACCTACTGAATGAACTTTTCAGACTTATGGAGTCCTTCCATGGATTCAAAATTCAAATTTGTTATTTTCAGAAACCTATAGAAATACTTAATATAAACCATAAGTTTTCTCAAAAGGTAAGCAGAACATCACTGTTTTCAAAATGACGCAGTAATATCTGTGTCTGTTGTAGAATATAATTAGGCATTTTGATACCCCCACAAAAAACAAAACAAAAATTACAAGGTAATTGAACTTAGGAACGATGAGAGTTTTATGATGGCTTTTGCATTTCTTACTCATTTGAATCCTTTTAGCTTGTTTTCACTTACTAAGTTTTAAGTGAATTCAGAGAACTTGAGAAAATACAATTCTTACTCCTGCTTAAAAGGAAATCAAAATAATACTAGTTCTCTTGTAGCATGACCAACCAAGGATATAACTGAAGTCAGGTGTGTAAGGAGGACTAATAATCCTTTATTGTAGCCTCTGATTTTGGAGTAAAAAACCCAAACAAGCTATCAAACCTAAGAAACTTCTGCTTGTTCACTTTTCCCAACTATACTCACTAATCTAAGTATAAGGTTCTCTTGAGAGAAAGAATTTTCCTTAAAACATTTTTCCTTCAAACAAAGCCAACAGCTCTGCAGGATATAAATCTCCAACAGGAATTGAATTCAGCTGCACCATATTACACAGATGTAATGTGGAGCCACAAACTTTTTTTGTACCCCAAACCATACCCCCCTATTCTATTTAACAACACCACATGGGAATCAGTCAACCAACCTCAGTTAACTGAAGAAAGGACAGGATAGTAGTTGATTACATCTTAGAGGGCAGACAGCATAGAAAGCCACTGAGAATTCAATATTCAGAAAGGTGACTCAGTTTTGCCCCAGCTTCTACAATGTCAAGGGCTCCCTTCCTGATTTTCAAAACAGTCACTTACTTGAAAGAATGGATTTTGCACACAATTGTTTGGGCATAAGCTATAATTCATCCATGTGAAAAGGAAAAAAAAAAAGATTTAAGAAGTGTCATTGTAAGATTATTGATAAAGGGGGAAAAAAGGACTATCATAATTTGGCTCTTGAGTCACCATTTAAACCAATATGAACTGTAACCAAAATTAATTGTTAATTACTTTTTGGTTACATGCATAAAAACCCATTGATGTTTACTGCACCAAACTCTTGATTTCTCTTGTTTTCTGTATCATAATACAAAGCTGTTTATTACTGAATAGGTGAGAGCACGTTTGCAGATATTAGCACAATCAGCTATTTACTATTAGCTCAATAGGCACCACAATTTCAGCACAAATGTGCTTTTTAGATGAAAGAAACAGAAAAAATCCTCTGAGAAGAGCACCTGAAAAGAAACTGGGTCAATTTGCTGTTCTACTATGGTTAAGCAATTGTTAAATACTAAATTGCTCAACAGTTGAATGCAATGGGATACAAGTGGGTTCTTAAATTTAAGCACCAAATTAACTGCTTTACTGAAAATAGGCCTTCCACTAAAATGCCCAGGAGAAAAACACTTCTGACAGTGGGTTGATTAAAAAATTCACAGAGTGATGCATAGTTGGTTAAATCAGATTTTAGTACTACTTTAATAATAATTTCTTTCAGGGGGGAGGAGAAGTATTGAAATTGTCTAAATTTCAGTCTCCCCAGTGAACAGACAGGCAGCCCCCATCCCAGGTCCCCACCAAACCCAAACACACATTTTGACTGCTTCTGCTTGCAAGTGTGTAGTGAGGCAGCTTTGGGAGTTACAGCACCAGTGAATTCACCCCACAAAAGAGAAGTTTTCTGCTTGTACAGCTTCATGAACCAATGTGCCACAGGGGTCAGATGGGTTCTACAGCTGCTACAAGTGAAGAAGCAAGAACAAGCAGATTCTGTCATGGGATGACAACACTTGGAGCCAGGGAATGCTTCTGCAACAAGTTCAGCTCTTCCCCTTGTGCAGCTGTAGGGGTAAAAACTAACCAACTCTTTGGTGAGGGAGTTGCCTCGTGCTACACTCTTGTGGCCTCATAAATGCTTCAGGCAGAACAAGAGAAGCAATGGAAACAGGACCAACCCAAGAGCAAAAGCCACAATTGCAGAAGCACAGAAAGGTTTAGGCTGGAAGGGACCACACTGGGTCAGCTGGTCCAACCAACCTGCACATGGATTGCATCCAGGTTCTTGAGCATCTTCAGTGAATGGGACTTCACAGCATCTCTGGGAAACCTGTTCCAGCGCTTGGTCACCTGCATAATGAAGAAGTTCTTTCTCACATCCAGGTGGAACTTACTGTGCAGTAAGTTTTACTTACTTACAGTTTCTGCCTGCTGTCTTTTGTTCTATTGCTTGGCACCACTGAGCAGAGTCTAGCTCCATCCTCTGACACCCTCCCTTCAGATACATTGATATCTTCTTCGATGACAAACTGTCTCTATGTCATCTAGAAGTAGGCAGGGAATTGCATCCTGTCCCAGGGTGCTGATTCAGGAATGGAGCTGACTTGGAAAGCTGCTCACCATCCATCATCCATATTTACATCCATACATAATGCATAATGACAGAGGTCAGCTTGAGGGAAGCTGCTGTTCTGTGAAGTTCCTACTCATACAGCTTCCTCAAACTAGTCTGGAAGCACCAGTGAGTAGGGCTGCACAGAATACTGCATTACAAATTCATCAGCATTGAAAATAATGTTGCAAGGAGGAATTCTAAATGGGAATTACTTCAATAGTTGGCTCACCATGTAATCTCATGAAAAGTCATCCTGTGCCACAGAAGGGATACAATGGGCAGCTGCAAACTCCTTCAACTGGAGGACAGATTACCAATGACAAAGAAGGGCCCTTGAGTTCTTGCATCTTAGAAGATCTGAAATGTATCCGAACTAGCTGCCTAAATTTTGTAACAATTTGAAATCAACTTCACAGAGACCCAAATTTTGAATTTTTTTTTTTTTAAGGAAAGTTAAGATAAGCAATGACATAGCCCAATGAAACTGTGACACAGCAACATCAAATACACATTTTGTATGTGACCTCTGAGAGCAAAGAAGTCGGCAGAAGGGCCCTGGAGAAGGTCCTTGATTTAAATCATATTTATTCCATGTGAGTGAAAACCAAAAAAAGAATCTTATTCGTACTAGAAATATTTACTTGTTTCATTTAGCCTGTCTACACTCTTCCAGCTGGGTAATGCAGAGAGCTTGCGTTCCTTCTGCTTCCTGGACGGTCCCTTTGGCTGCCTCCGAAGAGCCTCGGTCACAGATGATGCAAGGTCTTGTCCTTTACTGACCATATCTTCACTAGCCAGGGAGAATGCAGACTGAGACCTCTGTGGGATTAAAAATCAAGGAGATTAATTTAAAAATAGAAGTAGTTAATTATCCAACCCCTTACCATAATTAGTATTCAGTAACTTATGGAAGGGTGGGATCTGCTAACATCACAAATAGGATTTAATGTATTCAAAAGAATTGTTCTAGCATTAGATTGCTTATTTATGTGCATTTCTGATGCTATACAACGTAGCAGGAAATTGTTTATACTACCATGGACCAGATGGAGAGAAATAATTAAGGTGAAGGTGTTGGGAATGTGCTTGGTGAGGACTGATAACTAATTGCTTTGACTCAAGTTAGGCAGAAAGGGATCCCATTGTGGTGAGACATGATGATCTATTGTTGGCTCAACAGGCCATCTGGTGTAACAATTTGCAGAAGTTAAAAATTAAAAAAAAAGCAAACAAACAGCCTGTTCCCCAGAAATAGATATGCAACTCAGCTGATTTTAATGCAGAATTCTGTTTGCTAGGACATACATACATAACACCCAATATGCTGAGCAGTTTTATGCAGTCTTAATAATGAACTCAACATAGCCTACAATTGCACATCTATTTAGTTCTAGGAGGGTCACATTTCAAGGCATAATAAGGTAAAATACTGTTGAGATTGCTAATCAGCCCTGACTTCTGCTGAGGAGAAGGAACTTTCCTTTGGCTCCACATAAATAGATCAGACATTTTAGCTTTGACCTAGGCACAGAGAAGTCAGTCAGTTGCAGAAGACACATTTAAATTTTGCCTTTTTAAAAAAGCTGTGAAAGCTGACAGGGTCCAGCTGATTTCAGAACTTACTCCTGCATATCAAATCACATACGTAGTTCTAGAAACAAAGCTACAGAGCTCGAGTCAAGTTGCCTTCCCCACAGAGTCAGTAGAAGACTGCATATGCCAGGTTTTCAAGTGGCTCAGCTGCTTTGCACAGGCCAAGTTGGCACCCTCAAATCCTTGTACATTTTTAGTGATGTTCAAATTACAAATAATTAACTAAATCTGTTGCTCTCAAAAGGGCCAGTCTTTGCCTGTATCAGAGATCTGCTTTGCACTAATGCAGGTGAGGTAAAGAAGAACTTGACTTTCAGTTATTTTCAAGGCACTTCAATTCCCAGGACAGCATAAGCATTGCTGGGAGCCCTGCTGGCTCAAAAGCCACACGTACACCACTTTCTGGCTGCACCTCCTCTCATCTGAAATGCTCCACTGTGGGACACAGGTACTGTGCCAGAAGATTTAATTAACTGCAAATCTTCCTGGATCCTTGGCTCAGCAGTAAAAGGAACTACAATTAAGCACAAGGGTTTAGCTGGGCTTCTAAATTAATGAAGAAAAGCCAGAATTATTGCCCTGGAATCAAATATTTTCTGAAACTACAATGACTGCACAACTTTGTTAATCTTGTCCATACAAAGACACAGGTCCTAATATGATGCATTGGAATGTTTCCTTATAAATTTAGTGACATAAACTATTCACAACATGCTCAAAGTAATTTTACTACAGGGAATCTTTCATGTGCATCACTTTTACAAGCCAGCTATATTCAAGTGTATATTTAGTCTGTTCCAAACCTTGAACTAGATCTTTCACTGATCAAGATCATCTGAATCCTTCTTAACCCTGAAAAAGTAATAAAATAAAATAATTTAATGCAATGCATACAGGTACATAAATTGTTTCACTACAGGAAATTTGTTCATGAACTTTGATTTCATCCTGACAGGATATGTGGACAATATAAACAGCTCTGCCACAAATTTGCCACCTGAACTGTGGCAAGATTTAACGTGCTGTGGTTCACTTCACTTCATTGTAAAGCTAGAACTACCAAACTTGCCATGCTTTCAATAAATTAGATCTAGTGTCTGACACATCTTTTGAAATCTTTGTGGTAACACTCTTTGTTGTGGCTGTCACTGTTGTCACAGCACCATGAATATTCTCTCAGGGCACATTCTTTTTCTATGTACATATGGCAAACAAGAGAGGTAAGAGACCCAGAAGACACAGAAGAAGGAATAGCCTCCAGTGCAATCAGTAGTATCTGTTTTCCCTTATTACTCAGAGAACTGGATCTTTAAGAAGAAGAATATCAGGAAAAACTTAAATAGTCTGTAAAATGATAACCTGGACTCTGACAATGAGAGTAACATGCTTTTCTTGTTATGTAAAATCTGTGTGTTTGACACCTTTCCTGTTTTGTTTAAATGGCAGCTTCTCCTTCGCCCACTCACCATTTCACAAACATCACAGTAAAGTGATGCCATCAAAGTGATGGCAGCATCGTCTGGTCTTTGCTCTCAACTCACCTAAGACCTGTCAGCAGCTTCACCCTGACAACACAGAAGTTGGCATGGGCTGCAAAACCTCCTGAAGGAGCTGGGCACTCCTGCCCTCAGGCTGATGCTGTGGCAGCAAAGCTTCGGCCAGCAGTGCCTGAGCAATTTAAAGCCACCTCAGGTGCATTGGTACTATAGGGCAGATAAAGCTTTCAGAAGGACTAGGAGAGACACAACAGCTTGAAGGATTTAAAAATGAGAAGATGAACAGCCTGAAGGATGAAAAGAGCTGAAAAACAAGGAAGCACAGAAAAGAAAGTGGACACAGTCCCATGTGGTGTAGTAGCCTAGGATCTGAAATAAGCTCAACCAAACAAGCTTACCTAGCAAGAAGCTGATTTTTTAAAAATTGTGTGCTAAAACTTTTAGGTCAGATCAGAGTGAAACTGCTCTCCACAGCTTCTGCAAGGTCTCTCTGGAGCAGGAAATTGGTATTAGGCAGGAACTACTCCCAGGAAATCCAGTTGAAATACAGCAAGGGATTAAAGCTTTTGGTGCCTCCAAAGCTTGGCTTGATGCCATCCTCATTATTTTTCTACACTTTATGTGAATTTTTGACAAAGTCTGTCTTGAACTGCTCTACTAGAAGTATCATCTTTTCTCACTGAGGATGGTCCAATGTCACAGAAGGCTCAAGGAGAGAAAAGTAATAACATGATAAAGTAGCTTGGCTGCACCCCTGCATTTAGATCCTGAAAAAGGAAGATGCTGTTGAACTTGCACTCTTCACTGCTATATTTGCAATTCTCTGTAATTCTTGTACCTGGAGAGACTGAAATGATCAAGAAGTGCCAATGTTTGAATAACCTCCAATTCAGAAGAATAAATAAAAGTAGAGGATTAGGTTATTTCTTGTTTTGAAAGTTAGTTTTAGATAGGGCTGGCGGAACAGATAGGAGAATTGTGTTTTACTCAGACAAGGCAGGATGGAAAGAAAGCATAAACATTCGTCCCTGAGCAGTTCAAATCACTGGTAGCACTGATAATGATATAAAAAAGGAGTGTCAATAGCCAAGTTTGGTGTAGGAACAGAACAGAAGCATATCCTGGTGTGAGAACAAACCAGTCTAAGTGGACTGTATTTTTCAGAGCACAAAAGCAAATGTTTGTCTACAATTTTATTTCCAATCAATTAGCAGCCTGACTCATGACTCTACCTGAACGCCAAATGACCCCAAGACCTCCTTTTGTTGTTTTTGCAAATAAAGAGCAAACTAAAAGGTTAGTTATTTGGTGTGAGGTTACACAGCAAGAGCCTAATCTTGGCTGGCACATTTGCATCCACTTAAACTCAGCCAGCACCGATAACGCCACAGCCCTCCAGCTGCAGCATGGGCTATATCCCACTTCCCTGTGGGCTGATTTCACTGCTGCACTGACCTGTGCAGGCAGCAGAAGCACACATTACTGTGCTGCATCGGTGCCTCCCTTCTTCACAGATGTTACAGCCCATCTGTAGATCCTTAGGGGACATCTTGCCCTTGGGGGCATTTGTATGGGAAGCAAAACACTGAAAATAAGGGAACAGGATTGAGAAGCCTGCCTGGCTCTATGTAGTTTCCCTGTGAGTGGATGCATGGAAGTACTGGAGGTAAAGCCAGGTGCCCTGATAGACTCTTGGATCAGTTTGCTTTGGAACAAGGGATTTTTACTGACCAAATGAAGGAACCCCATCCCTCAAGCTTTATCAATTGTCTACATGCTTGGACTGCAGCAAGATCTCAGGACAGAAGAACCAAAAGTATCCAAACAAATACAGGAGCCTAGATACAATTTTCAAAAGGAGGCAGGAATGTAGGAACTTTGGTTTTGGTTTATAAAGACCTGAGATGTCAAGAAAGGAGCTAAAGATACCTGGTGTATTTCCTAACCAGAAGTTCTGTTTCTTCAGTGAAAACCCCCCCAACCCATTTGCCAAGTGCTATTTTAGGTGTATTTATATGTTGTAAATGACAAGGCTGCCCTGTAAGTTTTCAGTCGGACACTGCTGGTTTCTGCAGTAAATTGGTGCATCAGCAGATGGCTCTCCAGCCCCGCGGATCATTTGCTGTGCTCTGCACACACCCCACAGAGGCAGGTGCCGCATGCCAGAGTGCTGGGCAATGCAGCACGGCTCACAAAATATAGTTGGGGTATTGATAGGCATTTCCAAACACCGGAGTTAGATGAGTTCCCCACCAAATCCTGCCTAGTGGCACCTCCTGTGAGATGTTTGTTACAATTCCAGGCACATTATTATCCTTTTGTTTAAAATTCCTCTTCAGGGATTTCTGTTGCATAGTTTATAATGTCTGGATGGAGAGAACTCAGCCTTCATTTTTTACTGACCTAGAACTAAAAGGAATAATCTAATTCATTGATGGCCTTAAACAAAGAAATAAAAAAGAAGACAAAGTGGTTTCTGAAGATTAAAGAAGGAAGGAGTGAATAAAAAGTAATCCCAGCTTCTGTTACTTAATAAATATAAATATTCCATCTTCTACCAATAACAATTTTCAAGTTCACTCTTCTGAATACTGAATAAATAACAAGCAACTAAAAGAAAGAACAACTTTATAAACCACAATAATGAATATTGAATCTAATGTTGATAATCTATAGATTCTTTACCTTCAACAACTTCCTTATATGTATGCATATTGTTTGGAGAGACAACATTAAGATTTTGCACTACATTATTCCTCAACAGATGAAAAAGCATGGGTAATTCCTCCTTCTGAATAAAAGCCAAAATGTTAATTCAAAATAGGTCCCAAAAGCATCTGATAGGACTTCACAGCTGGATCATGCATGTTTTCTCCCCTCACTTCCTTCTTATTTCACCTTGTTTCCACCCTTACATCATGCTTCAGCTTTGTATAAGTCATAAAAGAGTAATTTATTCTGCAGTTATTTGGAATAGATCAAGGACTCTTCCCAGTTCAGGAGGGACTGAGAACCCCGGGTGCCACAAGGCAGCTGCAGGGTCACCACAGCTGCAGGCACAGGGACCTCAACACCAGTGCTGAGGGCAGGTACCTCTGGATTTGGGCAGCAGAATCCTGTGCTGTGCAAGCTCTGACCTGAGTGGCAGTTGTTAAGCTGCGCTTTGAGGACTACCTTGTTTATTCAGGGACGTGACCTAGAACTGACACATAAACTCAGATGACTCAAACACAACCTTATCGATCCCCTCTACTCCCTTGCAAATTCTGCAGCTATGCCTGCCAGTGGTGCAGCAAATCCCCTTCTCAGCTGTGCTCTGTGAATATAATCAATTCACAGACAGAACCAGCAGGTCTGGTAGCAAATACAGTAGCAGTCCCTAGGCATCAACAGCTTATGCATCCTTTGGTAAGAAAACTCCCACACCAGGAAGGAGACAGTATGAGCTTGCAAGTGGTGCCACTCTGCCACAGCCTATTTATCCTGGAAATGATTTTCACTCTGCTCTAATGTATGCAGTCCAGACATCTAGCAGTGGGAGTGAAATACCAAGGGTTTCAAGCATCTGTTTCTTAGTTAATCTTGTATGTGGCAAAGGATCTGTTAACAACCTTCTGAAAAAGGGCAAGAACAGGCAGATGAATAAAAGATTTTCACACCCAGTTGAAAGAAAATTCCCTCCTAACCACCTCTTGTGGATATCCCAGCCATCAGGGCAAACTCTTGTAGCAGGCTAGGATAAACCAAAGATGACTGGTCCCTCTCCGGCAAAACCCTTAGAATATACTTAGAAAAGTCTTTCCAGGGTCTGCCCAAGCTGGCTTTTTGTTCACTAGTGACAGACAAATCCTAGCTGCACTGGATTGTTTCCGATCTTCTTCTGGCCTCTTAGACATCTGATTCCCTTAAAAGCACTGCTCCTTTAAAAAGACTACAGAAATAATGATCAGCTAATCAGGAATGGGTCTGTCAGCAGGATGAATTGCACAGCTGTGTAGTAATATGTGGAGCCACATTTGGGTGCACATTTATTTTGGTTCAGTTCGGATTAGCTGACCTTGATCATGCAGATAGAGAAACGGGTTGTAAAAGGAGGAGAGACAAAAGAGGATATTCCTCAACAAACCCATTGCTGGTAGGCATACCAGTAGCTCTACACCACCACCTATAGTGTAAAAAAAAGGGAAAAAAAGCTGGCCCCACATGTGAAAGTGCTACTGCTTTATTTGCAAGGGATTTGTAAAGTAGTAATAATGGATATTTCATACTGATTCCAGAATAGGAGTATAAACATCCTTTTGTTGTACTTATGGGGTTAACAATTCAGGGAAGTGCTAGGAGCATAAAATATAATAGATCGATGTAATGGATTTATGTGAACAAGTCTGCTGAAGTTTGTGGAATAGAAACTAGATATACCAAGGCAAATATAATCCAAGCAGTGCCTTTACAAGGTACCCTTGTGCATTTAGCCATTACTGCTCCTCACATGTTCACCCATGGCCCATTCTTTTTCCCTCCTCCCACACTTTGAGTATTGTATGACATCTGAAAAAACAAGAACAAATGAAACTAAGAACAAAGAGGGAAGATGCTTCCCAGTTTGAGGACACCGAGAGCTCAGGCAGTATCCTGTAATCACAGTATTGCCACTTTACTTGCAGAAGAGAAAGCTGAGCAACAGCAAAAGCCAGATCCCTGGTTCTGGTGCAGGACAGCAGGATTTTACTTTGCTACTAGCACATCTCTCTGGAAGAGTGCTAGTGCATAAAAGGCAGGGGGAGGAGGTGAGTTGGCACCTGTGTCTCAGGTCTAATTGCAGCCTTACACATAAACACACCGTTTTTTTCAACTGAATACTCTTTACTAAACACAACTACTCTTTTTTTATCCATCTCCAGGTATCTCAGTTCCCTGGGCAACCTATCATGTCCTGTTCTGACCCTCATCTACAAAGCTGTGCTCCGCACAGCACTCACCCATCAGAATCACTGTATCTCCTCACCCATCAGAATCACTGTATCTCCTACTCAAACACTAGAGAAAGCCTTAAGTGTTCTGTGTTTATTTACTTCTTCCCCTAGCAAAACAGACCCTGATTTAATCTAAAAATAAAGCAAGGTTTGTCAGGCAGCCTAGTGCTGAGCATCACAGGTTTTAAGTGAGATCGGAAAATTCTGCAATACCCAGAAATGTATCACGATAGCATCTTTAAAACAAAATAAACCTGCAAGAACAACGTATGACTTTAATTATTTGTTAAACAACATTATACAATGATCACCCTTCTCTGTCCTTTCTCCTACTCCTTTCCATGCCTTAAAACCTACCTTGGTTTGTTGACACTAAGTGCATTGCAGCTGAATTTAGGCCTGCATGGGCTTGATCATGTACCTAGCATCCAAAACTGTCTTCTTGGAAGTTTGTCAAGTGCATGGATAATACTGTGAAACCAAAAATCAGTAATCTTATGCTAGACCTACATCTCAAGAAGTACAAACGCAAGCTACACAAACAACTTTAAAAGGACAACGCTGTCATGTTTAGCCTTGTACTGACTACTTAGCGACCTGAGCCTTAAAAACTGGCATTATTTGCTGAGTCAGAATCACAGACTAGTTGTATCCTATCCTTCTGCAGCAGTGGAAGGAGGGAAATCCACCGGATTACAGTGTTATAGTGTCACCTGCGGAGCAGATGCCAGTATTATCTGTAACCTGGAAAGTACTTAGGGAAAGTTGGATCCTCTAATAATAAATATTAATGAAAAAAGAGACATTTTTAGAGCACCAAGTGCTTTTCTATCTCAAAATGTACTGTTCTATCCCAATTTGTGCAAAGATGGCACTGCAGCTGGCTTCTTTTAAAGGAGACAATACAGCAAATAACCTATTGATCCAGCTGATGTGCTTCTGGATGAATGCACACCTGCCTCATTGGAAGCAGGTCCCAGCAATGCACACCATGCAACCTTCTGATGCCAGCTCTTGCACAAAAGTAAAAAGCTCCATCTTCCCTCCAGCATGCCACATTTATTAATTATGACATAAATATGATGTTTCTGATGCAGTCATTGGCAGGTAGGAACTGATGGCAGCTGGTACCAGCCTCCTGCAGTGCTATGCCTCCCTCATCTGAAATCGCCCTCCCACTGCGCTGCACGACTGCTGAACAGGATTCCTCCTCAAAAAGCTTTTCTTCAAGCATTGTTGTTTGACACAAACCTAAAAATGTACAGAGCACCTGCAAAACCTCCAAGGATTTCCAAAGCAGTGTTAGACCTCAGGCTTGTGGAACCCTCCTGCTCTTTAAAACAAATCAAAAGGAGAAAAAAAAAAAAAAAAGGAAAAAATAAACAACTGTCAGTACACTGTGGACCTTATAATTAGCTTAACCAGTATATTTCTGCTTCCCCTGAGGTGCATCATAATGTGTATTTAATGAAATCTTCCTTTTCCCTATATCCCTAGCTGTTTCATATGCTATAAATTATGGATGAGCTTCTGTTTGTATATGCAATCTTTATGCTGTAAAATAAAGACCACTAACACAGCACTTAAAACACACCAGGGTGCCTTCACTCCATCAATGTTTAAATGGGATACAATATGCCAACTGGTCGTTTGCTCTCTGGCTGGCAGTGATGTATGGCGGGCAAACTGGACTGAGAGAGCACAGAAACATCCACCCATTGCTCTGTACTCTTCCCATCCCAACACTGCATAGCCTTTGCTTACTGGTAATGAGAAACAGATGGTGCCATCCATCTCTTTTTATGAAATGAGGAAATAAAATATTCAGCCCTGTTTCACTATTTTTAGCCTGGGCAAGGGATCGCAAAGAAATCTGAGAGGAAATAAAACGAAAAGACAACGTCTATAGCTACTAGCACACCACAGCACTGCAGTTCAGCAGTCAATTGTAGGTGTGGAAGTGGGGAATTTTGTATTTAATCACTTTTTCAAAGCAAGTGGTTTTGGATGAGCAGGGAGGTTAAGGCAGGGCTTCCAGAGACCACTGGTAGTTTCTGGCTGATATGGATGAGCTGCACGCAAATAGCTGTGATAAAAAGAGAAATCGCTTGGCCTGTGAAACCACAAGGTGATATCTGGGATTATTACAGCATCCCCTGACACTCTAAGCAAGTAACTTTGGCAATAAATGCAATACAATAATAAACATGGGTTTCTAAATGCCAGTGTTACAGCATGTAATTGCCCTGTGTTATACATTACTAGTTTCATTGTGCTAGCAAAAGGACATGTACTATCTTGTGCACAGAAGACAAATAGAAATATTTGCTCCAAAATAAATTTTCAGTTTTAAATTATACAATTCTGACTGCCTCAAGATTTGCTATCCTTACCTCCATTTACCCTGTATGTCTGTCTTTCTGTTAATCATGTTTCTTTCCTTTTATTTAATCTACCCTGCCTCTGCTAATTTGTTAGCCTGGTACCAAAGAAATACTTGAACAGGGGAAGTTCTAGTTAAATAATCTTTACTGGGAAACAAGTTCACATACATAACTCTGACACAGTAATAGTGTCCTTGGATAGCTTTGATAGAAAAAAATGAAAACTTGTTTTTCTTCTTCCTTCCCTTGGGATTGTTGTGGCCACCATGTCTGTCTACCAAAACCTTGGTTACAGTAGGAACACCTGTGCTAAGAAATCTGTTGCAGCAGACCCCTTGTTAGCTGTGGTGTGTAAAGGTTTTTATCATTACAAGCAGATCTCTGCCCAAACTAAGCCATCACACACAGCTCAGTGTTAGGATGTATACACTCAAATCAAGAGTTTGGGGGTTTTTGTCAATCTAATGTCAGGAAAGAACTAAGAAAACTTAACTTATAGTAGTGAAATCCAGGAAGATTTGCTGTTATGGAGTTGCACTCGAGTTCATGGGAGGCAGTAAGGAGTTTTGCCTGGAATGGGCATAAGGCCTCTCTGCCAGCTTCTGTAGAAGCTAAGATTTGTTTTAAAAAGAAAAAAAAAATTGCAATTTTTCTGGCAGAAAAGATAACTTTCCCACATAATATACAGAAAAGAATGTGGTTTAGTCCTGCAGATCTACTGACAGATGCATACTTCCCATTTGTAGCTGAATGAAAACAAAGTAGAATGGAAAGCAAGCTCAGGAGGAGGAATTTGAGTTGTTTCAGCACTGCTGAGGACAATCAAGCAAGCTGTAAGTGCTCTGCATTTGCTCTGCACAAATTGCCTTTAAGTAGACTTTCCAGCAGGCCCAGATTCTGTGACTTTAATTCTGCTAATAGCCTAACATAACTGCAACTATCTTAGCTATGGGAATCACTGGAGCTATACTTCCCTTACCAGGGTATCTGGTCGTACTAACAAAATTCTCCTCTATTCAAAGCAAAAATAAACACATACACACTTTAAAGGAGAAAAGAATAACACAACACTAGCAAAGCAAAAGGCAGAAACTAAATTTAAGGGAGAGATGAAACTGTACAGCAGATGGCCAGATTTGTTCATGTTCCTTAAAGCACTGTGGGGAGACAATTGGAACAAATGGTGACAAATGTGGCAAAAGACCCTGTAGAGAGGTAGAGAGTCCTTAAAAAAATAATGTACATATCTGGATCTCCAGTACTGACTGATGGCTATAGAGATTTTGAAGTTGTTTACACCTTAGTGTGACATTTCTGTTTCTCCAATGTTTTTCACAAAGTCTACTATTACTCAAACCAATGAGCCTCCCTCTGGAAAAAAATCAGACTAAATTGTTACTTCAGAAGAGAATTTCAAAATGTGTTGAGTTCAAGCTTAACTCTCCAAATACAGAGAAGGCTTCTGGTATAATGTCTGAAGATTTGAACAGCATTTTCACCTGAGTCCTGTCCTTAAACTTAAGGAAGAAAACTCATTTGAGTCAGACGCAAAATTAACTTTCTCTCTCTCCTGGCTTTTATATTCCACAAGCAACTTGCCTAGAAGTGACAGAGCAAAGCACTTAAGTCATGCTCACCCTGACTTCTGATCACTTATTAACAGCAGCACATTACAGGCAGTACCCCTTCATTCTGCAAATAGGCAGAAGACTAGGATCGAGTCTGTATCTCAGCAATTCTGGCACAGAGTCAATATTCTGGCATAAATCTGTTCTCACCGGGAGTGTAAGTGAGCAAACTTAGCTGGGAACTAGGACATAGCCCACGTTCAGTTCTGGTGGTTCTGCTTAGCAGGGCAGAGGCGGTTACTGGCACAGCAGCAGGGCACTTGGAGCAGCAGCTTAAACCCCAATGTCAAAATGCACTGGAACTAACTCATCTGTCACTGTCTTTCCACTCTGATTGTCAAAGTGCTTGTCCAAGCCTATAGCTTATTTTAATTTATTTTTACTTGCTGCTCTTTTAAAACTTTTACTAATGCAGGTTGTCAGATTTTCTTCAGCTTCATAGCAGGAACTAAAGACATTGTGCTGAGAAGTAAGCTGAAAGAGGAAACACTCTTTAGTGTAAGATATAAATGGTGCTCTGCAGCTGGATTTACTTTCTTGTTGCTAGTGGTGGCTGTTTTCTGTAAGATGGATAAGGAGAAAAAGAAACATTACAGAAACCTAACTTTATACAAAATTTAATATAACACTCAGCAAAGACATACATAAAAGTCAAGTGAGCAGAAAAACTGTTCTGAGGAATAAACACTGAGGCACTGAGTCCTGTTAGCATTCAAATCAGTGAGACTGCTCATATCACAAACTGAGTCCTTCCCAACACACTCACCAAAACAACACAATGTCTGTGATGTACTTCCATGGCCCATGTGGTGCGAGGAAAGCATGCAAGTGAGTGACAGTGTGTCCAGACATAGAATTAAGCCTTGTTCTCTGCAGGTCTCTACATTTCATTCCAGACAGCGAGTGTACACATCCATGACTGCAATCTTCCATTGTTGTGCACCAGAAAACACGGATAGCTGCTCTGTGCCACTCACCCACAAGGTGTAGGACCCCCTGCGGCTCCCTGGGAAGGTCAGCATGCTCTGATCCGAGACAGCGACGGATGCCAGGCCACTGCTCCGCGAGGGCGGCCATTCCAAGTCGGCCTCGGCCTGATCGGGTTTGCTTTTCTGCTTCTTTATAATCTGCAGGGTAGGGGAAAAACGAGGTGGGAGGGGACAGAAAAGTGCTGCTCGGAAAATACTGTCTGAGCCATATGGAGAAGATCTAGATGAACCCTGTCTCAAGGCAAGCTCCCCAGGAGAAACATCTGACTTTCTCTTTGCTCTTGTTGTAGCTCATGCAAGGATTTCTACAGCTTGCAAGCACATAAGCATCCATACAATATATAATACTGCCTGTAGGAATACCAGAGGTGAATTACATAAATGTAGAAACCTGTTGCTACAGTAACACTTCAGCAGCATCTAAGTGTCAAGTATTTTCTCAGATGAGACTTTTTGCCAAGAAACATAAAATACTAGATATGAGGGGAACTTCAATGGCTCCCATGACATGCAGACACATTCTAGTGAAAATAGTGAGGTCTAAGGTCTGTAGACACTATTTTTATTCTTGAAAATCTACACCATCTTAAGAAAGAGATCGATCATGTCTCCCTACACTGACAGATTACATCCTGCTATACTTCATTTCCACAACTCAAATATAAAATATCTACATAACATTATACTATGGAGTAAAAGGTCTTGTTAGACAGCTCTTGATGAAAATGGTAGCAATTCAAGCTTGGCTGAGATAGGCTCTGGACTATGAAAGACCTGATAAACAGAATTGATATTCTAACATCACCAATAAAAAAGAAGGCAGATTATTTTCCAGTGAGCTGCTGCTCTTCTGGCTTTTCTTGACAGCCTTATAAACAACATGTTCCTCTTCTGATGTGTGATCCATACACTGTTAAATGAGACAGCTCATCCAAAGATGTAGCGTCTATCTTATTTCACAGGGAAGGAGACTAACTTAGCAGAAGGGTTTCTTTACTGATCACAGGAGTGCTCTGTTCATGCACATCTTGCCTTACTTGTCCAGACAAATTCAAGGGGTATTTTTTCCCACTAGCCCCCCACTTTCATTCTGCTAACCATGAGCTTTGCAGGGAGAAGATTGAGCTTTAGGTGAAAAGCCACAGAAATCAGACACGCCAAGGGTTCTGTGATTTTTTGAGTGTCTCTCTCACAGCATCATTAAGAGAATTCTGTGTTAATGACTGATGTTTTCTTTGAGCATGTGGCAGAGGCAGGGTTCAGTAGAGGCTATGGTCAGAAGTCTCATTTCTTTACACTGGCAAACTTTCTGTCTTTTGGGAAGTGATGTATATGGTCAAGAGCCATGCCTCTTGACATTAGAAAACTTTGTGCCTGTGGGGAAGTGAAATACAGATGTAAAATTTCATCAGGTAAGGGCCTTCCCTTCCAAGAACGGACATCACAAACCTCGGGGAGTTGCACCTCTCAGCTCTGAGCATGTACGGCATCAGGTTAGGCACTGGATTGATCTTACTTATAAACTTATCTCCGTCAGACATAGCTGATGAAGCCTACATTGTCATAGTTCATTTACTTTACTTTCTACATTGGTGCCATCCTTTTTGCTGTTAGCTGAGTTTGAGCTGTAAAACACTGTGATTTGGTTATTAAACAAGCTAGGGGAAAAAAGCATGCCATACCTTCTGCACAATGGTTGTGGCCAGCTCTTCTATGAGGTCCTCCTTGTGCTCCTGCAAGTAACAAGCTTCATTCTGCTTGTCCTACATGAAAATGGATATCTGTGTTTGCTGAAATCACATAAAAACAGCCTTCCCACAGAAAATTTTTAGATTGGGAAATGGGTAATATGCCCTATTGGCACTATAGGAAGAAATTACAGGCATTTCAAGTGCGTATCACCTTCTGAAGTGCTATCTGCATCTCGGATACCAGTTCATAAAACCCATGCCCAACTCTTTAGGTATATCCTGAGATATATCACTACTTTTTCACATTTTTATCTACTTTGCTTGTACCACTGCCCATATTAGAAGAAACATGATTCTCCTATTTAAATTAACACATTTTTTTGGAAAGTGTTACCAGGCTGTCACTGTAGGTCTCTGCCTTAGAAATAGCTTCTTCCACTGCTTCCTCAGCAACACGTAAGGCCACAGCAAGGGTATCCATCATGCTGTGTCCTAGATGAAGAATAACATAAAACTGCCATGTTCTTTACATATGTACATTTTGCATAATGAGCTGCAAAATTCAGACTCATTTTCTGGACACATATTCAAATCTTATATGGTTCATGAAAAAGTTATTTCCTTAATCCATGATTATGCACAGTAAAATAAAAAAAACTTAAGACAGAGAAATTTGTTGCAATCTCTAAGTTTCCTCTTAAATGTAAATCTTAGATACAATGAAACATTTCGTATTTTTTATGTTGCTTATTTTAGACTGTAGCAAAATAGCTTGGAGGGAATAATTGAAAGGAATTTTGTAAAGTTCTTATAAGCAGGAACAACAAAATACAAGAAAGTGAATTAAAAAAATAAATGAACATAGGAAAGGAAATGGGAAAGAAGTAACAAAAGCTGAACATTAAGAAAACCACACTAGAAATGGCATGAAGTAGGTGTAATGCTGAAGAAAGATATCACAGCATGGTAAGCAAAAGTCTTCTTGTGTCTTGCTGAATGATTCAGCCAAAATATTGTTGGATCTGTGGACAAGACTTACCAGCACTCTAAGCTACTTGTCCAGTAATTAAAAGTGCAAAGACTGCTTTTTAATCAAACGAGTTTTTAGCAGCATACCTTCTGTCTGTTGGTAGAATGTGGAGTCACTGCCACAAAGGCTTCCTTCATTCTCAAAGCTTCCTTCATACAAACTTTCCTCTGCTAAAAAAAAGCCAGAATCATGTGTTATTATGAGAAGTACCCATTAACAACAGAGGCATTATGAGATTAAAATATTCACTCAAGATATGGTGGCAGTGCACACAATGAGGGATAACTGGAAAATTCCTCCAAGCTGTTGCTGTTGGATAAATAATGACTTTTGTACAAAACATGACTGCTTTTATATCAAAGACCTCTCATTCATTTTGAATGGAAAAAACTATTACTACAGTAAAAAAGAGATGAAGAAGCTACTAGGCATAAAACTTACATGGCAGAAGTTAAATTCATGGAATTTGCCTTTACGATGACATTTGGGGTAGAAATAGATTCTACATTTTAAAGGGCAATGCTGTATAAATAAGGCAAAACCCAGACAGGTATACTAGTATTTATCTTCAAAGGGAACAAAAGGTTTGTGTAACAGTGACACAGAGAGTAGAAAGAAGTTAGCAATGACATTTAGACTCAAAGGCCTTCCTTAGAAAAGTCTCACCCAGAGTGCACATGCCTTTGCCACGCATCACTGCATCATTCACACTTCCATTCAAGCACACACCCATTCACTGAGACTAGGTTTAAATAAAAGCAATACATCATTCAAAAGTTTGGAAGCTTCCACAGCCACAGTTTTTACTTTCATTGTCCCACTTCTGCCTTAACTGAAACAGATTTCACTTGTCCTCATACATTTTTGTTCTCAGTTTCTAGGGAATCTTTTCAAGAAATATGAATTTGATAATGAAAAAGGAAAAAGACTGATGAATCACAATTTAGTGAATAGGTTGCTTCTCCTTAGAAGCTTTTACATCAATTTTCATAATAAACACCTAAAATTTCCACTCAGGACTAGAAAGTCTACATATCATCCTATGTATTTTCAGGAAAAAACAAAGTAAGGACTATAGAAAAATTACAGTTTCTGTACAATTTTTGAAATAATCACAATAGTAAATTATCTGGTCCAATTAATCCAGGGAAATGTACATATTCAGCTAGATGTGTTTTAAGTAATTTGCTGAAGTTCCCAGTATGACACCAAGCTCCACTTCTTCAAACCCATTTTCTATCTCCAATCACTCTTCTGATGGGGTGGGGCATTAGAATAGCATAGTAAGGGGAGAATTATGTCTTCACTTAAAAGATTGATGTCACTACTTTATCAGTATCTTTTACCTATTTGTAAACATTGATACAAAAATAAAATGCAGCCAGATTCAGATCCTTAAGCACATAAAGCTCTAAGTAAGGAAATCTCAATTTTGGTCAACTTGGATATTGAATGTATCTCATGTAAATCAAATTTTACTTCAAACACCACAGAAGTATGACTATGATCAAATGTTGAATGCAAAATTATCTTCTCACTCACTGACTACTCAGAACTGTGATAAATTTTGGGACAAAAGCTAGAATACAAACTGCAATTTACTTTATAGACATTTCTTCTTTATCAGTGATATAATTACGATTAAACATTGTTTGAACTCTCAAATAGCTCTCTATACACTTCATCCTTTTCTCTCTCCACAGAGGTATTTCTTTTGCAAAAATGAAAACTCTGTGAAAAAAATCTCCCTTGAAACAGTCTCAGAATTTCCATTGTCTCAGCTGGTGTGTTAGAGTAGATAAGAATAAATCTTATAAGAAATCAACACAGCTTTCTTACCTATTGCATCAGGACAAACTCCACTCTCCAGTCTATGCTTCTTGTACAAGTTCTTCAGGACCTTGGCACTTCCAAAACACTTAAAGCGGCTTTTGACATTATTATAATACCAATCCAGAGATTGGGTCCTCAAGAGCCTAAAACAGAAAAATAAACCACATATTTGGAATGATTCTACAACAAATGAATGTGGAAAAAAAAATCTTTTAGAACTCAGATCACAAACCTATTAATTCCTGAATACTTCTTTATTGTTTGTGCTTTGCAAGTGTCTGGTATACTAAGGCAAGCAAAAACCCAACAGATTAAGTGGTAAGTAAATATCTTCTTCACATTACTCGAGGGTTTATTCGGTTTTGGTACTATCAGACAAGGTGATCTCTCCTTTCACATTATAATGCTCATACTACAACCTCTTGTAAAATACAAACAAGCCTTGGAACAGCACAGGACTTAAAACCAGCCTTCATTTATACAGATTTACAGATAATGTAAGAACACATGGCCATCAGTGTGCCACAAACCCCCTCCATTTACATAAAAATACATCACTGCTTTTATTTTCAGAAAACAGAGTAGACAAAGCCTAATCAGAGGACCTCAAAGCAGAATGAGCTGCAGTTTGGTTTCTCACTTTTCACAGGAAGCATCACTGACAAAAATAACTCCTCTTAACAGACTTGTCCTCAGAGATCAGATACTTTATAAAGCTGAGATCTGGTAAGCTCTCTATTTTTTTTCCAGTGTGGTATGTGGCAACTTGCTTCACCTGCCTCTTCAGCAGTGCATGGAGAGAACCTGTGCCATATTCTCAGGCAACAACCACCTCAGGTGACTGCAGAGTAATCCACCGCAGACCTGTACATTTCCTACAGAGGGTGTCACTGGGGGTGGATCCTAGGGTTCCACCCATAAATTAAAGCTGGTTTATTCTTAACAGCAGATTTGGGAGAACTAACGGCAAATGTCAGTGTCCAGTGTCAATATATGAACCCCTAAAGAAATGATGTTACCATCAGGAATGTTGGACTCTTAGTATTTCCAGACTTGAAAATATTTAGATGATTTAACTCCACTTTTTAAACCTGGAGCCACATGTGGAAAAATAAGATAGAACGACAGTCCCACTGTCACCTTTAAATTTTCTTTCAGGGACTCTGGACTTTTCTTTGTAAAGTGCAAGGCAAGTGACAATGCACAATTTTTGTTTTGTCACCTACTGACAGACTGGCAATGTAGCTCTTACTCAGCCCCATACCTCAGGAGATACTCAGTAACAAACAAACAAACGAGCATACTGAGCCTGGGAGTTCAACTACATGTTTCCAGTCTGAATCCAGTCGTTTTAAGTTTCAGTATAGTGACAAAAAGGAACATCCACTTCATGAAAAGCAGAACATCATGATATAGTCCATTTGTGTGTCATTACTGGAAAGTGCTTAGCAGCAAACACAAGCAGTGGGAAATTAAAAATAAAAATCAATGAAGCCTATCATATTCAAACTGTGAACCCTTAAAGTTACATTAGCTGCTCTACAGAAGACAACTGAAGAAAATGCACATAATGAAGTCTATTTTTTCTGCATTCTGTCTCAGCAAGTAGACACAGAAGAGATATTTACAGAAAATGCAAGAATATTAGCCCTTTAATATCTACTTGCACAGTAATATCCCAAGCCTAATTATTGATCCCAGGTGGCTGATTAGTTCCAATATTCACCACTATACAAATATCACTAACATGTGACAAGGGCAAAAACCTTTTTTGGTTTTTTTTTGGAAAACGTCCCTACATGTGGTGCACAGGTGACTCTGATGAAACACAAATGTCCCAATCATAAGCAATAGGAAGCATGCCTTGGTTTGTCTGTGAAATACAGGGTTTCTGAATTCCCATAATGCTGCCACCAAGACAGCATTATGATGCCTGTTCAATACCTGACCCACTGACTGCTGCTTCACTGCTGGCAAAGTGATGAATCTGAATGAAGAAACATTTCTCTCCCAAACCTGCAATTCTCAGACATTTTGAGAACCTGCCATCTTTGTGGGCAGGAAGCACTTACACTCATGTAAACTGCATCAGAATACTATGTCTTCTGCTTGCTGAATTTTACTCACTTTTGTCCACTGAGTTCCTATAGAGTCTGACAGGGCAAGATTTCAGTCAATAGCACAGAGTCACAATCATTATGAAGGATAAAACTGCATGACTGGGTTGGAACTGGCTTAGCAGGATGTATTGACCAGAAGGAATGCTCTTCTGCCCAGTGAATGCAGTGTTCTACAAGTCGTCCACAAAAAAAAGTATTGCAGCACCATCACCACTGGGGGATTCACAGCACTGGGAGTCCTCAAATACGTTGTTTTAGGGCTTTGAAGATCCCTACTAACTCCCTCAGCATGTTTTCCAAGTAATCTCAGCTACACTACCTCAAAATGCTAAGCTTGTCATCTTGGAAGCCAAGTAGACACAGTTCTTAGTATTCAGACTGAGTGACAAGATTAAAAAGAGAGAAAGTCTCCTATCTTTGGACACTCTGTGTGAGTTAAGACAGCCAGGTATGAATGCTGACCTGGCAGCTTGGGAAAACAAAAGATGTGATTCACCTGAAAGCTTGCATCCTTATCTTTTTCCCTATGTCACCATGTTTTTTCTGGGTTTGATCAATACTTTTTGTATAAAAGCAGAAAGCTAACAGAACTGGTTTCTTGATGAGGTGAGAATGCAACTAAAACAGGTCTTTTATTAGTAATGATAACATTTTCCTATGTGGACTTTGGAAGAGTCAAAAGGATAGAGATTATACATCTCAAAGCAACCGTGAAAGGACATGCTTGCCTCTTTGTACGAGTTAATCTGGTGTAAACACAAGGATTTTTTTCTTTCTTTTTTTTTTTTTCAGATTTCCTCATTGCTGCAGGATTAATACTTTGTGAGTAATCTAATCATCTCATGCTTCCCTCCTGTGAGCCAGAGAGCTATCAACAACTCCAAATCTATGCCTAGGTCCTGAAAATGTTTTATAACAGATTACAATGCCTCTTCTAAAGCTTTTCAGCCTCTTAACTTTCAAATAAGTTACAATGTCCCTGCTGATTCCTCCTATGGAGAAAAAGGATTTGGAGAAGAGAGAACTTCTCTTATAGATACTAAAATAAAGGACTCACTCAAAAGAGGAATAAGAGCATTTTCACCTCATTTCAAAGTCCTTTAATGTTGCCCTATATTTTAAAGCTGTTTTCTGCAAAAGCAGTCCATGAATCCAGAATAATGAAGACTGTGACAGTGCTATCATTAAATTGTTGGAATGAAACTTCCCTTATTAGCTTTAAATAAAAGTGTGCAAGTTCTCTCCATGAAATGGAAATTCACACTTAAAGGATATTATTTATCTGCACACTTTAAAGAAGTAGGATTGGTTGAAGCCATTTCTCGCTCTTTCTGTGCCACAAAAATGGCTATGTCTTTATTGCTTATTATCTGTAAACACTAAGGATATTATTTATGTTACATAATATTGCCATGGATTTGAGTTGCATTTCGATGTGCTTTTGGCAGAGGACAATACTGTGATTTAAAAATTCTGTCCTACTAGAAAGTGTGAAAGCCAGGAAGATGCTTTTGATTTAACACTAAAACGTGAACAAGTATTCTAAAGCCCCTGTCCTTTTTTTAGTGCAATGTGTTTGTCTTAATCAAGCTGCACCAGGAGAAGGGATAAGCCCACTAAAATCTTTACAATTCATCTTCAGTACACTTCTCACCCGAAACACCCAAGTAGTAAAGTTCTAGCACTTTCCTGAAGAAAAAAAGGACACCAGCTGTGTTGGGGAGCAGAGACATGAACCCTCTCCCTCATTATTAGTGATGACCAGAAGACCATCACTTGAATGATATCACTCACACAGTACTCAAAACATAAGAGATTCTTTAGTGATGGATTCACCACTTTATTTAATTTTTCTTCTAAAAAGTTGAGAGGTTTTACTTGGCCTAGAGGCAATATGAAGCTTCTGCAAGAATTTTTCTCTAAAAGATAGTACCAATTTAACATTTATGACCTTAATCTATATTCGTAATACAAGCTGGACTATGAAGAAGTGTTTTACAATAACATTTTTCCATTTTTCATTTTCCATGGACTTTGTGAGATGTTTCCTCCCACAAGACAAACTTGTCACTTACTGAGCTGCAGTCTAGCTTCTGTAAGTCAGGAGGTGCTTCTTGAAATCTTACAAATTCTTACATTGTCAGGGAGGACACAATCACTTGGATTTTCCTTGCTACTGACTTTCATTGGATAATGAAGCCTCATTTTTTAGCTTTTCATATCTGTGTTAACATTTCTTCCACAGTTTTGTGCTGATACTCAGGCCAGTAAACTATTCTTGTCCTTCAATTGCCATCCTGTGCTTCTCCTGCTGTGTCCATGACCTACTGCAACATCCAGCCTCAGGGCACTCAAGATCTGCACTCAGCAATTGATTTGTTTCACTTAGGAATGGAGCTGCTTTACAATTCTTGGACCTTTTTTACTTTTGCAGATGTGACAATTTTTAAAAATTAAGAACATGTATAAGGCCAAGCAAAACCATCTCTGAACTATGGGACTATGCACAGGTCAGAACTGCTGCTCTGTGGGGAAGCTCCAAACTTCAGAGGAGGGAGGCACATCAAACTTAAGAAAAAGTGGAAAAGCAACATGAATGTTTAGTTTTGACTCTTTGAAAGCACTTCCTAGGCTCCTTGAACTGCCTAGAGGCTCAGCCAGGAGTGAAGTGATGGAGGGGGGTAGGAGCCAGGAGAAGACTGACTATTGAGTTCTGTCAGAGCTGGGACACCAGTGGGCAGGACTGCCCCAGAGCAGACCTGGGTAGCCAGATGCTGTGCTGGAGACAGAGCCATGCTGCAGTTAAACAGTCTTGCCTTTAACCCTGAAGTTTCCTCACAGATGGTTGACTGGTGCAGCAGGACTGACATCCTGGAAGCCTCAGCCCCTCCTGGGGAGCTGCACATCCATCTCCCTCTGGCTGCATTAGTGCCATGCTTTGCATCAGTGCTCGGGAAACTCCAGCTAATACAGACTAAGCAGTGACAGGCCTGTCACAGCCCCCCCTGACACGGGCTCTCTGCCTGCACCAACTTACACGCAATATGAAGCTCAAGGCCTTTGTTTCCATTTCCCAGTACAAAGTGGCCTCAACCTGGTGCCCAGAGAAACAATTAAGATTTAACCTGTCACTTCCAATTTACTACTTTTGGGGTAAAATTTCTTCAAACTCAACATCCTGAACTATTATCTGTCTGCCAATAGCAATATTTGCTTTTTCTTTTGGGCTGATGTTTTAGAGCTTGTAATGTACTGCTCATTATAAACTGTTGAATTAAAGGTTTTCAGTTTCTTTCCATTTCAGTGAAATCAAACCTACTTCCAGGTTCACCTTCATTCCCTTCAGGATGAATCATTATAGCACAAAACCACTACACACATGAATATCCTGCCAATGCTCAGTTCTCTGAAAATCAGACCTAAAAAAACCCCATATATATTGAGAAAGTTCAGCACCCTGAAGCCCTAACAGGAACTTTGGCCAAGCTCATGTCATTTCAAGAGGAGGTTTCCCTAACTGCTTTGCATCTATTCCCTGTCTATGAAAAGCAGTTGTTCACAAACCAACAGCCCCATATCATTTATCCCAGCAGACAATTGCTAACTCATTGTGACACTTCCTTCCCAAGCTTTAAGTTTAAATCCAATTTATTCTCTTCTTGATGGCATTGTACAGGTCACCTATCTCTCAAGAAGAGCTGTTCCAGAAAATTTCTTCCCCCAATTATCCACAGCAGAAGGCCACACATGGATTACACTGTGACAGGTCAAAGCACAGCATGCTGACCCATGCAGGTGTGTCCCAGGGAAGGCCACAGCAGGGCACGGTGAATACACTGCTCTGCAGTCAGCAAAATCCAAATAACATCAGAGGGGAGACTGTCTTGAGTCAAAGCATCTACCCCAGAAAGAAAACTGTCTACCACACTGAAAACATCATCTTTCTTTCTCACAAGTGGAACAAAACAACTATCCGTGTCCTTCCCAGTGAAATCATGACTTTCCTGTGCCAGCAGAAATGAACCTGGCCCAGTAACTGCTCTGCAGGCTACAGCAGGTTAATTATTCAGACAGCTCAACCAACAGGATGGTACCACATAGGGCATTTCCTAAAAAAACACATCCTCCTGACCATTCACTGCTCCAGTTTGGATTTTTAAATTTCAACATGGAGCAACATACAAGAAATGACAAATTAAGGTTAGCAGAGAGGAAGTAAAGATTTGTTTGTTTACAAAAGATAGCAGTATGTGCAACCCTCAAATTTGCTTACTGTTTCCTTTACCTTTGAAATCAGAGTTAAGAAGTTGGATGAGGGAAACAAAATAGGTTTTACACAGAAAACCTACATATACTTCATGAATGCAAGAAAGACCAAAATTTGTAGCAAGTTCACCTAATCCTGGTTATTTAGGGAAGTATTAAAATCTTTACCACCCTGGCCATTTAAACCAAGTCTCAGTGCCTTTCCAAAGGGACATGACAAGGATTGCTCACAGCAGCATGTGCCAAAGTGTAGGAATTGCTGTGTTATAAAGCAGGCCACAGGAAGTGATTACTGGTTCATAAAAATAAGATAATGAGCCATACTAGCTCAAATAAAAGGCTCACCTAGCCTCGTACTCTGTGTCTGGTCACTGGAAATGACATGGAAGAGATGACAGGAAAGCTCCAAGTGAGCAGAGACTCTGTCTTCAGCACAATCAGCACTTGTCAGTCGACACTATCCCAAAACAATCTCAGAACATACATATGGATGGACTTATATTCCATAAATTTGGCTATACTTTACCTCAACCTCAGCATACTTCTGGCCCACTCAAAGCTCTCTGACAATCAGAATCTGCAGCTACTTGCCATATAGAGATGCTTCACTTTTCTTCACTTTAACATCTGTGCTCTAATTCTCAGGATGCCCCAAACGTGCCCTGACATGAGATGCTGCAACAAAGATCTGTAACACCAGCATGCAAAACTGGGAAAAAAGCTTCGTGAAAATACAGGCATTGTAGGAAACCTGAGGAAAACCAGCAAGTAATGTGTGGTTTCAAAATAAGTTAAAGTTCATGTAGAGTCACATTTCCCTCTACCAGGTAACATTTCAAAAGTCACTAAAAAAGGAGAAATACCTTAAATATGTGGTATGCAAATTTCACTAAAAACCCTTTCTCCATTCACAGACATTTTTCTGTGCCATACGTTTTTGACTCATATGCCCAGTGGTAGACTGATCTAAACTAATCTATATTAAAATAAACCATGAGATTGCTGATCCTTAAACACATAATTCAATTATTGGACAGTAATCAGTACATAAAAATCTGGAGTCAAACATGTGCCTCTATCACCCTTTTTGAAAACTACTGTGGAGAAGATACAGTGCCCCTCTTTTAAGAAAATCACAGACTTAGCCCATGTTTTATTAAATAAAAGAAAAAAATAGAAAGATTAATTGCAATTTGTAATCTCTGTGCTAATCTTTCTTTCCTCCAGTAGGAAAACAGACACAAGAGTAGAACATGTTAGCATTTAACTGAGCTATTTTGCCCTGTATTCTTCCTGTGAGGCTGTATGTCAGCACCCCCTGACTCACAAATAAATGTGTATTTGACAGATTTACATGACCTGCTAATCCCAGAAAGCATGTTTTGTTTTAGGGTAACCCAAGTGAAATACAGATTTTGCAGCAGTTATTAAAGTCAGTTTTTAAAAAGAAGAGGGTTTTCAAGCCCAGTGCTTCACTGTAATTTAGCTGACTATAAACTCCAGGGGTGACAGCATGATTGTGGAGAGTTAACAGCAGTTAAAGCAGCGACCGAAGAAGGGGCAGGACCTCTCTTCAGGCATCTACCAGCAGTTAAAGATGTAAGAGGCCACATGCAATACAGCTCCTGACATTATCTCAGCACGAGCTAATAAAGTTTGGCCATAACAACATGCTTATAAGGATGTTTGCCACGTCTTACAGTCATTAGTGAATATTCTCTCTCCATTTTTGCTTTGTAAAGTGAGCCTCATTTAACTGATGTTTATTTATTCAGAGTTGACTTGTGAACCATAAAGTTCAAAAGGCTGCATTGCAGGGGAGCTTGCAGAGAGCTTGCAGTACAAGTTACTGCTGCTTTCAAGCCACCATGGCAGAACCCTAGGCCAAAAAAGAAATGGGATCACATCGGTGTTCCCCTTGCCCCCAAACATTATGAGCTAATCCTCTATCACTCCCAGCAGATATGCAGGCAGCCTATTCTTAATGACTGCTGATGCTGCAGAGCTCCCCAGCCATACACTGATGTTTTCCTATCTTAATGTTGAAAGGTTTTCCTAACATTTAAACTGAATCGTCCTTGTTTCTATTTAAACAAGACAGTTTAGGATGTTTGCTCTTTTCCTTTTTTAAAAAAGGCTAACGAATCCTGTTTCATCTAGATCGTGTTTTCTAGTCATCTAATCATTCCCACTGTTTTTTCCCTGGGATGAGTAAGAAAATACCCAAGTGGCCTATATGGTTCTGTAAACACAGACCCAGAACGGATAAGCTGAGGCTGTACCAGTACTCTTTCATGAATGCCAAAAGTAATTGGGGGGATGTGACTTAGCACAGTCCCTGTGGATGATGCCCCACACTGAGAGCACCAGACATGCCACACTGATCCTGAATCTGGGCTATACAATGCTGCGAGTCACACATCCCTCAGAGTCTTGCTGACACCTGCACCATAGAAACCAACAACTCTTTGGAAAGAAAGATCTGGTCAAACTAAGTGTAGGCTATTTTCATTTCACCCTTTCTTTAAACTGACAATTACATGGATGCCACTTTCATAAATGAGGTTAAAAGTGTCTCTCACTGGCACTCAGATGTTACTCCTTGTTATTGATCAGCAAATAAGCTCTGCCACATCAGAGAACCATGAAGTCTGTCCTTCACGAGATGCCTTATGGCTCCTTAGTGTTATCCATAACACTAACAACTCCACCTGCACAAAAAGCCCAGTTCTCTTTCATTTGACTCTTGTTTTCACTTCTGGGTTGGTGTGCAACAAGCCCCAGATGTTACTGCAGCTACTGCACATCATTCAGGAGCCAAAATTGGTCTGTCGTTCTCATCACCACAGGTGTAAATGGAAGGAGAGAACTTGTCACCTTCTTTTCTCAGCCCTTCTACATTTTTCATTCAGTGCCTGGAAATTCCTTCCTCACCACACTGCCAAGTAGTTCCCTCTTAAGCCTTTCATTAAAATGCAGGTCTTTACACAGCTCATTGATACTACCTGTCAACTCAGATGAAAATTAAGTAACTAACCACTGGATATTTAAAACTGAATGAAAACAAGTCCAAATCCCTCTGTAAAAGCTGGAACACTTGGATACTGCAGAAATGAAACATTCCACATGTTCGCTTCAAAGTGCTTTTTGTGAAGATACAGTCCTGACATTTGTATATAATCCATGGAATTTATTTCATGATGTAAAAATCATAAAAATAAAAAACATTAGCTCTGAAACAAATCTTTCCCCTGTAAGTAATTTCCCCGAGAAATTTAATGTAAATTTTTCATTTCCCACCCCCCCCCCCCATCTTAATTTGCATTAAAATGCATTTTCAATATCCCAGTATTTTTCAAAGGAAATAAATTTTATATCCTGGCCATCTGGTACCAGCTACTTTTCTAGGCAAATCATAAGAATTATCAATACTTCACCATTAGTAAATTTATGACACTCCCATGCACACAACATGCTGAAGCAAAAAGCAAATAAACATGAATCAAAACAAGTTATTACAGCTACACTGAACACACATATATTGGCTGTCCCTGTCATACTTGTTTCTACTTGCTACAATGCATCAGTGTAATTTTTACTTCAGATTTCTGGAAGAAGACACACAAAAAGAACAAAAATCCACACTGACAGTACCTCAAAATGAATGCATCCTGCTGCTTTTCTTAAGAAATAACGACAGCAACAGATACTCATAAATTCTCAGTTGGAGAGACATTCATTTCCTGCTGTGCTATTACTACAAATTTATCCTTTGCACCTACCCACTGAAGTGAAGGAAAATTCATACAGAATCCTTATGTAAATAAACTTCCAAATGCAGAGAGCAACATCAAAACACCCTCAGGAACATTTGCTCACTGAACTTTGCGTTCATGTTGCTGAAACAAAAGTTATTTATAGTCAAAATGCAACCGAATATAAATGGCTACGAATAAATGCACCATTCACTCACATGATAAATGTTTTCCATACCCACAGCAGTTACCAAATGAAACTATACAGAGCATAAAGGCACTTTGATTAGTTACTCAAATTACCTAAGCGAAGGCTTTTCTTTCTGTAAACTTCATTTTTAATCCACAGATTCTTGAAAAACAGCTGAACAACAAAAGTAAGGTCGATGAAGCATAAAAATTTTCACAAAAGAGATACAAACTCTGCTCCATCAGAAAAAAATACCAGAGGATAAACCATGCAAATTAATTCTGTAATCCTGATTAGAAAAATACGCAGGGCTTTTAATATAGAGCTCAAGAACACTAAAAAGACAACAATCCTCTGCTTGAAGGTCTGTTTCTTTTCTTGTATTTGGAGAAAGCTGTGAACAAACAGCTGTGAAATGCCAGCAAAGATGAGAAGATTCATCACCACGCAAAATCAAAGAAAAGCTGGGCTCATTGCAAGATTATTTAAGAAAGAAAGAAGGAAAAAAAGTGAAAAATAATTTAAAAAATACTTTGCTGGGGAGCTAAGAGATGCAATTTCAGTTCCCATCTCATGTACTGGTTACCTCACCCCACAAGCCCAACTTCTGCTGGAGTAGGCTGCACTGCTTTTTTCCAGGAGCTGTGCACGGAGTGACTCCACCACCTCTTTGTGAGATGACATACTTGTCACTTTGCAACTCCACAAGCCACAGAATAGCTTAAGGAACACACTGGAGGCACTGCTGTGTTATCCAGCAGGAGCCTGACACCTCCAAATCCTCCCATGCAGGTCCCTAGCTGGGAGGTGTAAGGAAAGTGTTTCCTTGCTATCCACCCACCCATGCATTGTGGCAGGAGGAAGAATTAGATGGAGTGCACTCCCCGGAGAGCAAACTACCTGAACAGGGTTCAGATGTTTATCCAGCAGTCCAAGCAATGGGATTTCCTTGAATTACAGTGAAAAATGGGCTAGAACTAGAATAGCTGGCCAGCCCCAGGAGGTGGGCTCAGTCAGCCACTGCACCTCAGCAGCTCTTCCCAAATGGACCAAGGGCAACCCATCAGAGGGTATCTGATGCTGTGCAAAGGTGCTCTACTGCTGTGTGCAAGTGAGCATGCCGTGTGTGCCTCCTAAGTTACTTACCATTTCTGCTTTTCTGTATGTTGTGCCACTTATGCATGAAGCTCACTGATTAAGCCTTTAAAACACACAGGGCATGCTTATTGTTTTTTTTTTTTTCATTTTCAATAATTTATTTTTTCAAACCACCTCCATAGTCGCTGCATTTAAAATGGTTAAATTTTCTGGGTTGCACAGAAAATATTTTTAGTTAGAAGCTTTATTGTGCAAGCTGTCTAGCAGTCTGACAAAAGCTAAATTCCAGCTTACGGCTGAAAACTGTAGGAAAAATTCCAAAGCCTTTATAAATTATACAAATGAGACTTTAATCCCAGATGGCCTCACTAACAGGGGCTCTACATCTGGGCACACATACAAATGTACTTTTCATATGGATTTTCGGTTATTTGAATAATGAAAAATAAAAAAACAAACCAACCCCAAATCTCTGTTTTTTATAAATGCTTGTATCACAGTAATAAAAAACAAAGCACAGATTAGCCAGACTGTCAGAAAAATACAGCTGTTTCTCAAAACTGGTCCCACTTCTGGGTAAAATTGATGTGCTGTCCAGAGGATTCATTTCTCTAACAGCAGAAATATTCAAAGCCATACATACAATTCTCCTGCCTTCTCCTGCAGAAGGCAGGGGGTATCCTCATAAGGTCACCCAGTTGTGATAAGATGCACGTGTGTTATCAGCAATTTTGATCAAGCAAGAAAGAAGGGAGGAACTAGAAGAATCAGTGTATCAACAGGAGGGATGGAAACAGGAGGAGCTGCAGAGCTACCCTAGTCATGCCCATGTTGATGTCAGTGTGCCTTTGAGTCCCTTGGTGCTGGCCTTCAGCCGCTGGCAGTGAGTGGAGAGCAAACATCAAAGCCCTCCTCAGCTACATCCACAAGGCTCAGGTGAGAAGAGCCCCTGCTTCACTGACTGAAGAAATGCATATTGAGGGTTTCTGAGTTCCCATTAAACTGCAATGAATATCTGGTAGATAAAGGATTTATGTTACTTGGCCTAGATGTCTCTTTCTGCTTTAACTGCACAAGGTATCACTACCACAGCTTTTGATGCTTGATTAAGGTAAACCCACAGAGGTATTTTTGAAGAATAAGGAAACTAGTTCTTTCTAGCATTTTTCCAAACATGTTGCTTAAGCCCATAGTGAATAAAAGGATTTTATGCAGACTTGCTGCATACAGACACTCTTGTTCTTTCAGCTGGCAGTGGCAGATGAGGTTCCATTGCAGTAACAGAGGTACCTTTTCTTGGGCATCCTTCCTGTGTGTGGTGACCACAGGGAGAGATGGGGCCGAGGGAAGCCGTTTGTCATTTCTGAGACATCGTTTATCCTCACCTCTCTTCAAAGGAGACAGAATTTAGGTTAATTCTTAAGCAGAACTCTGCTCATAGAGACGAGAAACAGTCCTAAATACTAGAATCACCCACTGAGCAGGCTGGTTGTACTCTGAACTACCAGCTGCTAATTTGGCTCATGATGCAGGCTGCCAAATGGCTGCTGAGCTCTGGTGGGCTGGAGACAGAGGGGGGTGCATGTCTGTCTGTCCTCTGCAGCTAAGGCAGATGCCTTAAAAACATTGAAATCTTCCTTCTCTCTGCACAAACGCAGTACTTTAGTGAGTTACTGTAGGTATCTGTCATGCTGCTCCCACCCCTCTTCTTGTCATTCTTTTTTTCTCCATTCTTGTTCCTCTTCTTAGGACAATGTGAAGGTAGGATAAATGATTTGCTTGCATTACTGAAGACAAATTTGCAGAGTACTAGGGCAGGCAGGCAGAAGACAATACATTAAGAATGTTTCCTTTGTATGTGGTGGTTCATTAATGCACTGACCTTCTTTTAGGAGGTCAGACTACAAGAACTCACCAGTCCAGCAGAACCAAGGATATGAAATGTCCAGTATACATAATACTTGAATTTTATCCCACAGTTGGTGCAATTCTGCTTTTGCCCTGTTACAAAGACAGTGCAGGTGTGCTAAAGTAACTTCCATTACATAAATACTCATGAGAAAATAACTAAATGACCATTTTAAAAGATGTTTTTCATGGATTGGGCACACATAATTTCAACCAAAAGAAGTTACAAATTATGTTGGACCAAGGAAAGCATTAAAAGAATCATATAATTGAGAAACAGAACAGATTAGTCTTTTAAGATGACAGACTAATCTTTATAGAGTCAGATGGATACATTAAATCTTGTAACTGTGTAAAGGAAAGTGGAAAGAAAAAACCAATTATCTCTTCTAGACAGGAAACACATACTGACTACACAAGGGTGTTTACCCTCAATTTTCCTTTAGTTATGATGAACTTTCATTAAAAAAACCCCTCTTTCTTATTTTCTCCATAAGTTCATTTTTGAAAAGGAGTACAGACCTCAGGGGAAGAAACATTAGTGAAGGAGGGAAAACATAAAAATCAGAAAAAACCCCACCTGACTTTGAGTTTAAAGATGGGGGAAAAAAGGTCACTCTTTTCCCCCAGTCCCCAGAAGTAAGAGGCTGTATTAATATAAAGTATCAAAAGTATCCACTTACTTTCAGCATATTAAGGAAAATAATAAGAGGATCTGCATGGACATTTGACTCCTGGAATGAATCATACCTTGAATAATGACAGGTTAGTGGTGCTGCTTTAAAATATTTCAGTTTTATACATCTAATCCTATATACATTTAATCCATACTATATATATCTAATCATCCTTTAGACATCTAATCAATACTATTAAATGACACAATCTGAGATAATAACAACAAATACTCTGCAAGCTGCAACAATGGGATTACTTATTATGTATACCTACAGACATGTTGCTAAAAGTTTTCGCATATACCGAAAACAAAAACACAGGCAGCAAAAAGAGATTTTCCAGGCAACATCTAGAAACAGAGTTAAAACCAAGAAATTCTTTAATAAATAGTACTCAAAGTATTTTTTCAGGTCAGAGCCAGTTACTAATCCTGTGATACAACCTCTGATCCAACTCCTAATTTTTTTAGAGATGAACTCTGTAAAGGAAAAACTCCAACAATTCTATGGTAGGTGAAGCAGCTAGTAAAACTATTTTACATATATCCTATTTGTTATGCTACATTTTATATTTTTTTTTACTACTCTTTACAATCATTAAGTATATACAATATACAACAGGTATTTGAAACTTACTACCTCATTGACAATAATGCCATTATTTTAAAGCAATTAAGATCTTTAAAAGGAAACCAACTAAAACCTCAAATAGTAAATAAAAGAAAGGGACAAATATCCTTTAAACTCACTGAGGCACCAAAAAACTTGCTTCCAGTTACTTTGGAAATCTAGCTTGTTGAGAAAGGAATTCAGACATCTTGACTCCAAAGCTTGTGTTTTCCACTCAAGTTGACCCCTCTCCTATTCTGAGCCAATAAACATGTGTCTTAAAGCTCCATTTTCATATCTCCAATTTGTTCAAATTAGATATTTTAGATTAGGTGCTTGTGTTGAAGAGTAAAGGAAACCAATACTCTCAAAATCTTTACGCATGAAGAACTGTGAGTGAGATCAAAGGGTTGAATAAGGCAGTGTGACAGTGCATGCAATCCTCTTCCAAATCTACTAGACAAGCAGCATATCTGAACTTGGAAACAGCCTGCAGCCAAGGATTTTGCAGATTGTTTTGTTAAGATATACGGCAAGAATTATTAATGGCTGAATATATGACAGCAGATGCAAATCTTGAAAAGTGATCATCTGCATTAAGCCTACTTAGCACTGCTTCTGTTCCAACAGCTTCACTGCTGTGCCCAGAAATGTATCAGAGAAATAAGACATTCCCATTTTACAGCCCAAGAGCCACAAACACACACCATGTATCCAGAAAACTCCTGCCATACAAATCCTCTGTGCAAGTCTGTGTGTCCTGTGGCCCAAACACTGCCTTCATTCCCAGAAGATTTGGGATGACATAGAAAAAACTCCATGCCCACACCTACAGGCTTCTTTAACAGTTCTCATGCTGTCTCATTCACAAAAGACCACAATTCCTCAAGACAACAGTTATCAATGGGGAAATATATTCTAGAAATATTTTTGGTTAGTATGATCAAAAAGGCTCAATTTCCCAAGACACCACAGTAGCAGGAGTCAGGTCAGCCTAGCTGAATGCTTTCAGTTATAGTCCCTTTTTTAAAAATAAGACCATCACTCCAAGTTTGGGCTTATTGAAAATTATTGAATCCTAGGCTAATTGAAAGCTCCATGAAGTAGGAGATTTTGGAAGAAAAGGGAATTGTACTCCCTCCTAATACCACCCTTGGATCCAATGTCACTTCTGAATCCACCTGTAGCATGTTACTCTGAGGAAAAGCTTTCATGACAGTCTTTGATTCTCTTGGAAAATAATACTTTCAGTAATTTCTGTGTATCATTGATATCCAAATGTACTGCCACTACTGTGCCAGTAAAAATATCCTTGGAAAATTAATGTCAGGACTCTGCTTTAACCTTTGTATTACCATGCAAATTCAGAACAAATCAGCCACAGCACATCATTGGCCAATACACAGGGATATGAGGATAGCAAATCACCAAGAAAAAGCAAGTGATGGTACCAACACTGCCACTTCAGACCATTCAGCACAGAAGGGAACTGAAATATCCGGTTCCACTCTAAACAGTCTTTTTCAGACACCCATATGTGAGCTGTGAGGCACAGGGAGGGAGCACATGGACACAGCACAACACACGGACGTGATGCACCGCACGACTGCAGCAGGTCTATATACATTAGGTCTACATACATTACTCTGCAGCAGAAGACACATTCAAGACTTCTCTGCTTGCCAAGCCAAACTACTGCAGCCACGATCACAACACTTCAGCTGGGTTTATGTTCAAGCTGCCCTTCGCTGAGGGCCTGCACTTAGTGGTTATTTAGCACAACAATGAAGCTTAATTGGCGGAGGACCAAATTTTTTCATGAGGAATTTAATTTCTGTTAACCAAACCTCTGACAACAAAGGAGCAATATGTTGCTGCCTTTGAAATTGAGTCACTTCAGCAGGAGGACAGGGAGGATGAAGAGAATGTGGAAAGATTTTTCCAACCTTAAGTCTTCAAACACATCATCACCGAATTTGTACAAATGCTAGCCACTCTTTTTGGAAAACTACATGACGTCTTGTTGTATTCTACAGCCAATTTGTTGACTCTAATTAGCAATTTGGGAATAGAGCAACAGGAAAAGAGAAATAAAAAAGTAGAGTGCATGGTGCCAGTTACTATAGTGGGACACACACTCTTTCATTATTATTTTTTTAATGTAGCTGAACACAGGCTGCATCCAGCTGTTTCTTTAAAATCAAACATGAGTAGTTCTACAGAACAGAATAGCATTGCTTACCTTGGAAAAGACCTCTAAGATCATTGAGTCAAACTGTTAACCTAGCACTGCCAAGTCCATCACTAACCTATATCCTTAAATGCCCCATCTTACATATCTACAGGGATAGTGATTCACCCACCTCCCTGGGCATCCTCTTCTCAGGAAGCTGCAGAGAGTGCTAATGTTTCCCCTCAGCCTCCTTTTCTCCAGGGTAAGCAACCCCAGCTCCCTCAGTTTCTCCTCATAAGACTTGTGCTCCAGACCTGTCCCCAGCTCTGTTGCCCTTCTCTGGACGCACTCCAGCACCTAAAAGACCTGCGACTGTGATAATTAAGCATGGAAAAGACAAGAGGCACGTCTATCTGTTTTTTGGTGGGTTTTTGGTTGTTTTTTTTTATTTTTTTTATTTTTGTTGTACCCAAGCTTCTTTCAGGGATATTTCGACACAAAGTTCCAGCAGATGGAATCTTGTCTGGGGTTTGCTATAAACTATTCATAATTCTTTCCTCCACAAACAGATCTTTTGTGGCCTTAAGCCAAACTGCTCCTACTTGGGAGAAAATAATTTTTGCCACAGCCAGAAAACCGGTAGTTCATCACCTCTCTTCATCCATATAGCTAGATGTAGGGACTTATGCTGCCTGCAAATGGGCCATTTTGGCTGAAGGGGAAGAAGCAGTCAGCCTCCCATAATATCCTCAGCTGGCCATTGCTTCAACGAATCAGCTGGCAGCTATGACTCTCCTGAGGCTTTCCCAAAGCCCTGCCTGCCTGAACCCAGGCAGTATTTGACTAGGTAGGAGCAGCAGCCAGCTCCATGATCTCTCATGGCTCCACGGAGGCTCCTGTGGTAAGGTGCAAGATCATGGTACCACTTCCCTTTGTGAGCTGTGGCTAGAGAGCCACTGAAGAAAATCATGCTCTCCCCTCCTGCATGGATCACAGGTAGCAGATCTCATACTAGAGAATGTAAAAGCAAGTCTTAGCCTTCCTTCAGGTGTTTTTTGAAGAGCATGTTGCAACCTCTGTTCCCTTTACAGATGAAAGGGGTATGGGATGGCAATCACAGAAGTATGAATCAATGCACCTGAAAAAGAAGGATGAAGCACTTTGGTATGAACATCCCTCCCAAAAGAGTTTCTGACCAACTTAATCACAGTTAATACTGATCTTCAGACCTTCCCCAATGTCATTCAACCCTTCCTTTTCACTGTCCTCATTGTCTAACGTCAACATAGTCTGACACATGCAAAAATATAAAAGGAACAACCCTCTCTGCTTCTACCGCTGCCTTTTCTCTATTCTTAAAACTCACAGGTTTTGTTTTGGTTTTGGTAAAGACAGCTGCTATCACAGCTTTTGTTTTTGTCTGAGTACAGAGAACTTCAAGTGGCACAGGTGGCTGAAAGACATCCATCAGTGCTGAAACAATTTTTCATAATTTCTTTCTCAACAAAAGCAAATATATCTTAAACAGCTGCCTTTTACAGAAAAGGTGAGTGGGCCAAAAACTTGCAATGGCTTTGGTAAGAATCACCATTAAAATATCCCAGATAGAGGCTAGGGTGCTTACATGGTGCTGATGAGCACATTAAAAATCACAAAGAATGCACAATAATAAGAAGTTTATTTATACTCTTCATAGGAATATTTCAAATTTGTATTTTGAAAATATTGTATCTTCCTAGTGAAAGACCATGTTTGATTTTGAAACTAACTCAGAACAGTTAGCCCTGAATATTTGTCTGCTAAGACATCTGTATCTCTTTCAGGAATTTTCCAAAGGGCATATTTCACAAAATCACAGAATTCTTAAGGTTGGAAAAAGACCTCCAAGATCATTGAGTCCAACCATTACATCAAAGTGCTAAAATTTGCATGATCACAGTAGGATTAGATACAGAACACTCACAAACCATGAGCAATTAGAGAGGCTATATAATTACTGTGTGCAGAGCTTTTCTCTCGTCTTCTAAACTTTCCCTTCATCCTCTCCTCATAACTCCATGAGCACAGCAGCCTTGCTGGCAAGCAGTAGCACACTAGCCAGGGACAGGCTAGCACATCCACAGCACCCCTTGGGCCAGCTCACCGATTTTTGGCATGGCCAGCAGGTGACTGGCAGTGGCTGGTGTACAGCAAGTCAGCAGTGATCAGATGGTTTGTCTGAACAGGCTGTCAAACCTACACTCAGTCCAACGTGTGCAACAGCCTTCACTGAGGCTGCCAGCCAGCCAGGTTACCAACACAGCAGGAGATGTGGTCTTGAGCTGGGTAGAAGAGAGGAGGCATGAAGCAGTACTGGAGTATCAACAAGGCAAGAGCAACAGACACAACCCAAACAAGCATGTGCTTGTTGTGCATCCCTACGCTGAAACAGATTTAGGGCAAACCATAAAAGCTGTAAATTTTCACTGTTTGTCAGTGTCACCACAAGCTATTGTAATGTACTAGAGGTATTGCAAAAGATGGGAATACAAAAAGCATCCATTCCCCTAGGGAGTAAACACAGTGAGTGCCACAAACAATTATCTAAGTCTTGGGAAAATTTTGCATACCTCTATGAGAGGCACCTCCACATATATGCATGTTCTAAAAGCTCTGCCACTATGTAAAAACCTTTGCCTTTTTTTGAGAGATGAAAATGTATTCCTTGTGCAAACAAGATCTGAAAGTTTTATTTGAGGGGTGAAGAGACCCATTTCGAAAGATCTTCATTACCTCTGCACCTCTTGGGATTCCCTTGAACTTCTGATTCATGTTGATGCTTCTGCCTGAACCTATTTTCAGCCCTCACAGCAGGACTAGCATGGTCTAACTGATGGGCATGTGTCATGGTAAAAGCCTAATACAGCTTCTGAGGCTGAAGCATCAGAATAGTGAGAAAAGGAGGTTGGGTTCATCTGCGCTCGACTTCTTCCTCTATCCCCTTCTTCTCTTTGTTCTAATTCTTTTGCAGTCCAGCTCAGAGAGGGGTGCCCAAAAATTCCTAATCCTCCCTCAAAACAAAATGCCTGTCTGAAGTCTTACTTCTGTGCATTACACCCACTATGCCAAATTCACATCAACACTTTAGCCAACTAACACCCCAAGACTAGCAAACTCTACTATAATTAAATGCCGCCTCCTGCCTTGGCTTCAACAGCCAATTCTTCTGTGTCTGCCAATTCTTCTGGCTCTTGCTTTGAGTTTACTGATACTCTCCTCACCTATCAAAAATCAAAGACAATTTAAAACCCCCAGATTATCTGATGATAAAACTTTTCTTCACTTTAGGATAAGTGAAATCATTTCGCCTGAGACTTAAGGTCTTGGGCAATCATCAGCAGCTCGCTGGTGACACTTGGTGTGCTGGTATGAGAGTTGAGTGGGGGTGTCCAAGGAAATCAGCCACCCACCGCCCACATCAGACTGCCTATCTTGCCTGCTGGAACAGAATGCCCCCCACTGACAGTATGCTGGTAGTGATGCTGAGAAATGCAGGACAAAATATCCACTGCGGGTAGCAAAGAACAGAAGAGATTTTATGCAAGTGTAGTCAAAGCTGAAAGGATAAAAAGCAACCAAAAATTTCTTCCTCACTCTTTTGAGGGAAAGATGGATTGACTGCACTTAGTACAGCACTGAATCTGCCAGCTAACAGGTTCAAAATATTATACAATCTGCAGGTTTATGTATTTCAGAAGGTTACATAGAATTAGTGTCTTTGGCAAGCTCATTACACATGCATTCGCTATGAATACTTGAAGGAAGAGAACTATCATGGGAAATAACGTGCACATCTATTTGGTTAAACAAGAGGTCAGAGGAGTATCACAGAGACAGATAGGTTAATGACTGCCTCAGTTCATTAAAAGTCATTTCCATGCTTTCTTGTCAAAGTTCAGACAGTTCAGAGTAGTATTAGTACCATTATTATTTCATGATATTTGATACGAAGTAATTTGTAGCAGCAGCTTTTTAAATTAACTTCTAAATTGTCAGCTGACTCACTTGTATAGTTTGTCAGGCACTTGTGGTTTCAATGGTCATGAATAGATAAACCAAAGGTACAGTGTCTGGACTTTAAAGATAAAAACTGGGATTCTTGTTTATATATGCAGACCAAAAGGATGGTTAATGAGTCATAAAATACGTATGTAAAACTAGAAATGTTCTGTGTTACAGACAGCCCTCTTCCCCAGACACCAAAAGACATGAAACAGATAATATTATAGGGGTTTATGCTTAATACAAACCTTAGGATTAAGAAACCACAAGATTGCACATGCTCTCATCTTGCATATTTGTGTTAGCCTCAGAATGCTTTTGCAGACTAATTTGGTATCCGATAAAGGGAAAGATGAAGGATTAACCAAAATTTTGCAAGAGGAATATGAGACAACATTAAGTAATCTATTTTCTATTCCACTTACTGCATTTTCACTGCAATCAGAATTTATGACTGTGCTAGTTTACAGAAATTATATATAGGCAAAAAAGAAATATTGAATTTGGAGCAAGGACGATTGCTCTTCTGAAGAAAAATTTCAAAGTATTTGTTCTGAAAATCCTTCTTACAATAGGTAATCTCTGTTAGGAGAGGAGACATTTGGAAATAAACCTACAAGATTTCTGTAGAATAGAAATAATATCTTTACAGCCCTACAGATTAAAAGGGATTTCTAACACCAAATTTTTTTCATGTCTCGCTATTCCCAAGCTTGGCTGGTTGAAACAGATGGGTCAGCTTTTTTTTGAATATAGGTGGTTTCTAGAACACTCAGGATTATATCCAAAATGAACAGGTATATTTCTTCACTAGAAAGTACCATAAAATCTCAGAATGAAAAAATGTTCTAATAAAAAACCCCTTCATATAGGTTTATCTTCTCTCTTTTACATCAACATCTTTGGTAGCATCACCACAATTTCATATTTATCTTGGTGTCATTCTTGATCAGAACTGTATTCCTGAAACTGCATATATTCCTCTGCCTCAGTGGCACTGCCATAGGTGCAAAATTCACTAAAAACTTTTACTGGAGCCTTTGATGAGTAATAATGCACAAAAAGCTCTTGCATAGGAAGGGAAAAGTGACCACCAAATCACAAATTCCTAAAGCTGCCAGTAATGCAAGTCCCAGAGAGGGACATTCTCAAGAAAACATGTTGAAATCTATGTTAGGTGGCAGCAACTACTTAGAAAGGCACTTAGACCTGCAATGGAGGTATTAGGCTATTAGCACTCTTTATAGTAGTATCAGTAACCCAGAAGTAAGAGTGGTGGCTATCCTTAGCTTTCAGTACAAGATCTAATGAATTCTTTATCACTTAGCACATCCATTTACTAATCGTCACTAACAGTAACACTGTTTTGCATCTTAGGAACAAGATAGACAAAACATACACTGGTGTTTGATGCTGACTCTTCTGCTTCAAACCAAGCTGCCTTCGCTCCAAAGTGATATTGCTTGTCCTCCCTCGGTCTCAGGCACACCACTTCTCTGTTTCCATTTCAGACTTGCTCCCTTTCTTTTTACTGCCATTAGACCCGAGTTGCCCTGAGAACTGCAGTCACCAACCAGCCCAATGCAGACAGAGCTGCTGCCTGTGCACCAGGACTCCTCACTCTGAGAAGCCAACTAGCCCAGGGCCTGCAGAATCAGTGGCATCTCTGGCTTCAGGAAAACTCACCCACTCTGCACCATTGATGCACAGCCCCTGGAGGCCCAGGATCACTGATGCTCAGGCACTCTCAGTGCTGCTGATGGATCAGTTGTCCCAAATCAGGGCAAAACACCAGTAGATCCACCAGGGAAAAAAACAGAGAACTCCAGCAGATACTGGAGTTCTTTCTTCCCCTTAACACTCTCCAGACCTGGAGTAACATGCAGTGACAACAGGTTCTTCCTTTTTACTTTGCTCCTGCTGTCCATTGAGAGGGCATAACTTAAGCATGAGCGTTATTTCAGATATAAAATCTGATGGCTCACATAAGCCAGCAAGCTTTCAGGTCTAGTACTTTAACATTGGTATTGTTGTTTATGCCCTTTCTATAGAAACAAAAAATATGAATGCACACACAGAGCAGAGTGAGAAATTTTGCACTACAGGACTTCAGGCAGAAGCTGAATTCTCCAGGAATAAGAGTTCTCATACAGTCATGAGAACGGAGAGATTCTGGGTTACAAATTCTGCAGCACTGAGCACTGTGGAGCACAGCATAGGTACACCGCCTAATTTCAAGATAAAGCATCAGATAAACCAACTGCATGTTTTTCTTCCAGCCTCCAAAATATACAGACTCCTTCAGCAGCATCAACACAACCAGTCCCAAATAGCCTGGTCATTTAGGACTTATATTCCCTACAGAAATACTTAAAGGACAAAGATGTTAAAAGGAAGGAAAATACCTGGGTTTAAATTAGCGTCCCTAAACAATGATGTGCAAAAAGGGAAATCTTATCTCAGTTTCTTGACCTGTGCATTAACATGCACAAGTATATTCTTCCTCATGCTGCTGATTTATAAGCGTGTGGTGATGAAGCTAAAAGGGGCACAGATCCATTGCTCACATCCACACATCTGCACCAATGAGAACAAGACATCACCAACTGCAGCAACACTGAAGGTCATTATGACACAAGAAGGAAATCCATGCTTCTTACATCTTTTACTCCTTCCTCCACCTATTACCCAGGTATCTAGCACTCACCAAAAAACATATCCCAGCAGATGCTAACAAAGGGATTAATCAGAGAAGCTTGTACCACCATGTGACCTTCTGGCTTATACACATTGTGCTGCCTCTGCAGAACACCGGTCAAGTCATTCACCAGCTCTGTTTTACTGCTGGTGGAACAGGGGAAGGAACAGGCAGACAAGCAAATCCACTAAAAATGAATTAGGCAGAGTTTTTATCAAATGACTCTGAGTAACAAGGGACTAATAGGGATTATGAAAGTACAGACAGTGTTGCATGAGGCCATTTGTGTGACTTGTGCTCCCCAATGACGCAAGGAGTAAATGAACTGAGGACTATTGACAATGTACAATTCCTATCTTGCTGCCTACAATACAATTTAGAGGAAGATTCCAGAGACAGGCTGAGCCAGAGATAAAAAGTGACATGAGACAGTTGGTAAAGAAAGAGAAACAGACTCAGTTGATTTTTTCTGCACTTCTTCATCCCCAGAGAAATGGAAGCAAAGTGATTGCTAAAGGCTTATCAAATGGGGCTTGTTCTTCCACTGGTACTGCTTATTCCCCTGGAGAAGCAGAGAAGTTTTCTGCACGACTAAGGCTGTCTGAAATCAGAGCTCCTCATAGCCACACATGAATCACCTGACATTAAGCACATTTCTCCACTGGCCAGACATGGGCTACCATGAACATCAACTGAAACCCTAGCAGGACTTTTCACAGATCCTAAGCCTAAATTGCTGTTATTCCTCCTAATACTCCAGCAATTAAATGGGATGATGTCCTAGGCTCCATCACCAGGATTTAAAAGCTAACATCCCAAAACATCACTGAATCTGTATACCAAGAGAAGATCAATGTTGACACAGCTCAAGGCTTTTGCAGCACTTTTTGATCTGCAGATTGAGAAGCTTTCTGTGTGAATGTCCAAGTCTTACCTCCATTTTACAGATGGAATAGAAGTGCTAAGCACAGAGACGAGTAGCTCAGTAGTAGTTAAAATCTCTTTTCCTAGGGGTACACAAGGGAAATGGTCACTCACTGATCATATCAAAGGAGTAAATCTCCACAGGCTCTCAGGATTTCAATACACATCACCTGTCAGTCCACTGGCCTTGCACTTCTAATACCTGACAAAACCAAGTTCCTTCAACTTCAAAACATTTTAGTCAAGTGATAAATACATTGAGTATCAAGAGACAGGGAACAAATGATTAAACAGTTCAGATTAAAAGATGATCCACTGAGTAAAGGGGCAATGTTACCATCTTCCATCATGGAACAGATCAAGCCCTGTGAAGCAGCAACAACATGCATCACTGGCATCAGGGATGGATGGTGCTACTTTCACTGACCTCGATTCTCCATCCAAAGACAGGCAGTAAAGAAGTAAGGGAGGATTTTAAGTGCACACATTCTCCTAGCTTATTTTGCACAAACTTCATGGGATGACCCCAGGAAGAACCATACCTCGAATGCAAGTATTCCACTGAACTATATGTTACACTGGTAAAATACTGGTAAATTTCGCATTTTCTAGTCTGAGACAACATTAAATGAATGCCTTAGTCTTTTCCCAAAAAAGGTAACGTCTTTGATAAAGATCATGAGCACTTTCAGCCACTACGGATCTTTTAGTCATTGCCAAAAGCCTACTTTATTAACTCTGTTTTGACTAGCCAAACACCTCCTGTAACTTAGACATTCTTAATCTCTTCACTGTACTCCAGATAACAGAAAGGAAACTTCAGATCCAACAGATTATTTACCAAAATGTTGTTCTCATCTGGCATCATAGTTTTTGATAGAGACTGGTTTTCAGAAAATGTATGTGATTGTTATTTAACAAGTCTAAACAGAGAACATATCAGTTTTCTAAGCAACTCTTCCCCAAAAAAGGTGTTACTTCTCCTTTCATCAAGAAATGATGACAGCAAAAGTACAGCCAAAGCTATACCAGCAGCTTGAATGATACAGAAAAGGCAACAAGTATGCCAAGCTCATTAGAAGCACTAGAGTAAGAAAGTTAAAAATAACTCTTTATCTGCCTTAATGACAGAATCCCGTTTGCTTACAAGTTGCAAATCTTAGTGTCCATCCCTGATGTGATATTAAAACCAGCAATACTCCTCCCTCCCAAAAAACACCCACAGGCTTACAGACTGACTCAGCAGATGGAGCTTCTAGATGCTGCCCTTTCTTTTAGCTGGGGCTTATTAAAAAAAAACAACACCTCTTTCTTCTTACATTAATTACATAAAAAGTTATGAAATACTGTGCTACAGATGCCACACAAATATCTGAAACAGAATCTTTGTTCATTCCCACTTCCCTTTAAATCTACTTACTGGGATTTCCTTTTGTATCTAATATGATTAGTAGCTAGAAAATCTCAGCCTCAGCTTTCTCCCTAAACCCACTTGTTTGCTACAGAATTTGCCCGAGCTCTGTCTTACTGCTCCTGTAATGCTTCCAGTCTGGTCAAGTTACTAAGCTGAAACTCTGTGGATCAAGTAGGATCATTATGGTAACTGGGTAAGAAAACACCAATTCCCAGGCATGTTTTAAAGGCAATTATGAATGTGTTATAGACTTCCCACACTGCATGTGCTCAGGAGTTACAAATGTGCCTCTTGAAGTCAGAAGCACCACATAGCAGGTCAGGATTTCTCCTGAATTACCTGCACTCGGTGTGGCAGAGCCGCCAAACACCACAAGGATCTGTTCAAGAGCACTTCAAAACTTCACATAACTCGAGAGAGTTTGAAGTAAGGTTCCTGATGCAAAAGGGCAGGACTAGCTTTAAGCTGTGTTTGCTTCACTTCACGTTTCCTTCATTCCTCAACTGTCTTTGTGTCTCTTTAGAAAGATTTATTCTGAGGCATATTTATAGGGTATTAACCTATGCTTCCAGAAAGCAAATGTGCTCATAAATTGTTTCAGAAGAAAAATCACTTTTGTCAGTTACCAACTCTCCCCTCTCTGATTTATGCTGCAGAGTTTACTGGCCTCTGCAAGCATCCAGCAAAATTGGAAGCTATTGCTAAAGGAATTTTTTCAATCACTTCCTCTAATAAAGTGTTAAAAAAACCCCAAACAAACCAACCCACCAAAACACCAAAGCCCCAACTTTCTGCTCCTGAGCTATCACCAGGGAAAAGCACTGAAATCATACCACGCTGACACAGTACTACAGAAAATCACGGAAGAATACCAAGAAATGTAATAGAGTACTTCCCTTATCGGAACCGACTTATTGGTTCTTAAACTTAAAAAAAGACTGTGAATCCGTAAACCACATCCCAGAGCCCTTCAGCTCACACTCACTCATCTCTCTCCATATGATGAGCTCATATTCAGAGCTCAAATGCCTACAGGCATTAATACTGTGAAAATCTAGAGAAAAGTATATGCTGACAAGGGGAATGTAGAAACAACCTTCAAATAAGCTTTTCTTTGATCAAATTCTACTTTTTACTTGAAATGATTTGGTTATTTCATTCCTAGACTTCTGAAATGGCCATCTTATATTTCAATTCAACTAGTATAGGTTTTATAGGTAATACTTTTTAAAATGAAAAAAAAAAAAATCAGCCCTTGAAAAATAATAATTTATCATTACTGTCCAGTGCTTTGGGGTTTTCTCCATTTGTTCCAGATTTTTTGTTCTGAACTTTTCCACTCCTATCATTTCTTCTGATGCCCTACTTTTACCACATTATTCCTATGTCATCAGAAAAGCGAGGAAGCAAAGATTTAAAATGAAATTGTTCATGAAGGGCAATGCCTTTCTAAATCTCCTTGTGTTCTGACAAGGACAACAAGTTCTCTTTGTTGTCCAGTTTTCTGCAGTTAGTTTTTAACTTTAAAAGCACTTTCACTTTAAAAGTGACTTCTTCATAAAATGTATATAACTGTTCATTGTTTGCATAGATGTGTTTTGGATGTAGATGAAGCAGCAACATTATTTCCTAGTACAGGAAATAGCCCTATATAGGGGCTCATATAGCCCCTCATGTTGCTTTTAACTTTGCAGTTGAGGAAATGCATTTAGTCCCCCAAAATTTATATATATATATATATTAACTTTGAGCAGAAGGTAAATAAACTATGTGTTATGGTCAAATAGTGTCACAAAAATTCCTTGTAGTGTATTTCAGGGAAACAAAGGCCTTTATAGTAGTCACTGGCTGTTCATGCCTGTAGCATTTGGCTGTCAGACCCAATCCAGCCTGGCTTCATAGCAGACTAGTAGATGCTAATTGCTGTAACCTTCCCTTTGAAATCCAAACCCTATTTGTAAGTTCTATTTCAGACATATTATTTTAATCTTTTTTTAGGACCAAGTAGAATCACACACTTCTACTTCTTGTATGACAAGTTTGGTGATCTTTCATTATCCTGTACAGAACTCTAAAAATGCAACTTTAGGAGGACTCTTTCAGAGAGTCAGCTGCTCTTCCAGTGCATTTTGCTTCCATTACAAGATCAGACCACTTTTCAAATACCCCAACAGCCTTCACAAACACAATTAGGATTACTTTAAGTAAGTGATCTTATTACGAACCAGCTAGGACCCTAACGATTGACAGCAGCAGCTCACGGATTAACCATTTAGGAGGCAACTGGAGACTTTTTGTGACCCCCAGGGTAGCTCAGTGACAGCAGCACTGAGAAACACGAGTCTCTTGTCCTGTCATACAACCTGAGCAGCTCCATTCAAGTGTTGGCCAGAGCATACCATATTGTTCAGGGTGACTGATCAGAAATCAACAAATGGGGCAGTGTGGTGGGAGCTGAGCTTCATGGCTGCCGAAGGAAAGATGACACACTGAAAGAAATAATTTTAAATTGCTCATACAGATCACCAAGCTGTGAACTAAATGTGTCCAAATCACACCTCTCTCCCTCCCCCCAAAAATATAACAAGCAAACAAACAAAACAACCTCCCCCCACCAATGTAAATTAATGAATAAATTGTGCATATCATGCACACAAGTAATACCTTCATACATATACTTGATATAGATCAGAAACATCTTTAGAAACTGAAGAGATCTCATCTAGGTGTCTTAAGCAAAGTTGCAACAAACCTAAAGAATGAGGCAGTGAAAAGTGGACCAGCTCTTACCTTGAACTGAGGGATGAGACTTACTAAAAAAGGAGAGTTATATATGACAGAAGAATGGGGCTGAAAAAAGCTACAGACAAATCCACAAAGATTATCTGTGAAACAGATCTTTAAAAAACCATGTGTCAGACTGAAGGTTTTTTCCATGAAAAACACAATTAGCATATGGAATCATTTTTTTGCCACAAAGCATGAGCTGCAGCTAGAAGTTCACAAAAGCAGCTGCACACATAATAAGAACCATGCTTGCATGATAGACCTGGAATTCAACCAGCCCATGGGCTAGAACCTAAGGTGTTTTGCAACCAGCTCTTAATGCCAGCAATGAAGGAGCAAGGTGCCATGTCAAAAGGCAAAAGCCACTTGTCAAGACATAGCCTGATGCCTTTTACATCTCAAGAGCAGAAAGAGAATGGGGGATTCTTAGATTAGGCTATAAAACATAAAAAAACGCTGATCCACTGCAGAGGTCATTTTGTCCCCAAGAGTGTGCACAAGCCCCAAGGCAGGGTTTGATCTGAGAAACACAGTCAAGAGTTTAGCTGCTGGATTTAGTCTGCTTAAAAAAGGAAAAATTATTATTTTTTTTTAGTTTTCTGCAGAGCTGGCACATTGACCAAATCTGAGCACTGTAATAATATCAGCTATCTGTGTCTCAAGGGGAAACTTTGCATTTAGTCAAGTTGTAGACAACTAACAAATTACACATTTCAAGGCTGTTTTATCTTTTTGAGAGACTAACAATTTATCAGGGATATATTTAATATTTTGTAGGCCAAAGAGGAGGTTGGAGAATTCAGTAATTGTAATTAGATATATGTAGCTGTACTCATTAAAAGGATAAATCTAATAAAACTGAGTTAGGAGTTTCGGGGTTTTTTGTTCTCGTTAAAACAATTCTTACAGCTTTAAAGGCAACATTTCTGTCTTAATAAACTGGGGTTTGGGGAAAGGGGGAAAAAAACACTGGTTGCATTCAAAGTAGGATGGAGCAGTAATATTTGACACTTTGGCTATTATCCACCAGAACCTCAGCAGGAATAAGCTAAGGTCAATATAATGAGTTCGATGAAGCTTGTGTCACGAAAGCAGATTGAATTACATGTTCCAGCATACAACTGGCATAAAGAGGCAGCATTACCTCTAATTCTGAACAACGATTTCTTCCAGGGAAGCCCAACTTACATTACAGTGGTGGGGAATACTATTATCCACTTTTATAAAAGGGAAAACCAGGGGACTAAAGAGGATGTAAGCAAGATTTCACAGCTGCAAAATTAACAGACCCTGTTAAGCAGCCAATTATCAGCTCAGTAAAGTTGTTTCCTAATACTTTTCATGTCTTATTTTAACTGTGATAAATAATGTAGCTCAGTTCTTTAATTACAAAAACTTAAACCAAATGTGCCCAAATTTTTATAATTGGAAAGACGGGTAACTTTTCTGTAGACCAGAACTGCTACTGCTTTACGTACATTTCATGGTAAGAGAACATTGGAAAAAATCAAGACTGATGATAATTAATACAGTAGTTTACCCAGATATTCTTTAACTCTGCCTTAGTGAATCAATGCATTTTCCTTTTTTGCTGTAAGGGATCCTTATTTTTCTTAACACTCAAACACTGACAACATGGAATTATCTGGTACTTGTTTCCTGCTCAGGAACCTTGTATAGCAACAGTGACTTCTGTGCTATGCTTGTGATAAAAATCATTAATTCTTACAGAATACATTATTTCAGAGTCCAAAGGAAATTAGCTGCTCATTGTTATTTCCTGCTCACCTCGACAATGCCTGGAAAAAATGAACAAACAAAATCACTGTCCCTCAATTCACCAAAAGAAAGCTCTTCAGGGGGATTCAAATGACTAGAAACACAGTGTCTTAAAATATTCAGCCTAGTTTTTCTGTCAAAGTGAGGGAAATGTCAGCTGGGTCACTGATACTACAAAATTATTATCCATTATCATGTGATTATTTTATGTATTTTTACCTTTTCATCTACTTATTTCATCCATGTGTTGCAGCTGGAATACAGCCCTCATCAGGGACTTCATGGTGCAAATAGCAAACACCTGCACTTCTGAATGTGCTGGTGGCTTTGCCATGGACTGTACGGGTGTAGAATGAGGCTATTAATGTCTGATACAATGGAGCATTTCAGGCTGTCATCAGCCTCATCCTAAGAGAAACTAACAAAATGACTGAGATGTTTTTGACTGCTTGTTTATGATTAGCTCCTCTAAGGGTGACACAGGCTATTGCAGTACATCGAGGCATATGGAAATGGGTTTGTGACTAATGAGTAAGTTATAGTGCACCTCAGCTCTGTGCAGGAGAGACCTTTATGTTCTGCATCATTCATAAACAACGGGAGCCATGTAACAAAACTAATTGCATTCTTGGCATCATTCTTCAGGGAGTGCTGGGAAAGTGCTTATTCTCTATTTCTTTAAATTTATTATCCAGCTTTTATAAATGAAATTAACTAACAGGTTTTCATCTTGTCAACTACTGGTAAATGGCTATAATATTTGACATAAGATTTCATACCTCACCAGCTGGATGGGCTTTCTCCCATATTTACACCATCAGAATAACTGCTTTTCCATGCCTTTTTCTCACTCATATTTCATACATATGAGTGTATATATGTTAAGATATAAAAGTAGGCATGAGTTGTATTTTCCCCTAAGAACATGCATAAAATAGTCTGCTGTTTGTATGAATCAACAATAAGTATCTTCTAACATACATACACAAACATTCTTATATCTTTTAACTTCTTTACATATAGTGAAATATATTTTATCAGTTGGAGACAGACTGGAGAACCCCTCTGGAAACAGAAAAGAAAATGTACCTTAAGTTTACTATTGAATAAAAATTGTGTAAACAGTTTACAAATGAATATGACGAGACGTGGCCCTCTACAATTGTACCTGTTGAGATTTGTGGTTGTTCAGTGCTTTCCTGAATGGGAGAGCATAAGAAAACCCCAAAATATTTCAGGTATTTCTTTTCAGGTTATGTTCAAACATCACTTTCAGATCAATATATTTTTAAAAAGCACCTGTGTCATTTGCTATTTTACCAGTATTCAAAGATTATGTATACTGGTAATTTTCTTTGACATACAAGTTTAGGATTGGGTAACTGTGTCACTTTTATGATTCACAAGCAGATCTTCTTTCTTCATATTCAAATGATTTTTTCCTAAATTCATGCATAAGCCACAAACTCACCTATAGTTTTTTAATTCCACAAGAATTATGATCACTGGATAACAGAGGTTTCTACTGGGGAACTAATAACAAGTCACTTGTGAGAGCAATCAGTTACGTAATCACAATTTTTGCTCTCTTTCTATTGAAGCCCTGGCAGGAGCAGGGCCAGAAGTCCAGTTCCACAGCACAGGGAAATGTCAGCACTTGGAGCTGAAGACCCTGCAGTCTTTCTCTCTCCTCACTGGCCTTCAGAAGTTACAGCCAGAAGCCTGCCATGACCTTTAAGGCTTCGCAGAGTGAAGGCTCAGCAAAGAAATCCTTATACGGAAAACAGAGGCCAGGTCCAGTCACCCATCAGAAGATGGTGGAGAATGGCACAGCAAGAGAGACCTGACTGACCTGGCTACTGACCATGGGGCTGTTACACTTTCCACACGACTGAACACCAAGGACAGGCTGCTTAAAGTCACTCAGTGAGAGGGGAAGAAAGGAGCAGGTGGAAAAAGTGCTTAGCATATGTCAGAGCTCAGCTCCAAAGACACCTGCCAGCACCCTGCACCACTGCAGATATTTCTCAGGCCTTTCCAGGGTAAATTTATGCTTGTAATACACCAGGCAAATAAATCTGGCCCCTTTGTTTTGCCTACTACACTGGGTTATCTTTGCTTCCTCCCCAAAGCACTCTGCAAGCCCTTTTCCTCTGTACTGCATCTAACATTCTCCGGACAACTCAGACATTAAGGAAGTATGTCAATGCATGCAACTAAAATCACTTCAAATCTGGTGCAGCTGCGTTACCCTGCAACTGCACAGCTGCTTGCAAAGGTGTAACAAAGACAATATTTTTACTGGAACCTGCTGCCACATCCTTGTGTTTAGTTTCTTGCTTGAGAGAGACTGAATATCCAAGCACATACAAGTGTGGAGGCACAGAAGTAGCGCAATATTCTGGTGGATGTGCTAAGTATAATTTTGCTAAAAACTTGTGAAGGAAGGTGAGGCAGGAGCCCCTGACTGGCAGGTTGTTCCAAACTCCTATACCTTGCCTATGGCTCCCACCCAGCAGCCAAAAATTCATATGGACAAACAAGTGGACCTCATGTCCTTTCAAAGAAGTCCCCCTGCTGCTAACCTGGGCATATAAAGCTGGTTTCATGGTCTCTCCCTCAGCCTTCCCTTCTTACTGCACACTCTAGCAGTTCATGTATATTTTTCAATTACAAGGGCCCCTTTTAATTGCAGAAGCATTAGTGAGTATGGCAGAAGTTTCTCATTAGCCTCCTGGCAAAGGAGAGAGTCAGAACAGAGTTGTTTTTCCAGACTGGATATCAAGGGAGGAAACTCCACAGAAGTTTTTATTATTAAAAAAACTGGAATCCCCAGGCTAGAGTTGCTTTAATATTTTTTCAGCTACTTTTTCTACTGACAGCCAGAGCTACTGTGCCTGTTGCTTCCACAATGATGAATAACTATCAGTTATTCACAGCCCTATTTTCTACAAACAGTACACAGAGAAACTCATGGGCACAGACAGTAGATCATCTCCATAGCACAGGCAGCAGAGATGGGAACAACTCAGCAGCAACAAGCTCAAGGTACAGTCTCTAATGTCATGCCCTTTCTCCATTTAAATTGATTATACTTGCAAGAGAGACATTACATCCTTTAAAGCTGTGTTTATAGAAGAACCAGAATGTATTTCACAATGAACCAAAACAATCAGTTACTTGAATATGCCTAGCTTATTTTTTTTTGCTGTCCATTCTACAAAAAAAACCCCAAAAAACATCCAAGACTTTGAAGCTGCTGCAGCTGGCAACACAGAACTCAGAAGGGAGAATTATCCTCCTATTACCTATGCTGAAGTATATGCAGTGTAATAATGTTTCAGCTTCTGCTCACTTCAGAAGTGGTGATTCCCCCTACATTAGTGGGACAACACACCACTTCTCCAGCATCACAACACAGATGCTGTGATGCATCTGGCAAGACTTCAAGTTGATGCTTGTAAAACCTCTGTTATGACTGCAGCAGGAGAAAACAGTGTTTAATGTTAATGCTGCTTCCTAGAATACAGTTAAAAGGCATTAAGAGAGAAAATGCAGGAAACACTACAGAATGTTTGTCAAAACACTGTCAGTACAAAAAATAGATGCAATGCTGAAGGAAACACGTCCTACATCAGTTACAGAGAACACTGTGGATCATCAAAACATCATTAAATCAGTAAGTAGTTTACTTTGCATCAGGGAGCTCTCAGCAAATCTATATGTTCAACGAAACTCCTGCTACAGTTGTGTCCACTTCCTTAGGCAGCCACACAGCACTGCATTGCTTGGGATTTCAGAAGTGCCAATAAACACTGACTAAACATTTATATTTACTCACAAATGTAAGAAGTAAAATTATTTTAGTCATGTAAGCCTCTCTGTTGCCAGATTTGATTGTTAAAATCTGCATTTAGGGAATAAGCTATTTCAAAACATTATTTAAGGTCATTATAAATGTAAAGATAAAGTATCTTCAAGAAAATCAAAGCTCCCCTTACATAGCCCAGATAAATACTGTGTAGAGATACATTTGCCACAAGTTCAGAAAACCAAAATTTACAATTTTTTGTCATGTTCACTGCATGTCAGCATTCAATATTGCAATCAATAATTCAATATCCCAATCCTATGATTAAATCACACACTAATGTTATGAACTGAAAGAACTGCATTGCAAGGACAGTGATACAAACACAAAGGAATGAAGTCATCTCATTGTACTATCATGCACGACAAAGATATAAGTATCATCCTTACAAATGGTAATAATAAAGAAATAAGCAGATTTACCTGAAGTAGTAACCGTGTTCTATTCCTGCTTTGTTTCATATTCCTTTCCGGATAAACAGCCCTAAAGTATATTCCCCACTTTGCACTAATATTTTATTCATAGCATATGTACTCCTCATTATTAAGTGAAGAACTGTAATGTTCTCAGAAGGGAGGCAGAGGGTGGGGGGAACAGAAATCCCCCCATTCCCAGCTCTCCCAGCTGAACTCTTAAGCTGCAGGTGGACAGAAGGATTCTGCTGGAGGGAAGTCGCAGTGGATGCAGCTCCTCTCAGCAGTGCTTCTCTCCCCAGCACACGCAGCTCGCTCGCAGCAGAGCAGCCTGCAGTGGAAAAACAGGAGAATTTCCCAAGTGCTAGTATAGGCAAAGGAGGGGGTGTTAGGGAAAGCAAGGGAAGAAAAGGCTCAGGAAGCTGCTTCTCTCTTCAGCTAAGGCATGCTGTATGTCCCTCTTTCACAGGAGTCCCACACAAGGATAGGCACAGCAAAGATTTTAAGGTTCTGATACAGTTTCAGATCTAACACAGGGAGTTGGCTAAAATAACCAACGTTAGGGAATGCAAAATATTACATTTCCCATAGCAATATCAAAACCTCCCTGTTACAGCTCTGGTAACATGATGTACATTTTGAGACAAACAGCAATATGGTGTGAGATAGTATCTTTGGCCTGAAATCCAGCTGCAAAATTAGTCTGGCTACTATCCCTCCTCAAGATTCATTTGCCACTTTTTAAATTTTTGCTAGAATTTACAGATACCATTGTCCCCAATGTATTCTTTAGTATTTTCTCCCCTCTGATAATGGACAAAAAACTAAGACATTAACCCTTGCAGGTGCTCACACAGTCCTGTTTACAGCCCATTATTGAACAGTAATTTAAGTGACCACACAGATGAAAAATTACTCTGCATGTAAAAACCCCCAGCAAATCTACACAGCACATGTGCCAGACAATCAGGCTTGTATCAGATATGTGCAAAGCTCATCCAGCCATCATGTAAGTGGAGTGTAAAAGACCTGCTGAGCCTCAGGCTGAGCATGAGCATTATTCATCTGGCATCCCCAGCTGCAGCTCCCAGACAGCTCCAGGGGCTAAGCTGACATACAGTGTGTGGCTGTGGCACTTTCCTCCAGCCCTGGGGCTGGAATCTAAGCATCCCTCACACATAATCTCACAGGCAGCCCCAGCACCTGACTACAAGTGCACCTTTTGCATTAAACAACAGGAGTTGAAATATTTGCTTTCATACATATTATTGCTATCAACAGACTTTTTAAGGGAACTCTAACTCTTAAATTACTACAGTCTCTTGACCATGCTGACTTTAATGAACAGCCCTAAGGGCTATGACTCCAATTTTCCCTCATCCATAGGTTTAAAACAACAATATTACTTACAATTAGTTGTTTTAAAAAAAGCAACGGTAATGGTTATTGTATTAATAATATTCACAATGATATAGTAATGTCTATACTTGGTATTCCAGTAATAATAACTCAGAGAAGTTTCAGGGAGAATTTTCATCCCCATGTGGTTTGTATATGCTAATTCCTATGCAAATTAAAATCACGCTGACACATCTTATTATAATACTTGTCCATTTTGAACATGTATTTGGTGAAATCATCACAGTCATATTATGCTTTGGAAGATGAACACATCCCAGCCTGTATTGTTGTCACGACAAGAGATGAGATATGGATCCATCATGGGAGGGTATTCTCCACTTTGGGAGGTGGGTGTTCAGTACCACTAAAATGGCACGGACAGTGGGTGGCAGCAGGTTATAATTTCTTCCCTACATTACGCAATTAGTTCTGTCAATCCTGAACTTTTAAAAACTCAGAGTATAAGAAATAGAACAAACTGATGTATTTTTACTTATTGCTGCAATATATTAGCATTTTAGATTCATATTTTCTGCTCTAAAGAGCTGAGCATCACAACTATTTTTAAGAGGGAACCCAGAGCATTCCATTACTGTAGAAACGGGATCCATAATAAAATCATGACTGCCAGCAAAATCACGTAGCATGTGAAGAAGAAACCCCCAATGACATCATATTGACACTAAACACAAACAGCTGACAACTTACGAGGAAGGAACAGCAAGTAATGCAAGTGAGATCATGAGTGTCATGTTAGCGTATGACAGAGCCTGGCTGGGACACTTCTGGATGGGAAAGGGGAAGGGGATTGTGAGGGGGATGACACACAAATGTCAGCCCAACAGGCAGTGCCTGCTCTGGTGACAGCTGTGAGAAAAGGCAAAAACAACTGCTGAAAAATCAATCAAAAGAAGAGTCCTCCCTCAAGGCTGAATGACTCTAACAAGTCAGGATTAGGGAAATCATGAGCTCGAGGCATTTATATGCTGCTTACCTTTACATCAGCTGGTTAACAGTGGGTATCCTGGTCTGCTTCTACATGTAAGCACAGCAGTGCATAGCTCCAGCCAGCCCTGAGTGGGGACAGTACTGACTATTCTCTTAGCTCCTGTAGATCTGGGTCTCTTAACCATGTGTAGTGTTATAAATAAGGGACCAGATTACCAATTTAACAATTATCCATTTATTTTGTACTACATTATAGCCTTGTTTGAATGTAATTTTGTACTACATTATAGCCTTGTTTGAATGTAATTTTGTACTACATCATAGCCTTGTTTGAATGTAACTTGTACTACATTGTAGTTTTGTTTAAATGTAATTTTGTGCTTTGCTGTAGCTTTATAAGTTAGGATCTCTCTTGCAGTTTAAGAAAGAAACCCACACGTCGTTGTGAAGAAACTAGCTTCTTATCAGGCTTGCATTCCAAGGAAGAATTTACGACCACTGCTTACCCCTTTTGAAGCTGACCTGCCTGGAGGGAGGGTAGGAGATAAGGAAAAGACAGAAGAAAAAAAAAAAAAGGAAGAAAAGGGGCTGAATATGCAAACTAGAGCTGCAAAGACCCTTGGGAGTAAAAAAAACCCCTAAAATCATAATTTAAAACGAGCCAACAAACTTTTAAGAAAAATGAACCAGGCTACTCGATAGGCAATTACTACCTGGCCAGCTTTTGAGTTCTCCAAAAAGTCACCGTAACAAAAAGGTCTGTTGAAGCCACTGCCCTGAGGACAGCTAATTACTACCATCGCCTTCGTATACCCTTGGTATACAGCCACGCCTCGTGAGGAACGCTTGAAGGCCCGGCTCTATCACAGGGAGTGATAGAGCCGAATTTCCTCCTCCTCCTCGTCGAAGCTGGGGGCAACGAAGCTGGCCGGAGCCCCCACCCGAGCTGATCACTTTTAATAAAGGCTTAAAAAGGACTATCAGTCCTGCCCTTTTTATTTCATGTAGGATCTTTGGCTACTCCAGACTTCAAACAGCAATGCAGACAGCTTGCACAGGGACATAGGGCATCAACTATTCCAAAAGTTGCTGCATGGCTAAAGGCCTGAGCATGAGCATACTTTGCAGAGATGCTGGGCCAGTTGGCTGACAGACCACGAGCTGACTGAGCATGCCTCACTCTTGGGCCATGTACACAAGCACAGGACACGCCACACTCCTGTAGGAGTGACACCAGCATCAGCAGGAACAACATTTGTGTGAGTCCTGATCTAAGCCCTGGAGATATGATAGGTCTGACACATCAAAAAGAGAAGGTTTTTGTCATTATAACTCCCTGTTGTACACTATTAACACAAGGGCCAGGAACATCCATCTCTTTGTGAAAATTAGGCTCCTCAGATCTGTATATGAGAGATAAGCAGTAATAGTGATGTGAATCCCTGTTGTTACAGGGTTGGAGACCTCAAGGCCTCCAACAAAACTGTACAAACAAGAGGCTTTCCTTGCCTAGGGGAACTAATCATCTAAATGAAAAAGACAGGCAGGGAGTTGGAGGGAAAGTAGAAGCACAGAGAGGTGAAAGCAATTTGCCCAAGGCCATGCAGCCAGTCAGCGAGCAAACCAAAAATAGAGGCTGACCCCTTGATTGTCAGGCCATTGTTCTCTCCACTACACTGAATCTCCCATGGTGAATGTGACATTAAATTGGTATTTCTGTTTTGCTGCTGTCATTTTTAAAAATAAAGCATGATGACAATGTCACAGTATTGAACTGCTGTAATCGAGGCCACACAAGCACTTTTAGAAACAATACCGTGGAGAACTTTTGCTAAGAGAAGAAAGCAAGGCTCCCAGACTGGAAAGCATACGCTGATTAACAGCTACTCCTCTGCCAGGAGAGGGAAGGGTTACTGCAGTTTTGAAGGCTCTACAAACATCAGTGCCTTTACCAGAGCAGACCCTGGACAAGAAGTGCAGCTCAAGAATTCAGCTGAGGGCAGATACCATTAGGAACTGGGAAAGGATCTGGCCCTGCAGAAGACTGTACAGGTGCCTGCAGTAGCTCCCAAACTGGCAGGGCAAAGTCTGTGCAGAGCGTGGCACTGCACAAGAACTATTGCTGACACAACTGATCAAGATCCTGGCTGCTTTCACACCACTCCAACCTGCAGGGCACTTGTCCTTTTAAAGCATAGGTTTTCATCATCCATAAACGCCATTTCAAAATGCAGTAAAGTCTTCCAAAAGACCTATATCTACATTTCTGAAGGGCTGCATCACAAATGCAAAACAAAACTTCCACGAATGTGTACCTGAAGCAGTTTTTCAGATAATGCTAATAAGCATATGCCGTAGTACTTGGATGACTCAGGAGGAGGAACAGCCACACATGCTGTCCTTATGGAACAGGAATTCAATTACCTGCATTCCGACAACTTTTCTTGAATGCATTGATATTTTATTATATTAATTCCAGAACAAAATCACACAGAATTCTTTCAGTTTTTAAACACACCTCCTTGGCACTACATACTCAGCCTTCATCCCCCAAACTGGAAGGCAGCAAATGTTTCTCTGATCTTCAAGAAGTGCAGGAAGGAGGATTTAGGTAACTACAGGCTCGTCAGCCTCACCTCAGTCCCTGGTAAGGTGATGGACAAGACTCTCCTGGAAAGCATTCCTAACACATGAAAGACTAAAAAGGGAGTAGTCAGTATGGAGTTACAAAGAGGAAATCATACTTCACCAACCTCATTGCCTTCCTCAATGAGATGATTGGCTTGATGGAAAAGCAGAAATCACCAGCAGAGTCTGACAATTGACTGGTTGGAAAGCAGGTTTGCCTAGAGGGGGATCCTGCTGGAAAAAAAGGTGCCCATAGCCTGCAACACACCATTATGGGGGAAAAAAAAAAAAAAAAAATCAACCAGCATCCTGGGCTGCATTAGGATAAGCATAATCAGCAGATTGAGGAATGTAATTCTTCCCCTCTACTCAGCACTGATGTGGATGCATCTGGAGTTCTGTGTCCAGTACTGGCCTCCCCAGTACTAGCAAGATAAGGACTTACTGGAGAAGTCCAGGGCAAGACCACAAAGATGACTGAGGGACTAGTCCATCTATGGGAGATAAAGAGAGGCTGGAAGACCTGAGACTCTTTATAAGGAAGAAGACTAGTGGAGGGATCTTAGCAATGTGTATAAACAGTTGACAGGAGAAAACTAAAAAGAGTGAACCAGACTCTTCTCAGTAATTCCCAGTGACAGGACAACAGACAGCAGAAGCAAATGAAAACACAAAATATTATATCTAATCACAGGAAAAAAACTTCTTTTCCATTTGAGGGTGGTGGCAGAGTAGAACAGGTTGCCTAGAGAGATTATGGATTCTCCATGAAGATATTAAAAGCTTTGCTGGATATGTTCAGGGAAAATCTGCTCTAGCTTGAGCAAGGAGGTTAGACAAGATGATCCCAAGAGGTTGCTTCCAACCTCAATGATTCTGTGCTGGTGCTTCCATATGTAAACAGCACAGTTTGCTTGCAATGACCCAACTACAGCTGGTGCAGGTGCATGCAAATATCTCCCTGTGGTTTCTTGGTGTGCTTTCTCTCCTTCTGCCAACAACAGATTGCATCAAATTGAAGAATTTAGCTCCAGTCTTAAGACTTAAATGTAACAAGTAATTAATTCCTTAATAAGCTGTGGTAATTCACCTTTACACCTTGTGTCCTTGTGACAGCTGCTGTGTATATTCCGCTCCTTTCCACCTTTTTGCATGTGAACTGCACTCATTTACCTCATTCCCACTAAAAGTGAAAATGCAGAAATTAAATTAAGGAACTATGTAACTGACTTCATTATAGAAAGTAGAGGATACTACTTTACAGAAGTAATTATGTCTGCTACAAAAGTCAGAGAAATTTGCAAAAGGAGAGTGAAACAATGCGATGTATGAAGATATTGCAATTTACTATTAATACAAGAAAGGTACAGACTCACATTCAGACACTGACTGTCAGAATTCTTTAAGTGAAGGAAGAAAAGTATCTTAAATACTTAATTTACCAATCTTAAAGCACACTAACTTTCTTAAAATATAAGCTGACAGATTTCAGCATATTATTAAATAAAAATATTTAGTGCTTGCTCCTCCTCTGGGGAAAAATGAATAAGAAAACTGTATTTCTGAAGAGTAAAAATTCCACTATTCCTAGGCAGACTTGATTGAAACATCAGTAATTCTGGATTTATAATGCATCTTACAAGCTAAAATATTGAATTCTGTACTATGATGACAATCTTGGTAAAAGAACTGGTCTTAAGATTCAGTAAGTCAGACACTAAGACCTCTGGCTATGGCAATTCTGGCTTCCTCTTGTAATCTGCACAGCATGGCAACACTTCAAAACACAAAATTATCAAACTAGAGTCGAATAAAAAGCAAGCTTGGGAAATTTATGTAGTGTCATTTCCTGGAGAAAAAAACCCCAAAACATTAAAAACCCTAGTAAGATGGCAAAGATAAAAAAATGAGGTTTTCCGAAAGAGATTAATTTCATAACTCAGATCAATAGAAAACTAAGAAAACTGAAGTTGTGGTTTCCCTTTTGTGTGCCCTAAGTCCACCATATGCTTAAGTCACACGTGAATTTTACTTTAGTGAAGTTAACATTTGCACTTTCAGGTCAATATTGTTGTGTTACCAAAGCAAGCAAGAGACTTACCGCAAAAAACAAACCCAAACTAAATTTTGGGCGTCTCACACTACAATGCAGACTACTGTGGCTAGTTTATCAGAAGAATTAGTACAGGAATGGGCATACTTGGTTATGGCAAAACAAAGTTCCTCAGCATTTTCTGATGTGCAGCACTCTGTAGGAATCAGAGTTTCCAGCAAAAAAAAAAAGCTCAGATACTCTAGGCACAAACTCAATTTGCCAGCAAGAGAGGAGAAATATGGATTAAGATTTCACAGTACTAGTTCCAACAGGTTTCTAAAATGCCTGTGCAGACAGTGTTCTACCTGTAGGTGGACTGTTTTGCCCAGTTTCACAGAAAATTATCAAAAAGATGATCACAACTGAGTATTCTTCTACTAGAAGAGAAGATATACATGAAACTGTAAATCTTCATACTTTCCTCTATACAAAGTTCTCTGTAAGAACAACCCATAGCCAAATTGTTTTATGTCTCAAAAAAAAAATTAAGTGCAACAGCCATGAGGAGAACAATATTTAAAGAGGTCTTTGAGACACAAAATTAAAAACTACTCTTTATAAATCTCTAAAACTGCAGGTCTCCTTTGCAATTAAATTTAAAATCCAATGGCTCTGAAATAAAATATTCAACAAATAATGTCTGCAAATTAAAAAGGTACAGCTCAGGCATCATGTCTGACCACTATTTAAAATATTTGTGTGTTGCACACGTATTGTATCAATACGTGGGCCAGGAAATAAATGATATAAATATCTCTTTATGCAGGTTATGTTCCATTAAGTAATGCTGACATGAAGCTTCCATGTTAGCTCACATGACCTATGAAAAGAGTTTTGGGATGTGTGTACAACAAATTTTGTTTAAAATTACCTTTCATACACATATATAACTATAGACATAAATATTTATTAAATTATTACATAACTACACTATAAACACACAAAAAATGCTGTTATTTTCATGTTAGAGTTGTATCAATCTTGTGCTTTTTGATTAAATATCCTTAGAAACAGTTGATTACAACTGATAACCTAGACAGTAAAATTTAAAGAGAAGCTGGCAATACTTTTAATTAAAACTTCAATACAGTCTATTGTTTCCAATGTCACCTTTAAATTCAGAAATGGCAAATCTCTCCTGCTACCAAACTTTCCCTTTTGTTGCTAAAATTTAATTGATCATCAGGAACAGTAAAAAGATCATAAATTCAGCCTGGCTTGCAAAGACAAGAGAAGCCACACTCACATGATCAAATAATCCATGCTGGAACAACTCCCAGCTCTGTGTTAATTAAGGTTATAACTTGATTTTCAGGCTTTAAAGGAAATTTCCACAGAAGGCTGTGAGCTTTCCTGAAAGCAAGCCACCCACCAGAAGGAAAACAGTACTAGAATTTGCTAATCGATATCACACAGGATTTCTGCAGCAAGTCCATCCACATTAAGGCCCTACCGTGCCTGACAACAGAGAAAACAAGTACAAGGAGATAATTTCTGCACAGAAAATCCTGAAACCTGGCATTATGCAGAACAATCCATGGACAATATGCAGAACGATCTGATCTACCAAAGTCTTGATGGATGTTCTTAACCACAGCACATGGATGGATCCACTAGCAATTAACTCCAAGATTTTAATTAGGCTGCAGCCAAATGAGTAGATCAGATTTTATTGCCTCACATCTTACAACCCCAAATAAATACCTGATCCCCACTATGAGAATAGAAATTAGGAAAAAATGTGCTTGAAGGGGAAACAAGACTCTTGCTTTCTGCTGTATCCCAGCACCTGCTGGTGTCTGAATGCTTTTCCAGCAAATGAAAACGCACTGCAAAAACAGGCAGAGCTAGAATAGAAAGCAATATGGCTCCAAGGCAGTGTGACACCCCTATATCATGGCTCCCTTGCTGAAACCAGCTACTTAAGTGTAGAGGAAGAGAAATATACCCTGTAATGCAATTAGCTTCTAAGCACAAAAGGGGTACAATGATTTATTGGCATCACCAGTGAAGACACACAGTAAGAAAGGAAAATACTCATCAGTGCTAGGAAGTGTGTCCCTCCCAAGTTAGCTAATTACAGGTTGTCAGGAGGTGGGCAGGTAATGTCTGAAGTATATTGTAAAATGGCTTATAATTAACTGTTACTCTCTTCAGATTACCTGACATCTCCATCTGTTCTTAATTACTTTGATAAACTTCAACTCTTTGAATTAAGTGTGTTGTGCTGGGAATTTGACTTATAATAAATATTTGGAAAAAAATATCAATGTTGTTCTGGAATTTCTAAGGATGAGGCTAAAGAACAACACACTTTTCAAATACATGGAAACATTATTCTTCTGATTTTTTCCTTGAGATGCTTTGCTTTTGCATGTGTTGGAGGACAACTTCTGAAAGACATCAGAAAGTTTGTGCATATTTGCTCAGTGGAAAAAAAAAAAAAGAAGCCTTGGCAAAATTATGTGATTTTTGAGAAACCACAGTGAAGTTTACAGAGACTTTGCAGCATGGTGTGACTTTGCCAACACACTCTGTATAAAAATAAATGCTCACTAAAGCACACACCCTTGCAAAGGCAGGAGCAGGGACTGAGTCATCTGCTGTTGACAGATCTCTAAGAAGCAACTTGACAAAGCATCGCGTTTTACTCTCAGACTGCCTCCCGAAGGGTAACAACCACCTGCTGCTCCTCTCCCCTCAAGTGACAAAGACCTGCAAGGTTTGCAGAAACACACAGACGTTGCTAAAGATGCACGTAGGTCTCAGTACAGTAGCACAGGAAGAAGACTTCATTTGGTTTGTTTTTTTCCTTTGTAAATGAACTACAGAAGCTGTGAAGATTCCTGTAAAGAAATGTAAGCTGTCCCTCCAGGTCAATTTTTGGCTTATTGACCACATTACTCTCAGTTTCTGAAATAAACAAAACAAACAACAGCTTTAACCTCTAGATAGTCCTTTTTTCTTTTCTGTAATGGGACCTCAACAAGTCAGATGTCCTGTGGGCAAACCAGTGAGAAATCACAGACTGAAAAGAATTTATAATGCATATGTTTGAGTTATCCTTCACAGTCTACTTTCTTACATGCAAGACATATCTCTCGTGCCCTCACCACTGTAGCTTAAAATGCTCTTTAAACACCTTTGTGTCACTAAGATATTTAGAGCATTAGATTGTGTTTAACCAATCCCAGTGATTTTCTTTTTGCAGCCCTCCTGATTCTACAGAATGTTAAAAATGTTTTTAAGAAACATTAAGAGAAAAGAAAGACAACTAGTTCACTACCAATGCAAAGAGTAAATCTACTGAATTAGCTGATAAAATATAATGTTGGTAAAGGTAACCAGGAGCACTAAGATTGACCTGAACTGTATCTTTTCTCAATAACAACCAGCTCTTATACTTCAAGGTAAAGCTAGTGAAAGGGAAAACAGAAAAGTGAAATGTTACCAAGGAAATATAAAGATCAATGACAAATAGAAGGTCTCTGGGAAAATGGCACAGGTTTTAAATAGCAGGTATCTGCTGTAAGCACAAAATCATAAGGAAAGGAATTTCTCTACTGAGTACATTAGTACATTACATTTTTCTCTGCATTCATTTGCTTGTCTGTTCATTTATCCTGAGTTTTCCCCGTACCTGAGCTATTATTTACAAGATGAAATTCCTAGTATTTTTACTGGGAAATGAACTGCCAAAATTGTCTCCAAAAGTCTAGGAATTTTTTTACCCCTTCTACAATTTCAACAGTTGAGTTTAAATTTGAAGCCTATTTTAATCTAGCATTGCAGTCAAGAGTCTGTAGAAGTAAACTTAGGTTAAAAAAGCAATAAAAATCTGCACATTTGCGTGTGTTATCCCAAATCCACCAAACTAAAAGGTCAACTTATGTCTCAAATAGATCCCAGCCATATTAAGGTATGTACCTGTAAGGCAGAATTACATAAACAGCTAAAAGCAGTACCAATCATAGCCTGCAGTTCTATAAGCTTCACAGTCCTAGGTTAAAGATTTTTAAAGAATATTTTTCATTCCCACTCATACTGTACTGTGGCACAACAAAAGTTGTGGTTCATTTAGGAATGCAAGATGAATACGCCGATACCGAACACTGCAGGGATAGCTCAAAGTCGCTGTCTGCCCCAGAAAGCACTGAGATCTACTCTCTTTAAGAGATCAGTGAGTAATGTACATTTTAGAAGATTGTCCTGCTGAACAGAACAGGATAGGGGAAGTAATTCTGAGACAGCAAAGGGATTTTAAGAGTTTCTGTCATTATGTCTTAATTCCCTGCTGAAAAAGAAACTTTCATTATAGAGAATGGCAAAAAAACCATGTCCTAAGAGGAAATTCCCCATGCATAACAAAAGGCTTCAGTGATTTAGTGAAATGGGAAGTCTGAACAGCCTGCTCTGTTCTGTTATTATGCTGTACTATGGAGAGAAATTATTTTGAAATTAGATTAAATTAAAATTAATCAAGATATTTATAAAATGTTCTTAATATTTACTTCAACTCCCTAGATGTATTTGTTAATGTTAGCAGCAATATGAAGAATACCTGTTGTGAAGTATCCCTCTTGTGGAGCTCTGCTTCAAATATTTAATTCATTTGAACTTCAATTACGGAAGCACAAACAGTATTGACATAATAACATCAAGTAAATTTCACAGATGATGGTAGTGAATATTTATTTATAGTTCATATTTATTTATATGAGCTAAACCAGGACCACATGATCCCACTAGATATATGCATACTGAATCTCAATGGCAAATTTGGTTTCAGGGTGGTTTTTCTTCCCTCTGAGAGCACCATTGTGGATTTTTAAATATCCTAAATTAACATTCTCATGTCATTGTAATGAGCCCAAAGAGGTTGTAAATACACAGAAAAGCCATTTAGATGTGGTACTTTTACACTCAACTAAATCCTTGGCATCAAAGGCAACACAGAACCTGAAATGACATCTTGCAGAGGCTTTGTGTTAACCTAAGACCCTAAGTATTTTGTGATCTTTCCCTGTAAACTTATGAAAACAGAAGTAACTGGAGGAAAATAACCAAAAATTGAGATACTTCTGGAAAAGCAGAAAGCTAAGCCCCTCACCTCATCGGAGGAGCTTATTATCTCTCTCAAAAAAAAATTTTCCTATTGCAAACTCAGACTAACTTAGCATTTAAAAAAAAAGTGAGATGGTACAGCTCCTCATCATAAGAAAAAGCAAAGCTCAATTAAATCTTGATGTCAGCTTGAATTAATTTATTTCAGACCCGTGGCAATATCCCCTGATGCTGCAGGTTTTTTAATTATTAGGCATAAAAGCAGCAGTCTAATAAATCCCAGCAGTAACGATAATAGCAGAAGCATTTTACATTCTGCAGCCTCTCAGAGGCTGTAAATGCTGCATTTATTCTGAGGGCAGTGTTCAGAGCAAGATGAATCTATAGAAGCATCTGGAGACAATTATTCAGCTAGAATTAAAAGCAGAACAGACCTGTGAGATCTGTGCCTGAACGGAGCGAACCTCAGTGCTCTGGAAACAGCACTGCGCCAGTGCAGGGGCTCTGAAGATTTGTTATGTGGATTTTGGTACCATAGAACACTTTACCTCCTCTAAGAAGATGGTGCACTAGTGAGAGCAAGTCATTTTAAATGAGGAAAGAAGAAGATTTTCTGCTTATCATATATATATGTCAAATAGGGAAAAGAGCCAAACAACCAATATGTTGATGCTCTGACAGGATTAGAAAAAGTCTCCTCATAGAGAAGCAATAAAGATACTTAGCACCTGGTTCCCCACCACAGATCTCTTTAGATTTGCCAGATTCTTTGCTACCAAAGGCAAGACATTTTTAGCATGAGAAAGCCATCACAAAAGCATGGTAAGGCAGCTATGCTTTCTGGCTTGCCTTGACAGAAATTGCACACTACTAAGGAAATTCTGTCTAATACAGAGTCCCAGTTAAAATCATTCTCTGATTAAGCTAATTCTTTCCCACCACATAGTACCTGAGTTTTTCTCTTGCTAAATGTGAATAACAGAATTTAAGCATAAGTTAAATAAACAACATAATTTAAGCATCAATAATGCTTAAATAACAATCTCCTCCATACACAAAGCACACCTGCAGAGTGACGCAGATCTTACCAATGAAGGGCAAGATTCCTGTTTGTTACATGCTGATTTTCTCTTATATACCTTATAGCAATGGAAGTTAGTTGAAACATGCAGGATGAAACACGTAGGATATAAGCTAGCTCACTCTGTATCAAGCCCTGCTAAAAGGAAATTACTTACAGAACCTAAATTCTCACTTACATTAAGCTCTCAATCCTGGCCTGGTTCCCCAGGCATACTTCATAAACTTCATCTGCTGGTCCTCCCAGAAAGGAGAGGAGGAGCTGTCATTTGTATAAAGTACACCCATACCTGATTTCATGAACAGGATTTGCTATGATTTAAGAAATCCCATCACAATGGGCCAGGCTATTTGTGAAGAATCTCATTATAAGAGAATTTTTATTGTATCAGCTGGCCAATTTCAACCAAATCAGCGAGCCCTGGACACAAGCCTGAAAAAGTCTGTTAGAATGTATGATAATGTCTATGTGATAACTAGGAGAATCAGTTTTTAGATTTCTTCTTCACTATTAAAAAAGTTATTAAACCCATGAAACCTAGCAGCTAAAGACAGCTACTACGGAGGAGGTGTTTCCCTTCACTAAATGCAAGGCTTTATTTTTATGTTTTGGTTTTTTTCTGATCAAGATTTCCCATCTGCTATGTTCTCCACTAAGGAATTTTCCAGTGAGCTCTCTTCAGATTTCACTTGACAATCATTTGGACAGGAAAGGCTGCTTTTCCCACAGGTGTCTCTCAGGTTCAACTGCACTGCCTTGACCACTGAAAAAACACACCACTGCAGTGTGAATAAACTTTTAAAAGCTTACAGGGTAGGGTTTTTTTAATCTGAAGGCAGAAACTTCAGCTGTGTGTTCCCATCACCCCACTTTTTCCCCATGTTACAGCACACAGGGAAACAAAATCTGAGCCATGTTGATGTTTTTCTGACCATGGACCTACCTTGTGTGTAAAACAAAGTAAAATGATCTTCGGCCTTGGTAAGCCCTTCTTTGAACTCTGGCAAAAATAAGGCACAGAGCACACAGACACACAGTAAGGATAATAGAGAGAAGTGGACTGGAGATACCCTACTTCTGATAAATGAGACGAGGCTCTGGACTGATCCTTACAGGGGGTGCAGAAGAAAAGACTTAAAATGTCTGACCTAGTTAAGTGGATGGTGTAGCTGTTGTTCATCATTCAAGACACAGTAAGATTATCAGAGCCTGGAGCCTTCTAAAACCTTGATTTTCCATATGGAGCCTGTCACATCCATGGTTTTTATTTGAACACTCCAGGTCTGTATGACAGCAAGTAAGAGATAAAATATATATTTAAATATATAGGTATATAATTATATATATATATATATATTTATAAAGTTCACATGAGCTTTATCAAGGTAGGGATTGCATTTCTCTCATAATGGAGCAGAAAAGGGAAAGCCAGAGTGACCTACTCAACACCAGATGGTGAGCACCTTCTGAGCAGAAATCCAGGTCCACCTTCTACTTCCTCACCTGATGAATTCTGTCACCTATGGAGTCATAGAAATATTTCTTCCCTTCATGTACTATAAAAAATAACCATCTATGAGTCCTCATATATATTTCTGTGATATATGTAGAGACATGGAGGAAACACCTTTTTCCTCCATAGCAGGATCTGTGTATTAATTTTCTACTTTTAAATATACATCAAAGTTATGTTTTGATTTGAAGTTCTTCTACCCTTCATAAACCATTCAAAGACATCTGAAATGCACAGATTCAGCATCAGCAACCATCCAGGAAAATGGAAGTGTCCAAATAATTTTGAAAGCCACAATGATGCCTTCATAACCTAAATGAAAAGTGTGCAAATATCAGACAGCTCATGAGATTCAACACAATTTAGAAGTCATTGCCTGGCTTCAACAGTGAGAATGCACACATTCACTTTGTATTTTACAAAGTAATTCTGACAACACTTTTCAGCTTAAGCAATGCTGCAATGGCAACTTTTCAATGTGCCCTTTAACAAATGGAGTGGTACATGTGAACTGAGTGAAGCAGAATCTTCGTGTGACAGGAGCTAACTAAGCCCATAAAAAGGCTAAACCATGCACTGTTTTATAAAATAAGAGAGTCCAGAAGTGGTGCTGGTCTGTATTTACATCCTGGTAGCACCCATCTGTACTGTGAGCCTGAGAGCTGAGCTGATTTTAAGGTGGTGCTTTCCTGAGGAGCTCTACACCTAAACATACAGGAACTGCCATCATCATCTTTTATATTTCACCAAAAAGGACCTGGGGCATGCAAAGTTTAACACAGCTGCCCTTAGATCCTTAGACAGAGATCATCTGAAGGAAAGCTGGGAGCTACATCCTGACTTTCAGAATTTCAAGGCTGTAATTTTCTCACATGATGTTCTAATATCAGTAACTGGTGCATCTGAGCAATGGCAGCTGTGGGAAAGACACTGCCAAACTTGGAGCAAACCTTCCAGAGGTGACATACATGCTCATTTAGCACAATGCTCCATATCCCTTTAAAAGCAGATTTAAATAAAGGCTGCAAGGCTGAAATCCCTGCCCTCTGAGATCAACCACGGTTTCTGTCCCAAAACTCCCTCCTCAATGTTTTTCACATCCAGACTATTCTAGATGCTGTTACTGTAGCTAGTTCATGCTGATCACCTGGAAAGTTCATTTGGCATCCATTAATCCTATCAAAAGTGAGCTGTTGCTAAAAAAAAGGTATCACAAAAGTGATAACACTACAGAGGGCTCAATGTGCATTGTTTTGAATTTACCTCTGCAATTTTCTCAGGCTCTTACTTGATGCCTTTGCAAGCCCTGCACAACCTGCTGTGAATCACTTGCTCTCTTATCACCAGAGAGGAGCTTGCTGGAGGCCCAGCCACTACAGCTTTGAGGGCTGGCACAGAACATGTGAGGAGGAATAAATAGTGTCATTTTTCTGGCTGGCTGTCCCTTTTTATTTTGTTGGTTTTATGTTTTTGGGGTTTTTTTGTTTTTTTTAAGTCTATTAATACAACATATTGTCAAGTCATAGCCAGCTACCTGTAGAGCTGGAGGTCTGTGTTTGGACTAATTATATTAAGCACTGGAATGTGGTAGTTTATGGAATGTGTGAGGCAGGTATCCATCAAATCATTTGCAAATTATGTACTGGAAGTGCTGTTCAAGATCCTGAACATTACCCTCTAGTGTTACTAATCCTTTATGCAGATATGTGCTGTTTAATTGCCAGTTGGGAATTACAATGACACGTTACATGACTAATTTTTCAAACTACAATTGTACTATTTACCCCACCCTCCTCCTTACACTTTTCCTGTCAATCTCCTTTCACTCTACTCTGTTGCTGTTTCTCTTGCCAGAACCACCTTCTTTGGTAGCAACTGCAACATTTTAAAAATGGAAAATACAATATTTAAATGTACCACACAGAATGGACTCAATAAAGCACACTTTCATAGTTCTCAAAACCAACTCTCTCTACCCCAACCCTATGTAAGACTGCTTTGAAAGCTGGTGTCTCTCAAGAATATTCAACCTCTAATTATAATTTCCATTAGGAGAAAAATAACCACTATTGCCACACTATGCTCAGGACTAACAGACACTAGATAAGTATGTTTTTATACGAGTGGTCTAGTTTCTCTACTCAGAGAAAGAGTTTCAAGGAGCAGTGTTGATACAGACATTTTCCAAAATATTAGCCTTAAATTTCCTTCCATCCAATAGCCCTTTAAGCCCAGATGCAAAACACAAGAGGGCATTATGTGATAGGTCACAATGCCAAAGACTGAAAAGCACCACTTGGAATGTGGTGGGGTTTTTCAAAACATGTAAGAGAACTACTTCCACCCCCATCTCCCCGAAGATGAATGGCTCAGGATTTTTGAAGCACAGAAGGGAGAGTCATTCAAAATGTAGCTCACAGTGGAGCTGCATTCATATTTCTCAGTGCAGCACTCTACAGTTTTCTCCCCCAGGACAATTTCCAAATGCATGTTTGATCAGAGGTATGCTCTGCCACCACAGACAGAGGCCTGGCTACTGGTGAATTTGCAGGTTTGAGACAAGTCATCATAAATTTTTCCCTTGCTAATAGATAGTAATTCACCTTTTATCAAGCCAGAGTTTGAAAGTTCTTTTGAGAGTTGCAACTATCTGAGATACAAAGAACTCAAGAAATCCCCTAGGTTCCAATTCCTGCAAACACATCAGTGTGACAAAATTACAACTGCGACTCCTGATGCAGTAACTACCATTCTTTATATGTTTCTTCTATCTCAATTTATATTTAAACATAAATTGATTCCATTTTCCATATTCCAGGCACTGTTCTACAAACTCCCACATCAATAGCCAGGAAAAACCAAAAACACAAAGCAAATCTGTCATCAGGAAATTGAAAACAATGTGAGCCATGATGTCTCCATTACACTATTAATCTCACATACAACCTCAGAGCATGACAGATGATGGGAAACAGTATTTCCTAATTAGATGAACAAACTTTCATTCAACACTATTCATCTCTTGGGACCTTAATGAAAAGAGAAGGAGGGCTCTTTCAGTCTTCCAGAGAAGCACCCCAGAAGTCTTCCCATCAATAGACAAAGACATAGATGAATCAAAAATGAACCAGTATGGGCATCTGATTCCCACGTAGAGCCCAGAGACATCACTTGCTGAATTACAACAACAAGTTCTACAGCATATTAGATTTCAAATCAAAACAATCAGGACAGGCAGTATTACAGATCCAGCAGCCACCACATTACCTTACAAAGATTCCTTCCCAAAGCAAAAGTGTTCTTTCAGGAAGGCACTGGCCACTCGGTCACAGAACAGCCCTCGAACAAAGGGACTAACAAAACCCCTCTGAAAGAGCGTTAGCAACTCGCTGTTGGCTTCTAACATCTAGAGACAAAAGTCAAACTGTAAAGGCACACCATGCTGATTCCCAGAAATGCAGAGAAGTTTGAAATATTTTGGTGGGGAGTGGGGGTATGAAGAGAATGGAAATCATATTTGGTATTATTATTTGTATGTTGTCCCTCATTATTTTCCAGTTCCTGAGAAGAATTTTCATTTTTACTACAGCACCTTTCTGATGAAAACAATTTATCAAAGTAAATCCCAAGTGCACTACAAATCCAATACCAATCTGAAAACAAAAGGGTTTTTTTGCTATGATCAAATGGCACTTCCAAAGAGTTCACAACTTCTGCAAGCAAAAGGGCTCTGGTTTTAGGCAATTTTTATTTAGGCACTCTTTCAAAATTCAATCTTCATTTTTTGAAGCTGCTTCTGCAAAAATAATTAAATAAAAAAGGATAAAACAACTTGAATAGGGGTACAAACTCAAAGACAACTTTAGGTCAGAGATGGCTTTTCCACTATGTTAATATGATCCTATTTGTGAATAGATAAAGATAAATGAAAGATAAATGAAAGATAAATGAAAGATAAATGAAAGAGCTCTCTGTTAGCTCCTGGGCTAAAATGGACAAGATATTTGCCTGGACAGTGCTAGCAAAAGATGCAGGTGGGATGTAAGACAGGAAAGCGCCTGAAACACACTTCCAGTACAGGAAACTGCAACCATCACCATTTACTTCATGATACACAAATCCAGAGTCATATTTTGAAAGCTGAGAGAGTGGAAGATGTAAGAAGAGTAATTAACTCTCTAACCAGACTCATTGCAGTACTTATCTGGAAGAAGACCTTACAAAAAACATATATGCAGAGAAGACATGCTACTATAAAAAAAAGTACAAGAAACCCAAATACTTAATTTAGCACAGAAGTTTGGAAAACCTCATCTTTGTCAGAAACACAGAGCAATTGCTTTTTCCACCTTCTTTTTCCCTCAAGTCGAAGAAGCAGGATGAAACATGTGAATGTAGGATCTCATAGATTCTTACCAGAGACACTTAAACAGTGAGTGCCTCAGTATATATTTCATGTGAGAAGTGGGCCTGAACAATAGGAACATGGAGTGACTTATTTATTGATGTGGTCAATCTTTTTTAAAATGACAAATTAAATTCACACTTTAACTTCCTTGGTAACACAAGAGCACTTTAAGAGGGTAATACTGCAAACTGCACTAGCCAGAGGAAAGACACATTTGTTACTGCCATTTGCTGCCAGTGGCTACAAGTCTGGAGGATTTCCAATTCTCTCACCAAGAAGAAAAACCCCTTTGCTAACCACAGTATTTATAATGCTTCTAAGGGTACCCACATGTAATTGGGCAGCTGTTCACAGTTAGCAGAATAAATCTTTTGAAGAAAAAAAAAAAGCACTGAGGAAGCATATAGGAAGTAGGATAAAAATAATATAATTTGGCAAAATAATCTGAATTACTTGTGGACCATCAAAATAGTCTTCATATAGAGATTATAATGAGAGAGTCAGAGAGGCATACAATACAGGTATAAAATAGCCTTCCCTCCTTGTGCAAGTTATATAGAAGCTATTCAGCATGTGGTGCTTTAGTGGGAGAAGAATCTTCCTTCACTGCACCATGGTATCACCTCCCAGTTCCTCAACTCGCAGTGGGCCCCACCAAACATTATGAATAGAAGCAGCAAAGAGCATGCACCCAGCACATCCCTTGGGGGCTGGCAGAGTGCAGGCCATAAGCTGTATTCACTCCTTGAGGTGGGAATGTCAGTCTCAGATGAAGCAATAGACCGATTTCTGTACTTTGTTAAAGCTTGGAGGCTGCACAAATACAACAGAAGAAAACAGGAAGACTCACCAAATGCTGAAACAAACATACATCAAACTAGGTAGCAATATTTCACTAGTGAGAATTTAAAAATGTTCAGTGATATGTCTATGGGAAAGGGCACTCTGCTCTGCTTAAAGCTACTTCTAAAGTGTTAACCACAGTATGACCTCTGGCTTTATCACATACATTTTATGATGAAGAGCACATAAAGTTCCAGTTGCAGAATGGACACAAGGAAAGTTTTTCCATAATTGTGCTCAATATTTAAAACTTTCCATCTCAGCTGCTGTAAGGCATGATGTCCCCACTTGACACTTAAGTGTCCATACTTAAAGAATCTAGTGCAATTTTAATTAGCTTTTAATTTGTCACTTTCACTGAAAGTCCCTCAGCTTTTGCAAAACTGAAAGGTTAAGTAAGTCCAACCTATAATTTGTATGCTGCTTATTATGAGGAATAACTCTGTTACATCCTTTCATATCCAGCTCCTCTCAGGTTAGCAGTCCCAATTTCTTTGCACATTATTTACATAGTATTTATTCCTACTAGGGAAAATGTTTAATAGCCTTTCTTACAATGACTTGCTGAAAGTAGGTGAAACCAAACACAAGCAAGCATTTATATATTAACATTGAACATAAAGCCATGATATTTTACCCTCATTCATTCCCTACAAGAATCCAAGCACTTGCCTTTCTGTGCAACTGAGAAACCCAAAGGTTTAGCCATGCTGACTGCAGCAAAACTCCTTTAATAACAGTACATTAATAATACTTAGTGCTTTACAACCAGAACACTTAACTTTTCGACCACTAACCTCCGAGACCTCAGAATCATCAAATTCATTCTGCACATGGGGAAACCTGATGCATGGAAATATCTCCAAGGTCAGTAGACAGCTAATACTGGGAACCAGAGTTTCTAAAACACTGATTAGTCCCCCAGGCATTCAGGCACATGTTCACTTCCAAGGCAACTTAAAGCTAGAAAAGATTGCCTAATTAGCACTTGTATTTAGCTGTTTTAGTAGAACTCTCTTTCCTACTCCCCTCTTCAATTCCATTTTTAGATGCTTTTCTTAAAGCTGAGTGCAGCAATGCAGTCTGCTGTATGTTATGCAAGTTCAGCTTTATTCCGTCTAGCAAAAATGAAATCTTCACAGTGCATACTTCAAAATAATTAAGACAGATCAGTATAGCAAAAAACCCAGCAGAGATCAACCTGTCAAAGCAACCAGTTTGCACATTTCTCTCTCTCCTCCTCCAGTTAGGGAACAACTGAACAAACCAAAGAGTGTTCTTGGCTCCTGTGCAAAATCAAAGCCCTTGTCCTTGCACTTCATGGGTGTGGTGAGCAAAAGGATATGCTGTGATTCTAAAGCATGGTAAGGACAAGGAGGTCAAGAGGCAGGATACCAAACAGAGAGGCAGGGGCAGGATAAGGAGGAAGAAAAAAAAATTGAATACAGCAGCATGCATTTTTAGAAGGAATTGCATCAATTTCTACAAGCATATACAGCTGAGAAAAATAGTTTTCAGTGCAATTTACTTAGAATTAGTAAATGCCTTAAGTACAATATGAACGGGATCATTCAGAGAACTTTTAAAAAAGCAGAACAAGATCCATATAGGTCAAATGAAGACAACATGCACATGGTAGAACTAAGACTTTATTATCTGGGCTATGCCACAGAGCTAGTGAATGTTCCTACAAGATTCTATGATCTCGGAAGCAAAAACACATTTCCTTGATAATATCACAGCTTCCAAGTTCTGTAGAAGTTCTCACTAATGTCAGACAGGGACCTCAAACAGCAGAAATAGCAACTGTCACAAAACTGTACACAAAGCTCCAAACTATGGCTGAGGCAGACAACCTAAAATACATTTCGGCTTCCTTTTACCAGATGGTTGAGCCTGCTTGAAAGGAAAACAAAATTGCTAAGCAGCATTATATCTTCGTTAGTTTTCCACAACTAAGTCCTGAAACTGTTTTGTTACAGCCAAATGCACTGACAAACAAATACAAATTTCAGTTATTAACTAGAAGTACTACTTTTCCTCAAGTACCATACCAAGGTTTTGCCAAATTTTGATGCTTTTTTGCTCTTTCTCTCTCTAAAGACTGTAAAGAGTTTTATACTAAAAGTTGCATCAGCTAAGCAAAAGAAATGTATCCTTTTGGCAGGCTAACTTCAATTTTATCATGCTTCCTCAAATACCTGCTGACATTAAAACACATTACATTGTTTTACAGAGCCCTCCAAACAAAACCATATGAAATATAAAGGTTTTATTTAGGACTGTTCCTGAAGCTGACAAAGCTTCTTTCTATTTGAAGAGTGTTCTGCCTGCCAAGTGAGTCTAGACTTTTATTTTCTGTTGCAATTTTGATTTTATCAGAAGCATTGTTCCACTTTTACATTAGTGCTAATCCCAATACATGCCAGTTGCAGAAAAATGTACTGGGTTCTGCAGGTAGACTAGACCTTAATACATTTCCTCAAATCTCACTCTGACGTGCATCAAAAATCCCCAAGGCATATCTAATTAGTCTAACTAATTTTCAAGATCCAGTAAGACAATTACATTTGCTACTGATACAAATTGTTACAGTCTAGTTATATTTACCAGGTACCTCAAAAAACTCAAAAGAAAATGTAAAGAACATTCAGGAATAACTCTGGATTGAAGAGTCAATGAAGGTAATAGATATACTTTTGCCTTCTTCATTTTAAAAGCAGCAGTTAAATTGGGAGTACAAAAACCAAAATTAATTTTAAAAGAGCAGTTCTCCTAAACTTTCAAATAAATCTGTGCTGCAAGCAACCAGTGTGACAATTTTTGGGACCCAGTCTGAGCCATCCAAAGCATCACTTTGACTGCAGGAAGTCTGAGTATGTGCAGTATGACTGTGTTTTTTCACTAGTTAATGACACAAAAGAGAAAAGGACCAGTGACTAGGTCTCTATCTCTTAATAGCTGTTACTAGCAAAGGACCACCATCAACAAAGCAGCTCTTACAAAGCAGAATAATGATTTCCAGCAGACCCTCTTACCCATGGCTGGGCTCAGGAAAGCAAAGCAGGAGTCCACTAAGTGATGAACTCCCATCACCTGAGCAAGAGTTTTGAAAACAAGTGAGAAAATCACACAACAGATGGATGTGAAGGCATGAAAGGATTAGGGGCCCATGCTCCCACTCACAACAGAGACAGAAATCTTTTGACATACAGATGGTGAGACCAGAAGAAGTGAACCAAGAATGCAGGGGGATTCATGCATGATAGTCATGAAAAGCTGAGGTGGACAGCCAGATGTTTGTACACCTTATTTTGGATTGGACTTTATATACGCATACTACAGTCCAGAAGTAAAACGTGATTAGTTTAAAAAACCTGCAAAAATATGCATTTTAATGGATCATGCTTTTTTAAAAAATTATTTTTATTAGTACAAGTGTTAAACTGGAAAGCAGAGTATCACAAGCAGGTTGTTCTGGGATATGGCTCCTTGGAGAATGGAAAAGTGGTCTCAGACACATGGAAAGCATGCCCTATTTCTATTGAATGAGAAAAGAACCTCTGGGTCTGGCATCAAAAGCATTAATCCAGAGAGCAAAGAAATTGTGCCTGGAATCTACTTAGTCAAGAAGACTTAGAAAGTACAGACCTCAGCAAGTTGCCTAAATATATTGTCTGACAGATGTCTAACAAAGAGATATTGTATAAAGCTTTGGAAGAATCCCAACTGTACTATACAAACCAAAACCTTGAAATTAGTATTGTATAATTTTAGCATAGAGTACGTACAGACTAAGAAGATAGACATGAGAGAAGAGAAACCTGAGAACATTAATAATAGTATTCAGAGATAACTCTAAATCCAAAAGCATTTGCAGAATGTGTGCTAAATCTGGGAAATTGGGAAATTGAAGGAAGGTTCTCCTGTTCTTCAGAAGATTAATTTTTACATTGCTGTAAAGACATTTTTGAACCCGAGATTCATTACCAAGCCAAATTTCTAACTTTTAAAAGATGCATTGCAACAGGAGATGTGCTTTAAAGGAATTCAAACACCAAAGTTTTCACTGGCTTATTGATGAGTTTTCTGCTTTTGGAAGAAGCAGAGATTAACTTTTTTGACCGATTTTCTACAAATGTTCTATATATCAAATGCTAACCTGAATTTTTGCTCTCTTCTAAATGCTAATGCAGATCTCTGCCATGGAAAATGAAAATTCATCTTCAACAGAACAGGTATCTCCACTAGGGTCAAGCCTTGAAAGACTAAGTCAACATGTCAGATTTTCTTCAGTGTCAACATCACTTTGGCATGGGAATCTGCCAGGAGACTATTTAAAATCTACCAAAGTTGATGCCACTCATTTGGAGGAAGAGGGTACAGCTCCCAGAAGGACTTTTTACCAAGATTGAAGGGCTTCACTTGATTTCATCTCCTTTGCAGCCTTTTATACTAGAGAAAACTGCTTGTGACATCGGAGAACTCGTTGATATATTCGAAATACATACTGGACATAAAACTCAGGGTTCTTTGAGTACTGCTGTAGTGAGGAGCTGATGGGCACAAACAGGTAGAACACAGTCCAGATATTTCTTGCCCACTAGAGCTCACTATCTATTGTGCAGTAAGATGTGCAGACATGTAACAGCTAAACCCAGAAATACCGCCACAACCTGTGCTACCTTATCAAAGGAAAAATAAAAGACACAAGCAGAGGAGCTGGGGAGGGACAGGAGGACACAGTCCACCTGAGGAATAAGTCACTGAGAAGACAACAGGAATTCACAACAGACTTTTGTTTTTTCCTCTGTGTTTTTCCCTGAAAGAAATACTGAGAATTAAAACCCAGAAAATCGTATCATCCACCACCCCCCAAAACACAAAAAAAAAGTCCCCACCAGATCAAAACACATCAGCACTTCCTAAGGAATACTGGTCCCTCATCTACCTAGAGGGATTTGTAAGTAGTACAGTTGAATACACTGGAACAAAAATGATTAGCAGCAGTGTTAGCTAATTTATTCACTGAAAAATAACTCAAGCTACATCTCAGGTCTCATGAATAAAGAAAATGTTTATAACTGAGTTACAGGTGGGTGACTCTGAGGGCTGCATAGGATTGTGGGAAAAGCCCTGACATCAAGGGTCAGAAATAGCATTTTTATAATATAGCTACAGATTTTTCTTCTGAAATTAAATTCTTCTGAGGCATTTTCTGTGGAGTCAGCAAAAGGTATTTTAAGTGCAGTTCATCAGCATCCACAAACCTGGCTGCCGTGCTGCTGCCCATACGGATGAACTCGAGTTAAATGGATGAAAAAGGTTTAATACGAAATGGTTGAATGACTAAGTTAGAAACAAGCACTGCTCCACAGCTCTGTGTTGCTAGAAAAGACACTCCTGTCATTCATCTGCCTCCTCACCAGGGAAAAGGGGGTTTCTGTAGGTTTTCCCGGGTAAAAAGTGGAGAAGAATCAGGTGCCCCAAAGAACACAACCACCTTCACCTTCAAAGACTGATGTTTGGAAAAAGGCACTGTCCATCTGGGATCCCTATGATTTTAAGGACCTGTGTCAAAGGACACACCCTTAATTCACAGATACTGTAGGAGAGCTTACATTTCAAATGGGTGTTAATGGGAAACAAGAGGGAATAGGAAGGCATTGGTGAGCACAGGAGTATCAGACAGCATTGCAAAGGGACTTGTCTCTTGTCTTAGTCCTGCATTCTCCACTAAAGAGAAAGATGAAGAAGAAACAGCCATCTTCGTCACGTATACTCAGCTGCTTTAGTCACCAGTGGTCAAAATTAAACCATAAGGAAATTAGTTACTTCATTCACCCTTCTCGTCTGAGTTAAAGGCTCTTTGTCAGGACTACTGTCACCATAGCTACAGCTGCTTTTAGAACTTGGAGACAAGGACTATCAGTCACCATCCAAGGAACGGCCCCTCTGCTACTGTTAAGTGTTTTGCTTTGTTTTTCTGGTGCTATCTTTAATTGTTGGGGATCAGCTACCCTCAAAAGGGTGAGATACTAAATCCCTGATACCCTCTGCAAATAGAAGCCCAGCAGCACATTCTTAACAGATGTTACAAATTTTAACAGGTTGTACTGCTATTTTCTTTGGGTACTTGCCAGAGTAAGCTCAAGGCATCCCCACCAATAAGCTGGCATTTAGAAAAGCACTCTAAAACACAGTCACAGCTGGATGATCTATTCACAAATATTCTTCCTTCTATTCCTGACCCATCAGGGGCATTAGCTGCCAAACTATTAACTGCCTCACCACCATCTGTGCTCAGGTTTCATTAGTAACCCAGGAGTTTCAGGACATCTCAGTCCTGCACAAACCATGCCCAATTACTGCCTGCTATTACATCAGTCCAGCTAAACAAGCCTGGAAAATGCAACAGGTAACCAAACACTCTCGGAACAAATTAACCTCTACAAAAACCAGGCATGTCAGGAACAAATCAACCCCTACATAAACAGGTACTTAATGTCCTATCCCACCAGAGTTAACTACTGACAAATACAAGGAAAAGCTCAGGTCAGGCCACAGCTGCTTCACTGCAAGTTGTTGAACAAAAGGCATTTACCTTGCTTGCTGACAGACACTGCAAATCCAAGCTTTCTCCTTCTTCTGGTAAGTGCTGCAGCTCTTGCAGATGTTGTACTTGCATTCTTGGCACTGTCGCTTGCTGTTGATAAGAAATGTGAAAGGGGAACAGCAGCGAATGCAGCAGTGCTCATTGAACTTCTGCTGCTTGGAAAGGATGCTGCACTTGTTGCCCTCTTCATCCAACTTCTGCTTCATTTCACTGGAATGAAAAGGGAAGAACAAAAATATAAACAAAATTTCAATGGGAAATCTTTCTCCTCTTTTCACATATTCATGTTATACTCTACAAATAACTTTCGCAATGTGAAATGAATACAAGAAATGGACATTCTAAATTTAGAATTGGGAAGCAAAAACTCCTATGTTCCCTTTAGTCACCCATGGCCAACCCACTTAAACTCTCCCTGAGTCACAAACCAGAGCAAGATTTACTCAGTTCCAGAGAGACAACCCTCAGGAAAGCCAGGTGGCTGCTCGAGGCACTCCAGATGTGCCAGGCCATAGATGCCATATGAAAATTCAGGGCTGTTCTCAGAACCTTTTACAAATCAAAAATCAGTTTATGGAAGTCAAAAAGCTTGGTGTACAGTAATAAAAAAAAATCCTTCCAACCAATAGTTTTGAAAACAAAAAGTTTGCTTAAATCTGACTCATGGGGTCATATTAATCATAATAGCTCCAACTTGTCAAGTGATGCTAACTACATCCTTCATTTCAGAGAGATTTGGGTGCTTTACTAGTTAGGACCAATATTAAGACAGCTGCCAACTGCAAAAGTTTTTTCAGGCACTCTGCATAAAGTTTCCTGTATTCCAGCAGAAGAGCTCATTTATTAAAAAAATTGAAATAAATTGTGCATGCACGATATGAAATAAATTGCTATCTCCCATTTTACAGTGCTTTTGATATTTACAAACGAGGCAATATATTCCACGACGGGAGTAATAAAAAAGCATGCAGAAGGAAGAGTTGTGAAGGCAGACAAGTCTGCAAACTCATTGCACGTTTTCTGACATGTACAACTACGATATACCCTACAAGAAGAAAAAACTAGACTCAATAAAAAACAAGTAAAATAAAATCTTTTAACACAGCATACACATGCTTCTGTTCATTCTACTTCTCAGAATTAGTGGTTACTATTTTTAATTACTGACAAAAACCACTTATAAGACTAGAGTAACACAAAACTCTAAACAAAATTTAGATGTACCACAAAATAGACTAAATTGCAAGAGGACTTAACCATGACATGCTGACTTACTCTTAAATTAATGTTTAGATTTCTTGCTACAGGAAAAAAAAGAATACACTTATTGCATAGTTATTCAGGAACTCAACCAAGATCATCTATTAACATCATTATGAGCCAAGTCTGGAATGTTAAAAAGAATCACATTACTAGGTTACACATCAACTTATTTGCCACTTCTTCCTCAGATTCATAACTCAAAAATAAAACCGGCCTGTTTTATGCAAATCTGACAGGTCAATTCTAAACCTCAAATCTAAAAGGCAAGTAAGGCAGTGATCTAAACCATGTCATTTTTGAATTTGCACATACACCATATTTAAGCATATTCCTGATATATGACTTTTATAAATTTAAAATTTGAAAATGATGTGTGTTTCTGCTGCTCACACCCTGTAGAAGGGTTTGACTAAATTAGACTAGGTGTTTAAGCTGATACTCTTTGGAACTTCAAGTAAATAATCTTTCTTTATGATTTTTTTTTTTTGTCCAGATGGCAGAACATGCTTTTTTTGCCACATTTTTACAGAATGTGCAAGAGGAGAAAGGTAAGAAATTATCATGAAAGAGACAAATGACTGAATTATGCAAGTCAAACTGGTTTCCTTAGACAAACTGATGGATCTATCCCACAGATTCAATGGGATGGCTAGATTAGTTTTCCCTAATCTCCATTACTCCCTCCCACCTTGGTTCTACGTGAACAATCTTTCTCGTGGAACAAGCGGAAGTGAACTGTCTCCATGTCACTCCTCCATCCACAGCAGGCATGCTGCTCTGCAGCACTGGGGCGAGACACAGCACTCTTTCTGTGTCAGGCAGAGACAGGCACAGAAGGTCAGGCAGGAACTCCAGGTCCCAGAACAAAAGCTGGTGAAGGTGAGGGCTATATGATTCAAGGAGGACTTCTGGCACAGAAAAGTGTTTGGCAGGCCAAGATGCTGCAATCCTTGCTTCAGGATGGGGACCCCAGGCAGCAGATGCTGGCCTTCTCATTAATTGAGAATGGCTAAGGAATTGGGGTCCAGGGGAGTGATGAAAGAAGAGATTTTTTCCCTTATGGAGTTCTATTATCTCCCAGAATTAGTAACTTAGATGCTTGGTAGTATCAGCCCACACACTCAACCTTGTCACGCTCAGTGGCATTTTGAACCCTCATTAGGGCTCTGATGCATGATAGCAAGATAAACCAGAGAAGCAAAGCCACCAATTGAAGGGCTACAATAATGCTTACAATATAAAACCAGGCAGTTTTGTTCACAACAGAGCTAATAAAGCCTGATACCTAGAAAAAGCTGAGCACACACTGAAATTTTTTCATCAGAACAGGCATTAATTATATCTCTCTCCTCTATCTGGCTGCCAGTATTCATCACAGTGGTAGAACTCAGTATCATTAAGGCATCTGCCTCAGTGCTAAATAGGATTAAAATTGGCCAATGGATTAAAAAAGTAAATAGGATAGGGTTGGACAGGCTGGCAGAGAGAGAGCATGACAGAAAAAGCCTCATTTCCACAGGAAACCAGGCAGAACAGAAAAGAAAGCAATGCACATGTCTCTGACAGCTGTAACAAATTAAGGTTCTCACGCACTGCCTGGCAAAGGCTATTCTACAAGGAGTCAAATGGCAAAAGGGACTGTCAAATGGACTTGTCATTTGAAGCCAAAAGGCTCCTCTCCACACTCTTTCCTCGGAAGCAAAACATGGGTTTCATATAGAAGCAAAGTGCTGCCTAAATCTGCCTAACTCTGGTGGGCAATCAATGCCTGGTTTGAGGAAAATCACTTGAAGTGAAAAGCAGGCACTGGTTTACTCTCAGCAATACTGAGAAAACCTTACTTGCACATAACTCCAGCCAAATGATCACTGGATGATCACTGTGAGTGGGATGATGTGGGCTTCAATCTTGAGACACTGAGAAAGTTTGTTGCACTGAAAATCAGGAGGTACAAGCTGAATCTCAAGGCATCCCAAGTTTGAAAGTCTCAGACTTTACCTTCAGAATGTTCAAATGACAAGAAGATTGCGAGAATGTTCTAAGGAAAGGGGAGCAGTCAATAACAACTGATTGTCTCACAAAGTGAAACTCACTTCCAAAAGGATGACAGCCACCTGTGCAGGAGCTATTTCTAAGAAGCAGGCTGAACCACCCAGACATTGCAAACATTGCCCCTTCCTCCCCAAGCAATACTGTTTCACCCAACAGAACACAGCCGAAGGGGATGGGACAGAGAATAGAGGGAGAATGCCTCTCGCTCTCTGAATGTGCACTCGTGTGCTTACTTCCCCAAGGAGGGAATGTAATGTCATATTCAGAGATGTATACCTAGAATATGTGTGCAGATAAAACAAGCAACAAAATACGACTGCACAAAAAATGTCCCTGTTGGGGTAAGCATGGAACAGTGGGAACCACGAATGACAGAATTTATTCACATCACAAGTCGCAACTGAGGGGGCTCAGCTATTACGGTTATGTGTAACATAGTAATAAACACCCGTGGAGAAGAGAACTCCTGCTGTGTGAATGAATCTCAGATTTGGTTTCATTTTCTTTCTCAAGTGGTTGCATTTCACTGATTGCTTACAAGTACAAAAGAAGCAAAAAATACTCAATAGGTACCCAGCAGGTCTATCACCAAAACCAATTCTGTCAAAGAACATTTTGTTTAACTATGAGTTCCAGGTTCCAAAGAAGTTCAAAATTATGCAGATGTATACTAGATTGTTCTAGAAGCTTTTATCAATTAATTTACACAGCTTGCATAAAAAAATATGTCATTAATTTCAGTCAATGTTTTGGGTGATAGACTCCTGGCATGCAATTCCAGCAAACAGTCAGATTAGGAACACTTTCCATCAAACTCTTTTGGATGTAGGTTTTGTTATTACAATCTGAGGGTGAATAGTTGTCTTCCCCTCATCACCCACTATGTTTTTGTGATTTTTTAAAAATATAAATTAAACAGAATTCATTGGTATGGTTTGTTTCTTCTTAGTGTCTGACAGGCTTAAACATAATTCTTCAGTGTTTGCCTGAACAATGCCTTCTCCTCTAATAAATTTCTTTAAAACAATTGGTATATTTCACCTCCTGAAAACAGAAATACACGCTTTTTTGAGCAAAGCCTTTCTTGAAGTTACCTTTTTTTTTTTTGGTACGCTTCCCACCAAGAGGCATTACTTTGATTAAATATGCAAGGGCTCGGCCAGGCAGAGCTTTAATCTCAAACTGCAAAGTCAACACTACTATACACGTTGACAACTTGCTAAAATAAGACAATACTATGGTGAGTTTGAGTAATAGGTTAAAAAAGTCTTTGCTAAATGTGTAAGTTTAGGGTAATCATACTCCAGACCTCTTCCAAGGGTGCAGCAATGGAAAGGAGTCCATAAGACAGGCAATTGTATTACAACATAAAGCTAAAAAAATCCCACCTTTCATATAACAAAGAGAACAGTCCCTGGTCAAAACCTTACAGCTGGCTTGAGCTCCAAGACAGAATCTGTATAGGCAAGTCTGTCAGTCAGGCTACCCAAAATGCAGCTCTCTGCCCTTCTCTAAGGGCTTCTCTGAGCCCAGTTATTGGGCTGTACCATCTTGCTCTTGTCTCACACCAGTCCCCATTTCAGGAGTTTAAACCTGGCAGTTTAAAGGCAAAGTCCAGCTGAACCGGTTCCCATTTGCTCTGTTGCTTTCTGAAGTGATGGACAAATACAGTTTTTCCAGCTGTTTAAACACCTTTTATCTTCCCCAGAGAGGTTCAATCTATTCTAGTTGCCTGCACAGGAAAAGAGGAAAATGGAAGGACAATGTTCCTAGGAGTTACAATATAACTCCATTTCCTTCACCTCACTCCCTCTTGCTGAACAGAGAGGCAGTGCTTTGACTAAAAGTTATCAAAGACAGACAGAAACTTTGTCCTTCAGTACTACAGATGAGAGATCCGTTTCCTGTCCTCTTAATTCAAATTATAGTTATATCACAGAATAAGCTATGTTTTATCCATTGGCCTTAGAGCATTTTTTACTTCAAAGACCAATGAACACACTGCAAAATGCTTTTCTGAGAAGAACAGTATTCTGCTCAGCTGGGTAACTGGTTGTTGCTCTTCTCTGCACTTGTTTGCACTATCTCACTTCCCAGAATGGATTCAGAGCAGTCCATGAAGATCACTGTTTGTCTTTAAACTGGTTTCAATCTTAGCTTGACAACTGTTAAAATGCTGTTTCCCTCCACAGAAGAGAATGCCTTCAGACACAAAAGTTCAGGCATCCTCAATACTCACCTACACATAACAAGCTGATGAGGCATTTTGTTTAGCACAGAATCTGGGTTTCTGCATTTTCTGGGGAGCAGACGAACAAGTTCTGATGTACCCATTTCCAGCCTTTCAGAGAGACCATTTTTACCACTGCACTTCATGTTTTTCCACTCCCACAGTCAATCCAAACTTGGTTTATTGGGCTAGACGTTTCCTTGGGCAACTAAGATCACCTAAAAATACAAGTTTTACCAATACCCTCTAAGCTACAATGCTGGAGGACAAAGGGCTTTTCATATTAAGTAGCTAAAGTGTACATAGTATTTCCATCTTCACTCTGCTTAAACCTGCCAGATGTGCACTAGATGCCAGAGCTGAGGTAAAGATCATTTAATCTGTGGAGAACATGACACTCTCTTACTCCTTGACTACTCGTACAGTGAGAAGGGGTCACAGGCTGAATGTGACTGAAATTTCTCTCCCACTCACATGTTTTCAATTTGATGTTCTATGTCCTATATTGTGATAACTAGGAGTGGTTCCCATCTCAGCCTTTACTTCCTCTCTCCTTCACTCAACCTCCCAAACCTTCAGAAATGGACCAACCAGGTTAGTAAATTGCTTCCAAATTTAGGAAAGACACCCACTGGAAGTTTTATAAGCCTGACTCCTGGGCAAGGATCTCAGAGAACTAGGCAGAATTGCCAGGGAGAGCTGCTCAGTGTTTTATCCCACGTTTCTTGTCTCAAAGTGCAGCACGGTACAAATAGGGGTGAAGCTCTATGCTGACAGGGTCATACACTTTTTCCACCTGCAATACACAGTAAGAACCAGCAGGCATATGCCTCCATCACTATTTATTCTCTAAGGGTTCAGTGCTATTTTCTTTTTGCTGCCTCTTGTTCTAAAGTAGTTTATTCTTCTCCATCAAAATGGGCATCTAACACAACTTCCAGACTTCCAGTGCTACACCACCACCTGTTTTGTTTCTGTAATGTCTTTGCTAAATTCCCCTAGTGAAACCTTAGTTATTCTCTGAAAAAGTGGAGCACAGGATAGTACTATGTCCCTTTATAGCAAATGCCAAGTTAATGCATTATCTAATAATCAAGGCCTTTTTCCTAAGTTATCAACACTATCACAATTGCACCTTGTGCTTTATTTAACATTCAGCACAGGAAATAGTATTCTACACATTGCTGGTACTATCAAAAAGCCATGCTTAGCACACATGCAAACACACCACTTGCATTTAGGGAGCCTTTGAGGAACACACATCACTTTAATCTGTTCAGAAAGATATCAGTCCAGCAGCAGTAGCTGACATTTTTAGGGAGGATTAGACAGCAGGGAGTGTACCATCAGTGGGGTGGGGGGTTGAAAGTAACATCAAAAACATCCTAAAGTAAAAAAGCAAAACACAAAGTCTTCGAGGGGAGATAGGGGGAGTGGAGTGCTAAGAAACTCATAAATAGTTATGAGTAAGTCACTTGTACAAAAATCAGGAAGATTAATATTTCACAGTCCAATTACTCCAACCGCAGTTGTGTCCTTTTACTTAAGATCTTACTAGCATCTCGAGGTTTTTATTCTCTTCATCTTTTAATTTCTACAATATTAATGTGTATTCCTATCAAATCTCAATTTTTACATTTTTCTTTCCTTCTCTCTTCAAAAGTAGGAGCAACAGTGATGATGATGCATATATATTATACTTGAATCCGGGGACAACGTCTTTCTAAAAATAAAGAAATATATCATTGTAGAAATACCATTGATAGTTTTTTGTTTTTACTTTTTTTTAATATTTGCAAACACTTCTTACAATGGGAAAAAAATTGCACTGACACCTTTATATTTCTTATTAAATACCATGAAATAAATGTTGTGAAGACTAACCTGTGGAAGTTTTGTGCTAATCATAGTTGAACCAATGAAACTGCTGATAGAATCAGTAAAGTGCCAACATACTCCATACTTACCCTTGTCAAAAAACACAGATCAGGCACTGCACTTGCTAGAGAGAGATCTGGTCAGCACCAAGACAAATTGTGGTGCACTTACCCCAGCCCATAACCTATTTTGTCATACCAGGTTCTATCCTAATCTGTTAACAATTTCATGCTGAGGCGAAGCTGCTTCACAAAGCGAGTGACTGCTGCTGGATGACTTTATAGACACTGTGCTAATGGCTATTAGGGGAAGTTTCCTTTTCTTTTGCTGGCACAAGCACTGTCAGTCAGGGTCTATCATCAGCTGGAACTGACTGACATGTCAGAGTGTAGATAAATGAAATAAATAGTACTGGTATTATTTTAAATTCCATCTCATTGAGTAAACCCACAAATTGTCAAGGGACATTGTTATTTAACCCCATTTTCTTTTGTCATGTTGGATATCACAGGAGCACAGGCTGTGCACCACATTTCACTGATAGGCTTTGAAATCTTCTGCGGGCAAATGGAGCAGCAAGAGCGAAGCAGGTTTTGAATCATAGAGCAGATACTCTGGGGAGCTCTGTGGATATTGGAAATCTCCACATGAAAGCTGAAATTATCTTTTTCAAGATAGTGCCATGAGTACGGACTCCATTGTCCTCCCATTCCTTTACTGCCACACGAGATGTACAAAAAAAAGCTGGGTTTTGACATACTTTTTATACCTCACTCTTCTTTCTCATCTGCTCTCCTATCTCAGTTACCGCTTAGTCTACAGTAAGGTTGGGTGGTGTGAGGTGAAATAACGTGTCAGTATCAGGGACAAGCACTTCTGCTGCAGGTTAAATGCTACAGGATCTTCTGGTTAAATCCTGAGTTTGACTGAGAATAATCCAAAGGTGTGTATCCATACAGGACATCAACTGCAACTGATGATAAGCTAGAAAGTTTTCCCCTTTTTTCCTTATTACGTCCATATTGAACCACTAACCACTACAGTCTGATTCTTTTATAATTTCACCTGTATATGCCACAGCCCTGAAATGTGACTACAAAATGGTAAGCTTTAATTATTATTTGCAACAGCATTTTGGGGCACTTTCCTCTTAGATTACAAGCAGGTAATATTTTATCTTGTAGTACCCTATCAAACTGCCTAACAACCTAGCAAAACATCATTAGCTTTACCACCTTTCTTATATGGCTTCCCTGTTCTTTCCTTTACCACATTTGAAAGTAATTTTTAGTTACATGAATATTTGCTACTTTCCCCTTTATCTCATCTCTCAATAACTGTCATTTTGCTCTCCCTGAAGTTTATTTCTCACTGCCCATACCTTTCCTTGGAGAATTTGGAACCTTTCTCCTATCAGATCCCGACTTTCAGTACAGGCTCATTCCTAGAGAATGATAATACAGACAAGCATTCTTTGGAATAAAACATTTTTCAATTCAAAAAACCCAAAAAATATTTAGTGAAAATATTTTTTTAAATGTACATACTCTTCCATCATTCTTTGCATCAATGGTGGCATCTGTGAGTCCACCTTTCTTTGGAATTCAATTTTATGCCCATATTAACTTGAAAAATTTCCTTTAATAATAGAAACACTCCTACTACATTAAACACTTCTCTCAGTGCTCCTTTCACAGTGCCCTCTGGCTTGACCTTATAAAGCACAATTCATAGCCTGGCTAGTGTACAGCAGTAGAGTAACTGAGACATTTGCTCTGAAAATTCCTGAAGTATTCACTACGTGTCATTCTTCCCTCTTCCTGGCTGGACTTCTAGCAATACAGGCCTACAAAGAGTTGTTCTAGAATCACTGTTGTTATTTTACCCTTCCCTACAGATCAGGCAGCAGAATAAACAAGAGCAGGCAGCAGAACAAATGGCAGAGCTCACTAAGGAACTGGGTCTCACAGCCTGACAAGTCAGTGCCAGACGACTGTGAGTGTGTTGCTAGAAAGGGCAGCCCAAAGATGTTCATCCTGGTCTGTCCTCATCCAGACAGGATGAGTAATGCTGTGTACTCAAGGGCCTTCTCCCTGATGGAAACTGGCTTTGAAAATTGCCCATCCCGACCACTGCCAGGTGGGACAGGAACGTTGGGAAAGCCATGTCCTCCACAACCCTCCATGGGGGATGCAACACAGACAAATCAGCACGTACCCTCCCACACCAATGTCCACTGAGTATTTTGCCACTTCCTGCAACAACCCTAAGAGCCCTAATGTGCCACAAGAAGAGAGCAGAAGGCATTAACAAATACTTTAGGCCATCCATGGCCTTGTTTCAGGTGAGACTCCAGTGAAATCCCAGAATCACACCACGACGTTCCCATTAACTTGCTCTCAGTGTGAATTCCTTGCAACTGTAGCACTCAACATTGTATTTTCAGTAAGTCTGCATGTATATAGCTCCTAAAGTCCACTTCCCTAGTCCAACTCCTCTTCATATTGCCCGTGCTCCTAACATATAGCTGATATTGTTATTAGATATTCCACATGGACTGCAATTCAAGTAGCTTTAAGACTGAAGCCCTGCAATTCCAAAGAATCGGCATGTGTCAAAAAACAGCAACTTGATATTTTTGCAGATTTAAGCACTTAAACAAATATTTTCTTAATGATAGAAATAGTTTGCAATTTCCATGTAGATTTTGTTTGTTTTAAAGAGAAACAAACAAAATTTTAAGCTTAGAAGCTTAAAATTACCACACACCTGTACTGTACACAAGGGAAGTACTTTGGCAGACAAAAGAATCTATTTTCACAGAATATACTTTATATTTAACGTGATGTGTTACCCTGGTGTGCTTCATATCAACAATATTAATACCTTCTGAAAGCAGCATCCTATTTTTTCTTACAAACCAGACAAATGTCTGCAAGGGGGCAAGAAATATTGACAGCACCTCCACCTCCTCATTCCAACACACATATTTGGGGTAGTCCTTTAAAAAAATACTGGCATATACTATTCCCATAGAAACATCTGTATTTAACAAAGACACAATCTTCAGTAAACATTTTTGTAATACTTTGGCTGTCTTACAGCTGATGTTCTTAACTTAATCCGGAAACTTTTCATTATAGGAAAGTTTCTGCAAATTTAATAACATACTGATATTTTAACATACAAAAAATATACAGTACTGAAAGAAAATCAGAAAGCAACCATGAAAACCAAAACCCCCAAATAATTCAGATATTTTTTAGAAAATAACCATCTTTACTCTTTAGCTTTGACTAGAGGTGCTGCTATTAAGTTTTATTCTGAATATGTGTGTGAGCATGCCTATACTTATAGATAAACTGCATTATTCAATATCCCTTGCAAATGAAGACCAGGATTCTCATCCACCTAGTACTCTCCATACCCCAACCCCATGGAAATGTAGTACTATGGATTTTCTTGACAAGGCAATTCAGCTAGAGAAGAGGAAAGACAGACAGGTTACCAGATAAACAGCATATTAAGGAACTAGAGATAAATTAAAGTCCTCTCATGCAGATGCTCCTACAGCTCTAAGAAGCCCAGTTAATCTTCCTTAGCCCTTGATAGTATGCCTCAACCCAGACACAGGAAGCTAAGGTCAGTGAACTGTTCCAGAGAGGAATGGATGAAGGAGAACTTCATAAAGCTGCCATTTCATTCCTCTTCTCAGCCTGTCTGTGCTCTCTGATCTTCCCAATCAGCTATCAATTTGAAGTACAGCAAACATACTTTGGTGGGATGTTTTTGGTGAATGGCAAAACAATTGAAATAACAGAAAAGCTTTTCAAAAATGGAAATTCACCTAATTCACTATTAGAATTCAGAAAGATGATTAGGTGGTGCATATTTGGAAAAGACAGAATGGTTCTTCACCATTTTTAAAATAATGTATTTTGAATTTTAAAAATATCATCTTGTTCTGATTTTTTCACAACAAAAGAGTTTCAAATAGTATTATTCAGTTCTTCTGTGGACAGTACTATTCAGATATCCAATGCCTCTCTTCTTTCCCTTGAGCATTTTCCCTCTTCAAAAGCAGCAGATGGAAGACATCTCCCCTGTGGGGAGTTTGTGGCACAGTCAGACCCCAGACTTGGTTTGCATACTTGGCACAGACCCTCTGGCCGTGTCTGAATTTGTGAGATCTGCTTGCATCAAGAGCAGATCAGTAGCCTGAACTAGTCAAGGCTGAAGGCCTACACCTCCACAGCATGTAGTTCTGCAGCTTTGTTTCAGGGAAGACAGAGTGATTCTCTGCACCAAATATTCCCACACTGCACACAGTCTGAACCTGTCTGCCTGTGTGATTCACTGGTTCAGAAACATCGACTTAGTTACTTCCAAAAGGAATCTAGTTTGTGCACACCAAAACCAGCCTGTAAACCATAGTGTGATAAGGGAGGAAGAGCAGGCTTGCTCCAAAACTGTAGCTTCTGATTAGGAATTCTTTTTCTTTTAAAAGAAATCACTGGGCCAGAAGACTTGTGCATGGACTTTTGAAAATTTTCCTTGAAGTAACATTAGAACATCAGTATATCATACACCCACTTAATTTCGAGACATATTTTGGACTGGTAAACTTAAAATTTAGCTTTATAAAGCATTCCCAATCAGACTGTAATTTGCACCAGTTAGTTGAAACAGCTTTGAACATAACTGATTTAATTCTCCACATCACCGCATTGATTCATGGTGGTGTCACTCCAGGAATTTTATCAGCTGTGGTCCAAGAAGATGGACGGGGTAATGGAACATGGAGACAAAAGCTACACCTTTGTAGCTATGGCCTGAAATGTTACCAGAGGATGGTCAATTTTTAATTAGCAGTAAAAAATTGGTACAGAGTTAAACTATGGATTCTCTCAGGAAAAGACAAACACATTTTCTCAGACTTTGCTGCTGCCTAGCAGATGTTTGTACTTTGATTAATTCCTCCTTCCCTTACCATGCTTTCGAATGAAACCAAAGCTCTACCAAGCTGCTCTCCTCATAGATACACGTAGCTTGGATTTGCCTTCTGGCTGAGCAGCTGGAGTGACAGTCTGTGGGCAGAGAACTGTCAGCAGATAGTCCTCTCCTAAAGCCCTCTTTTGCATTGATGCACTATCACCTGAATTACAGACTCAATCTGCTTCTGATGTGTGACTGTAAGTGATTTAAAATTAAATACATCAAAAGGAGAATTACTGCTTTTAAAGTAACAACTGGTTCTCAAAACCAAGTATTTATTCTTAAGGAAAAAAAGAAGAGTGACTATGAAACACTAATCTTTCAAAATAACTAGAATATAAAAGCATTGGTATATCCATAAATTCAGGACTTCAAAACTTGCATGATTAAGTCATCTCAAGGGACTATCTCTGTAACTTAAATATTGGTTGATTTATAACAAATATCAAAATGCATTTAATTAAATTTCAAGTGGAAGAAGATCCTCCAGTGGGAACTATAACAACAAAATTAAAAACTATACATTTATACAATTAACAATTAAAAATTCTAATGTTGAGAAAAGAAATTTCTTTCTAAGAAATTAAGTGTTCAGTTTAGTTTTATATAATTAGTTGCAAATATGTGAAAAGACTAAGGAGGGACCAACTTGATGCTTAGAAGGTAAGAGAAATGCAAGTGGAGATCTCCTTCAAAACAGTTCTAAAATTCATATTGAACCAATATTTTACTGCTTAGAAAAGGGATACTTATGTTTTCTATAAATATTCCCTAACCGTGGAGCTGCCTTCCCATTCCTTTCCCTTCCAAAGAAAGCAAAGCAATCACCATTCATTTTCTGTTTGTTTGATCACTTCCATCCTATGCCACACTTCTTACAGCTTTTACATTTTTATTTATTTTCTGTCTAAATCCCGGAAAAGGTGCAAGTTAAATTAAGAAAATATATCATAGAGGGTCAAAAGGTGGACCACAAGAACCAAAAGTCAAGCTTCTTCCACCCCTGCTTCCTCACAAGCAGGGGTGGAAGAAGCATGTAACCAAGAGTTAGTTGTTGGAAGTTTAGCAGCCACTTATACTTAGTCAAAAGATGAAAAACACAAGCAAATGCTGAGATAGCAAGATGATGGCTTTCTTTGCATACAAGGCTATATGATTTTTTACACAATTCTTTAGTATGCTCCTGAACATTTCAAGGTTGTTTCAAACCACCATTGTAGGCTAAAGGTGCAAATTGCCGTTACTGTGGCACAATGTGTAAGTCAGACATAAAAAAGGCAGGATTTTAGAATGTACAGCAAAACACAAAAATCTTCTAAAAATCTTGATTGACAGATGCTTAATTTTACTGACAAAAACAGTTGCACAAATTCATTCCTAAAGCAAAAGGTGAATTATACATAACATTTTTGAGAGCTCTGAAACCCTGAAACACAAATTGGAATGCACCAACATTTAAAATCAAGGACTCTCCCATGGAGCAAAAAAAAAAAAAAACCAAAAAAAACCACAAACAAAGCTTTAGAGGAATTCAGTATGCTGGTTGTATCTGTGTAACTACAAAAGAAGATAAAACAAAAGCTCTGAATACAATCAATAGTTTATAAATCAAAGCAAAGCCTTACTTCAAAAACCAGAGGCAGACTTGAGAAGAGCAGTTGATTTATAAAAAACATTATTTGAAATCAGCAAGGAATTAAAGCAAAGCATTTATCTTTCTGCATTACAGGCAAAGCATGCACAGGCTCTAACACACAATCAGTTATGGACAAAGCTGTAGCATCTGAAATATTTCCTCCTTGTAAGAAACACTGAAGATACAAAGATTCCCTTGACTGCTGCTGAGTTCATTTCTGAAAAGTGCTACCACACTCTGTGCCCAAGAGGTACTTAAAGCACTCTACAAATACATTTAAGCTCCCCAGCACACTTAAAAAACTGAAACTCTAACTTTGCAAAAATACCAGTTAAGGCTCACATGGGACAGATCAACATCAGTTACACTCAATAGCTAGAAAATGAACTAAGCTCAAATAACACTCAATAAATAAAGAATTGTAGTGATACTATAAAAGCTAGCAGCAGTTTCAGAGATTTTTGACTGCACACTGCCCAGCTAAACCCCAGAGTACAAACCAAGCAATGCAAAGCAATAAAAAGACCCAATGTCATTATTAGATTTGGTCATTTGCACTCTCTGTTCAGGACAGATTTTTCAAAATTGCCTTCTGAATGTCCTCTGTAAAGGTGTAGGTGAATATTCGATCATACATTTCATGTACTGCGTATAACTTGAGTAGGATGTTAAAGATCAGATTTTTGGCTCCTCAGTTATGGGATGTAGAATGACAGGTGTTTTACTGGAGCTTGTTTTTCAGTGAAGGCTTAGCCTTTCCTGAAAATCAAGTCCCTTAATTTTTTTCCTCTCTTCTTCTCTCTTTGCATATCTCAAAATTTAAACATCCAAAAGCATTGATCAAATAGAGTTTTTACTCTCTATGGTTAATTAGTACGTATCAGGTCTTGTCAAACTGCATTAAAATGGGTTAAATTCAGCACACTATACCAGAATATTTACACTTTTTTTTCCTCTATCCTAAAGTTGTACTACAAATATCCAAGTTAAAGAAAATGCTGTGCTGAAGTCAACTATATAAATTGCCTCTTCTCTGTAGCTGAGAAGTTTCTTCAATAACCTCCTCAAAAGTCATCAATGACTCCAACTTCTTCAAAACCCTTAACAATAAGATATTTGTTTACGAGAGGGTAGAAATTTCCAGATTTATTATTTAATCAAGAGTACATAAAGGCAAGTTTGTAAAAAATCAAAGAAACAGAGATGCAGTATGAATAAAGTAAGCTACATAAATTGGAGAAACATTTTAAAGTAAGTATTATATGCCTGTTTCATTTGTGTTTATGCAATTATAACAAACAAAATCTCAACCAAACTCTTTGAGAGCATGCAAGGATTTTATCTAAGGAGATCTAATTTTCTATTCAATAAAGTACAAGTGACTCTTTTTGACTTCCTGGTTAACACTACTAAAAAAAGCCCCAACCCCAAAACAACCTAATAAAAATAAAAACATGGCATCTAAATTTAATTAGGACCCTGATTCTCACTTCTGAGATTGAAAGGGGCTTTGCCCTTCAATAAAGGGCATAACAAAAGCCATTAACATCACCCACAACACTGGTATGAATGCACGTGACCCAATATGAGTGACACAAAATTCACCTACTTCAGTATCTTAATATTACACACTACATCAGATACAGCAAGCATAACAGAACCTGCCACTTGGAAGGAACAAAAAGTGGTAAGAGCAATGGCATTGATTTTAATTAGCAGGCTGGGTATTTCTAAGACGTCTCTGACTTCCCAGTGCCAATTATCCTGATATGTACTATTTAATCAAGCCATTGAAAGTGGACCCTTAAGGGCAATTATATAATTCAGTAACTCAAGCTAAGTTGCCTTCAAGTCAGTGAAAATATTCCTCTTCCCCACAGGGAGATATCTTTCTTAAGCTTGGACATGCGCTTACATTAAAATACACTGTATAGGATTGAACATTTTACTTAGGATAGCCTTCCCAGAGCACCAACAATTTATTCTTAATATTTGTTTTGTGGTTTCTTTTACTCCTTCCCTTCAACAGCCTGTGTGTTTGCAGGTCATCAGCTAACAGTACATATGCTGTAACACTGCACAAAGAAACAACTTCACCCTTCACCTTTGCTCCCCCTGTTTATCTACCTTCTGCTAATGCACCAATCCATCCCATAATATGTGCAAGCAACAACTACACACACCTGTTCTCATGGGAGGCTTTGTGCTGGCACATCCAGAAAGGAAGTCATGGCAACTGATGCATTTCTGAGAGCATTGATTTCATTTCAGAGAAGTGTGGTCAGTAACATTTACCACATCTAACACTAGGCCTAACTATGCAGTAACAATTCCCACTTCATTTCACATTTCCAAATGTTGCCAAGGGAAAAGGAGCTATGGAGGTGTCATTATAGTACTGCCCTATGGAAATAAATTTCACCATTCATAAGCAAAATGCTTATTCACTCAAATACTGCTAAATAAATACTGTCTCTGTTACTTTTTTCACCAATATGAATTTTAAACCTGATTATGCCACATTTTGCTTAAGTAGAAGCAAAAATCTATTTTGCTTTTTTTTTAGTTTCAGATTCTCCAATATATTAATTTAATTTTCTTATTCTGGTGATCTTTTCCAGCAAAATTCTCAGCCTGAGTTAATTAAAAATCATCTGCCTCCCTTAAGGCTTTCACTCAGTCTCCTGAGCATTAGAGCACTGAGTGCATTCCTTTATATTGACTCTGGAGCACCTGGTATTGTTAATTGTCTGCCAGAGATCAAGGAATTCACTGGCATATTGCAAAGATATCAGGTACTCTAGCATAGAAATTTATTTTGCAACTATATATATATATATACAAATCAGAATGCTCTTGCATAAACCATGCTTTTTCCACGCCAGCCCAAACCCATGTGCAAAAAGCAGGTGACATATAGAATACTTGCTGTACACTGTGCTCTTGCTGTTATTCTGAAGCATTATCATTTCCTTCCTTCCCCTCTCTGAATTTGGATTTTCACACACATCAAGCTTGGGAGATGTTTAAACTTTTAAAATTGAACATTTAAAACATTTCCAGGGAATTGTTTAAACAGCAGCGAGCAACTTATCTCAACAGCTTCTTCATTCAGCCTTCACTTAAAAACTCAATCTCACAATTAAATGTCACCCGTTTTTTTTCTTCTAAAATGCACATAACCAAAACCTGCAATCAACATTACAATAGTTTGTCAAGGCTGCGTCCTGGGCTGTCTGTAACAGGCTTTGAAGCTCACACATATCTCCCTCTCTTTGACCAGGGTACCTTCCCTGTCTATTCCTTGTACTGTTCCTCTCCTCCGTATTTCAGTTTAGTGACTAACAGTTGTGAAGTGACAGACTTTAGGCTTGGAAAGTAAATTCCATTGTGGTCTATGGTCCATGTAACACTTGGGATGGGCAGGAGTTTTTGGAACAACAAAAGTTTGGGGTCTTTCATCTTCCCTCCCTGCTCCTGTCTGTAGAAATAGACTTATTCTTCATAGAGTGCATTTTGCTATTGCATCAAGGATTCGTAAAATGAATTTTTGTTGCTTGCCTGCTTGTTCAAAAATCCTGTTAAATCTGAGCTTCAGTATTGTTTGAAAAATTAATTCCCTGGCCTAACCATGCAAAAATAATTGGATTTATGCAGTGTAAAGTTGATGATGGTACATGCGTTATCAAAAAGAACTACAAGAACATTTAATTCTATACCATGTAGTATCTCCTGTACTTTCATTGTGTCCTCTCTTGTCTGTTCTGTAAGGCAAACTCTCATGTTTCTTTTAACCAGAAAGCTGCTAATGAAAGCTCTCATTATTATCTATTAGCTCCTATCCTGATCAGAAGCAATGACTATTTCAGGCAAGAAGGCACCTTCAGACTGACAGTAGAATTTCGAGAACATCAGCACTACATTTCGTCATAATTTTTACATCCTCCAGTGCCTGCCTTGCACAGGCACAGTTTTTGATGAGGCATCTTCCTACTTATTTCCCATGAGTTTTCAAACTCAGTACAGCACACCTGGTTAGGTCCCTCTATCCACGTGGCATTGACCAGCATTTGTCAAAAGGGCATAAAAAGCAGAAAAAAAGAGGGGAAAAAAATAAAACAAAATAAAAAAACCCCAAACAATCCAGTCAGAACTTGAAATAAACCATTACCTTCATCCTTGCAGACACCTTTGACTTCACCTAATTGAAATCCTTCTGTTGCTTCTGAACATCTTGCCATTAATTTCTAAATTATTGCTTAATAAGCTAATGAACAGAAGTCCTTTAATATGAAGCCCCACATGCATCTAACTAAAGCTGAAAATTCAGTTTGTTCCTACTTATTAATTTAGTCGCAGTTTCTAATCTAGAACACTTCTTTATTTCTAACCTCCTGATAACATCATGACCTTTTCTTCATATTCTTGTTTTTAATGAGAATTTTTTTTTCCCAAAGTTTTTTGGAAATTGAAACAATTAATACTATGGAATTAGGCAGAGAAAACAGCAAAAAGGTTGAAGACTAGAAATTTAACTCTTACAAATGGAGTATGACATAAACTATAGATGTTATGGCTACTGTTTTTTAAATATTTAAACAAACGCTAATGGATTAATTGAAATTGGACACAATTCCTTAATAATACAATCCTCCAGAGCACTGGTTTTGTTCTTTTTTCTTTTGCTAAATGGAATTGACAACATTTACCCAATTTCTCTGGAGGGCACCATCATACCTGCAAGTGAAAAGTGCTATAGGAGATAAACATAATGGATGCATTTTAATTTATTCTTTGTTGCCAGAGATAATGGCATTAAAAATTGAAAACATACTTTAATTTAAACCTAAGGTAAGATGATACCAAATCTATTATAATTTCTCATCCTATTGAGAATATAATATAACAAAGAGCTAAAAATATTTTTTATTATGTTAATAAAACAATGGCATTCAAATACTCTCCAGAATAAGCAAAACATACATGAAACACTGCAACCTGTAGAAAAACAGCTGAGCTCCAAACCACATCAAAAAGTTTTGCTAGAAATGGTGGCAAGGTTATCTTCTGAACCATGAACCACCTCATCACATATTCTTTTGCTCAAATTATTCAGGCATGCCTATAAAAATTTTATCTTCCTCAAACACAAGAGATATATTTTCCCCATGCACAGTTAAGCTTCTATAGAAGAAAATATAACAATTGAATCTATTTTAAGAATCTAGTTTAAGCTACAATAGGATCATTTTCTGGCTCTGTGTAGGCCTAAATAAATAATTTTCTACATATCTGTGACTCCATCACAAATCTTTTCAACATTTAATAAGCAAAAATGGCTATAAACATTTGAATAAAGAAGCAAAATAAAAATGCTTTATTAGTCTTCTCAAATGGCTGAAATTACCTTCCTAAATGTAACATGAATCATAAACTGGGCCCAACTTTTTCAAATAGTGGACATTAAGATGATCATTAACACTTTCTCTGTGATGGATTGAGTTCTCCCTACCAAAACATTTGTATTACAAGGGCCTTAAAGTTGGTAGGTATGTCTGTTGCTTTTCTTAAAATTAAGAAAACATATCACCTGTTGAAACATCAGTGTGTTTGTCCAGATATGTCCATGTATGTGTATAAAAAAACTGAACTTATCAACAGTCTCACATGCTGCTTTGCTGCCCTATCACTATGGATCAGAAGTCTCAGTGCAATTTTTCACAGCAAATTTGCCAGTTTCATTATTATTTCTCACAGTTTTTAAAGGAAATCCAGTAATAATCTAATACTAAGAAAAGTGATCATTTAATCCTATTTTTCTGATTGGCATGATCATTAAAAATAAGTATTCCACCCATTACATACATTCCCTCTTATTGCTCAACAGTTTCCTCAAGGGCTTCCTTTGAGTGAACTCTCTGAAAACCTTTTAAATCCAAGTGCAGTACAGCAACTTGATCCCCATAATTCACATTTGTCAGATCCTTCGAGGCTCTCTGCTCGATTTGCAAGGAGTGACTTTGCCTCCAAAATCAGGTGGATTCCTCCCCAGTATTCCTGATTTGAGTATGACTATTTTCTTTACCAACTTCATTATTCTTTGAGTATTGAAGTCAGCCTTCCTGGTGTGCAGCTTGTCCATTCCTGCATCCCCTTTTAGAAACCAGCATCACACATCAAATGCATTAATTTTCCTGGTATCAAGAACAATTTAGGAGACAATTTTCATGCCACAGTTCAACCACTTCAATTTTGAGCTCCTGTAGAGCCTGTGAGCAATTGCCATCTGGTTCTGGAGACTAATTTCTCTTTACTGATTTAGTCTAAAACTTACTCTTGACACTTCCAATTAAGGCAGCCCTCACACAGTGAGAGATTGATGTGAAAACTCTTCTAAACTCTCCCAGTATTAAAAAAAAAAAGCCAAAGCAAAAAATTTCTTTTGCAGTCACTAACTGACCTTATCTTCCTGCAGTGCTCCTTTTTTTTCCCTCTTCCTCAGATAGCACACTCAGAAACTCTCCAGAAAGCTTCTCTGCTCAAAATTCTGGTTTTTTGCTTTGTTGAGTTTGGTGGTTTTTTTGCTTTTTTTTTTTTGTTTGTTTTTTTAATTATTCCCCCATCCTTAGAAAGCAATTTAGTTGTACTAATTCACTGACAAGTCCAATCACTCATGTTACAGAAAATGAAAGGAAGTAATCAAAACCAAGTTGATAGTCATTTCACAAAGAAACTTCATTTTCCTGTCAAATCCTAGTAATAGACTGCTACTTTTCTTTCCTTAAACATTTTGATGACCAGAAAAATAGTTCACACTAAGGGCAACCTTACTGCCATCTGAATTGATTTAAATGGGATAATTTATACCTCCAAAGCATCATAACAGCTTTTCTGTAAATTCAGCGAACGTGACACAATTGGTTTGGTTCTAACCACATTTTCCAAAGCTTTCTCCATAAAGCAGCTCAATTTGTTTTCCTCATGAAGTACAAACTGCCAAAATTGTGGCCAAATGTTTCGCTCAGATTTTCAAAATCAAAGGGGATATGCCTGCAGGAACTCCTTCTTTTATGAAAACAATCACATTCCAAGAAAATGCCAAAAGTATTTCAGAAATGAGTAATCTAGTATCACTGACTTACAGAAAGACACCATCACCTACACCAGAGCTTTCAAATGACTGGAATAAGATACAATCCTGTATTCATGGAACATCCTGAAGTCTTCCAGAGCTGGTGATAAGATGAATAATAGCAATAACGAATGATGCACTGCTATTTTTTCATTACTGAGTAATTCGCTTTAGAAGTCATTAGGTAATTTATGAGATGCTGAGCTACTGTTGCTGCTATTATTTTTTAAGTTTCAGATCCCTGACTTCAGCTGGTTGTTATGTAATACTGTAAAAGCAGATCCCTCTGGTTTCCAAGAATAGTTTTACTGAGTCTACAGTTAACTAAGCAAGAGAACCCAGGGGTTCTGCAAATTACATACTGCTGTTTATTTTTTATTATTTCTCCAGTAAACGTGATTATTTCACCAATAAACCTTAGTAACTGATGTCCAGTACAACACCAAGAAAATAAAACCTGCAAGTAATATTTTGCTTGTGCTCTTGATTGCGTACCATAATGTTCTGCTACATTACCTGCTGCAGAAAATTAAATTATATGCTTACTTTAATTTTCTCACCTGCCAGCACTGGAAAGAAGGTTATTATGTGAAAGAAGTTCATTTTTATCAAAGATTGTTATTAACTACAGATTGCCAAAAGAAACTGCAATTACCGTTTTATTTGCTTTCATTAGCAAAAGAAAACAGAAGAATATCTATTACTACTATGGATTCTCTGGCTTAGTTCAGTAACTTTGCTCTTTAAACTTGCAAACAAGCAACATAAATTCACCAATGTAAATTCAGTTACAGCGTCAGCTTCCCTTAAGCCAAATATTTTGATTTCACCACCAAAAGGGCTTGAGAAAGCTCTTGCAGAACACCTCCAACAGCAGGGAGCACAGCAGTTCATCAAAGAGGGAAGGAGCCAGAGGCCTTTGCAAGAGATGACAGTTCTCAAAGAAAACTCCTGGACCACCCTCTGCAAAAGGATTATCTCTTTGGATCTACATGATCCTCATTCAGACAAAGAACTGAAAAGCAAGGGTAAAATACAAACAGGCTCGTCCTTTCTGAGGCTAAGCTCTGCCATCTCAGGTAAGTCAAACTGAGAGCCTGTACGTAAATGAAACTAATCAAAGGTTGTTTTGCTGATACTTGGATCTCTATTTGTTCAGTGCAAGAAAAATTAACTTACATCACTTTGGCAAAATGGAGGTATGGAGAAGAATGTTGGTCCTCCAAAGGACTATGTTTAAAAAGAATCTTTTATAATGGTAAAGCAAAAAAGAAAAAAAAAAAGTAAGTTAACAACTCTAACACTGTGACATTATCAATATAAAATGAATCATATTAAATATATAAGCATTTTAATTGCAAATATCTGTGTAGGGACAAAACTGGAAGGGCCATGTGCACCAGCACAACAGGACAGAGCTGCTCCATTTGATCAGTATGGAAAATTACATTAATAGCAGAATAAAGACTCGACAGATAAAACAGCATTCAAGAAGCTGCATTATTCTTTTAAACACCTGTTTAAAATCTAAATTAATAGATCTCTAAAGAACTAGCATCTCAGATCCCTAAGGTGACCAAATTAGTGCTGAGACACATCACTCCATCAGTGCAAAAGAAAACCGTTTCTCAATGACATTTTTGAGTTTCTAAGGAGTAGGTTTCAAGTGTGTAACAAACAGCTCCACCTACTGTCCCACAAGCAGAGAAAGCATTTCCCAAATCTACATTTCCAGGCTGCGGCAAGTCCAAGAGATTTCTTATCATGCCCTTCCACCGTGTCCCTTTGCAATGAAAAAAAAGAATATCAAAGTAAGAAGAAGAAGAGAACCGGTCATGTAAAATCCCACTCTGAAGTTGTTCAGATGTCCTTTAGGTAAGTGAAGGTCCCCATCCCAGTCAGAAAAAGCATAAGAAACCCACTGAGACACAGACCCTCCCACTCAGCTCCTGACACAGAGCACTAGAAGAGAAGGGAAAGATGCTCCCCAGCAGGTCTTGCTGTCTTGCATAAATAGCTGACTCTCACCATCATCGTCTGACTTCCAGTGAGAACCTGTCTGAAAAACACTAAATCAAAGCTTGACACAACTTGCTGTGGATTTTTTTTTTTTTTAATTTTGAACATGCAAGACTCTTGTGTCTGAGAGGGAGTGTATCCAGCAACAGGACAAGACAGCCAGCTTGAGCTTGGATCTTCTCTATTGAATGAGGAGCAATGCTGTATCAAGTCCTACCAAATCAAGGGGCAAAATTTACATGATCATTTCCTACAGTCTCACAGTAGCTCAGCTGTTTTGATGCATTGGTAGATGCATTGATTCTACTCACCTTTCTTTGAGTAAGACTCTCCTTTGTAAACAAATCTATTATCAATGGAGAAGAAAGAAAGACTGTACTTCCCTTTCAAGAATCACAAAAACATTCAAATACTACAGCGATATGGTACTCAGAAAAGCACTGTTTGTGATCTTTGAGCCCCAAACTGTGGTATGTAACTCACGTACTTCTCCAAAGAGGAAAGTAAGTTTATTCAACTTTACATTTTAAAAGTGGCCTGTTTTAAGTAACCAGTAACTTAACATAAACAAAATTGATCCAAATACTACTTACACGCTCTACAGAGCAGTTAGCTCTTATGCTCCAAATTAAACTAGCATAGTCCACCCACAACTCCTACCCCAATCTGCCGGCTTTAAGCACCTTTGAAAAAACTTAGCTATAACCTGCTTGTGAAAAAAGCAGAGCATAACTCGTCTGTCCAGCTCTTTGGGAAACATCATGAGACTTCCCAATTGCAGCCTCGTGGCAGCATTCATCATCCTTAGGTGGGATAATACCACTAGATTTGTAACCATAACTAGATTGTGACTTCAGATGGATAAAACATGTTCCACACAGAAAGGAAAAATATTTGTGAACTTCTTGTGGGGTTTTTTTGCTTGTTTTTTTTTTTTTTTTTTTAATGACGTAAAATTAGGATGATTCAAATAAATCACACAAAAGTTAACTTTTGCTCATGTGAAGCAACTGGCATGAAGAGTCACATCAATTGATTGTAATACACCTACTAGATGGAAAAGTTGTGTTGGGAATTTAAAAATAAATGAGTTTCTGTTGCTTGTACGGGATAACACTGGAGTGACAATGTCTGAAGAGTGCACAGAGCAGAAGTCAGAGTAGCAGCACACAGCTTCTCTTTCACACAGTCTTGCCACCTTCCCCCAAAGCCTCAGGCTGGATTATGAGGCACACTTCTTCACCCTAATGTTAACTGCTCCTATAAACGCCACCTGCCAAATGTGAAGCCATCAAATGCAAGGCTTACAGCCCACAACAACCAAGATCCTTATCCCAGCAATCATTCTCTGTCTCACTCTGACTGGAATCTGCTTTAGCTCCTAAATTTAGGACCTGTCAGTGTATCAAGTAGATGGCACTACAAGCTTTGTCTGAGTAGCAGTGGGTGCATGCTCAACAGGAGTATATTTCAGTAGCAGCACAGTTTAGAAGGATGCATACACTAACAAAACCTAACTCTTAGTAAAATGCAGTGAAACCTTCTTGCCCTTTGCATGGGATGCTGACCAGAGGAGTAAGTGCAGTTACACATGGCACACTACTGCCAAAACTTTCAAAATCAGAAACTGCAACTTTAGGATTGTTATTTTTTCATAAATACAGACTTGATCAATAAATATTAAAACTTCTCCTATGAGGAGGAATTTATATTGAATGCCTTGTATGATATCTTTAATTATGAGGATAGTAAGTAGAAACGCAACCATTGCAAGGAAGTTACCATTTTTCCCCTTTCCCAGCAGTGAAAACATGTTTGGCTGAAGCCAGGCTTCACATCAGGCCCTCACAAGGACTGTTATGCCTTGACTCATGCCTTGCTATAACAGCACTCCCCTTACCCGGGGATAGATACCTATCTACCCCCTCTCAAGGACAACTGAGTTGATAGGTGGAAGCTGGACACCCTCCTGCATGTTCATCAACACTACACCAAAGAGTCCAGCAGACTTTAAGAGGGTGCCCAGTACCATCCACACATGCAGGGCAGCACAGACCCCCCTTCCCAAAAGCGGTGCCCATAAATGAACTGATGCACTGACACTAAATTCCATGCAATTTCTGCTACTTTATCAACAGAGATACCTGAATTAGCTATAACACAGGGCAGCAGTACCTGAGCTGATGTAACTGCAGTGGACTTGTAATCCTCCTGATTCCATCTTGTTTTGATTTCCACATCCAGTAAGATAGAAAAGCTCATCCATTCACTTATCCTACTTAATATTTGTGCCACAGACCACTGCAAGATAAAAGCCTAGCAAATTCAGCAAAAATCACCAACAACAGCTCTAAGGAAGTCAAACAGGTTTTGGGCATCTGCTTTTGGGACCAAGACTTTCACAGAGGATGTCTCCAAGTCACTGCATGTGTGATCTAGTTTCCTTAATGTGTGCCCTGAACCGTGATCTATCACCTTTGCTGTAGCAGAGTAAAACAATGGATTGTCCTCCTTTTGAAAAGTACAGTTAGAAAACACTCAGCATCCAGAGAAATGATGTATCAGAGTCTAGCAAGAAAGTTCACGCAACCTGTCTCTTATAGCCCTTTGAACCCTGTGATTAATGCAATCCCAGGCAAAGCCTTAGCATCACTTTAATTAAAATATCTGTTGCAATAAAACTAATTTTATTAGTGAGCAATTTTACGCTTTGCATGTGTCTCAGTTTGAGTAAATTGGGTCAATCCTCATTTTGTTCTTTCTTATGGATACCCTAGGTAAATTTTGTATTTCTATAGATGAATAAAATGTGAAATACTGTAAAATCCTGGAAAATATTGTGTCTAAAAGTGTGTGAAACATACAGTCAGACTCACAAAACATACTTAAAACATTAATCCTCTATTTCTGGTAATGTCTTCTTTTGCTAAGTACAATAAAGCAACACAGTAAAAGTACCTTAGTTTAGGTTGGTTTTATGAGAAAATTTAATAATCAGAAAGAACAAGCTATCATATTCCAATCGATTTCATATTCAGTTTCATTACAGACTTTTATTCTCATATATTGCAACATGATTGATGGATAATCCAACAGTCTCAAAAATGTACCAATATAAGACAAAAAAAAAGTGATAGGAAAAGAAAACATACACAGCACCAAAAACAGTGTACATAAAATCACTAATTTGTTATTGGCACTTTATTATTAAAAGCAAGAATGAAAGCTCTGCTGTACTGAAAAAAGTAGCTGTTCAGATGCCAAGTCTTAATGGCTCCATATGTCTCATCAACTAAAAATCCTGAGTTTATTAAATTCCAGAGGGGAAAAAGAAGTTCATAGCAGAATTCAAAGTCATGCCTTTTTCCTCCCAAGAAAAAGACCACCCTGACTGCCTCTAGACATGCCATCCTAAGAAGGGTCAGAGTATAGGCTAACCCAATATCTAGATAAGGTCCATTAGAGCATGAGGGTGAACTTCCCTAGGTTTCCTCAAAACCAGTATCACTCCTGATTAAAAAAAAAAAAAAAAAAAGCTTTCCCCCAATTCCTCACATATGCAACGGGGATACATTAGAACATATTAAAGAAATTAAATTCCAACATGTGGGCATGATGGGGATTTGGGCCATTAGAGAATTTGGGTTTTTTTTCAATATAAAGCAGCAATTTTGGAACAATTCTGAATTTTCAAAAAAATCTGTTCTGTAATATAGTGGAGATACTCAGGGGAGTGCAGTGCTGTAAGTTCATATAAACAGCCAGCTGTCAACCACCATCATTTGCTCCTGGCCTGGCTAAGAAGGACTAATTGCCTGGAAAAGACCAGTGCACAGATTACCAACAGACACCATGCCTAGTGATCACTGACACTATGAAGTTATGTTGTGGTATGACCACAGTTTGCATCTTACCAATGTGTTTCAGAATACAGTGAAATACCACTTGTACTTGATAGGTTAAAGAAAAGATCAGGGCACTGTTCTGTTTCTCACAGTGGTTAGGTAGGAAAACATTTCCCCTCTTTTGGTGCTGGATACCTTAAAACTTCATCTGGCTAATTTTCAGTATCAAGACATTTTACTACCAGCAGCCTTAGCTGCAATTACTTGCAACCTTGGTTACTGCAGATGTATATTAAGACAGAAAAGATAATGTGAAACAAAAGAGACTAAATTAAATGTTTCATTAAGTATTCTTAGATCTTTGTATTTTATTAAACCAAACTCTAAGCTTTTGTGGCTGATGGACAAAAGGATATTAATTTTAAAATGCATGTAGGTCAAAATTTGACATTTTTCTCCCCAAGTAATATGGCCATACAATATCTGAGCATCTTGTATTCACCTGTATTTTTCCTTCCCCTTTTTTTTAAAGATTGTTTTTACTCAAAATTCAAAACATGGAATTTCAAACAACTTTTGAATACAAATTTTCTCAGTTATCTTCAGTGTCCTACATCCTGTCTTTTGTCCTACTAAAGGGCAGCTGACTAAAAGTGCTTTGAGCAACAGAAGCAAAGATCAAGGCAGCTGAGATGTCTGTCTTGGTGGTTGACCTGAGACACTGAGACAGAGAAATTTATGCTTTTTGAGGACATGTGTGTCAGGCAGCCAGTCACCGTAGGTTATACAAGGTGAATTACGGCAAATTGGGCAGGGAAGGGTCTTCATGAGAATATTGAGTTCATACTTTCTGCCAAGGCTGAATCACTTACATCTATACAGCTCCTAGTGAATATTTCCTTATTCTAAAACATTGCTAGAAATGGAGATCCTGAAATTTTTGCACATAAAAGCACCACAAGTTCACTGTCTCTCAAGTGTTTAATGGTGCTTCTCAATACGAACCCCTACTTTAATTTAAACACATTAATTCATATCCTAACACCTGCTGTTTATCCCCTCTCTTATTCCAATAACTTTATACTTACTTGGTCTGTGCAGTACATCTCAGCCTAGTTGTGCTAGGCTGCAGGACCCCTGAGGTATTTCAGACTCATTCTTCAGTGCACACTGCTTTTATTTCACCTGTCTAATTGGGGTTTCTCTGCATATTGAACAGAGCTGCTGTTCAATAAACATTCAGGCTAACAGCTGTGGGAGCTGTACACCTACTGAAAGAGCTCCTGCCGCTTTTGCCATACATCAGAAATGGTCAAATGAGGACATGGGAAGACCACACATGCCCATGTTTTCTAATTCAATACGCTTTGACCTTCCTTCCTCTCATGTGACAGTCAGGGATCATTCATCCTTTTCTGAGGAGTTCATGCCACTGCCTTTCACACCTTACTAAGCATCTGTCAAAACAAGCTTTTTTGTCTAAGAAACTGTGTAAAGTAGCAGCTTGCATGAAATGCCATAGGAGATACAGTCAATTAAGTTCGAATATTAGAAAAACAATCTGCTTTCTGTGAGTGTAACAATCAGGGCCATAACACACAAACTTTATAATACCATACTCTCTTTCTCCCCCACGTACTGAAGGCCACAATGGGCAAGAAAATGCACAATAGATTTGATCTACTTACTTACTGTCTGTCCAAAGGCTAGTAGCACATGATAAACATTTAATGAGGTTGGAATTAGGACTATTTAACCTCTTTGACTCAAGTGTACACACTATACACACATCCATCAGCTTAACAAGACTAATCTTTACAAAGGAAGACAGGCACAGACATGAGACGGTCTATTAAAAATTAATGTCATACTTCTTACAAAATGAACTATGGAAAGTTATTTGAAATCCAACAAATCTTTCTGTAACTAATATTCATTACTTCTGCTATTCTACGATGCCAACCATGAAATTAGCCTTTGTCCTACTTTTATGTACTCTAAGCATATTCTTTCCTATGCACCTCACTGACTCACTCATTTGATCATCTTTTGAGCACACAGTAAAAACATTTCCTGAGTAAATCACACAAATAGGATTATTCTGAAGCAGTTTTACCCAGGCTGAAACCACAAGACACAGAAGTGTAAAAGAAGAGGTCAAAAAGTACTCCAACTAACATGCAAAAGCTTTCCTGTAAATAGAAAGCAGTTTAGGGTTAAAAAAGTAAGATCACCCATCAAGTACTGAAATCTGCTCAAGAAATGAATGCTAGGTGAAAATAGATAACACCAAAAGAGCACTCTCTAAGTCAGTGATGTGGTACCAGTCTTAAAGAGATGGAGTCCTCACAACCACCTTCAATCTTAAATAGTCAGAAATAATAACTCAAGATCTCTCCAAAGCCTTCAGTTCCTGCTTATCCAAACTGATCAGACTTTTCAGGAGACTGCAGTATTCTAACTCATCAAAAGCAGCAATCAAGATGCATCCACCCAATGTTGCTTTATTAATGCAACATCTCAGCTGAGCAACTGAAAATTCCTATTAAAGACAATTAAAATACAGAATGACATAGCACCAGAAATGGGGGAACTCTACATTAGGAAGCTGCAATCTTTTTACACTTTATTCTAGAAGATATTTCCTCAGATAGCTGACCAAGTTCAGGTTACTCTTATTTTTCTTGCACTGAAATTTCCCAAGAAGAATTCTTATTTTCACTCCGGTGAAATTTTCACCTGACACTGCAAAAAAGAGCACAAGTGTCATGAAATTTCTTGTATCACACCAAAATGGAATTAGGTTTTAACCTTTGGATGAAGAGTGCCTGTCTGTCATTCTTTAAAATTAATGTTCCCACATTCTCTCATCTCCAGAGTTTGACTAAAACCTGCTTTCGTACTCTCAATGCTGCCTGAATCTTGTCATACAACAAACTACTACACAGTGTCAATCAAAACCATGTATCTTTAATTTTTGATAGAGGTAAAACATCCAACAATAAAGTCACAAAGATGAAAAGTTTTTTTCTACAAATCTACACCTATAAATACTCATGACAGCTTTAGTTAAATGAATTTCCACAAAGAAGGTCAAGCCATAAAGGCCTAATTAATTTTACAAATACTCAGCAGAATAAACTAAGATTTCTCTGGAGAGTTAGAGAACCTGAAAGAATTAATTAAGAATGAGAATATGACATGGTAGCTTACAAGTGTGGAAATTTTTTTTCATGCATTTTCATTCTGACCTAAACTTGTTGGAACCCACTTCAAATATTTCATTGAATTGTAGCAACAAAGTAAGCCAAGAATGTTGAAAGGTTACAGAGAAATTATTATTTTCCCACTTCATTTATCTTCTCTTCTGAAACTAAATATTTATATATATACATACACATATATAGGGCTGAGTAGGACAACTAGTGGGCCTTACCAGTGTTCAGTGTTCTATTTTTCCACTATAGGAGAGTTTACTTATACTGTACAGCTTCCAAAAACCAATATCTATATGAAATTTAGACCATTTAAAGTGAAAACCAGGAGAGGCCTACACTAGAAAGCCACAGAATCATTTAATATTTATTCTGAAAGTTAATCTGTCTTATTTCAAGGTACTCCTCTCCTGCTTTTATCCAGAACTAATGAAAGAAACAAAGAATCTGCAGCATACATTGACATGATATGTTCAAAGCACATACAAGTACCTATAAAATTCTAGCTATCCTGTACAAAGAGAAAAGTTTGGGGGAAGAAAAAATCTTATCAGAAACCTCCAGTGGTAAAAACTTCAGTGCAAGTTACAAAAATACTCAAATTTGTGTTTTACTCCAGAATTCCATGGTACATGATGTTCAGCATTTCAGGCCAGGTATATCAAGTGCCTCTTTTGATACTGCACGTTAAGTGAATGGAGTGAGATAAACCCACTAAATCCACTCAGCAGTCATCCATTTCACAATGAGAGTGAATAGGATTACACAATATATACAGTTCTACTTTGTATGGAGGGGAGACGTGATACCCTGTGAACACGGACTGTTCTGCCAACAAAGGCAAACAACAGTAATTATAATTAACTGCATTTTTTTTCCACTGGATGGATTTCTATGCACATCAGCCCCCAACAAAAGGAAAATGGATTTTAATAAAATTTAATAAACACCATGCCATAGAATAGGGTAAAATATTGCTATTTAAATAATAGCAGAGACTAGAACTTATTGCGGGGATTTTTGTTGCTTGGTTGTTTTTTTTTTTTTAATTTGGTTTAGAAGAACCTTATACTGTTTTCACATGATTAAAGTATATATCTCACCTCAAGACGGTAAGTCTAGGCTCCACACTATCACTGAAAATACAGTATATATAAAGTAATCACAGCATGACTGGCAGTAAGGAAAAAACACACACACACAAGAAAAAATCACTATGCCCTCATTTGATAAGGATTCAGACATTTTCATCATCTTTAAAATAGTGCAAGCTGTAGCCCATCACTCACAAATGCACAGGTTACTCAAAACATCCAGATACACAAGTATCTGAAATTACACATTTCTTTGTCAGCTCTTAAACTTGTAGTCATTTGCTGAACAACCTTGCAAGCCTTTACAAGATGAATCTGGTCTTGCCATTAGGAGACAAACACACAGCTCCACGAACCCCGAGTACGTGGATCTTGTTGTTGCCATACAGGAATAAACAATCTCCCAAATTTCATTATATAAAGCACTTCTGCTGAGCTTCAAACTTCTTTCATTTCAAATTGCTTGGAGAGAAAAATGAAGTCTCATTTTATTTTCAACAGCCACTTTGTGGATAGTCTCCCCACCACCACATTAAATTTTCAAGAAATGCTGCTTTACTTTTAACATATAGAAATAAGCCTTAGGGCTTGCATTAATCTCCCAGACACAGTTTCACAGTGTTCTTTTATTAAATATCTCACAAGCATACACCAGCATCATTTTTTTCTGGTGGGAAAAAGAAGAAAAAGTACTTTTATTGAAGGTATCCTCTTTTTAACAAAAATATGCTCAAATCCTTGTGGTCTGGCTGTTTAGGGCTGAAAAACAGGGTTTTTCACTTCCATACAAATGAGTAAAAGATTGGCAACATACAGGCAACAAATACACATCTCTCGTAGAGATAAACTTCAGCTATTCCTTTAAAAGGACCTTTAAAAAGATTCTATTTATATAATCACACATTCAGTGAATTCAAAAACATTAAGCTACATTTATGAAGACATGGAAGCATGCAAATTTATCTGACTTAACAAAATGTAAGGCTTTTGTGACAATCCCTTTAAATTGATATACTAGAATATCTCTCAGAGAGGTAGAGGGCATTTAATTATCTTTTATGAGGGCAGGCATTTTTTTCCATTATCAAGCAGGACAGCAACCAGTTTAGAGACCCAGAATGGACAAAAACCAGAAAGGGGGCCAGCTAGGGCACTGTTCAGTGCAACCCCTACAACAGTGACACAGCCAAGTTGCCTCAGCACAGGATATTTAGCCCTGCTCCCACAGTGTGTCTAAACCAGGTTTTCTGATGCCCTTCCTCCTTCCTTCCTCCTCTTGCACAAGAGACTCTCTCTTGCACAGGAGCTGGTCATTCTTTCAGGGTTGAAGAGGTCACACATTCATCTTCACAAAGTCCTTCCTGAATACATTTGGGCTTCAACTACATCAGCTTATTAACCTTAGTCTCCAGCTATGAAACAGGACCATTAATGAAATAAACAATAAAGGTTTCTCAGGTTCTCCAAGGCTACAGTAACACAGACTGTAACTTTACCGAGTAAGGCTTGAACTCTCTCTACTCTACTCAGCCATATCTCATAGAGATGAAAAACTACACCAGAGGCAAGACAGAACCTAAAACAACTTTAAAGCAAGAACATACACAAGTGGAATTACTGGTAAAACAGAAAACCCAATTAAATGATTTTTGATCAAACACAAAAGAGCAAAATTCTCTAAATATAAATAGTAAAGATAGTAACATTTTAATTTTCCTGATCTTTTGTTGTGTTTAGTGAGCGTTTATATGTTTGTTGTTCCGCCACCTTCTATCAATATGTAAAGGTTGATTTTGCATTGACTTGCTCAGCAGTAGAGCCTTGTGCAACCAAAATAAAGTAATGTTGCTCTGTTTTGTTTCCACACTGAACACTTGAGGATCTTCAGCCTTTTGAGCGCATTACGTACAAACAAGTAAACCAGGAGCAATGCTCAACACTGGAACATGGAATACAACTCACTGGCACCTATATATGAAGCAGCTTTGATTTTTCATGGAAACCTCCCATCCCTTGCATCATAAATAATTGAACTTTGCAGCTTGAAATATTAACCTCCTTACCTCTGCTAACCAATGAAGTAGAAAAAAAATCACAGAGTTGGCATACTGATTACTACATTACTCAGTAGTCTTATGCCCCACAAAAATGATGAAACTTTGCCACTGTCATTAGCCCTTTTAAAAACTGCTGAAAGTGTGTTGAACTTCATGCAAATACCATCTCAATAAGGCAAATAAGATAATTTGAATTTGGGACATTGCATGTTTAAAAATATTTACTTCAGATGGAAAACGAGAGCTCCCATTATGTTTGGTAATAAGTTATCATACAGTTTAGATTATGATTAGATGTCACTTTTTTTGTTTGTTTTTGGAAAACAAAGCATGGAATGAAAACTTAGCTCTGCATGGTGATACTCTTCATAACTGTGGAAAGTGAGCTGACTTGGAGGATGCCACACTTCCACACAGTCAATGTAAGCATCAAATATGGACTTTTCCATAGGACTAGGTCCAAATTTCTGCATGTAATTAATTTTAAACTGTTTTTCTTAATTAATGTAACATGTGCTCAGCTTGGGAGATACCCCTTTGCATATTTCCAAAATATCCATCCATAGTGCTGGCTGTCTCAGAAATGGTAAAACAGACAGGGTAATGCACAGGTCTTAGATTACACAAGAATGAATTCAGCTGTAAAAAAGCCTCTTCTACGACTGCAGTTTTATTTCTACATTTGCTATTAAGAAATCTTTTTCTTCTTTCAGCAGAAAACATCCAAAATACCTAAAAATCCAGAACTTATTAACATTACAAACTCAGGGAAAAAAAAGCCATGGAAATGTAATGTATATTCAACAGTGCTAGCCTGTTAGGTACATAACATATATTTTTTAATATTGCTTAGCTGCAATTCCATTCTCTTGAGTAATCAAAAAACACACATCTGAAAAATTTACCAGAGAGAACAGAATTAAAATCTTTAATCATGGAAAATACTGCCCATTCTTTACACCATTTGTTTTGTTAACCAGCACATTATCCCATTGCCTCTCTCCACTACAGTTAGCCACCACAAACCTTTGTCATTTGGGGATTTAGTCAAAAGATCACAGTTATGAAATCAAAGTATTAAAAACATTAGTGAGTGCTGATTTTCTCATTCACAGAGCTGTGTCACACTATGATGTGTCCAGAAGGGTCTGTTTGAAACTGCTGTGTGTTTTGTACAGCTCACAACATCTGCTCTCTCTGGCACTGAGGCCTTTTATCAGGAGGACTATGGTGTAGTAGGCACTGTACCTATGTACAGTAGGAAGTTTTAAGTGTGCTCGTAACTGGCCTTGCCTGCCCTGACTGCTTAGGCAAAGCACTGAGAAACAAAGAGAATTAACTTGCCAAGACTCACACAACCACTTGGTCACAGGGCTCACAATGTTCTCCCAGCTCTCCCAAGACCAGAGCTGCCTTGTTTCTGGGTCACACTGTCCCCTTCTCACAGAGATTATCTTTCCCAAGGAAGGCGCATTATGAGGGAAATAGGTGCACAGAACACAAGCCCTGAAAGCACTTCAAAGCCTGGCAGTACCAGGCAAACAGTTGGGATCCACTGCAGGCAATAATTTTTTTCCCTAATGAAAAAAGTTTATTTCAACTTCTGCCTGTGTCCTTAGCTCTAAATTTAATGAGGAAACAGCCTCTTTTCTGCTGTTTTCCAAGTCTCTTTGATCTTATGATTACGTACATTGCTGGTTGCTTGCCGTTATATAGAGTCTGAATAATGCATATCAATGCTAGATAGCTCTGAGTACACTATGTACCCAGGAATTATGAAAAGCTACTTTTTCTGTAACAGGAATCTTAGAAGTGGTCCAAAAATCTTGAGAAGGAGAGGAGGAACACATAAAGCTGTCCCACAGTAATTCCATGCTTGCTTCATGCCCACATGACCCTAAATCACATGGGGGTGCACAGGGCAAAAACAAGAAGACAAGAAGTAAGACAAAAAGAAGTGCACATGGACCTTACCAAAGACATACCTGGCTCACTTCCTCTCCTCCTCTGCAGCTCACAGGAAGGACACTGAGGGGGGCTGGAGGGCCCCACCATTCACAAGCCTGAACTATTCTCCCATCCATGCAGCTCAGCACTGCACTTCAGTCCATAACTGTGGAGGTGCCTCTCCCCTGAAATCCTGGGGAGAGGGACCCTGAAGGGTACGGGTCTGTCCCTGTCCCTGCTCCCATGTCACGTGTGCCCCATAGCTGTTCCTGGTTGGGTGGTTTGGGTGCCCGGGGCCAGGAAGAGAGCAGGGTCCCAAGAGAGTCGGCCTGGGAACTCCAGCCATGCGGCTGGAGGAATAAAATCATCTCTGAACAGCTACAAAAATACCGCTTCATCTGTTCTTCCAAGTCCATCACTGTCTTATATATAGTTGTAAGAATTCCCCGCACTACAACAAATGGTGGAGAAATGCTGGCAAACGATCCTTGGAGAAGATAGTTTGTGAGTAACTCTCGATATCTCTTCTTACTTCGTTTTGATGTCCCATCTCTGAATGATGGAGGACTCATGGAAGGACTCATGGCTGTCCGAGCCACAAAGAGACATTTACCTTAAGCTAAAAAAGGTTCTGGAACAGCAAGATGTAGACTTTAGTTAAATTCAAGCTCAGAAAGAATTAAGACACTTTTTGGCATGGTTGTTTAAAAACTTCTTCTATGTTTTTTGGGATTTGACTCTTTCCAAGGACTTTTGGAAGAATGTTTGGACACAGTTAATTTCCAAATCCAAAAATGAGCCGATGCAGGACTATTTCCATGAATATTACCTGATTTCAGAGACTGCTGAGCAATATCAGCAGTGTCCCATTGCTGTTTCAGCAGCGACCACGTGGTTGAGCAGTGAGAGCATTGCAGAGGGTTCCTCCACCACCCTGGAGACTGCGCGGCCCCGGCTGAGGGCACCGAGTGCGTTGCGGGTGGCAGCGAGGGAGCTCCCGCGCGTGGGAGAGCCAGTGAGGCCAGGCACGGCGGGAGTAGAGCCGGCAGAGAGACCGGAGGCGGCGGGAGTGGAGCCAGGAGCAGCACGGAGGCGCGGGCCTGGCGGTGTTCGCCCTGAGGCAGCGGCGAGGGCAGTGGTGGCTGAGGCGCGTCCCGGCAATGGCCGCCCCGCGCCGCGTGGCGAGCGATGGTCCGAGCCCAAGGCCTGCGGTGAGAAAGGCAGCGGCGATTGTGGCAGTCGCTATGGTGACCGCAGTGAGCCACGCCGAGCAGAGCCAGAGGGGCGTGGGGGCGAGAAGGGAGCCGTGCTAGCCCACGGCCACACAGCCGACAGCAGCAGCAGCAGTGCTGGCGGTACAAAGCCGCGGACACACGAACGCCTCACAGGGCACGGCCGTGCAGCCGCACGAACGCTCGGAAAGCGCGGAGCATGGCACCAAATGCGGCTCGGCCCCACAAGCGATCCCGAGGAGTCCAGACCCCGAGACAGGAACGCGCTGGCAGCCCTGGCAGTCCCGGCTGCAGCAGCTCTGACGCAAGAAAAACAAAGTGAAAGCAAGAACAATGGAACTTGGAAAAATGAAAAAGTTATTGCAGCTAGGGTTTTTGGAACTGTAAAGTGGTATAAATTAAAGGAAAATTACGGTTTCTTGTTGAAAAACGATACTGGAAAAAGTATTTTTGTCCATAAATCTGCTATTGTGAAAAATAACCCCAAAAGCGATGTTCCAAGCTTAGAAGAAGGAGAAAGAGTAAAATTTAAAATTGTGCAAGGAAGGAAGGGCCCACAGGCCGCATGTGTTACAGGCCCTGAGGATGCTCCTGTGAAAGGTAGTAGATATGCTAGACAATATCCCCATAATCCCTATCCTTTTCCCTATCCCACCTTCCTCTTTTATCCCATTCCCCTTTATCCCCCATATACGCCCAGCCCAAATCTCCCTTTCTGGCTCCCCTCACAAAACCAGTCCTTTTCATTTGCCATTAATCCCTTTGCAATGCCGATGAGGGGGATGAAAAGGAGGGAAGGAAGAAATTAACTGTCATTTTCTAAGATTCCAACAGGTACAAATAGGAAAATCCCTTCCTCAGTTTCCATCTGAAGCGTGCTCAAGTCCTGTCTCCCTTCTGATTCTCCAAGAAAATCTGTTTGGACAGTTGGGGACTCAAGATAGTGGCTTCCTTTCCTTTGAAATTGTTTTGTTGTTTATCTAACTATTTCCCATGCTATTTTATTTAATAAGAAAGGGTGAATTGTGGAGGTGCCTCTCCCCTGGAATCCTGGGGGGAGGGACCCTGCAGGGTACAGTTCTGCCTCTGTCCCTGTCCCCATGTCACGTGTGCCCCATACCTGTTCCTGATTGGGTGGTTTGGGTGCCTGGGGGCAGAGGAGAGAGGAGGGTCCCAGAGACTGCTTGGGAACTCCAGCCGTGCGGCTGGAGGAATAAAATCATCTCTGAACATCTATAAAAATACCGCTTCATCCTTCCTTCCAACTCCATCGCTGTCTTATATATTGTTGTAAGGATTACCCACACTACAACACGTAACATCTGCAACCTTAAGTTACAAAACCAGCTCCTCTCTGCCTGTCCTCACCTTTACAAAAGGCAAACTTCCTGATGCCTTTACCTTTTAGAAAATTCCGTCCCTTTTGGCTTCACCATATCCTTTTGCTTGCTCACTTTTTCTCCTGTTCAACACACCTCTGAAGAGATGAGAGACTCTCCATATACACTCTCACTGAATACACCTAAATACCAGGACATGTGGCAAAACAGTAAAAAAATATTCACTCCCCTTTATTCAAATTAGTGCACCCACCCTACATTCACTTCAGACTTGCATTTCCTTGTTCTTCCTCTATATCAAGTTGATGGCACACAACCCCCCCAATTCCAATGTGGTTCCAAGGCATTTCAGGGAAAGCTGCTGTGCCACAAATACAATGATAGCCTCCTCTTTATCACCACTGCAACAACTGATCTCAGAATTAAATTAAATCCCTCATAAAACCTGTCTTTCTGGTAACATCAAAATTAGATTCTTCTCCTCCTAATCAATATTACTATGAATACTTCAGACAGTTCCATATGGGTTGACCCAGACAATGCTGAAATTTCCAGACTTACAGAAGTGTGAAAATGAAAACGGCTACCCATCTTAGAAAAAGGAAGAGAAAAAAAAAATAAGAAAAAAGAGATCTGCAGCTAAAACAGGCACAAGGTCTAAAATGAAACAATTTTGAAATTCTTTCAGCTTTAATAATCTTTATTCCACTATGTTTCTTTTTATGTTTCACAGTTAACAAATAAATTCAGACCACAGAACAAATTGAAGCATTAAATATTAATTTTCAAAATACCAATTACTCCACTATCATGAGAGCTAGGTTAAAAAATTTATGTGATAATATAAAGGGAAAAAATGTTATGCACCAAAAATCCAAGGGAAAGTCAGCTTTTATGGTAGGATTTTTATGGTTTCTTCCTTTCCTATAAAAGCATTGAGCATTATATCACAAATTTTTACATTCTAGGCTTGGCTGTATCTGCTTTTACATCCATAATGTGCCATGTCCATAATGTGCCAAGGATGATTATTTATGACACTTTCATTAGGAGGTAAAAATTTAGATACACCAGAAATTTAAGATTCAGGATATGCACAATTTCACAAACAAGCACTGCTATTCAGGACCTTGAAAAGAAAGCAGTACATAAAAATAGATCTGAAACAGAAACAGGCAAAACAGGCTGCTTCTGCAAGTGATGTGCTTTAACTTCTCAATGCTCACAGACACATATTTAAAGAGGTAGAAAGAAACATACTTTCTGGCCTGTTTCAAACAGTTATTGAAACAATTTGTATTTATACTTCCCAAGTCCAAAGGACAGAACCATCATTATCATAACTCATCTCTCAGCCACAAATTTTGCCCTCTGTTCTACACTTGTAGAAAAAAATACCTTGGAAATGTTTTTTTCATTATTGTGGAATTATTATGTGTTGCAGTGGACCCCCCTGGGCTCCCCCGGCCGGGTCCCTGCCATGTGACTCTGAGATAGCTGGGTCTGTCTGATGTTCAAGCAGCCTGGGCTCTGATCTGGTTGGTTGTTTATCCCAGCTCCACCCCTGGTATTCCCTTTCCCCACTCTGGGACAAAACCAACTGGACACAAAACCTCGCCCTCTTACCCCGGCTGACCCTCGCCCAAGGTCAGTGCTCTGTCCCTTCCGGGACAGAGGGAATAAATGACTTAACACCATAAAGGGGGTTTGAGCTATATTTCTCTTCTCAACTTTTGCTTCTGGTGAGTAGCTCTCAACTAACACTAGTTTAAGGTGGGGCTGCCAGTCAAGGAATATTTAGGCTGTTTGTACATGGTTTAAGATATTCCAAGACATAAAGAGACAAGCTCACCACAGAAATTAAGCAGTGAACAAGCTAGTCAACCACCAGAATATTGTTTCATTATTATGCAGAGGAATTATTATTGATAATTTATAATTATTATACGTAAGCTGAGAGCTTGAGCTAAGGTTTGGCCACCAGAGGTAGTGACCTGCACTATGGAAAGCTCCTGTGTGACAGCTGACAAGTTTTTTGGCCTCCACTTGTGTTCTGACCTGCACACTCAATTTTACCTGGCTATCATAAACTCTCAGGGATGCATAAAAGGCTGCACAGACTAAAGACCAGTGTGCAGATGCTAATGCAATTGAAGATTAAGTGCAGCCTAAGGTGAAAGAGATACACAGAAAATTCTGGTGTTTATCTAAGACTACAAAGCTTTAAAAGGAAACAGGAAAATGTAATGGGGACAGGGAAGCAGGTGCTAGCACACAGAGGGGCTAAGTCCCTGCACAAATAGCATGCAGCCAGCTCTCAGCACTCAAAAAAAGCATCCTATCATTTCCAGACTGGAGAATTACACTGATTCAAACTGTTTTCTTTAAATCCACAGTGGTCTCTAGCCTAACACCTACCACCTTCAGCAAGAGGGGAAATAGGTCCCTGAGCCTAGCAAGAAGGCTGCTGAAAATACAGAAAACTGCTCTTATTTCCTGAGGCTATCAGTGTTAAAATGTCAGTCATAAAGAATCATTTACACACAAACATGGTTGCATAATTTAATTATGTAGGGATCCTGATATCATTAACTATTAATTAAATCATGCAGGCAAGTGAATTGTGCTTGCAGGCAAGCTATCTTTCCCCAAATTATAATTAACTAAAATATTATTGAATAAAAGTTGCACAAACAAAACAATCTGTATTCATTGCTGCTGTGTTTTCCTATAGTCATAAAGGTGATACTTCATAATTCCAGCCTACTGGAATCCAGCCAATGCATTATGGTGATATAGAAAGAAATCACCTGTTGCAAAGGCAACTTCACTGGGTTGGAGTAAAGCCAACACAAACTACAGGATCCATTCAAGACACAAAAATCTCAAAAAACAGTAAGGCAAAACTTTGTTTTCCACACTTGAGTAAAAGGGACTACAAAGACATCATCCAGGTCTTCAATATTTTTCACAGTGGAATACATAGAGATCTAATTCACAGCAGAAGTCAAACGTGCTTTCAGAAGAAAGCTTTCTCTGTAGGACCTCCCAAAAAATTTTGAAACAGTTTGCAACAAATGCACATTTCATGAAAAATGCAAGGACACAACCCATGCACACTCATTCTTTATGTAATGAAGGTACCAGTCAACACAACTTGATGGAAAAAGGAAAACATACAAACACAATGAAGAAAAATGAAGTGGAGGAAAGTTTTCCAGAGTAGTATTGAAAGTAATGTACTATTACACAGATTTGACTATCACACCCAGAAAAAAACATTTTGAAGGCTAGTGGTAGATTGAGACTCCTCTATTAAAAAATCCCCAAAGAGTTTAATGTAAGGGAAAAAAAAGAAGCACAGAGAATTCTGTGGGAAGAACGAACCCTTTTGTGAGCAAATCTTATGTTTAACAATGTAAAGAGAACATACAGATATATTGGATATCTCTCAGTATGTATCAAAAAACATACAAGTTAAAGAAAATTAGAGGCTAGAATTTGATGAGAAAATTTAAGCACCAAAGTCTATAGTACAGTCAAATCCCTTTCAACTTTTCATAAGCCAGAAGACCTTGGCACCTGGCTGCCATTTAGTATCTTTGTTCTTACTTATTTTGGTGTCAGGATACTACATAGTCCATAATATCCGGGGTCCCATCTTCTTTAATGTATTCAGAGGTGCTGTGAAGGTGAGGAGACACTTGAATGCCAATTCTGTTTTGGAGGGTCAGATTTCACTCAGATAAACATGATGTGATCACCTAGAATCACTGACTCAAATGGCAGGGACCCCCATGACTGTGTTGAGCACAGCCTTCCATCAACTTCAACTACTCAAAATACAGTCAGGCTTGGCCCTTCAAAGGCATTTAGACATTTAACTCAAGGAAATCAATGGAAGTAAGGAACTCAAGTATCTCCAAACTGTGGGACAAACTGATTTCCCCAAGGTCAGACATCAAAGTTTTCTGTATAAGCTCCACCTCACCTCTAGTCACAGGATTTTCCTTTTTTTGTGTGAGACTACTGGAGCAAACCAGGCTGTGTAAGGCTAATGTAGGGACTGAGGAGTTCTCATGAGCATGAGGAACATGGAAGCAAAATTGCTTTAGTTCAGAGGGTCTCCCATATTACCTCACTAAATAATTCACCATTTTGTCCATTTAAGGGAATGGGGTAATGTTGATTAGCCAGTCAGTTTCAAAAATAATACACTTTAGTATCAAGCAACCCAGCTTCTAACAGAACAAAGAAATCATGGCAACATTTTAATTCTTTTACTATGTCCTATTTAAGTGCAATCAACCTGCAGCAAGATCTAAGCTAATCAACTTCCCTTATGCAATTCACATTAACTGCATCTGAGAGAAAAAGCTGTTTTTACAAGACTTTATTAAAGCAAGAACTAACTCTGAGCTTTTCAGTGACCTTCAAAACAAGCTTCTCTTTTACCTATTAATAAAAACTTTACAAGCTAAAGTTTAGAAGTCATTTATAAAATCCACTAAAAATAAAGTTGAACTAATCTGTGCTGCACAGTCTTGACATAAAAAATTTAGATGCTGAATGGATTGGCCAACTATAGACAAACAGGAGCTTTCAATGGACCTCTCAAAATGGAAAGAGATTAAAGTGGTACTGTCAGCTGTTCACTGTTAATTAATGAGGTTGAAGAAAGAATATGTTTGTTTGCAGATTTCAAAGGCAATCAGAAGAAACTCAAAATATGTGAAATTGTTGGTAAACTGTCTGAAAAAAAACCTCTGTGAAATGCAGCAAGGGACAAATCCAAGGCTGGAAGCTTACACGGGGAGAATCAAGTGTGCAAACACGGGATGAGGACAGTGGCGGAGCAGTCCCAGAAGAGTAGCAAAAGCTGAGTACAAGGCAACAATGTTTTCAATACAACTGCAAAACCCCAAAGCATTGACAGAGCAACAGCATGAAAAACACCTGAAATCACCCTGCATTACACAGGTAAGGTCTCATATGAGCTTATCAAGACAGGGTAAGGTACTCTTTTTCAGGAATATTGGCACCAAGCAAATACAGTCAGCAGCAGCAACTGATCTGAGACGTAGGAAAAAAGTTTATAAAAAAGAATATCTACTTAATAGAAGTTATTAAGCCTAGGAAAAAAGGTTGATTTCCAAAGGTCCCTTCTATGTCTCTTCATCTTTCTTAAAATGAAATGCTCACAATATGTATTTGGAGTGTTTTTAAAAGGCTGAAATTCATAGACAGGGAAAGGAATTAAGAGAAAATGAGCATATTGGGTGGGAGGGTGAAGAACATAACAAACAGACCTGACCAGTGAAATTAAGGATGATCCTGATTCAAGGAGACTGACACTTGCCAATAACATTCCCCTATTTAAAAAAGGGAATGTTTTCACACTAACTGCTTTCACAACTGCTGTGGTTGGCACAGCACACAGACCCAGATAAGATCTTCTAGCCCCCAACTTTCAAACTATTTTGTGAAATAGGCATGGTTATTCCTTATTAATAGATCCTTTGCTTTGAAATGCATCATTCTTCAGAATAAAACCGCACATCCAAATGTATTTCATCAAAATTTCTTTTTCCCTCAGGTACATCCTGAAAGTTTATAATTTTTGAGGTGAAGAAAATGGTATTGTGGAATAGATATAGCAGCTCCTTCTCCATTCTTTTAATAGAAAAGTAAGGCATCCATCATCACTCACAGATTTAAGGTATCTCAAGGATTTTTCCCCTAAGAACATATCAGCTGTATGTACATCTGGGTAGTTTTCTCTCTCTCATATTTAAACACCCAAGTAGAGCCTTAATCTCACTTCAAAAATTAGTTGTGTATTCAAGCATGTGTACAGTGAGGAAAATGACTGAGGAAGTATGTTAAATAAACTAACTACAACAAACAATGTTTCACATAGAGGTAAACTGAGAAATCATTGATAAATGTTGTCTGATTTTCTCACTCTGAAAATGTCAACGTCAACCCTTGGGATTGCTTCACTAAGTAAAAATGAAAATTGTATTTACATTTGAAAAGTAACCCCTGTTTTGAAGCAGCAACATGAAAAGTTTGTTACTTACATTTCAATATACTTTAAATGCAGAGACATGCAGACTAGTAGGAGGGCACTCCTTACACTGGGCAAAAGATTTTTCTCCCTGTTTAGCAAACATTGCACTGTGTAACTTCAATGGACCTTTTTTAATTTCAGAAGTTTTGCATTCAGTATTCCAAAGTGACACAAGGTATAGTTGACCAACTTCAGATAACATTCCTAGATATAGCTGACCAACTTCAGATAACATTCCTAGACAGTCAGATTCAGAGTATCTTAAAGGCTGTATTTTTTAACACCTTAGAACGTGTCCAGATTTCAAAATACACATGACTTCTAGGATGACTGGACTCAGCAATAAAGTCTTTCACAGTAGTTTTTGGATTGCTATAATAATATTTTTTCAGTTAACTTAATAATTGCATTTGCAGATGGGTGAGACCCCAAATTTGTTTAGATGTATTTTTTCCAACTTGTTCACTGTTCTCTTTGCCATAGTAAAAGATATCCCTACTTTAATCCAGACAAATGAAGCATAATTTACAACTACAGCATGTTACAGGTGTGAGAAAATAAACAGGAAACATTTCATTACATACTGAAAAGCCAAATAAAAGGTGAATTCAAATTGACAGACTAGTCTTTAATTTTCATTGGAATATTTGGAAATTTGAGTTTTGGGGTTTTTTTGTCTTTGTAGTCTGAAAAAAAATACCCTAATTAATGCAATGAAACAATCACATTTAACTAGAAGGATTCAGCTGAGACATGATAGCAGACTTAGAAGAGGCACATTTTGGAAACTGTCTAGGCTCGGCTTTGACGAATCAAGTAATAAAAATTCAGCAGGCCACAATTGTAAATCTCAGCTATTTTATCTTTCTTGAATTGTTCTCAAGTGAGCATCACTGAAAAATCTCCCTTGAAAATACCACATACTAAAGCATATCCATCTGAAATTACTCCTTTTGTGCACAGTAAGGAGTATCTTCATGGAATAAACTATTTCCATTTAATTTCTTTATTTTAATATACCTTTTCCTTAAAAAAGTAACCCCTTACACACATAATTCCTAGTCATCACTTTCAGCGTTTTGGAAGACTGTTGTCAACAAGCAAAATCAACCTGCTGCTGAATGCTTGAAGCATGTGAGGCAAAAGGCATGCAGACTGTACAGATGAAATCTTAATGGTGGCATGGCCTACAGTTCTGAAGGTATACAGAAAAGAAAGATAAAGTTTGGCAGCTCAACTAGCTGATACTATGTGCCCTTTTGATACAGCCCAGAGGCCAGGACCTAAAATTACCAGTAGATTACAGGTTCAAAGTGATGGGCTGGATGATGAGTTCATCTGTGGCAACGAAAAAGGTAGCAGAACGCAGGCCAAGCAAAGTTTGGAAGCCCTATTTTAGCTACAAAGAGGTAGTTAGAGTCCCACAAAGATTTTGTGTCTTTTTCAGGGGTGAAAGCTGAGTTTGATCCAAAAAGGAGAGAGGCCTAGGGTATAGATGGATCAACTCATTACCAGTAGACAGCAGTCCTACAATTAGACATACAGTATCAAACATCAAGAAACATCTTACAGGATGCACAAGAAAAGATGAAACCAGCATATAAAAAAGAGAAATCTCCAAAGTGAGTGCTAAAACAGCTAGGAAAAGAAAATGAAGACAGATGTTCTCCACTTTGTCAAGATTTCAAGACAAAAGATTTCTCTGGTTCTGAAGACTACTGTGATGGCAAAGAGGTGGTTTAATTATTTCAGGGGAGGAGTGGAAATCACTCAGAATGCTCTGTAGTCCTGCTACTTAAATTCAATTATTCCCCTTTTACTGTATTCTTAAAATATAGTAAACTTTCAGAGAAAAAATATTCACTGCTATAACCAGAAGCTATTGGGGTAAGAGAAGAGACTAAAAAAGGTAACTAGACAGAGCTGAGGCATAGCGGAAGCTTTTTCTAACAGTGAAATGCAGGAAGCATTATAAAGCAAAATAATGAACACAGTTAATACCCCCAAATCTACCAAATGATGAAACAGTAAAAGATTCCACAATAATCCTTTTACTTCTCAACTGAAGACCTGAGAACCCTTGCATAGGTAATAACCATATGGCAACAGTGGGAGCCCATAATAAAGGGAGAAAAGCAAATAACCTGAAATGTACTAGGGGCTTCACAATTGAATCTTTCCTGTTGCTTTAAAAAAAATTGAAAAATAACCCGCAAAACAAAACGACAAAATCTCCAACCAAACAAAATAAACCCCAAAAATATTTGAAATTCAAGGAAGAGGAACAAAAAGTGTAACATTTGTCTCTTTTTGGAAGATTTTAGTCATAGCACTAAAAGCCAGTTTTAACCCCAAATTTTTCCAGTGCAACTAAATCATGCCAGTGGATATTTTTATTAGATTAAAAGGCATGCAAAAGGCATTTACAAGAATACATTTTGCCCACAGAATTACAGTTATAAGAAAGGGTTGGTAAAAGCAAAAAACTCTTCATTAATACTTAAAAGGAAAAAAGCTCATCTCCCATCCAAACAACTGCTCTTTTTTAAAATTTATAAATAATAATGAACAAGACATTTTATTTATGAATACTAAGAGTCGGGACAGCTTTACAGTTGACATTACTGGAGAAGCTTAGTCAAAGCAAAAATATGAAAAATTAATTCTCCCTAAACATATCTCACTTAATACATCCATTTATGCATTACATTAAAGAAGCATGCACAGATCTCTGAGCTTGTTCATATCATGTCTCAGCTTCAGAAACAGGGCAAAGAAAATACTCAGAGGCAATCCAACTGGGTTCCACTGCAGTTCTGACCACATATTTTCAAAAATAAACATCCTTTGCAGGAGTCAGAGAATAATTAAGTGTCCAGATGTCCATTTAATTCTTGCCCTCTGGCAAGCTTAATCACTCCTATGCCATGTGTTACATGGGCATATTTCCACAGAGCTCAAGGCTAGGGCCAACAACTCCCTCTAAGACAGACTGCTCAACCAAGGGCAACTATGTTGTCACTGCCACTAATATTTAAATTTGAACTTGTGATCTTCAGGCAAAAAAGCTTTATATCTTTGTCATTGATGTATTATAATTATTTAGTTCTTATAAACATAGGAGCACTAATGTGATAACAGGCAAAGGCTGTAAAAAAAATTGTGGAGGAAGGGGTCTGTAGTCATTGCCACGAAATGTGATGCACATAGTGTACCTTTCAGTTTTTCTGTTCTGCTGATATTCTTGTGATATCTTTTGCTCTCAGCAATACAGATGATGTATGCATCCTGTCTTTTTCAGTTGAAATGATTAAAGAGCAAAAATGCCTCATATTTTACTAATTATCATGAAGTACAATCCTACCTAATTACAGTGAGGGAGTTTTTTTAGCTGCTGTATGGCTTTATTACTGGCAATTTAATTATTTGTCAGTAGTTTCATTCTTAAAGAGTGACAAATGTATATGATATTCTAAACTTCTATATTTTGCAATTAGTTTTAATGAGGCAGTACTCCTAATTACAAAATGCTTTGCATAATTAAACTCCCAGAATGAGTGAATGTGACATTTGTACACATATCTGTGTGTTACTGTCCTTTATATTAACACAGTACATTTAAGAGTACTACAATAGGATGCTACCTCTTTACTTTGTTCATACCATTTAGCTACCTACTACTTCTGCTTTGCTTTTACTACAGCAGCTTGCAAATTCAAATCACATCCCTAGGCAACCTGTGCCAGTGCTTGGTCACCCTCAGAGTGAAAAAAATTTTCCTGATTTTCAAGGGAAACTTCCTGCATTTCAGTTGGTGCCCAGCACCTCTGATCTTGTCACTGGGAAGCACTGAACAGAGCCTGTCTCCCTCCTCTCTTGTACCCTACCTTCAGGTGTTCATGAAAAACTGGTTAGTTCTTTCCCCCTGAGTCGAGTCTTCTCCAGGCTCAACAGTCCCAGCTCTCTCAGCCCTCCTCCATAGGAGACATGCACATTCCTTAATAGTCTCGGTGGTCCTTCACTGGACTCCCTCCAGTGCACCCATATCTCTCCTGTACTGGGAGGAATATTGGAGCCAGCACTCCAAGTGTGGCCTCACCAGTGCTGAGGAGAGGGATGACCACCTTAAAACTGCTGGCAGTGCTTTGGCTAATGCAGCCCAGAACAACATTAGGGCGTTTTTTGCTGCAAGAGCACACTTCTGGCTCACATTCAACTTGGTGCTCTCCAGGTCCTTTTCTGACAAGGTAATTTCCAGCTGGGCAGCCCCCAACATATGCTGGTCCCTGGGGCTGTGCCTCTCCAGGTGCAGGACTTTGTACTTCCCCTTGGTGAGCTATATCCCTGCTCCAAGAAAGTATGAATGAAGAACATGGGGTCTATTATGTTGTTTTGAATTCCTGTAGAGCCATCTTGACCACACAATGAAATTTAATAAAAGTTACTTCCAACACGAAAATTTAACAGTAGCCTTCCAGCTAAATGGAACTGAAAAATAAACAGCTTGATTTAATACCGTGCTTAATTAACTTCCTTTTCTCTCCTTAGAGAGGATTCATAATGCTTTATGGAACAGACAAAAATGATCCATTACTTCGTAATACAAGATCATACACTTCTCTATACAGAGAAAAATTACACTGTTTCTGATGTGTCTAAGGAGCAACTATGGAAACAGAATGTCAGTGCTTCTAGTTCAAAAAACAGCATGATATATTAGATCCATAAATTATGCCTATACATATCAAATTTGTACTGTATTGATGAAATACAGAAATTTGCTATTTCTAATCAATTTTTAAATGTACAAAATGTCTTTATCTTAGCAAAATCAGAGAAAACACAGAGATCAACAAATTTTGTGAACAGAATCAGTGGCAAGCCATAGGGTATGAAGGACAAACTTATGAAACAAAGATACTTGAATGAATCACGGGGCTGAAGAAGCACTTCTTAGCAGATATAGCACAATCTCAAGACTGGCTGTGTCTAAGAACATCTGAATACTCCTATCTAGGAGAAAAAAATCTGGATCTGCCTGCATTTAGTAGATTATTGCATCATGTTTCTCTCAGAGCAGTATTTTTGATATGGGTTGAGACTGTCAGCAGGTTTCAAAACTATTTAAGAAAGAAGTCCAGATTGCATAGAATTAATTAGGTGACCAGAAGGGTTAGACTCCAACAGAGAGAACAGCAATTTTGTTTAGCCTGAAGTGAAAGCTAAGATATTCCACTGTCCTATTTGATAATCACCGACAGGTCTGGCAGCAAGAACACCCCAGCACCCCAACAGCACGAGGAGAGCTCCCTCCAGAGTACTGCTCCTTGCCTGGGAGCCATAGGAAAACACCTGGGGAGCTGGCACTGCTGGGGTGGAAAGGATACAGAGCAGGCTCTCAGTGTTCAGAGAAGTTTCTCTACACTCTTGTGTGATTTTAAAGGAGATGGTTTTGATGCTATTTTCAACTGCATATAATAGCACAGAAAAAACTGAAGTAAATGAAAACAAAATGATGGGATTTTTTAAGAAATGAGATATTGTAAAACGAACATTGCCTTGTTGCACAGCCTCATTTGACCCTAGATGCAGTAGAAACTGCAAACTTGATAAAAAAACCTGTTCATTACAGGACGCACTGCATAATAAAAAAAAACACCCACAAGAAACACTCCAGAACAAAATTTATTGAGTCAACAGCAGTCCAAATTCACTGGCTCAACTAAGGAAGTAATAAGAAACAAAACAGAAGCTTTGATTTTCACAAGGACAACAGAAAATGTCAGGACATTGACAAAAACAAGTAATTTACATTCTTTAACAACAACAAAAAACAAAACCAAAAAAACACGTTCATGAATTGGCTACTGTAAATGTTTCCTGTTACCTTTTAAAACAAATGGAATCTAGTCAAAAATTTGCCAAGCAAATTCTAACATCCATTCTTCCATTTCTGAATTTCCACAATTACTGCAAAAACAGCTTCCTTTTTCCTTTTTTTGGTAAACATTATTTTGCATGCTACAGTACCAGAAAAATTTACAAAAGAGTACTCTTATTTAAAAGGAATTTTATTGTATGCTCTACCATTTATGTCTGTATTTTGTTATCACAGTACTCCTAGATATTTTGTAACCCGCAGGGCACATGTCTAAAACATATTCCCACTTTGTGCTTATCCCCTCTTTGCAATTATCTTTCATTCCATCATTTCAGGTCCTCTAACTTATGCCATCTCCTCAAAGATGATTTGCTATCAGCTATGAGAGCACCACTTCACTCTCCAAATACTGTCACCAGATGAAGACTGTGCATTAATTGCTGGGCCAACTCAACTGGGCCAGCAGGGTACTGGAACCAAACACATCAGAGCTAAACAACCCGACTCACATGAGCTGTTAGACTGGAAACATACATAAATTTTTAAGAGTTGTAAGAGAAGCCATGAGTATTTGTTTGGAGAATGCTGGTTAACAGAGGTAAGTTCATTACCTACACTTTAGTGATCTCAGGGCCAATTTTGACCTCATGAGAGAGCATTTATGGGTGACACATCAAAGGAAAGCCACAGGATCTTTTTCTTCTCTCCCTGAAGGGTAAAGGAGAGGGCTCACAGCTACCAGAACCAGCTAAATCCTGAAAGAGGTTTTTCACTCTTCATTCACCCCTAGCCTCTCTATGCCCTCTGTTTAAAGAGGTATAATCTAAGTACCCAGGATGGTCCCTCTGCACAACACTGCTTCAAGTCAGCAGCTCAAGGCAATACTGAAGCCAGTGCCTTAAGCAGCCCTGTGGTGACACAAACTCAGCAAGTTTTGCCAGGCAGAGTTAAGGATGGAACATGCTTCCCACTTGAGCACTGAGCACTGGCTGCAGAAATGAATGCTCTTTCTGGTCTTTGCCCTTCCCTTCCCTGCCTTTCTCCTGGGAGGGTGTCTAAGAGAACAAGACTGCACTCCAACAGCAGCAGCCACCCCCTCTACTTGGCCTCTAATTTCTCCTCCTTTCCTCTATTAGTTAGTATGTCTGTAACATTTTAACCTCAAAATTTAAATTATATGATATAAAAACAAGTAGGTGTCGTTATGACAACAAAAAATTAGTTCTGTATTTAACTGTATTCTTTTGTTGTCTTTCTTCTTAAAAAGAAGAAAAGTTACATGGATTTCTTCTTCCCCAACCACTGACTGGTTACTTCATGTTCAAATAAGATGGAGGCCTCAGTACTCAGATATTTATCTAACAATTAAATCTTGCAGCACTAAACCATAGCATTAAATACTTTTCATTTTGTGTTCTATATAAATTCATTTAAGCTCTTGTGACAGGAAGACAGGAGAGAATGCTGCCCTTTACTCTCAGACCTGTACTAACATCGAGGGCTTTCTGAGGTACAAAAAAAATTTTGGAGCTTTATGGAATTACAGCTAAAAATGATCTGAAGTCACCAACCAGGTCTATCTAAACCATCTAGACCCTGAGATAAAGGATAACAAAGAGTAAATATGTTACCTCAGTACTGAGAGTGTCTTTTCAAACTGAAATTTTAGTCAAGCATTAGTGCACTTTGTTTCCTCTCCTTTAGAAAAAAGGAGGCAAAGTTGCTCCATTATTTATATTTAATGAATCATTTAAAGACATTCATTTTGTCTATTTATAATTGCAATGTTTAAATATAGTGCACTGATTGCTTCTTGTCTTTTTCAAGTACCACATGGCAACATCCACGAGTTTATTTTGGAAAAAAAAAATCAATAGAACCTATAAATTCCTAATCCAAGTGCCTCTTAATTGAGGATGCTGATGCTGACTGGTACTTAACAGGATTTCCAGTTTCAGTTTGGGTCCACTGGGTCTGACCCCTCCAGTGGTTTCCAACAAGAATATAACACAGGAACGCAAAGAGGGAGCCCCCAAAGAGGCCCCCAAAGATGGGGAAGAAAAGAAAGGATAACCAGGGAGAGACTGTAATATCGTGTGTGCAACCAGATGATGCCAACTGCTTCTTTCTCCTTACTCCCTCAGTTTTGACAATACTTCTACTCCAGCCTTTTTGGGGAAGGCTATTTCCTGTCAGCTGCATTGTCAGAATAGGGATGTGTGTCATTACACTTTGTGAGACCTACAGCACATGGTTCCCTACATCCGGGAAGTTTTTTGAATCAAATGCTGCCTCTGGAGCTCCTACCTAAGAGTTACGACTGCCATGAAAGAGAATAGCTGATGACAGAACCAAGTTTTCTGCTGGACAAGACTGCTCCAAGGCTGTCTCTAGCTGCCAGTGGGTCAGCAGGCTTACACTCTGCTCACAAGAATGCCCTCTCCACACAGCTATCCGGTTTCTCCACCCGTACCATCTCTAACTGCGACCTCTCCCCTTTCCAGACCCTCATAAGAACTTCTGCACTATTTAAAAAGCACAGAGCATTTCTTATTCTCACACTTCACATGTTACAAACTCACTGCCTTCCCCAAGGGCTCATCACAGTAAAGAGTGAATCCAATCCAGTCCCTGGTGTTTGAGATGTAACACAGGTACACACACATAACCCTGACATCCTGAATGCACCAACTTCTGAAAGAAACAAAGGCATCAACGGTGGGAGCTGGGGAGAAAACTGCAAACAACTTTAATCCTGTCCCTACTCTAAAAATTTATTCAAAGCTGTAGCAACCACAGGGAATTTTTAAACAGTCTCACTGTACACTCAGCTCTCCCAGGTACAGTGAAATACAAGTAAATAACAAATAAAACTAAGCAAGATAGTAAAGGTTCTATATCTCAATTGAAAGTTTCAATTGAAATAAGCCTGCCTTTTGTAGTTGAGCAACTACTTTATGGTGACTGTTAGAGTCTATTTTGGCCTTAGTCAGAGCATTCTTCTGTCTAGATGATCATGTCCATAAAGCATCTCAGGCTGTCTGCCCCTCTGAGATCATAATACAGGAGCTCATCTGGATGTTGAGCATGTAAAAGTGTAACTTTCTCCTGACACTCAACAAGATATAAAGGCTTCTATTAGATTAAGGCATGTTTGTAACTAAATAGTGGGGTGAGCTTGTAGACGGTGCAGTAGGAAAATGAGGATGCTGGCTACACTGTGTCTGCTTGGTAGTTGCCCACATCCAGCATGCCAGTGCCCATCTCACAGAGGTGTTTGCCCTCCTTCCTGAGAGGTGATGGAGGACACTACGTTCCCTTTAAGGGGTTCCAGCCATCCAATTTGATTGGAAAGGTAGATTTCAAACTATAAGGTCACTAACCAGTTGCTCTCAATATGGTGGCTGCATACCAAAACATTGCTTCAACATCCCCTGTTCCAGTCCTTGCTTTTCAGCCCTCCTGAAGCAGCACATGTGATTTGTTATACCCTCCTGAGTCACCCTCCTGAAGGATAAGATGCCCATCACTATCTGCAGCAACACTTGCCACTAAAGTAGTCCCCATTCCAAGGCACAGTTCATTCAGTACTCAGGGTGTGAGCCAACCAGAATAAAGTCAATGGTACAAGAAATAAAGTCACACTAAAATGGTGAGTTCCACTTGAGGGAGGATTAAAGGGCAAGGAGAGAATGAGTTAAATCCTTAAATTTTTTCTCTCAAATTAAACATTTGCTTCTTTGATTTAATGTTCTATTTTTCCAAACAGAACAATACTATTGTCAACTTCATATAAATTTGTGAGTATTTTGTGAATTAAAAATTAATGCTGTACAATTTTCCAACCTGACAAATATGTTGATTTGCAAGTGAGTGAAAGGGTCAAGCAATTTCCTAGTTGAGATTTTCTTTATTTCTTAGTGAGGTAAGCAACAATTGGAGGAAGGAAAGGCTTAAGTATGACATTTCAGAAGCCAAGAAGCTGTTCTTGTAAAGCAGAACAGTACAACTCAAAACCAGGAAAACAACATATAATTACAGGTCAAAAAGCTGAAAACATTAAGGGGAGCAAGGAACCAAAATATTAAGAGTCCAAAAGACCAACAAAATAGCAGAAACAACTAGAACAAACATATGTATATAAGCAGAAAAAGTAGAAAATAATTAAGTGATTAAGTAAATCTGACAGGCCACCAAAACACTAGGACAATCAAGATGTACTGTTCATCTCTATATCTTGATGAACAAGAGCACTGAAATGGCCCAGTTTTTCCCTTAGGAAATAAATATGTCAGCTTTTAACTTTCAGAAGGAAAAAATAAAATAAATTTGCAATCTTTTTTTTAACAGTACTCATGTTTAATGAAAATAATTTGACAAGCCAGAGGGCTATCTGTTCAAATGACTGATTAATTAAACAAGAATACCTTAATTTTTCTTAAAATACCACTGCTATATTTACATTTTTTAAAGATTTATCAGTGGAGAATGCTATCATTTCCAGACTTTGAAATCTGAAATATTAGAGGCCATATATTGAAGGTTTTGGGAACTGAAGAATGAAAATAAAAGTCAGTTCAGTCTTAGGGACAAGAATAAAGGATTAACTGCGAGATGGTCATGTATAGTAAAGAGAGTGAATATCCCTCTGCCATTTGACACAGTAACAGTTTTTACACCTGGTATAAAGAGTAGATGATTCATACACATCCCTGCTTACTAGCAGGTCTCCTTTAATTCCCCATCTAAAGCAACTCCATCTAACAGGCATGCCAACTAGACTGTCTTTCAGAATAGACTGGTTTTCCTCAAGAAAAAGAGGCAAACAATGCAAAAGTCATCTGAGTTTTTGCCAGACTACAGCTAGCTATAAATATGGAGCAAATAATTCAGTACATGCTCCACAAAGTTGTACAGCTTTTCAAAACTGGGCATATTAATAACAGACATTATCAATATCTAGGCCATGTATCTGGAAATGAGGATAATCAGTTTAAATCTTTGTGAAACTTAAAAGGTAAAGCCTTAAAATAAGATTACAGTAAAACGCATTACTGACTCAATAGCTGCCAGAGAGATTAAAAATTAGAGAAACAATTGGGCCTTTGACACAAACACATTAATCTGAAATGTTGACACTATCATGGAGAGACAAGGAGTCATTAGAAAAAGCCGGTGCAGATGCAAGAAAATCTGCTTTCTAAAGAAATGCTTTTCCTTGTTTAAACTATGCAGTTTAAACATAACATACATGTTTATTTAATCCATGGTAACTTCCACAACTTGGTTATTCAAAAAGCTAATGCAGCAGGGGAGGTGAAGAAGGAAGACATGCATTTTGGACACAGGGCTTTTTCAGACTACTCTGATTTTAATGACTATGACTTTTGGTGGAATAAAGGATATAACCTCTTCCTACGAATCTTATCTATTTTTTATTTTCTGTAGACAAGTTTGGCTGTACTACCACTATGAACAAGTTAATGCCTTTGAAGGAAGAGAGTCACCAGCTTGGTCATTCATTTGCTCTTTTTAAATAACCCGTTTCCTCTCTATTCAACCATGTACTATAATTCATACCACCAATGCAAAATGGTGAAAACAAAATCTATATTCACACTCTTTACTAGAAGCAGGATTTTAAAAAGCTATTTGATCTATTCCCATACAGCTGGGTTTTCTTCTGAGAAGTTTTAGTCCTCAGACAGAATATATTCCATACCTTTGATCAAGTATGACAATCTTTGCTATTCATTTACTACTGCTGTCATATTTTAAAGATAACTATAACTGTCATATTTTAAAGATAACTATAACATTTACTACTGCTGTCATATTTTACAGATAACTATAACATATTTTAAAGATAACTATAACATAAAGATAACTATAACAAATTCCTGTATGCATGATATTGAAAAGTGGATGTGGATGCATTTGAACTAGTCAAGTTTTCTGATTTTTTCTCTATTCCTTTACTAGTCTATTGTAAACACCCTATTAGATTCCTTCTAGACAGTCCAGTGCCACTGAGTACTGAACCAATTCCTAAGGCATACATCCTTTTTTTAATGGCAACAGCTGAATTATTAATTTAAGGGTTAGGGTTTGTAAGTTTTTTTCTTCTTCACCATGTGCAGTGCTTGGTTCTTAGCAAAGTTTGATTCCATCTGCATTTAAATACTGAAACCACAAAGTCCCCTAGAAGTTTTCATAGTTGCTTTTGAATCACAAGAATCTTTCTCCATAATGAAGAAGTGTCAATATATTGCAAATTCCTGTCTAATATTTCAACGGGGCAAACACTCTTGAGTTTTTCACACATGAGCTCCAGTGAAACAATATTTAAATTAACTGCACTGCAGTCACATTACCCATCTGCATTGTTTTCTTTTCATTTTAATTATTAGATTTGCTGACCCCTGGCAAACTTGTTCCTTGCCTATTACGTATTAACAGTTGTTATGCACTTACAAATTTAGGTGGGGCTTTTTTTGTTATTTTGTCTTAAAAATGTCAGAGTTTACATCTTTTCCATTTTCTTCAGTGGATATTGCTTTCACTTTCTGAAGGAAGCATTTTTATTTTCAGCGGATCTTTCATTCAGCTTTCTGAGGCTTTTTTCTTTTTAGACTTTACTCTTAATTGGGACACATTTACTTGAGGCTCTAGCTTTCAATGTTATTCATCCTGACTCCAAGCACCCTCCTTTTTAACTTTTCCTTTTATTTCTTTTTTTCAATTAAAATCCTTTTGGTAACTCAAAACACTAGATGAAACAAAAGTAAAACAAGGGTACAGCAGGGCCACTACCTCCTCTGTTGATATTGCTCTGCAAAGAATAAAAGGCTTCTATATTCAAAGACACCATTCCTCAGTCTCAGGGCAAAAGACACATAAAATCTAGTCCAAAAAATTAAAAAGCTTTAAAAACTCAGGGACACTGTTCAACTAGAGACATTACTACGAAAACTTGCTTAGTCTTACCACTGAATGCAAGTTAAACATTATTGTGTGATTATAACACAACAGCTCCAGGATTTCTTATGGACATGACTTTGCAATGCAAAGCATTTCTATCCTTAATTAATAAAGATTACTAGAAATTTCAAACCTTTCATATTTTCTTTTCTTCCCCCCTAAAGAATTTTAAGTTGTGCACCTCTATAGCTAAAGTTGCTAAGTCATCCCCTCTAAAGAATAAACTTCTTCAAGGTCAAATGGAAGATCCTGCATGTGGTGGGGACAATCCCAAGAATAAATATAGGCTGGGCAAAGCATGAATTGAGAGCATCCCTGCTGAGAAGGACTTGGGGGTGCTGCTGGATGACAAGCTGGACATGACCTGGCAATGTGCACTCATAAACATGTCCTGGGCTGCATCCAAAGCAGCCTGGCCAGCAGGGCAAGGGAAGGGATTTTGGCCCTCTGTTCCACTCTGGGGAGACCCCACCTGGAGAGGTGCATCCAGGTCTGGGGCCCCAGCACAGGAAGGACATTGACCTGTTGGAGCGAGTCCAGAGAAGAGCCATAAGGATGATCAGAGGGACGGAGCAACTCTGCTACAAAGACAGGCTGAGAGAGTTGGGGCTGTTCAGCCTGGAGGAGAGAAGGCTCCAGCAAGATCTTAGAGCATTTTCCAGCACCTAAAGGGGCCACAAGCGAGGAACTTTTTATACAGGCATGGAGTGACAGAACAAGGGGGGAATGGCTTTAAACTGACAGAGATATTAAGAAGTTCTTTACTGTGAGGGAGGTGAGGCATTGGAACAGATTGCCCAGGGAAGGTGTGGACGCCCCATCCCTGGAGGTGTTCAAGGCCAGGTAAGATGGGGCTTTGAGCAACCTCATCTAGTAGATGTCCCTACGCACGGCAGGGGGCTTGGATCTAGATGATCTTTAAGGTGTTTTCTAACCCAAGCCATTCTATGACTTAAATTAGTACAATATTGGAGTCACTGAATGGAAAAAACCCAAAGCACATCAAACATATGGAGGCTTGGTGTTGTTTGGCTAAGGAAGTCACAGATGTTAATCATTTTCTGCACTCTAATGGATTACTTATTTATTAAAGGTTTGTAACCATATACATACTGCTATTACTTAATTTTTCATTTTTGATGCAAATATAAAATTTGAAAGCTTCTGGACTGTTCACCCTTCTTAATGCTACTTCTTCAGCAATCTCTAGGGCTCAGTCTTGCCACATAAACTCTGATCTGATGCTTGTCTGGCATAAATAGTTCTTTTAGATCATAAAAGACTGAGTTCCTAAAAGACAGTTCTTTTGACACACAGTGGAGCATAAACTCTTTTCTGCCAAGTAAAGATAAATCACAGAGGTTCAAATAATCAGTAACTGTGATACAGAAACACAAGAAATGGTTAGCAAGAAATAACCAAACCAACCGGAAACAATTCAACCCAATCCAAACTTGAGAAACATGTTTTCATTTTCTTTTAGTAAGAAATAAATGCTTTTGCAGTAGGTCTTTCAGGCACTATGAATTAGTATTCCAGGATGACTTGCTGCAAGTCAACCTCACGTAAGTGATCATTTATACTTTGAGAATATTGATTATATGCAGCTGAAGAAAGCTGCTTGAGCTAAAAAGCTGGGGCTCAATAAATAAAAAAAAGCCAGTGCAAACTGACTTGTCAATGTTAAAGTAACATATGCCTAAGGTACCTTCACAACATCTTTTAAAATTTTGTTCCCTGTAAATAAAAATCTAATAATTACCAAAAATTAATTAGGCCTAAACCCAAATTATATTAATGTTCTGAATCATAGATGTTTTTCACAACTGGTTGCTGCTGTCATATGCAGAGGATTAGGATGTCACATTGGAAGTGATCAGGAGCAGACGGATTTATAAGAACCACTGATCCTGCTTTTATGGAAAGGACATGAACATATCTTTTCATACACTTTCCAGAATGCAGTAGCAGAAATCTTTTATGGCAATCTTTTTATTATTGATCCTTTTTAATAAAATTTTTAAAAAGTAGAGAACAAAACACAAATAGAGGGTAATAAGTATCACTACTGAAATGCTCAGAGAAGCTCAGAAAGCCAAACTTACTGAGTCTTATTTCTGCAAACAGTTCACAGGAGGCTGTGCTGTGCCTACAAGTTGCACCTTGATTTAATCCTCATGTAATGGTATATACCATACCGGAGCAAATTGAACCCACACAAGACCTCTTCTACACCTATGCTTAGAAATCCAACTCAAAAGCAACAAGCATTCTCCTGGATCAAAAGCACATTCACAGCTCTCTACAACAGTTCTAGTCTCAAGCAACTGTGCAGACAGGAAGGTTTTAGTCTAGAAGCACCAAGTAGGTAGGTGCTTGGTAGGAGTTTTACTCTGTCTTGTCTTCTCAAAGCTATTAGCAAGTTTGCAACTTGAGGCACTTCCTGAAATGGACTGACTTTTGTCTTTACGATACAATTTTCTTTGAAATTAAGTCCTCAGTAAAACGAAAATGGGGAAAACTGAGGACTGGCAGCTCTCCTTCTTCCTCAGCCATTTTCATATAGAGTGTGATAACTTCCAATACCATGGCTCCTGAAAAGTAAGCCAGCCTGCAGACTCACACAAGAGCTGCATCTTAGTGTGACTGGCTTTCCAGAGATGCTAAATATGAGACCTCCCTCTGACACCTAATGGGACTGGCTGTTATTCCCCTCTCTTGATGGAAACAAAAAAAGTCCTACAAGAGACTACAAAGTCCTCCTGCATCATTGCTATTGGTAAATCACATCATCTGTTGATGACCATTCAAAAAAATGTCAACATCAAACTTTGGAACAAATGGGGCATTCACAATATCCATAAGAAACTGACAGTTCCAGGCTTCCAGTTCAAGTGAGAGATGGACATACAGAGAAGTACAGCACACCACTAAGACTGTTTGGGGATTATGGCACCTTTCCTGTGAGGAGAGCTGGCACTGTTCAGCCTGGAGAAGAGAAAGTGGGGCATCTCATCGGTTCTTCAAAAATACTTGAAAGCAGGGCACACAGAAGACAGAGCCAGGCTTTTTTCAGTGGTTCCCAGGGACAAGATCAGGGGTGATGGGTACAAACTGAAACACGGGAAGTTACCCCTGAACATCAGGAAACAGCAGTCACCTCCATGATAAAGAGAGCACTGGAACAGTTTGTCCAGGGAAGTTGCGGAGTTCTTCTTGAAGAAATTTAGATGTCACCTGAACATGGCCCTGGGAAACTGGCTCTAGGTGATCCTGCTTCAGCAGGAGTGTTGGACAAGATGACTTCCAGAGGTCCCTTCCAACAATGCTATGATTTGGTGAACATATAAGAAAGAAAGAAGCATTGCATTTTACCATTTTCAGAATAAACTGCACTCAAAATTTCATATGCTGTTCAAACCTCAGCAATCTTATTAAATGCTGAGCTGTAGTTCTCATCAATGAAACACTCTTTAGAAGATGGCTCAATATGTATAGATCGGCAAAATTCTGAGTAAGTATTATCATTGGATCAATACTTTAATTAAAATGGATGAAATTATGTTTGACATTTACTTTTAGAAGTAATAAGGAAAAAATTTCCACTTTTTTACTATGCTTTGATATTAAATATAAATCATGGTGACAAATAAGCCTCTGGCAAGGTTAATTAATAAGGCAATATCAATCAAGTATGAAATTCTCACAGGACAAATGCTACCATGGCAAAAATAGAGAACAAGAAGAGAGATCCATCAAAGATTAAAGGCCAGGTGAAGACCACATTGTTTCCAAAATGAGACCCCAAGCTGGACAAGCACAGTACAAAGACAAAGCTTTAATACAGTACTCTAATGCATCACCTAAACAGTAACTCAAATCCATCAATTTTCATGTTAAAGTGCATCTGAACAGAACTATCCATCCACAGTATGCCAGTTTAAATACCACTGGATTTTCCCCATTGCAAATTTAAACTCATCAATTATTAACCACTGATGGGATAAAAATCTGGAAGCAAATATATGAAAACATGTTCCCTGATGCCCCAAGGCATTCAATCAAAACTTCTGGAACAGCCCCACAGCAGTTCTAGGCCTCACATGAAATGAATCATTAATTTGGTTTGACTACCCAAAACATCTTGCTTAGGCCCAAACTCATAATCTCTATTATCCAACTCTAAGTAGAGGATACACTATGCTACAAGTGCCCTCTGATTTTGGGGGAAAAAAAAAACCCAAATATTTCTGAAACCACAGACTAGATGCAACTCTTTCCATTTTGCACCCTTCCTGAACAAGATAACATTACAGGATCCATCTCCTCACTGAGGTGGGGTCATACACCTCATCTGCTGCGCAGGCAACTGTGTGCTTTCAGCTCTCAGTGGGGGAATCAGAGCTGGGGACACTTAGCACTTCCCTGAAACAGTCTCTTAATGATACAGGACTAGGAAGAACCCTTGACTTCATTTACTGAGCCTAATGCATGGAAAAAATGATGAGAAAATTCTTCCAGACAATGAAATTTATTTTTACTCCCAATTAAAAACAAATGAGAACTCTACAGATAAAAGTAGCACCAAAAGATGTCATGCTTGCACGGTTAAACAAGTGTCAGGAAATACATGAATTCACACAGAATGTGTCATAAATTAATTCTACATTAGGAGTCAGCTTTTAATCACACTATTTCATGCTAGAGCTTCAAGATACTCCTGAAATCTCCTAGTGATATGGAGTCTTGATGACCTTCAGGGTATTTTTGACTTTTCCATAAGAGTCTTTGTACTTCCAGTATGAAGCTCCCCTTATTTCACACGCTGTAGTCAGAAGCCACCAGTATCAGAAGGCTGATAAAACTCTACTACAGAGCACAGCAATATATGCTATATATATATAAAATCACCAAGATATCAGTTTTGCATACAAGAGAAGTGTTCCCAACACTCATTAGTTTGAAAAGGTAGTTTGAGCCTGAACTAAATGTGTCCCAAAAGGAGCTGAGAAAGAAACTTGGACCTCTCAAGCTCACTAGCTACTTCATCCTGCCTGCATTTAACTTTCTGGATGTCTTCCAACATACAGAAGGAGGAAGTACAAATGACATTTTTAATTATGGAAGGGGTCTAGTTAAAAACATAAAATTAAAAAGAAATCCACACTATTTAATTTAACACAAAGAAAAAACCTACAATATTAGAGCTATTCTTCATGACCAGTGCCCCAGGATCACAAAGAACCTGACCCAAATAAACGAATATTTTTCCTATGTTATCTGAAGAGAATTATTTTTATTAAAACCAATCTAGCCTTTATGAATAATACACATCAGCTTCAAACAGACCAAAGAACAGCTGCTCACTACAAAATTACCTCTATGAGGGGAAAAAAACCCACACATTTTTACTTAACCAAACTGCTTCCCAATACTTTCAGTCAGAAAGATAGCCATTAAGTGCCATGTATTAAAAAAAGGCCAAAAAAAGACAACCTACTTCTACAGCCACCCTGGCTGAGAAGGAGCACCAGCCACCAAGGTGTGCTTCTGCTGCCAAAGGCACCCTTCATGTGCTGGGAATAGTGCAGCCATTATTGCCCCAGTTAGCCCAGCGCACAAGGGAAGAGGGATTCTGCAGGATGCTGTACTCAAGTGACCTTCACTGGGGAAAATTCCTACCACTACCCCAAGAGATGCTGTAATTTGAGACAAACAATAGGAAACAAAGACCACTCAGTGCAGAGGTGGATGGCAGCTTCACCCAAAGCAGCTGCACTGGGAATATACCACAAATTGGGCTGCTGTTGCATCTTCGTAAGGGGCTTCACAACAAGCTGACAACAAATTGTTGAGGAAACACTAATAAAAAACACACCTTATCCCTGTGGCCTTTGTGTAATGAAGCTGATATTTTAAAAAAGGATCAGGTAATAGTTCTGCTGGATGTGTAGAAGGTTAAATCAATTGCTGCAACTGTGCCCGCTGTGAATTACAGCAGCCCACTCTTCAGCTTACCAGAAAGGTAACAAATTATTTTGACAGTTTTTGCCACACTTTAAAGTGTTTCACAAACATTAAAAATTAAAGATTTGAAATTCAGTGGAAGACTATGAAGAAAATCAAAACCTCAAGTCCTCCATCTATTTTTCAACAACAGCTGCTATTTCAACACTGTATTCTAAAACTATGTTTTATAGCTGTGTTCATGCCAAGGTCAGCAGCCTTGAAGAGAAACTGTCCCAAGTAGACTTTAAAGGAACAACATATATACTTATAGACAACCTGTCACTTGGAATATATCTTTTCTGAAAGCGGGATCTGGATGCTTGAGGTTCACAGGCATCAGTTAAGCATGACATGTCCAGCCCAGAGAACACTGCACTTCAATGCTGTTAGCTGAGGGTGGAGGTTGTCAAACACAGAAGATAAGGCACCTCTGAAAATGTTAATATTTTATCAGTACTTTGGAGCAAACAATGCTGAAAACCAGTTGAGAATGAACCTGTCAGTATGTGCCAGCAACTAATTTAAATTCTTAGTAACATGATGGGAAAACATAATATCAACATATTAAACAGAAGCACAAATAACATGAAGTTGAATATATTTTCTTTACAGGTACATGCCACTTAACTTTTGAAATTAACCTCACAATTAATAGATAACAAAGGACAGGTTCAATGCAATGACCAACTCCACCTGTGAAAAGTCTGATAAAAGTCTCATTCACATCAGAAATATCTGTGCATAAAATGTTCCCCAAAAGATATAGCCACTTAGAATTTTAGACTTATTTGTAACAGTTTGAAGGACATGATTCTAAGACTGGTGTCTTTTAGCATTTCTAACAGTTGGAAAACAAGACAGTATGTGGATGAAGGAAAGGCTAAAAGTGAAAAAGAGAGTATTAAATACACAAATTCTTAAATGATATGAGTAAGAAGTCATCGTGATAGTAAAATAGAATGAAACTAAAGTTTAGTAAAACAGACATCATAAAATGATATTCAGGTCTTACGACTTTCCCACTCTCTGTCCAAACCCCACAAAAAAACCTTCACACCTTTATATGATTACTACCCAACTCTTCTACCTGTTTGCACTGATTAGTGTGTCAAAGTTCACACACATATCTGTATGCCACTCTAATCTGACTTGCTTTGCTTCCTCTACTCCAGCCTGACACAGGAAAAATTATTTGTCCTCCTTTGCCCATTCCCTCAAAAAAACTGTTCTGGCTTGACAAACTCTCTCTTTCTGCCAGTATCCCTTGTTCCAACATTTCTTGATTTTATTAACTTAATATCCTTAATTTGGGGGTAGTGATGCAAACAGAAAACACTTATTTATCTATTACTTCATTAAAATAAAAACAGAGTTGATAGCTTATTGACAGAATTCCTTAATATACAAAGGAAAAAAAATCAAGTTTAAATCGCTGGACCCATTGCTACAATGTGTAAAGAGTAGAAGCCAAAACACCAACAATAGTCCTCTTATGCTCAACTGAGAAGGTCACATAGAGGATTAAAGCTGAAAAATCTCCCTGGGTGCATGGTTCCATAGAGCTTGTGTCTTAAAGATTAAACCTTTGGTTTTTGTTCATACTACAAAGAGCAAGAACAAAACCTTGTTAAATCAGACACACAAGCTTATTTTCAAGAAATGCCAAAGTCCTAACTCAAATTCAAGAAGACAAAGAAAACCCCAACACACTCTCAGGATGGCTGAGGCTGGAGCCCAGGTCATTGAACCCAGCTAATCCCTTGCTAAGGTCTCTGCCCAGCTACAGTTTTTGTACCCACAGAACACCATTGGGTTTCCTCAGGTCAAGGTTGTGCTCAGTTAAGCTTGCAAGTCTACTAGAAGAGGATCAGGTTTATTTCCCAGGGTGCTTTCCCTGGCTACCAGCTTCTCCTCTATCTACATCAATCCTGTCTGATTTCAAATTCCTGTATGAAGGGTTAGTAGCCAGATTAGAGACCTCTGAGAAAGCAGCACAGCTCAGATTGAGACAGGGCTGCCAGTTTCAGAGCAGGACCAAAAAAGCAAACAAGTTCCTTTGTCCCACATTCCCCTGAGGCAGAGCAAAGTTGAGACCAATTCTGAATTGGTGTAACAAACATAGCAGCTAATAGCAGAGCTAATTTCAGATTAAATGCAACACTATTTACACTGTACTAGAGCAACCCTTCAGCTACAGTGAGAGAAGTACTCCTTGCTCCTCGGACAGGTTCAGCTCTCTTCTGTTTCTTGACCCATGGCCAAATGCTCAGGGAAGAAAAGGTGCAAGCCTGCAAGGGAAAGAGGCTGGCAGTATGCACAGATTAATCAGAAACAGGTAAGAATCAGACATATAACACGAATGTGACATTTGTATAGAAGAACTTTGCAGTAAGATCAGCAGAGAGAGATGAGGTCAAACAGTGCTGCTGCAACAGCAATCACAAACGTTTCATGGAGATAAGAGCGATTGAACTAACATGCCAGAAGTGTGAAGGTTGCATTTGTCCTGTGAAATACTTTATTCCACTAACTACAAAACTCTCCCAGAATACTTTTACTATAAAAGGTTCTATCAGAAGTCTGGTTTAAAAATCAGTTGCAGGGGATGAGGAAAAAACAAAGAGCACACTCAACTCAGATTAAGCTTATTTCCCCAAAACAAAGAAACCTTTCTGAACTCCATCTGACCCATGCCTCTGTCATCTATGGTCCCTCAAATACTATCAAATTGATTACAGGGGATTTTATAGAACTTAAATAACCCTCAAAGATCCTGCATTTATCCCTGCCAGGGATGCATGACTCACATTTCAAAAAAAGGCCACTCTAACACACTTGGCAGTTAAATATATTGGAACCAATTATCACTGCACAACTTCAGTTCTGGCGAGTTCACCAAACTGAAAAACTTTTCTGATACACTGTAAAGGTCTGCTCTTCCAACTGAATGAGCAACTTACAGCTGTCATCAAGCTAATTATATAAAAGCGAGCAATATAAATCTACATATACTGCTTACAATAGTAGACATTTTTTAAAGCATAGCCATGTTTTAATGTTTACATTCAGAAGAGACAAATTCGCTTTTCGTAGGTCAGGAATAGATTAATTAACACTGCAACACAGTTCAAGTTCTTGTTGAACAAGATGAGGCACGTACAAAAAGATGAGGCACATATGAATGAGAAACCAATGTTGTAATTTTTTACCTTCCCCGAGTGTTTCTGAAAGATGACAGCAAAACTCCTAAAAGGCAAAGTTCTATTTGCATAGAAACAGAAAATGTTTTAGGTTTTGTTTTTCTACACAGAGCAGGAAATGCTATCCTTTGGACACAAGAAGAAAAATAAATAACAGCCTTTTTTAACCCAGAGGTTTTTAACTTTACTGGAGGGTGGGTTGTATTTTTAATATCTAGGTTGACAATACTGAGGTGATTTATCTTCTCCCTTACAAATGGTGTGAAACATCATTTATACAAAAGCAGTCGATTCTCTGTTGCAAGGCTCTTCCATGTACACACTTTGCACTTTTTTTTTTTCTAGGACTGCATCTATGCTGGAGCACAGTAAGACACGTAACAAATCTGTTTGACTCCAGGAACAATTTAGTCTTGTTTATACTGTCTGGGAGCTAATAAACCCTGCAGGGATTTATCAGGGAATATGCTCCTTTCAGCCCTGAGACCAGTCAATGCAATGACATGTAGGGGATGTAGGGGGATGCATTGATCTGTAAGAAAAAAGAAAAGCTTTCAAAGGAGGGTAGAGAATGTGGCAGCCAATGCAAGAAAGGCCCCTCTTCTACAAGTGTTCTCAACTTCCTACCAGTAAGAAGGGATAGGTGAGAGACAAGCAGGCTCTCCCATCTCTTTGTTATTGGGAATCATTGACCCATTGACTGTCTACAATCTTCCACTCTTTTCATTTCAGAGTTAATGAAACGATACCAAACCAGTCAGAAAGGAGATGTGAGTGAATAAATCTTTGATTTGTCCCTGTAAGTGTGTCTTGACTCAGAAGATTAGTCCCTCTCCTCTTTCTGTCAAGATGGAAAATTGGCCCATGGTAAGGTTTCAAGAACATTTAAGCGAATGCCTGTCCCATTCCAAAGCAGTGAGGGTATTTTAGCTGCTATCTACTGAGTTTGGAACCATTTCTCTTATATAAGTAGATAAACTTCTTCCAACAGTCATTTTCTGGTGAGGATATAGACTTCAGCCATCTAAAATTCCCTTCAGATGAGCAATAAAGTTTTTACAGTATTATCGCCTAGACAGGTAACTACCCCTACAGATACATCTAACAGCAACAACAGCCACACAAAATGCTGAAAAACTGCCTCAGTGCCAGCTATCAACACAATGCCTACACTGCACTGCTGTGTTCAGTAACTAAATAACAAACAAATCTGTAATCAAATTTGTTAGCAAAAAGGTACAGTGGACTGGAGGTACAAACACAGCATTTGCCCAAAGCATGAAACAGAGGAGAATGCATCTGGAAACAGGGAGGAGAGAAAGGAAGGATGAGCATATTCTTTGGTCTATGAGATTAGGAAGAAGAGGGGAAACTTGCACTAACACCACCTCCAACTAACAGGAAGATGAACATCTTTCACAATTTTAAGTATGCGAAAATTAATTTTTGTAGCCTAAATTTAATCAAATAGTAGAATTTTTTTTTTTTATCAAATGAGAAATTGCCACAAAATATAAATTCTGAGACTTTCAACTGTAAGTCACTACTTTCAACTTTCTCTACAGCAACTTACTGCATGATACAGACAAATATTTCAGTATGGACTGGAAGTAATAGAAATAAATAGTATAATAGCAATCAATAGTATAATTCAGTGTTCAGAAAAAAAGTTAAATTTTACATATTCACACACCAAATCCTTGTGATGAGATCAGAAATTAAAAAAAATCAAAGTATTTATAGTACAATTTGTAATGTAATATGGATTTTGTGTTTTTGCTTTTCTTGCATAAGACAAATATCAGCAAAGACCTTAAAAGCCTACTTCACTGTTAACCATTTTAGTAACAAATTCACTTACAGCTACAAAACTTAATGACAGATTATCTGCCAATGCTACTGGAAACTAGCTGAAGTAGGGTAAATATTAATATTGTCCACAATTTGGGTGTTTTCAATCAACTAAAATTGCCTTTCACATGAAAATTTAGTTCTTCATAATTAACATTGAAGTGACAATTGTAAATGTATGGATGAAAGACAAAATCCCAGTTCACTTACTACTGAAGATTTAAGTCTGTAATGAAAGCTAAAGCCTTTCACATGACAGGTTCATTTTAGTTAATAGACACAAAAATGGTACCTAATTTGTATCTAACCCAAACTAAAAACATTAGGACAACTGTAAATAACAGGTCTTAAACAAAAGGCTCAATATGTCTAAAATTTTAACTTTTGAAGTGTTACTATCTCAGGGGTGGATTTGTGAGATGATAGTGCCAGAAATATTAACTTGAGTTGCAACACAACTCTCCAATTTTTTAAGCTACAGACTCTCTCCCAGTGAGTATTCATACTTGTTTGATGAAAATCAGTATATAACTTCTTATTCCTCAGAAGCCCTGAAGACATAACATTGCTAAATTGAAAACACAGATGGCTTTATTACTTCTTGTGCAATATTTTACAAAAAAATCTAATTTCTCACAGTCATACAACCCTACTTGATGATGAAAAGGCTGCACAAGCAATACTTCCATCTCACCAGGGCTTCAGGGATTTTAAAAGGACAGCAATGAATCAAATTGAAAGAACTCAGCTTAACTTTTGCAGCAGTGATCAAGTTTGCAGTTAGTATCAAGGGGATAGAGAATGCATTTGATCAAAATATACCAAGAAACAGTGAATGTGGAACTTCAAATAAGAATTTTTACGTTCAAATTTTTTGAACCAGGTGTACATTAAAGGGTTTCATTAAGTTGAACATGATCACACCTTGCTAAATTGCAGTCAGCCAAACTGTGAAGCCTTCCTCTCTTCCCCAAGGTAGGACAGATTTGTGAGTCCATTCTGGCATCACTCAGAAGATCTTCCAGACCACATTCTAAATCCTCTGTACACACACACAGACACTCACTTCAGTGAGATGAGTACAATTTCTTCCCCCTACCACATGCTTCTTGAGCCAAGGAAGAGGCAGGATACTAAGGATAGAACAACAAAATCGTAGTGCCAACTGAGACTTTCCCAACACCAGAAGAAAGTTCCTACCCACCCAGTTCTTTAAACCAACAGCCTGTATCACTGCAATGCCAATGGCATCTGGCTTCTGGTACACAGGAAACCTCAGGCTTTTTTGCTTTTAATGGCAGCTGCTCATTGCACAACTTCCTTCTGTATGAGGCTCCCCTCTCAATCAGTTTCCCAGGTCATTTCACCACATTTTGCACTATGTGGAGGGAAAGAGGACACCCTGTCAAATGATTCCTGCCAGGAAACAACATCCACTTTTAAACAACCCATCATCAGAATTATGTATGAGCTTGGTTTAAATATAATATTTTCGTTGCCTTTTCTGACATTGATAATAGAGAGAGTAATTATATAACTCAAAAGTTCCGCAACAAATACCACAGTGTGGTTTATTATACCCACAGAAATGGATTTACTTTCCCAAACTCCAAAACTATGACAATAGGTCCAATCTTCTCAACATTTGCTTATTTATTAAAGTAAACCTAAATGTTTTTCTAAGAAGCACATCATGTGTGATCAACATGAGGGAGTAAATAGTAGCTCACAAGCCATGTAGGAAAATGAGCACACAGCACAATTTAAAGCTTTGCAAAGCAGCAGAATACTTGGAGACAAATTAGGAGTTCAAAAAGAGAGAAGATCCATATAACACATACCATATGTATTAATAGGTAGATCTAATCAGCACCGACGTACATCATGACTTTTTCTCATCACAGACACCTATGAAAAATGTTTGTTTTTTCAAGATGTGCGCTGTATCAAAAGATATAGTGTTTGTTATTTCTGTCACCCAATTTCTGACTGCTTCATGAAACCAAATATCCATTAGCATCTCTACAGTAAGTTGTTTTGGTCTCAAGTTTTGCTACATTAGGCAGCTACAAAATGCAAAGACATATATATATATCTTGGAGCTGTAGTGCCTCACAGTTTGGTTTTTATTATTCAGAAAGAAAAAGGCTAAATGTTGACTTTACATCTTCCATGCTAATTGCTGGTATCTAAAACTAAAGTATTCGAGTGAAGAAAGAAATCCATAGTACTCAAGAGGAGTTTTATTCATACAAAGCCAACTGAGCTAAACTCATAAACCACAATAGAGGCAGCAAAATCAAGAGAACATAAGCAGATAAAGGAAACATCAGATTTCACCAAATAACAGTGACTTCCATGATATTCCTTCTTCATCTGTCTCTTTCCTAATCTCCCTTGTCTTGGATAACCCAAATCACCATTTAAGTGTAAAATGCTGAAGCAAACTAATCAAAGGAAAATGCCACTATGCTAAGCAAGTTAAATGTAGAGACATTGAATACATGACTGAAATGCTCTGTAAGTTTCTGAAATTATTATTCTGCAGAAAACATCAGTATTAGAGGATTTTTCCACTGAATGAAAAAGTATCAGAGCAGTTTTTAAAATCCCTAACTGTTCATATACACAACAATTATGTACTGCTGATTTGCTCATCACATTAATTGTAATTAATGCTAATGTCAATAACTCATGCTAAAGCAGCAATGCTTGCCATACCAAGATAATGTATATATTTAAGACCATAATTTCTGCTCAAAGTGATGACATCACATTCTTCTCTTGCAACGTTATCCTCTGCTCTAATTCATTCAAAGTAGATGTTGTGTGGCCTGTTTGCTTAAAAGAACATTTTAATGTAGAGTCCCGTTGTCAGCAATTTCCTGTTCAATAGTCTACAAGACCACTTAACTGCTGAATCTCAGCAGTCCCACTTGCCATTCCTAGCAGGAGTCATTACTGATACGCATCTGAAACCTACCTTATTTAACTCAGCTATTGTAAACATGAGACTGGGGGGAATTTTGAAAAAATAGTGTATGTTATTATAAAAAGTGCCAATGCGATCAGCTTAGCCAGAGAAACGTAGGTCAAAACAGAGTACTCCCCAAAAGTCCACAAAGTAAATTTCTATGATGGTGGAGCTGCTGTCTGTCCTTCAATGAAACTGAGTCCTAAGCTGATTAATGGATCTGCATCTTTTTACATTACCTGAGGGCAGCAATTATTTGCATTAGAGTGCCTGGAACTGCTTCCTCGATTGATTAAAGACAAATCAAGTTTGAGGGAACTGTCAGCCACAAGAACACTTTTTGGTGATCATAGATTCTACTAGGGCCTAGAATAATATTTTGTTTTATTAGAAAGAAAAATTATTCCCTCTTGTGTTACTAATACTTCTGTTCTGTCCTCATTTTCATTCAGATTACAAAAAGATAAAAATACCAGCCTGAACAACTAAACTAAAATTTGGCAAATACAAAGAATTTAAAGGCTATTCTTCCTCAGCCTCACTACAAAACACAAAAAACACCTTCAAGCAGGTACTTGGAGAAAGCTGATGTAATCTAAGCCAGGAAAACCCTCGTTCACAGCTTGCTGACAGAAGTGCCATCCAAAAGAATCTGTGCTTAACAATACTCCAAACACACATGAATGTTAATTCAATCTCAGTGTCCAGCCTTTGTGAAACTGGGCTACTTTCCAAGTTCTAAGCTAGTTTTTCAAATCTTAAGTTTGCATCTTTGGAAAGCTTCAAGTCTAGCCTGTGTTAATGGCAAACATGGAGAAACATGTTTGACTTGTTACAAAGCTCTTATTTCAAAGGCTGTCTTCCTCTAATTTATCACTTGCTCTAACAATCTGAAAGCACACTTTGCTAGCATGGTTGTACTGATTAGTATTCTATTACATATAATACTAGTATAAAACTAGTTGATATTAAGTATTATTAATATTGTATAATAATAATAGAATATTAAAGCTTATGGGGAAAAAAAAGAAAAGTCTAGGTGGCAGGGGGAAAACAATGCTCAGGCTACTGTATACTTTGCCTGCTGAGACACAGAAAATTCACCAGTCTGGACTGAAATATAAACTGTTTAAGAGCTCCTTCTTGAACTTAAAGAAACTCAGTTTTACACAGATTCACCACTTACCATAGAACAAATTTGTCAGTTCACATCTCAGACTAGCTAACTAGTTAGCACTGAAGAATTGTTCCCAAGAACCAAGGTGTATAAAAAAGGAAAGTAAAATAAAAACAAATTCACAGTAATTTTAATTAATTTACAATAAATTACTTTTTTCTTTATCTAGATAATCAATTAGCTACACATGAAACACAACTTCACATTCCACTTTTATGCACTAAATTCAGCTACTCATAATAACATAACCATGAAAAAACAACAAGCAATATTTATGAGGCATATAGAAACTTCAAATGATATTTTATGGCATGGAGCAGATTTCTTTACTAGTGACATTATTTAGACTACAGTCCCCTATCTAACAAGAGCTATTCCATACTCGCCATACAAGCGTATGACTATTTTCATGTTAGTCTACAATCCAATAAAATCAAGTTTTCAAAAGACAGAGTCACAGGTGACATCTTGCTATCAACTGAAGGAACATCAATTTAAAAGACAGGTTCATTCTTTTGTGTGACCAAGGTAATGGAAGAATTACCACAGGATTATCTCCTGGATTACTGACAGCCTACATGCAGTTACAAAAAAGCCTTTAAAATTAATCATACATTCCTACTAGAAGAACATGAGTTTATTTTTATTTTCTTAAATAGGAAAGTAAAGGAGAAAAAAAAAACAGTATCAAACCAGAAGCAAATAACTCATCACCTCCTGCAGGTTCAAGAACCATAAAGCTTAGGACCACAGTGGCAACACTAATGAGCTGTCCCCCCCTTTAATGACAGATCTTCTATCACAACACAATGATCCCCTCTCTCCTAGTGCTACGCTCTGAGAAAAACCATAAAGCCCATCATGCACTGATGAAAACTGAAGGGGGAAAAAGGAGAGAGATGCCGCCTGCACATAATCAGCCACCCTCACTGACAAATGCTACACAGTAGCCCAGAGAGATATTAGAGATTCTTTTGTTAAATCTCAAAGTGTTTCTGTACAGCAGAAGAAAAAAATTATTAAATCCCTGCAACCTCCATCAGGCATCTCTTTTAATTGCTTCCTGATTCTGACTTCTTTTGATTGAGATGCAAACACTGACTTCTGTGCTTCATTCCATTTCCAATGGGCTTCACAAAACCAAGATAAATTTAGACTACCCTTTCAAGCTGAAAGGGCTGCAGAATCACCACATCATTTTCAGTCTATATCTTCCAATATTTACTAGCCAAATTGTATCCAAACAGTTTCAAGAACAACACATAATTTGCCATAAACTATCATTAGGTTTGCACCTTCCTAATGCACTGAAGAACTGCATTAATGAAGACTTGCTACAATGCTCCAAGATATTAATTCTGTTGTAAACCAGCTTTATAAAGACATTTTATTATTTTCCTTTATTAAGTTAAGATAGCAGAATGGGTAAAGTAAGTACTACAGAGGAAAAAGCTTAAAAATGTCATTTGAATTCAACTGCTTTCAGGAGAACTTTAAGTCATAACTAGACAGAGAATCAAATTATTACAGCAATAAAGGAAAAGAGGCATAAGGAAATATATTGAGCAGTTATAATTCATTCCTATCAAAAACAACTCTGGTGTGCAGTTCAAAGACTTGCTCTCGCCTCAGGCACAGGGCCAAATACATACTAACTGTAAATAAAGGCAACAGTAGATTAACAATTTACCCCAAGTTAAATTACAGCAAAAAATACGACTGCAGTAACTGCCCATATGTTAGTTCCTTCCCCCTTAGGCAAACATGAAGCTCCTTACTGTGCCCCTCAAGGGTAAATTATAATTATCTTGCATTTATCATAGGGTAGGATTATATACTTAGGCAACACCCACTGCAGCAAAACTTGTGGTATATTAACTTGCATAATACCCTCAGATGACATACAGCTGACTATTTTTGTATGTCTAAAATATTATAAATGCAAAACTTGACATCTTAATTTCTACTGCTACTACTCTTTATTATTATTATTATTTTCACAGAAGTAACAAAAGCAAATCCATTTTATTTCAAATATGAACCAACAAGTGGCAGAATGTTTTACAGTTGAAAAGTATCTCCAAAGATATTTCTGAAGCTACACTTTGGAAGTGCTGACAAAGTGTTTTGACATCTGTGGTATTCTCCCACACATGCATATCCCTCTTTCCTTTAACTGAAAATGTTCACCAATTTCATTTAGAAAACTTCATGCTGAAAATTTCGGCATCTTTGAAACAGAGATCAGCAATCTCTAACACACACCTCTAATCAGTCAGCCCCATTCCTCACAGAAGCTGATTAGTAGTCCTTGCAACTTGCCATAAACACGTAAGTACTTACATAAAAGTATAAATACTTATAAACACTAAAAATTGACCTCCCCTTAAGCTACACACAGTCACATTTCTGGAAAGCAAGCAGATTCTGGTTAGCAACAATTCACTTTGGAATGAGGTATAACAGTGAAGAACCTGGCACAAGTAATTTATAAAGTAGCTGTCTTTCCATGAAGCTCTCAAGACACAGGTTCCTGGATTCAGGACAGAATTCTAAGAACCATATCCCATTTAGTAGCTTATTCCTCTGGCACATCTTTCAGTAGGAAGCGGCACAAGACAAGAGTACTACAGAACCTGCAGGATGAAGTGTTAGGCGAATATAAACCCACCAAAGCCATTTATTAACATTCACCTCTGCTGATTCAATAGTCTGAGGCAGATCTCGTGACATACTCCCTAAGCTTTGGCATAGTGAACTAAACACTCAAGTTGCTCTAATACAGCAGTCTTACCTCCCCAAAGTGCTCCTTCCACACACAGAACATTTATTTGTCATGTGGACTTCAAGATGCTTTCAGTTCTTCATAGGCTTCAGAAAGGAAGTATTAGGAAATATTCAAAATGCACTTTTTTATAACCAAAAGCATGGACAGTGGGATACAGCTCCATAGTCAGTTGCTCAGTTGCAAGGGCAACTCAATTTCACAGCAGCCCTTTTTCACTGTGTCACCTTCCTGTGCTGTTTCTTACAGCTGTTCTTGGTTTTACTCCCATCTAGGGGCACAGAAACTGGCCACAAAAAAATTACCAGATAAATTTCATTGTGTATGGAGAACACAGAGCATGGAAATGCTTGAAGTAAGCAAAGCAAAGACTATCCCTTGGTTTACCAACAACACTTAAAATAAAAACATCAACAAATCCAACTTCAAGTCAATGCTAATTTCCTTAAATGTCCTATCTCTGAAATATTACAATACTTCTTAAGAATAATTACTACTATTTAGGTAGAAGCAGAAGTCTTTTCCTTTCACAGCCATTAGTTTTTCTTAAAAATGTACTTTTTATGCTTCTGTAATGCATGTTTCTGAAAAAAAGGAATACAAGCCAAATTTTAGATCTAAATGAAAAGGCATAGCTCAGATTGATAATGAGCTACTTCATAATGATGAGCAGTATTTCTTATTTTCTTCAGAACCAAAGGCGAGTATAGTGAAGATAGCAAGCCCTGCAGCTTCAGTCAGATCCACCCAGATTGGTGTAGACAAGGGCAGGCCTATGGCATGTTGCTATAGTAACTTACAGCAAAACCATTCCCTTCTGTCATAAAAAAACTCCAAACCGAAAATCAACCCACATTTTAAACACAACATTTCTTCCAAAACTGTACCACTTGTCACTACTCACAAGTTAGTGAACATTATGTGGAAATGCACTCAGAGTGTCCCTGTTCTCTAAACTCTAATACAAAGAATAAATCCTGAATAAAAGACATTATGAAGCCATTCTTCTCATGTTTATTTATATGTTCTGCCATAACTTGAAAGTACCAATTGAACTGCTATAATAACAGCAAACAGAGAAACCAACACTTAGGTAAACTAAACTGTAAAGACAGGAGTTTATGTGGAAGAGAACATCCCTTTCCTGCACTGCAGGGCCAGTTAGGTGAGAAAAGATCACTGCTACAAGTCACATTTAACAGCTCAGACTCTTCATACACAAGACATCGGAGATTAAATATTGATTTTACGTTATGGCTATTCATTATTGCTAGGAACACTCACTCCTTTTAGCTAAATTGTAGCCAATAATTTGATTAGTCATAACCCACAATGAAGACCAAATTACACCAAAAAATCATAACCCACAATGAAGACCAAATTACACCAAAAAAAGCCTGCAATAATCTTTATAACATAGCTGCAACATCATGCTGCTTCCTATAAAGATTTACCCACAGTTTTTGCAATCTGGGCACACTGAATGTGGGATGCACTTCAGCTACATCTTCCATGGCCTGTCCAATATTAGAAATGTGAGCTGGATACATTTCTTTCTACACAAGTTTCTCTAATACTCAAAAAAATTAGGTTTTTTCTTTTGCACCTTTTCATAAGCATGAAGAGACATGAGAGATGATGCTTGGTTCACCAGCATTTCCTCTCAGTTGAAACTGCATTCGTAAATACATCTTGAAAAAGCCAAAACTCACATCTGGAATTGCCTATATTCAAATACTTGGCAGGAAGAACTTGTTGAGAAGTTCCATCTGTGCTTCTCCTACAGCATTGTCGTGCCATTCAGATAGCAAGAACAATCGTAGTGGGTTCCCATGATAGTCACAAGCATGCACTAGCAAGATGCACAGAACTTGTTTCAGAGGCAACTAAGTATAAGCTGCTCTTTGGATGTACCCTGGCATTTTAAAATCCATTAGGCAGAATAAGAATTGGGCCCAAATCTGTAACTTAAAACAGATGAAAGTTCTTTGCTTCAAAGGCCAGATTCTTTCCAGTGCCCTGACTTCCCTCTCGTAAAGCATGAGCTAGATCCTACTGTCTTGTCAGCCACAATCACTTTCTCCACTTACAGGGGAGGCAGGGATCAACATCAGAGTCAGCAGAACCTACACACTCACCATCTCTGCACCAGGACCTTGTGGTGTCAGAGCAGGGAGTTTTGGGCAAACCACAGAAAGGACTCAAAATGTTGCTGCACTGCACATGAGGTAAGACCTTGCATCGTTGCTGAGACACCTCTTTCCTGGTCTGACCCCAAACACATAATTATTCCATAGCAAGCAGCACACTTAGATCAATATTTCCTGAAATTAGAAGCAAGTAACAGTTTCTAAATGGATTTTAAAGTGCATTCTTACTGACTGCAGCAAAAACAACCATTAGATAATCTGACTTTCATGCAGAATTCATCCAAGTGGCCATTTTTTGATAAGCAACCTGTCCTGACCTGAGAACACTGCTAAGGGATATCTGTTAAAATATTAAACACAGCTGTTGAGAAAAGGTTACACAGTAACAGTGTAAATCATCTAGTACACAGATGCAGTTACTGACAACTCTTAATCCTGACAGTCTGTGTGAGTCAGAAAACAGGTTTGCATCTTGGAACATTATGTAACAAAATTGGTGATAAGCTATAAAAAAAAGATGCCTTGCTCTTAATCTTGTTAATAAACCCTTACTTCCAGGACACAGCTGTAGTGCCCTACATATGTTTTAATCTTGTTTTTTAAGTCAAAGCACTAGCAAAACAATGTATTTAGATGCAGCTATGATTCTGATGAATCATTCCTTGCACCCAAAAATAATTTTAGATATATGAGTGCTAAACTCATGACAGCTGAGCAGATCCTTGCACTGGAGAAGTGTGCAGCTATTTTAACATGGGAATCACAAAGAGCAACTTTCTCAGAGGAGTAAACTGCTCTAAGATCTTTTATGAAAGGGAGAGAACATGTCTGTCAGGACAACCCCCAAAGATGTGCTAGACATTCTCCTCAGCACAGAGTGACCTCCCCTTCAGGCCTCATGGGCCAAAGCAAGGATATGAAGTGGTATTTTACAGCCTCCTCCTTGGGATCCCTAGGGGAGTTAATGAGCAGGCACAGGAAGCAGAACAGTGACTACCTGCTCAAAAAAAAAAAAAAAAAAAGGTCAGAGTAATGGGCTTCCCTCACACTGTTCATCAGAGTGAAGGGCAGGAAGGCTGACCTTATGAAATCACTTCAAGCAATAAGGTATTGATCACAAGTTCATCTGCTGGAACTCTGACGTTTGACACAGTGGGACCAATCTCATGTTCCTTCCTGACTAGGAAAATAGCTATGAAATGGTTTTGTGTGGGGCAAGGAGGAGAAGGAAGACAGGGGGTTTTCTTGCTTGGTTTTTGTTTGATTTAAGGTATTTGATACAAGCCTAACACAGGAAGGACAAACAAGAACTGATACGCAGAATCAACAGATAGCTACCCAAATGTCTGTCCTGGCATTTTGCCTGTTTGGTATGACTCACACTTGACAATATTTTGATTAGCCAGCTTTGAAAGGAGTTCAATATTTTATCCACTACAAGACCCATGACACATACTGTAAAAACACTGAAGTCTACTGTAGTTTGAAAAGAAAGTGTCAAACTGGTTTCTAAGTTTTGTCAAGTATGAGAATTTGTTTCTCCAGAAGCCTCTTCACAGGCCTACTCATTCTACAATGGGATCTGCTGCAAAAGGAGCAAAAAGAAAGTAGGCAAAAGCAATTTAAATCCTTTCATAATCTTCTATGCAAGGCTCTGGTCTAATCCCTTACCCATTTTTTGGCTAAAACGGTAATTAGAACAACCAGAGTAGAAAGGACCTGCCAGTGAGCACAGGCACCTCATTTTTTTCTGCAAATAAAACACTGCTGGAAAATTGCTAATGAATCACTGTATTTGTCTTTACTACAACTGAAAATGTGACTGTATGAATAAAGGTAGCAAAGCTGATATTCGGCAACCTAGTTAGGAAAGACAATACCAAGCAAGACATAGTGATGTTTCTGCTTGTTGGGAACAGTCATTCTCAGCACTTTCCTTGTACTGTTCCAGCAAACCCCACACAAGTATATTAATTGTTAATGTGTTATGATCACATATCCATGTGGCACTAGAAGGTCAGTAGTTTTATTTTGTAAATACATTTTCTCAGCAGTGGTGATTAACAGCAGTGGTTTAAACAAAAGAGAATCACATTGCCTGCAAAGAAGCATTTTTCATCCCTGCCCAATGCAAGTTTTTAAGGTTTACCACTAGAACACCACCATGCAAATGGCTGATCCAGCATTCACTATGAATGAAAGTGATGAAAACCTTTCTTAGCCAATGATTACAGGACAGCTTAAGTCACTTCAACCATGGCTTCCAAAGTAAAGTAGCTGCTGACAGGCAAAGCATCTGCTTTTCTTGCAGCTGATTAGCACTGAGCCCTTCCTATCCCTGAACTCTTCTGCCCTTCTAATGTTCCTCCCTTTGCAGTCATTCTGAATGTTAAATTCAGAATCAGAACAGCCATTTTTCAACCTGCCCACATGGCTACAATATAACAGATCAGGAACATGCACCACAACAAGATGATACATCAATTATTTGCTGTGAAATTATAATTTCACTTATTTAAAACACCTTGACTTCTCAGCATTCCTGACCTACAACAAATGGATACATATGTTTATAAATACAGTAGTAACTGTAAAAACAAACCCAAAGGGGGACTTGCTTTTGCCCACATTGGAGGAGAATAAACAGTGGTACATTTAGCCTTGAGAACTAAATCAGCAGGCAACAAATGAAAGACAGCAAACACTTTTACACATCTGTTTATATATAAAGGACTACTTCACAAACACACATTTGGCCTTGGAAGCTTTTATTACCTCTCCTCTGTAATTTCTTTTGAAAAAAAAAAGTAAAAAGAGTACACAATCCCTCCCAAACTGCAAATATGACAAAGATGTTACACACAGCAAAATATTAGATGTTTAACCCTCAACACAGCCCAATCCTCCCCACTGCTGACATTCTGCAGCTGCATGCAGTCTGAAATTCAAGATGAATAAATCTGCACTTGAGGAAACAAATCATTAGCACATCCAGTCAACTTCCTCAAAAAGCCACCTATGAGTCTTAGTGTCCCAGGAGCCCAGAGACAGCCTGCAGAGCTTCAGTGGCAGAAGGGATGTACACAAGGTTGTCCTGAGCACACACACCAAGAAACTCAAACCAATCACCTTCCTAGTTTTGCCAGATCTGCCTGGTTTGTCTGCTTCAACCAATTCACAGTAAACTCAGCCCATCTATTTACAAGTCTGTGTTGTAATTTTAGCCACAATGGCTCTTGGTGACTATGCTAACATTGAAGAAAATAAAAACAACACTACTGCCAAAGAACAAAATGAACACGTAATCAAAATGGAAAGATAATGGGTGAAAAAGCGAAAAAGAACAGTAAATATTAATCTCCTATCAGGCTGAAAGCCATAGCAAAAAAAGAACCTAAACCGACATGAAGCAGTAAGGCATAATAAAGCAACAACTCTGGCTCACTAAACATGTACACATTTTTATCTTACTGGTTTTAGCCTTTTTTTTTTTTTCCACAAAATGTACAAGAGCAACCTGTCTGATAACAGTAGGAGATAAAGTTCTGAGAAAGACTTAAATTAGAGAACCGCTGCAAAAAATCCTCACTGCAGAGAAATTCAAAACAGCTTTGCAGCAGAAAATGCAGATCATGAGTATGGGTTTTCTCCATACAATAGGTCATTTTGTTTACAGAATATGGAAAAACAAATTAACACATAAAACCAGCAATATTATAAAAAACATTGGAATGTTATCTCTAAAATGGTTGTCATTTTACTTTACCACCTTAAAAACATTTACTAGAAGTAAAGATAAGCTTCACTTCTTGCAGTATGCTAGTTAATTGTTCAGCTGCCCCTAGCAAAGCAAAGTTGAAGTTATCAACCACTCACAGGTTTTTTTTAGCTTTCATTACTCTCCTGATACTGGGGAAATCAAGCATATATTCCCTTATTTCTTGATCCTTAGAAAAAATTGTTATCAATGGGAATAATACAGAGAGATATGTGAAAGAGATACTTAAATCATCTATGATATCAAGAATTATACAGAAACCCTATTTTAAGAAAGTATCACATGCAAAGTTTCAACAGTTCCATTTAAAGTCTAATGCTGCCACCTCAAATTAATAATAGGAAGAAAAAAAAGAAATGCAAAACCATACCTTCAGATATAGCTAGGTTTTGAATTTGTTAAAAGAAGTCTAGAAGTCTAACATATAAAATATATGCCAGCTTTTTTTATCTTAGAAAAGATTACACAGCCTTACAGGGTTTCACTTCTAAAGTGAAACTATACTGTAAACTTTGCCAGTTGATAGTGTTCTGAATACAAACACAAGAGAGCCCAGAAGATCAAAGCAGATCTAATCTCTTCTCTTACAGGCTGAAAAATCTAATCTATAGATCATATAATTTTCTTATATAGTTTCAATCACATAGTAAGACTAAAAAATGTGTTGCAAACCAAGTAACCAAAACCAAACAAAGTAGTCTGATTTAAAAAAGGGGGGAAAAAATTAATAGCTTTTAAGTCAGAAGTAAGCTTTGAACTTCAGTGGCAATTTTTAGTGTCATTAAAACTACTTAAATTCATGTCTTAAATACCAGCTGAATTTCAGAACTTTGTCAGTACAGTTCATTATTTGCAGCACTTTAACATACTTTAACCACTTGCAAAAGGCATAACATTGAAAGAAGAAAAAAGTTATACATACTTGAAATATACATACTCACACATAAGCTCAATATACATGAAATATACTTGAAATATACATACTCACACATCTGCATCCATGTGTTTCTCCTACCTTTCCAGTCTTTTAGCTGTCTTCTCACACCAGTTTTCTACTTGTGATCAATCAATTAAGTCTCATGAAAAAGCTTCAGTAGCAAAATGGCAAAACACAAACACCAGCAAAAACTTTATCTATCCTGGCTTTCTGGTCAGTTTTCTGAGTGCCTGTCCTCCATCCTTCCCCCTCCTCCTGCCACTATGGATCTATTGCACAGAACAGGCAAGACGCCCCAGCACTTCCTAACCATGGTGTGCTTGCTCCAGTAAGATACAACCAGTCACAGCATAAAAAGGCAGAGAAAGCTCATGCACTACCCCTCCTAAAAGTGTTTCTAGAATCTCTTGGCTGTGTTGTAAAAAATTACCAAAGTAATCAGAACAACCCATGGTACAACAAACAGTCAAAAAACCAAACCAAACCTCTGTGTGCCATCCTCAGCCAGTTTTTCTCCCTGCAGCAAGCTTGCACTACCAACCCAAGAAAGAACTCGCACAGCCATGTCAGAATTGAATTAGGCCGATGCTGCAAGACACATTTTGTGCTCCTAATGTTCCAGGTGAGACAAGATTCCTCTCAGTTTCAATTGCACATAGTATATATGCCTAGTTTTCTGTTGATTTCAGTCATCTTCCTGCTCTGTTGACTTCAGTTTGATACTGAACAAAAGAGAAGATGCCTGAGATACGAGTAGCACAGTAAGACAATGTGCATTTGCCAATGACAGACAGAGAGCATTCTAGATAATAAATAATGATGTGTTCAAAGAAAGTAATAAAAAAATCAGGCATAATAATTCAAGGAAATATTGTTGAAACTAGAAAGAAAAATACTGCATCTACCAATTCAGGTCTCTATCTGTAGTCCCCTTGTCAAGGAATTTCCTCAGCTACCTTGCCAACAGGTTCCAACTGTTTTCTTCTGGATTATTTCTGCTTGTGATCATTTTGTACACAGACTACAAAAAGCAAAGTTAACTCAATACAATGGATAACATACCCCTGTTTCAGGGGAAAGAGATGAACTTCTCCACTTTGAGAGGTTTGCATGTAGACAAAGTTTCTGAATGAAAAAAAAGGAACTGACTACAGCAGGCAAAAAATTACCTTAACATAAACTTCTGATTTTGCTACATCAAACACGCCTTAGCCTCTTCCCAGGATAGATACACAGGTGATTTAGAGACCACTGCTGTGGTTTAATCTAGGATAGACTAAATGAAAAAACTAATTACTACTCAATAATTGAATTCATGTGAAGGAGTTTGAATATTTCTTGCTTCTGTGACAGGAATGATTATTAATGCATAGAACACCACAAAAAAGCTATGTTCTCTGGTTTCCTCCAAAGCCAGTTTGTCATAATCAAAATAGACCAATATTTTTAATCCTGCTTTTATCCTTACCTCAGCCTTTCTTCTTCTTTCTTACGAAGGCTGAAATCTCGCTGAACCACCTGGAGCACATGCTCTGCTTCTTCATCAGTCAAGCCAGAAAGGTCCAGTTTTCTCCCCATTATACACTGGGTCCTGGATATGAACAACTACAAGGAATATCTGAAATCAGAAACAGAAAATGGAATAGAAAAATAAACAGAAGGCACTCATATTTTTCACAAGTGTGTTGAGATCTCAAGCACATCTTCCCAACAAAACATAATTGATACTGTAAGTATCAGAAATGAAAACAATTTACTCTTGTGGGCTGAAAAAGACCTTTTACATTGAGTCCAACCATTACCCAGCACTGTCAAGTCCACCACTAAAACATGTCCCTACGTGCCACATCTGCACATCTTTTAAATACCTCCAGGAATGGCAACTCAACCACATCCCTAGACAGACAGTTCCAATGCTTGACAACCCTTTCAGTGAAGGAATTGCTCATAAAATCCAATCTAAACTTCCCTGGTATAACCTGAAGGGTTAATTTCAGAATTGTTTTTCAGGTTCCATGCACTGAAAGCAATCACCTCTCACATTTAAATAGAAAATACACATTTTTTGGGATATTAAGAGATGTTGAGGACAGACCTCAATGTTGCTCTCAAAAAGGAACATGTTTAACTAAGTCGGGTCAAATCAGGTTTAGATATTTCTTAAGATTTTATGCCATGATTTTATAAAACTGTTTGCAATGCAATCCCTGTGATGGTGTACGAACAGAGAACATACCCTGCTGTAACACTCAAAAATATTTTATACTGCCAACCAAAAAAACAGGAATTATTTTAAAGCACCATTTAAAATAGTAAGCCTGTAAGTTTCAAATGCATTTTCCAGAGTGACTGGAAAGATTTAGATGTCACTATCATCACTATATCATTATTTCCCATATTTGGAGGAGAAAAAGTAGTGGTTAATATTATGTGTGAATTGAAGGTACTAAAAAGTTTGAACTAGAGTTTGGTCCATCAAGTTTCACTAATGAAATTTGTTCTAATTTATTTTCTCATGGCTTTTACTCATTTAATTGAATTCTATTAAATTCAGCTCTCAGCGTTAACTTTTGTCATTTGATTATGCAATTATTTGGAAAATCACAGAAGTGTCCCTCTCCACATTGTATTGTAGTTTCAGAAGCATGAGACAGCTTTTGCATCTCTGTTATGAGCTCTCAGCAATGCATATAATAACCATGAACACACTATAGATCCTACACTATATAGAGGAGGCAACTATTACTGCCTCTTCATGGTGAGTGGCGAGTGAATGAGGCTATGTAAAGCAACTAAGCTGGTTCTGGCCAAAAAAATCCCCACCTCTAAGGAACACTGCTATGGCATACAGTTAAGTTCGCCAAGTACTACAGCAAGTAGAAGCAGGGAGGAAAAAAGATCAGCTTTAATTTCTAAACATAACAATTTCATTTGCTACTCAGATAATGATGTGGCATGTGGTTGGTTGGGTTTTGTTTGGGTTCTTTGTTAGCTTGGTGGGGTTTTTTTTAATACAATATTTACCTTCCTACAATCATCTGATTACCATTCTTCAAACAAGAAAAACACACCCACATGGAAGGAGGGCACTGCTTATTTTTTCTGTTTTGCTTAGGCTATCCATGAAATTTAGAAAACTCTTTGTTCAAGAAAGCAACACCTCACCAAAACCAAGCAGATGGTAATAAAAGCTTAGGTGAAATCAATATGACAAGATTCCTCCAACAAGACACATGCTCACCATACAGAAAAAAAAAAAAAAAGGTCACAATGTTCTGGCTTGACTCTGAATCTACTAAGGAAGATAACAATGAGTATGGCTTGACTCTGAATCTACTAAGGAAGATAACAATGAGTATTTAATAAAGGCTACAAAAATGTACTTCCAAAAACAATTACACTGATTTGTGTAGAAGAAAAGTGCCAAAGAAACAAAGGAGTATATGTAGTCTTCATTAATCACATTTGCAAGGCCAAGAATATATGTTAAAGATTGGCTAGAACACAGCGAGGAAAAACTGGCAAGATAGTTTTTTTTCTCAAAATTTTCACCAGAATATTAAGATTTTCCTCTGTCCTTTCACCTACATTCCTTGTACCAAAACCTCACTGAGTACTGGCAAGCAAAAGAAAAGGTGAAGAAGGGCTTGCTTACATTGCAGCTCAAACACAGAGCATGAAGTGCCATGGGACACATCCGCTTCCCACACAAAGCACTTGAGTGCAAAGGTGCCTCTGACTTTCTAAAAGCATGGAAGGGCTTCACTACAGGAAAGCCACATCCATGGGGAAGTTAGCAGGACTTTTCCAAGTAATTTTTTCACGCACAGACACTGAAGGGGAAAATACAGGATACAATGTAAAAGGAAATAAAACTTTTTTAAGCAACTCCTAAAGCCAGGAGAGACACCTTCATGCCAGGGCTAGAGTCTTCTGAGACACAAGATGATGAAGGTAACCGGAATTTCATCTTTGATCTCCTAGTACCTCAAGCATCGAGTTAACAACTGTAATTAACATTTTCATAAGTTCTCCCTTCAGATCTTCATCAAAATCCTTTTGGAAATGGTGTAAAAATAAATAATATTTTTTCACAGATGCAAACTGGTCTATCAGTAAAGAAAATTATCCCTTTGATTCAGCTGCCACTAATGATTGTGAGCATGTATTACAAGAGGGAAATTCACCCCTAAATTTGGGAGTAAGTGGGCAGCCCCACTACCTCTGATTTTCTGAGGATGGCAAAGACTTAATTTCAAGTATATATGCTTTAAAATCACAAGCACCTTTAACTTTTGATTTTCATGTGGTTTATTCATCTACAGAATTCTCAGCCTGCATTCCAATATTACATTAACCTCTAAGGAACTCCTGTGTTTTTTCCCAGGAAATAATTTTTCATCACATTAATATATCACCTCTGATCTGGGAGTATCACAGCAGTTTATAAATATTTATAAACAATTCTCAAATGTCCTTTTTGTGGTAGATCAGGATTATGCATTTTTGAAATACACAATGGGAAATCCTCTAGAGGAAATGTAACAAGTTACACTTAAAAAAACCCAAACAACTAGACAACAAAATAGCTTCTCAGCCTAAAATAACTTCTGGCTTCAATTAAAATAACTTACATGAGGCTGTTCAAATTGTTGCCTTCATGAGTAACTCTTTGGTAAATATCAAACTGAATACAAAATCTAAGATCTCATGGACTTTACAAGGAATAGTATCATTCCCTAGAAAACTTTTGCTCAACAAATTAAAACACTGCAACAGGAAAGCCTAGGCTTACATGACACAATTGAGTATTGTTTGAGTAATACTCTAATCTTAGCACTTCTTACAGTCTACTTTAAAATCTAAAAAACTTCCACATTGAAAACCTTTCTTGAATCTAACCTTAAGAACAAAACCAAACACCAACAAAAAGAAAAATAAACAAATGAAATGTTTTTCAAGAACTGCACACAATGCTTCTGAATTTTAACATGGACAGGAGCATCAACACAAGAAACAAAGGGAAGTAGTGCGTTTCCTAGTCACCCATATGACAGCTAAGCTGTTCGGACTTGGAGTCTCAGCAGATGATTAGCATTACTGGGAGGGTGGAGGAAAAAAAAAAGTTTTGTGGGCTAAGTGCCAACTAATATCTAAGACAGATTCCCTGCTTGACAAAGAACCACATTATAAAGCTAATTAAGCAAGTGGTCACCCTGAACATTGTACAACACAGATCTCTTAGTTTTATGCTGCAGCAAAGCAATCAGCACTAGTGAGGCTGCATCTAGAATCCTGTGTCCAGTTTGGGCTTCCCCGGAGCAAGAAAGATACTTCAGGCCACAGTCACGGTTAAGGGACTGGAGCATCTTTCACAAGCAGTGATGCTGGGGGTATTGGGACTGCTCACCCTGGAGAAGAGAATATTTAGAGGGATATTTAGAGTGTGTATCTGGAAGAGAGCTCTCCAAATGAGAATACCTTACAATTCTTTCCATTTCTGAGCACATTTTTAATCAAGATTTCACTGGTTTCCACAACACAGTACAAGTTTTTCTTCAAAATGCTGCCTATGTGCATTGATGGAATGTGACAACTGAGGAACCAAGATCACAAACTCCTTCAACCTAGTTGTCTGCAATTGAAATATCTCATACAGAATACCTTCCCCCCTACATGGTCTCAGCTTTAGAATAACTAAACTTTTCACCAGAGTTTTTCTATTCTGTTCTGCTACTCTCCCACTTCTAGATTTTCCAGGTAGGAAATCAAGAAGAAGAAACCTACGAGCAATTAGATCTTTGATTCTGTCACCAACAAGCTCATCTTTCCTTCCTTCAGCAGTCTTTCAGGACCCAAACAATACTACTCAATCTTTCTTGACATTCTTTCCATAATTCTTTTAGTACCACAATAAATTTCTTGTATAATCTTACTGGTGAACATTTTTCACTTTTAAATCATACAACAAGACAGTCACCTCTCTAAGCCAAAGAGGAAGACAAGCACTTTGTCCTCAACACAGTTCCTCCACCACCCCTCGTATTTTAAAAAGTTTTGTTTATGAACTGTCCAAAAGAAGTTGCCACATTGCCCACATGAGGTCATTATGGTAATTTTTTAATGCAAATGTCACAACGTTTAGCATACGACTTACAGAACTTCACACACTTTATTTGACAAATATAAGGTGGCAAAAATAGGGTCTGAATTCTGCTTTGAGTTATGTCAACAAACTTGAACAAAACAGACTTTAGCCAAAACCCAACATTTAAAAAACATCACTGTCTAAAGTAATTTCTACTACAGCTAGCACATCCTTAAGTCTAAAATGAGGCATAATAAATATTGGCCACAAATTTCTTAATCTTTTTTAAGCTTGAAGAATGGGCAGAAGCCACAGAAAAAACACTGGATATTCTTGTCTTTGCACTAGAAATGAACAAATGTCTCAAAGTAAGAAGAGGGAAAATGTACTCACCAGAAATAGAAAGCCACCTCTTTGGTTGAAAAATTAAATACAGCTCACCTGACTTCAACATGGAACTTGTATCTGGTGTATCACATTTTAAATGAGATGTAACTCACACTGTACCCACACTGGTTTTAACTGTGTTTTATTGCACATATTTCCTTGTCTATAACCAAAGCAAAAAAAAAAAAATTATCTTCCTTTCAGCCTTGGACTAATTTTATGTGAGATTTGCAAAAAGAAAGGAAAACAGCTGGCAAGCTTCTGAGCAAAATTACATTTGTAACTCACAGGGGAGGGTAAGGGGTAAAGCAGCAGGTTTAAAAAAAAAAAAAAAACAAAACATTAAGATCATTCAGTTCCTTCTGGGAGAAATGTTCCTTATTAATGCAACTTATCACAATAATTATATGTACATTTGTCTAAAAGAGTGATGGAATATACTATAATGGGTGAAATTGTAAACATTACAGGTTACAAAGGCTAGTACTGCATGGTTTTAAATTTTAATTTATTTGGGAAATAAACATGAGTTTCACACTCTTCTTGCTTCTATAGTTCATGTTATTTTAAGTACCGAATATGAAACAGTAGAACGTCCTGGTGACAGCTGGGATAGAGTTCATTTTCTTCTTAGTAGCTGGTACAGCACTGTGGGGTTAAACCATGACAGAATTAAAAGTCTTACTGAAGTCACATTCAATTCAACAAAGAATGCCAACTCTCATCTAAGGATAGCACTCTCCCAAAGGCAGAACACAGCATATAAAACTGTTTCTAAAAAATAGAAGCTATTTTATTTAAATAGAAAAAAAAAATAGAAAATACACTGTAGGACTTAATTTCTGTCACCTACCGCTGATGGTTCAAAAAACTAATATTAAAAAGAGAATCTGAATAACAGCAGATGACTATTATATATTTATGTATCAGGCCTACAACTGATCCATAAGTATAAATCCCATTGGAAATTCAAAATGTGATACAAAAACTAAATTGATTGACCAGAATAATCTTCTCTGGCAAAACTGAGCTAGAGGAAAGTCTTATCCAAAATTTGTCCCCACAGCTGCTAAAGATCATAGGTTATCTGGCATATACTGATAGCACATATTTCACAGCAACTGGATTTCTTGTTAGTGTATATTGTCATTTTACTTCAGTCTCCTCTTCCATTGTTTATGCTGAATTTAGGCAAATTATGCTCAGTTCTATTTTCGCTATTTAGTAGCAACTGTCTTATGGAAGAATGTGTAGTCAAGATGATGGGTCTGACAGTATTCTGACTGTGTGAGACTGACTATCACTCTTCCAGAAATGAAGAAGACAGCTTGGTGAAAAAGACAAAACTGGAGCAGTAATGTGCTGACACATAATTTCATCTTGGATGATTTGCCTCTTCTCCACGTGCCTTCAATCTAAAGCATGAAGTTCAGCTCATTACTGTAACGGACTGTCAACCAACTCTGGAGTGAATCATCACAGGCCAGCAAGAAAGCCAGCATGTGCACTTAGGGAATGCAACTGATCCCAGACAGTCCAACACAATCAGAAATTTGCACATCTGTAAGCACAAGACTGTAAGGGCTTCCCTTCGAATGCCTAACCTGCGAAGGGGGGTTCAGACCTTAACGCTATGTACCCAGACTCCCTGCACAGAGAGAGCTGCAGCCACTGAACTGAGTTATGCCCCTTCTTCCAACTTTGCATCAAAACACAAAGCAGCACACCTGGAAAATCAGGCTTCACACTGTACTTTCTAAGATTGAGCCAGTATGAAGAGAATACTAAACAAAAAGCTCATTTGTACTCCTACCTCTCCCCTCAGCATTATCTCAAGAGTGAGGACTGCAAAAATACATTCACCCACCTCTGCTGCATTACATGGGCCACAACTTTCTCCTGAGACACCTGTAGTCCCAGCCTTTCACAATCAATGGCCCTCAAATGAGCCATATGTATTGAACAGAGATGAAAGAAATGGTGAATACTTGGTTCCTTCAAAGAATTGCTGAGTTTCTACCTCATTTTAAGAGGCAGGAAGAGAAGTGAGCACTCACTTTACCAGTGCAAATATATGAAATACCAGTCTAGTACTTGCACCCAGAAGAACTCAGGTTCAATGCCACATTAAGCCTGGGAAGGCTCAATTATTTATCTCCCTTCTTGTGGAGGAATGTATGAGAGAATATAAGCAAGGATATTATTTAACTTATCCATCAGTGACTTGGATGATGGGGCAGATGACTCCTCAGAAGTTCACAGATAACACAAACCTGGGAGAAGTGACCAGTATCCCAGGATGCTGTACAGCCCTTGAGAAGGACCTCAACATTTTGGAGAGATGGGCAGAGCAGATTTGTCCGAAATCCAGCAAAGGCAAATGCAGGGTTCTGCACCTGGGTAGGAATAACCTCATGTACCAGCACAGGCTGGGGGCCAAACTGCTGGGAAGTAGCTCCATGGAGGACCTTGGGGTCCTTGTGGACAACAAGCTGTCCATGAACCAGGAGAGTGTCCTTGTGGCCCGGAAGGCCAATGGTGTCCTGAAGTGCATTAGGAAGAGTGCAGCCAGCAGGCCAAAGGAGGTGATCCTGCCCCTCTACTCAGGCCTGGTGAGGCCACATCTGCAGTGCTGTGTCCAGTTCTGGGCTCCTGGGTCCAAGAGAGACATGGAGCTCATGAAGTGGGTCCAGTGCAGGGTTACACCAAAGGGACTGAAGCATTTCTGCTATGAGGAAAGGCTGAGGGAGCTGGGCCTGTTCAGCCTCAAGAGATGGGTGAGAGGAGCCCTCATCAATGTCTCTAAGTATCCGAAGGGAGGGTGCCAAGAGGATGTTTCCAGGGTCTTCTTGGCAGTGCCAAGCAATAACACAAGGGGCAACAGGCAGAAACTGATGCACAGGAAGTTCCACCTGAACACGAGGAAGAGCTTTTCCAAGCAGGTGACCACACACTAGAACAGGTTGCCCAGAGAGGTTGTGGTGTCTCCCTTATCAGAAACAACCTGGATGCAATCCTGTGCCATGTGCTCTAGGATATCCCAGCTTGAGCAGGGAGGTTGGACCAGACAGTCCCTTCTAAACTGACCCATTCTGTGATACTACTGTGCAGATCCCTACTTCAGATGCCAGCATCCCGGTTTTTGTATGATCTGAAGCAACTCAATGATACAGCAGTCCCACTACCATACAAGCTGTGGAGCAGCAAGTGACAAGTATGTGTTTCAAAGTTAAATGCCTTCCCCAGCACCACAGCAGTAACTGTGTGTTAGAACAACTAGAGAGGAGCCTCCTACAGATAACATTCAACAAACTAACCAAGAAAACAGGTCCACTAAGATAACTTTTACAACTTCAAGATGCCGAAGTATCACTATTGAGTTAAAAGATAATAATCTTTCTCATCTGAGTTATTAACATCTTTAATGTGGAAAAAAACACTGCGAGAAAAGGTGAAGCTTTTGTAAAAACTCAAACAGCTCTGGAAGCACTACACGTTTTGCATCTGCATTTAATTCTGCATTTCAATAATACAGGCAAAAGAGTTATCATAAATTAAGAAACTCATCAAAACTTAAGGCATATTGTGATTAATCCATGCAAACTACAAAAGTAAACAAATAAAGTGTGGATTGCTAAAGTGTGACTGCTACCAAAACATCCATAATATAAAATCCAACCAATATGCAAACATACCACAGGCATACTTAAAATATCCTACACAGTAAAATGGATATTTTTCCCACAACATCTGTTGCACTAATTGATATCCCTCATCCCTCTTGTGAAATACCATCCATGAACATATCATTAAGATTTATCCAAGAACTAAACTTTCACTGAGAGAATCTTCCTGCAGGACTAGAAGAGGGACAAAAGTTCTATTTTTAGAAGTAAGAAAATGCTTCCAACAGCAGTTGCCACAATGAGACAGTATTCTCTAGTGCTGCCAGATGTGAAAACGAATTTAATACATTAAATTACTGTTAATTCAAACCACTGACAGGAAATCCCACTGCAAATTACTGAATTTTACAGATTAGCAAGTAAATGAACAAAATAAAAAGCCAAAATAAGTTCCTAAGTCTGTGCCTTCCACATCCACTGTGACACACGATGCAAAATGCTTCTAACCCTGATTTATCCCTGAAGATGCAAGGATCATAAGAGATACAATGAAGTGGCACATATAAAGCCTTATGTCCCATTTCACTGAGACTTTGTGATGAACTGTAGCTGGCTCACATACAACTTATGCCCTGTGCACTGAAAAAAGGATTTCAGTAGCAGGTTGTCTTTGGTTTGTTTAGATAACCATTTGTCAAGTGGCAGAAAACAAGAGTAAAATAGAGCCAGAGCTGGAGAAAGCCTCTGAAAACCAAAGGAGCTGGGTTAATCTGTCACGTGGAGGAGTTAATGGATCTGTTTGTTGACACTGGGACCAACTCCATGCTCTGTTCAATAGAGGCTCTGCTTTGGACCAGAGTTTGGCTGATTTTTTTTTTTTTTTTTTATATTGACACTGCACAGGATGGTGATAACCTGAAACTAGACCAATAAACACAAATCTGAAGTTCTGTATAAATAAAGAATTTTTATATTCAAGCATAAGACATGATCAGTCACTTTATGGAGTTCCAAGGCCAACTTCAGTGTCAGGTTTTGATTGCTGCTGCACTGATACTTGGATCCAAACCGAAGCAGTGTCTCCTCTAGTTTAAACTACAGAACCAGTTCATCCTCTTACAGGTTCAGGGAATCATCTAGCTAGCACAGACACCTTTTAAAGTCCCACATAATTTGCTATTTGAACAGCATAACCAAGCCATCATCTTTAGGAACTAACTAGGGCTCCTCACTTAATCATGTGTGGAACCTAAGTCCATGGTATTTCCAATGATTTGCCTCTTTTTCACCTGTAATACTACCTTGGAGCAGGAATATGAAACCTCATCATTAAACATTAGAAAAGAAGTGTGGAAGATGGGATAACCAGGCTTATCCTTCTCTAGAGGTGAACTGCTTTCTTCTCATTTGGGACTCAACCCATGGTTTTTGTGCTTGCAGCAATCAACACCTGGTCAATTTTTGTCACTGACTTTTAGATCAAGACAAGCTGAGATAGTGAAAAACAACATCATCTTTTTGAATCCTCCCTAAAGCTCTTTCAACTGTTTTTGAAACCTGATGGTGCTCCAATTCATGCACTATGATTTAACTTAAATCCAAGTCACAGTCTGTCAAACGAATATCAAAGCACTTATGACAGCTAGATGCAAGCACTGAAAGAACTTCCAGAAAGGTATACCAAGCACTCCTGGGGATGATCTCTGAGAGGCAAAAGGACCAGTTCTCGTAAATGGAAAAGAAAGGAATCAATTTCTTGCAAGATTAACAATGGTTAGAAAAATAGGTACATCTCTGAAATTTGAGGTAATTCAGGTCAGTGCTATTTGCATCTCTGTCAATGGCACTTGAATCATACACTGCACATCCACGCTGTAGCAATTAATCATAATGGCACAAACCAGCACTTTTCTCTTTAGATTACCCTAGGACACACAAGCCTGTTCATATAGCTCAAAAGTGGCAGAAGAAAACCCCATTAAAAACATCTTCCATCCCTCAAGTAATGCCTAATAAGCAAAGAAGCTCTTGTATTAGTTTCAGAAGAGATAAAACTCATCACAAGAGCAAAACAGGAAGTTTATTCCACAAGTTATAAACATATTTTGCTTTCTTTGCTTTAGAGAAAGAAAACAGCAGATTATGTACTGCCTTCCTCCAAGAGCAGAAAGTTGGTTTACAACAGCAGAACCACCTTTATTCTGCATGGAGACGGGTGGAGGGTGCTGGGAAAGGGATTGTTTTGTTATTAAAAAAATCTCAAAGATTTCAGGCTGTTGCCTGGCTTCAAGACTCATTAAAGACAGTGGGAATGCCATGAACTTGAACAGCCTTTGAATGAGACTTTATGCTTCAGATTGCTATCACAAGGTACTACATTTCACTTTCTACAGAACATTGCCTTAGCATCCTTTAAACAGGTTTAACCCAAAAACTGTCGCTGCCCCATTTATACTTCTCCATCACTAAGCAGCACATTTTGCAAGGAAGAGTCCAGAAGGAGCTTCTTGAAAGTGCTCCACAGCACAACTTTAACTTGGGTGTTCAGCAAGAGGACAGGCTGGAGTTGCCTTCCTGCTTCCAGTCAATGCCAGCAAAACTCAAGAAAACTACTTAACTGATTACCATGAGCCAATGGAGACAATGCCATCGAAAGTGTCTCATCAAGATTAATCTCCACAGTAGTCAGCTCCACCCCAAGAGGTGATGTTTTGTTTGGAGGTTTGCCTTGAAGAATGCGTATATCATTTCCTGTGGTAATGCCTTCTATCTTAAAACAACCAGTAGATAGTAATAACTCCAATAATCTGACACCAAACACCAATTTTTCCTTTTATGATCATCAATGGATCAAAAGGTAAGTGAAGCATAAAGGTAATATAAAAGTAACAAGAGATTTTGTTTCTTTTACTCAGTTCAGGGGCTAATTAGCCAGTAAAAGCTTGCTAGATGAGGTGGTTTCCTAGCATAACATTCTTTAAAAACTAAAAAAAGGAAAAAAAAATATATATATTGCTGTGCTGTTGAAATTTAATGCATATTTGTGGGGTCTGACAAGCCCCTGCCCTGGCAGGAAGGCCTGGAGATAAGGAGGTCACACAATCCCCCTGCAGGCCCCTCTTTGGGAAAGAGAGAATCTTTTGGTTACAGTGAGAGAAGACAAACCCATGATCCTCTAGGAAACTGTATGTAAAATACCCTAATACCCACTGGTCTCTCACCCTTTCACACCCCCCTCTGTACCCCCATAGAAGAGACCCCTCTGCCCCGAGTTGGGGGAGGATCCATCTCTGGTCACCCCTTCGCGGAAGATGGAAGAATAAAGCGACTTCTGCGGAACCACCAGCAGGACCTCTCCTCTCTCTATCCGGGCCTGGCCATGGGGGTTTGCCTTGCACAGCAGAGCTGAAATCACTCCCTGAATCACTAAGAGCTGATGGCTGCTGAGCCAGGCACCTCTGCAGGCAGCCCCGGCCAAGGGCTGAGAGAAGCCACGACCCCCTGGGAGACGGTTCCTCACAGCATCACCTCTCCAGGTCTGCTACGGCTTCTTGGGTCTGAGACATATTGGCCTGAAAATTTATTGTGTTCCTATTCCCTGAATAGTAACCATAAGATCTAAAAATCTGTCATTACTGCAATAATGCTGATATCAGCTTTTGACCAGTCAAGCCACTGCAGTCTTTATACCTTCTTCATCTACAATAAAGCTGCTAAGGGGGCTCATTAAACTGCTTTCCGCTACAGTGTGCTTTATTTATTTTTGGACACAGAATGTCAAGCGTAATGCTTGTTTACTGAAAATGAAGTTTTAAAAAAATACAGCATGACATTTTTCTACAAGATTCTTAAAAAAAAAAAAAAAAGAATAGCATGTTTTAACTGAAAGTTAAATAGCAAGCACATTGTAATCACTAGTCTACCATATGAACAATGGAAATTACCAGTGTATCAGACACATATAGGAGGTTTTTCTGTACATTCACAAAATTTTGGATATAGGCATCTTTGACCAATCTCATAAAGAGATGCGCAAAACTAGACCACCGTTTGAAGTCTTATCAAATTACATTGTATTCAGCCCTTCTGTAAAATTCCCTGATTATATCATAAAGGTAAAGTCTCTTTGGTAAATTGAGGAATAGCATGGTGTGCTTCACACCAAAAAGTCATATTCCTCATCCCTTAAGCCCTAAATGTTTGTTCTGAAAGTAAGCTGCTATAAATCTCTGCATGTAAGAAACTTGGTTTATTCTCTGGCTGTCAGTGGTTCACAGGTAAGCCAGAAGCCTTTATTATCCCTAAGAATCTTTCTAAAAAAATAATCTACCTGCATCCAAAAGGAAGGTGAATAAAGCATTCCACAGGAAGGCAGCATTAATCCGCTCAAACAATTCAATAGGTTTTCTCAATGAGAAAAGCTGTTCCTATGCTTTTCATGGAATTATATTCAACTAGTTTCTTTCAACTTGTCCAGCTTTCCAAGGGCAAGTTAAGGTGGTTTACACTGCCAAACCGCAGCTTCCAGTCTTATAACAATAGGGCATGTTAATGTTGGCAGCAATACAAAGTAGCTGCATTTTCATACAGATGTACTGTTTATGAACAACAGTGCACTTGGTACGTACAGCCTTTCTTCATCATCACTCATGCATACTTTGGGGATTTTTTTTTTTTCTTTATTTAAATACAAGCCCTTCAAGTGTTCTGTTTACTGCAAGTATGAAGTGAGAAAGGTGAATTCCTACTGTGTTCATACACTTGGGTACACTCTACTTAATGCACTCAGATGTATTCATCACGTTAGCGTGGAAGCAAGAAACCAACTCAGGAAAATAACTGAAAGTTTTAACTTAGTTTTCTAGATCCAGACATCCCTGGTTCAGATGAAGACAAAAAAGCATTACACTGACTGAAAGGACAATACTGTGTCATTTGCATAGGCAGCAGGTCCAAGAGGCAAATCCTGTCACAGGGTGTAGTGCTCTAAGTATGTTTCTCCCCCGTGAGGGTTACCGGGGTGGAATTGACTTGTGTGTATTCTTGCCACTGGCAATTAATGTACCAAAGGTATTGAAAATTGTACTCCCCTGTTTCTAACTGCATTGTACTACGTTACCTGGCAAACTCCCCAGGAAGGCTACAGAACCACCAAGTACATTTTTAGATGCTTGGGCATAAGGCATCAGCAAATATGCTCTGATACAATCTGATACCTGAGTAATGATGGGTAAGGCAGTAGCCTGAGGGACTACGTACAAGATGCAGCATCTTCTGCTTTTTGCACAGCTCTGTTCACTTTCTAAAGGTAGAATTAAGCAGCATACACTACTGTTTGACATTTAACAGCAAAGCCTTAATGGTCTCAATGCAGTTCACGGAGAACAGCTATCACCATAAATAAGCAACTATCAAATCCTGTCCAGTTTGACGACAGGTCTGTCAAAATCAGAAAGATGTCTGGTAATGTGAGAACTAGACTAACTATCCCTCCATTCTCTCTCTCTAGCCTTCCAGAAAAGGTTATGACAGGAAGGAATAAAAACCTTTATTGCTAAAATCTTTGCTGTGCCTATTCAGAAAAACTCCTGGCTCCATAACAAGGCAGCTACCCACATTTTCGGAAATGTAGGAAATAGTAACATGGTAGGTATAAGGCAAAAGGCATAGTATGTCAAAACAGATTGCTAGTTACAGTTAATGTCCATGCAAACATGCTTGAGGAGGGATGCATGCACACTATAAGGCATTTTGCAATCTAATTCGGTTACGCTTGCCTGAAACATAGCACAAATCCCAGCACAACACAGGCTCCTACTTAATTAGATTCCCTAAGAAAAGTCAGTCTGAGCCATATGGTATTTTCCTCAGCAGTTACGATAAACTGACCTTGATACTCGGAAAACGCACGCTGCTTCTTTCTGTCTATGGCATAAATTACAAGCACATCGTGGCGGGATGCTCCCATGAAACGGGAACAGCGGCAGCGCCACGCTGAAACCCTCCCCGAGCTCCCGGGGAAGTTGATCAAGAGTAAAGCGCTCCAATGATAATGACGATGATGATGCACTGCAGTGACAGCGCTCGAACAGCCACGCTGTCAGCAAAACACCACGAAGCTGCTCAGACATCTGTCCGGTAATTAAAGGAGAGCCTAATGCCGCGCTGCCGCGGAGGAGCG
>JACBWW010000012.1:16930255-17064714 GCA_020086605.1 Lanius collurio | reverse complement strand
CCGGCCGGCCCCGCGCTGCAGCGGCGGGGGAGCCCCCAGCCCAGCCCCGGCCCGCGGGGCCGTACTCACCCCCGGCCAAGTGCGAGGGCTGCACCACAATGGCAGGCGGGCGGGAAGTGCCCCGCGCTCGGGGCACGGGCAGAGCCACTGCCGGCGGCTGCGCCCCGTCGCTCATGCACGGAGGGGTCCGCGGCCGCCCCGCGCCGGCCCCCGGCCACAACCTGCGCGGAGCCGCCGGGCACAGGTGCCCCCGTCCCGCTCCGCACTGGCCGGCACAAGGCGAGAGCCGCGGTCTTCTCCTCCTCCTCCTGCTGCTGCTGCTGCTTCTGCCGCCGCCGCTGTCGCTGTCGTCCCCGCCGCCTTCAGCCCTCCCCACCCCGCCGGACGCGCCACCGAGTGCTGCTGCGGTGCCGGCGGCGGCAGCTCCCGCCGCGCACCGGTACCTGCCCAGGCGCTGCCGCCAATCGCCGGGAAGGGGACGGGCAGGGGGCGGGGGCGGTGCGCCCGGCAGGGGCGGGAGTTGCGCGCACCTCCGCGTCCTCCGCGCCCCGGTGCGCATCCATCCCTAAAACTGCGCCCCCGACAGGCAACGAGCGGGCTCCCGCCGCCCCGGCGGATGCCCCGGGGCCGCCCGCCGCTGGCACGCCAGCTGGTCGGGGGAACACCTGCGGCCCGTCCGCCACTTACGCCCCAGCTGGCCAGGCGAGGCAGGGAGAGGCACAGGTGCTGTCCGGCGGTGCCAGTCTGGGCCCTGCCGTGGTGCGGGCCGCCCGTGGAGGCTGTCTAGCAAAGGAAAAGAGAGGCCGGTTCTTGGGAACGGGCGAGAATTCCAGCCATATGGATGCGGCGCACCGGGCAGTCATAAGGAAGGTGCGGCCTGGTCAGTGGTTTGGCTCATCAGTGAGTCACCGCTGTAACGTGGAAGAGCTTTTTTATGTCCTGAATCACTGCAGATTGTATTGTATCAGGCTAATTACTTTTCTCCTGGTATTATTTGTCGCTCCCGTTTTGGTTTTTTTTTTTCTTTTTCCATGCTTGCTTAACTTCATTTTAAGATAGCTGCAGCTGTTCACTGCAAGGTATGGGTTTATTTGATCTCAGCTGAAGTGCTCTGTCAAGACAGATGAATTCAATAAATCTTGGCAGGTTTTCAAAGAAAATATTTTCTAGAAGAGTATTTTTGTTTACATTAATTTCACGGTGTTACAAATAAACTGGTTTAGCAAACGTTTACTTCTATACTTCTAGCACTTGCCTGTGTTAGTAAAATGGGTGCCACTCTGTGAAGCAGACATCACATTCATTTTAAATGTGTATGCAAAAAGCAAACAAACAAAAACAACTTTAGGAAGTACGCTGCATCAAACATTATTTTGTATTTCCCAAACACATCTATAGGGAAATACATGTTTCAATGTTTCCCAAACAGAAGAAACTTGTTCCTTCTTTAAATGAAAACAAGAAAAAGAACCAGTTATTTTCAGCAGTAACATTTTTTCAAGAGCAACATGACATGGCAACAAATCAGGGATTGACTTAAACAATAGGTCACTTAGTGCCTGTGTTAGAAGAGTAATCAATAACACAGTGAGCACTTTTAATAATTGAAAAAACATTTGGATCTCAAATCTTACACTTTCAGCTGAAACCCTGGAAGAATGTTTTAAAGTCAACCACCAACACAAATAATTCTATAGCGCTTATAATTATACAACCATGAGGTCAAACAGATAAAACTGAGATCCTGCTCCTCACACTCAAGCTGCTAAGCTAATATTGAGTTCAAGAGTAATGTCATGCCCTTGCCTCAACATTGTGCAATTAGGTACATGGGGAGTTTTTTCCTTTCTAGGTAATATTTCACATTCTACTCCACTGGAGGTAAAGCGTTGGACTTGAGGCTCTTTCATTCCAGTAAAGTAATCAATATGTTTTTACATATTTACATGTAAATCAGTATATTTTTACATGTTTACATTTACATGTTTGTACTGCAACAATACTCTACAGAGAAGGTATTAATCTATTGCACAGCTAAGCCAGCCATTAACAACTGAGAGAATGCAACTAAAAGAGGGGAAAAGGAACAATGCATAAGTGAAGAAATACTGTAATCATCTTGTGGATTCTGTGCTGGACTTCTCTATTTGACTGTATCTCCACCCTACTTGTTGGATGCCCTGTTTGTCCTCATCTACAGGTTTTGGTGTCTCATTTGGAAAGAAATCAACTTCTCTTTATGTCTGTAGCTTTTTGATGGATGCTATTCACAGTAAAAAATCAAAACAAAACAAGAACTTCAAACCTGCATAAAATTTTCTCACCCCTATAGGCCAGATCATAACGGATAGATGGAGAAACTGAGATATGCCAGGCTTTCCCTGGAATCACATGAAAGATAGCCATTGACTAATTAAAATAAGTCTCTGAATAAGCATGCAGAATAAATGGAAGTCTAAGGAAGATAAAGTATCCAGCCAAAGACAAGTCCCAAGTGGTGGCATGGGAATTTTTACCCCACAAGCAACACATGCCCAAGCACCTTCCCACCCAGTGCCTGGCAGTTGCAGAGAGGAGCAGGGCACTGAGAGGAGCAAGGAATACTGGCAAGAGTAAGTGGTCACCAGGGAAAGAGGACTGGCCTGCCTGCTTGTCTCACTTCTTATAGCTCTGAAATTTCCAGTTCTCCTTATGTTCACAATGGTTAGGCTGCGCTACGACCGTGCAATCTTTCAGTGATAATAACCTCAGTGTGGAGAGAAGCAAAAAAGAAGTCAGACCCGGGGAACACATCTGTAGAAACATCAGCCATGTTGCCATATGGTGCTGATTATCAGCAGCATGGGAAAATTCTTGTAAAAAAATGGGAGGCAGATCTGGTAATAATGGGGTGCAGGACAAGAAAATAATGTGTTTTCTTGGTGCTAAGTTTCTCTTGTCACAATACAGTCTTTTTCCATAAAGAAAAAAAGCCTCCAAATGTAGACTGAAATAAGGAGGCTCGTATTGCTTGGAATGCTCAGCACTAAATCCAGTGATGCCATAGTGTGTGGCTACAAGGCTGCAGTGGCCAACAGGTGACTCTTCAGGCTGTCTCCAAGCTATGCTGTGTAACCAGCTGGCTGCACTGGTCTAAGGAGGTCAGGACAGGCTGATGCCAGGACCTGTGGGACCCTGCCTTAGCCTGACAGCAAGAGTTCTGGGCAGGAGGTCCCACTCCACAAAGAACTTCCCGCTGCCCTCAGCATCCATGGAATGGGGATCCTAGCCATAGGATAATTTTCGGAGTTCATATGAACAGGAGTTCTGGCCAGTTTTTGTACAGCAGATGGTTGTTGCAAAATCTTCAAATAAATTGGTTTTTGAGAAAATAAGGTTTGTGGTGGTTTGGTATTACTTCAGAGGATTCACAGGGGGATGCAGAAATATGATGTTAGCCAGTGCACACAATCATGATGGATTATTCATTGACAATCACAGACCACTCCAGGAGGACTTTGAAGTTTGCTTTCTGAGTGTCACAACCTTCTCAATTAAAGTAGGGTTTTAGTAAGGAAATTGGAGATGCAAATGTGGACAGTACCTGCTGAAAAGCCACCAGCTGCTGTGTTAGCCACAGGGACCAATTATGAATTTATTCCAGCCTACTGGTATCTCAGGACAGCAAATGAAGACAGTAATAAGTAATTAAGTCTCTCTTGCATTCAGTTGATCTCTTAAGACCTCAGAGTATTTTCACAAAATGTAGTTAACAATTCTTTGATGGTAATAACTTGGAAGTCATTGTAACCTTTTATCTTAGGGTCTTAAAAAACTTCATAAGCATAAATAATTTTACAAAATGCCTATGCAAAACATGGAGTATTTTGATAAATAAGTTAAAATAGTTATGTTATTCATAAGCCATAGGAAAATGAGTAAGAAGAGAAAGAACTGAAAAGAATGGACACATTTTTAACATAATTTAGTATGTAGGGCATAAAATTTGCTTTTACAGTTTGCCACAACTTTTCTTTGGAGATTTCAACAGCCATGCTCCCTGCCCCACAAGCCTCACAGTCTATGGAGGAGATCTGACAAATGCTGAGAGTGAAAAGAGGAAAAGGAAAGCTGAGAGAAGAGAAAATTAAGGTTACATACCTACACTAGTAAAAGAGACAGCTTGAGGAAGTTTTGGTATTTAACTATCAGCAGCAGAACTTCTGCGAGCTAACACTTTGAAAAGACACAAACTTACCAAACTCTCACAACCGGAATGAAAACAGTTGCAGACAAACTGTAACTAATGCAGAAAAAACCAATTTATGATCAGTGTGGGGAGAGAAAGGAGAAGCTTTTTTTGTTGTTGTGGTGGTTGTGGTTTTGTGGTCAGTGAAAAGGCAACAATAGGAATATGAATTAGTAAGAGAGATGGTAGAGAAAAAACATATGATACATAATTAGTAAGGGAAATTCTTTCCACGATTACTAGAAAGAATGGGAATAATCAGAAGGGGAGTAACCTGCATGAGAGAACCCGATGCTGCTGTATTTCTGTTACTGCAGATTTTCTCATTCATTCAGGGTGTGTAAGTGTAGGCTTGAAGGTGTCTGCAGAAGAAGCTGCATGGAAAGAAATGAAGACTCAGTGCTCTTCCCTTATGACTGCCACCAAACATGTATGGGGGAGGGCAAGATTAAGGTCCTACATTTCCACAACTAAAAAGAAAATTCTTAAAAAGGTGTGGTGACTTCAATTTCCCCAAAGAATGGACTTTGTTTTGTGACAGTGGCTAAAACACATGGAACAAGTGTCCTTCATCCTCAGGGGGTGGTTTTTTGTTTGTTTAGTTTTTATATCAGTCTTTTTCTCCACTTAGCCCCACCTTTCATGCAATAATTCCTTCTCAGTCACCAATCTGAGGACAAGCATCAGCAGGAGGGATATGTCCACCGGAGTTTTTCTACTGAGCTGCATTTGTGTCCCATGCAAAGTGGCACTGAGGATGTGGCAGCATCTTTAGTATGGCTCAGCTCCACTCTCTTCTTCACAAACTGAAAAACTGAGAAAAAGCTCTGTGAGGTCCAGGGAAGGAATAAGAAAAACTATGCAAGTCTCCAACTAGACAGGAAAATGCTCATATTAAGGCAGATTTGACTTCACAGATTCAAGCACTGAACAAACGAGCAAGTGTTGATTTAGCTCTTGATCTCTTGTTTTTAGTGGTATTTTCTTTCAGCTTCATTTCATTTCTTTGTACCAGAATCAACAGATGGCTGTGAAATTCTGGGTTTAAAACAAACCCATCTAAAACTATTATGCCTGCAGCTCTCTTTTGGGTTCATTGCTTCAATGCTCTAGCACCATCAGTAATTTTTTACTTTACTTAACACCTCTGATACCTAGAGCCAGACTACAAGAATACACTCTAGAAGGTTGTTTTTCATAAAAAGACCTATTATTCAAATAAATCGATGCTTTCCATTATTTGAAATTATTAAAATCTAACTTGTCATCAACCCAACTGCCTTGGGCTAAAGCTGATAAATGAAGGTGAGTGTTAAATGCTTTTCTGTGCCTTAATATAACTCTATACAGAAGAACTATCCTCAGATGTATAGAGTATACATTATATAATTCTATGCTTATATTTTACAAACAAAATCACAGCAATAATGTAACAAATCCTCATGAACAGAGTCTTTAAAATCCTAGGCAGTACAAAACCAGTGAGTTCCTTAAGGAGGATTAGTCAAAATTAAAATACTTTATATTAACTTCTTATATTTTAGTACATCCTGAATAAAGTAGTTTTCAGAAATTCTTTTTTTTTTTTTTTTTTTTTTGAAAGAAACTCTAATCCTAACAGCAATTTCCGGATGGAAATGAGGTCAACAACACCAGATCAGCAAAATTTTCCAACCAATCATTTGGGGATATAGGATTTAAGCACTTCCAAATCAAAGAGAAAATTCATCTTTTCAAAGAGAAAAAGTTTACTCACTTTTTTCCCCTTCCCATTAGACCATCGGATGGAAATCGGAACAATTTTGTGCACAGTTGTAAAACTTTTATGCAGCCATCTTACATTGAAGTCCCTTCTTTTGTGGTAGTCATCTGTTCAGAATGATTAGCACGTGGCTGAGATAAAAATGGATATTGTGAACAGCAAAAATGCCTGGTGACATGGAAGTGAGCTCTTTGCAAATGACACAGGCTAGTTCATAAGTGTTTCTGAGCCATTAGTTAGATACACTGACAGGTAAGGTGTACCCAGGAGCAGTAGTAACAGATATTCTGAGAATCTTTTCTCCATGACACATCTAGCAGAGACAGACATTAAAATAAAAATTACCAAGAGGAAGCTATTTCCATGATGACTCTTTCAGAAAGGTGGTTTCTCTGTTCCCATGCCCAAAGCTTAGAGGCAAATCAGCAACAGTCAAAGCAATTAAAAAAGTTGCCTGCTAGCACAACATTTCAGAAAAGGACTGAGTCAAAGTATTGTGAAAGTAGATGTGTTGGATGCAGGCACATTTAATCATGTTACTGTTTGACATATTCTTGCACAACCTCTCACATGCCTTGATTATGTTCAGTACCCCTTGAGCTTGTTCTGTACAAGCACACAGAAAATACATTGTGCTTGTTTCAAAGAGCTTATCCTGTGAATGCTTTAATTCCTCTCCCTGGATTTTCTATAATCAGTTTGTTCCTTGGAGTTTTCTCACATACAAAGTAAAATTCTTCTTATTTAATTTACCCCCAAAAGAGCATGGGATGTACTGGAGAAGGATTATATCTGTCACAAGCTGAAGAAATAACTGTGTGGTTTTATTCAAATCAAATTCTCCAGGGATTGTCCCAAATACACACAAGTTTCTTTTTTCTATATGTGCCTTGGGACCTCAGATAAGCCATTTTACTTTTCCATGTTGTTTTAAAGGTATTGTGTCTGACAGGACTGTGTCACTTCACCTTGCATTGTCCTTGCAGAGGGCTGCAGGCACTGCATGGATGCACTCCTCTTCTGTAAGACCAGCATCAGCCCTGCAAGGCTTATTTCTTAACTCCTTCCACTCTGCCCAAACTAACAACACCTAGACTTCAGGAATTTCTTGTTTTTATAATCCCGATGAGAACTACCTTTCCAGTTTGCAAATTGGCATACACCAGTCCTCCAGCAGACCCAGGCCCATATAACATACATCCCCTTTCCCTGCTCAGCTCTGAAACTCTCAGCTCTCAGACCAATAGGGTGTGTCACCCCAGACAAATATTTATACACCAAGCTTCATTTCCTTATGCAAGTTCCTGGTGAATGTATAAAAATACAATCACTTGAATTTTAAAACGTAGAATACCCATATCTATTAATTAAGTATTTAAGGGGAGAGACCAGTCTCTAATTGTACAGCTCAAACTGTTCATTTTCCTATGAGTACCAATTATTATGGTTCTCCTCAGTGGCATGTCTGCTGTAGGCCATGGGATAATGAAGACAGATGAGTAAATAGTACATATAAGATATCTGTGAATCATTAATGAAGTCATTAAAACAATTATAGATAATTTTTACTGAAATAGGATCTGGCACAGAGAATAGTAAGTTTTATTGTGCCCAGGCCATCTGTAATACCAGGAACAGAAAGCTCTGCAGCCAAGTCTTAGTCCAACAACCTTTTTGATTAAAAAACCCTTTAACATTCTCTTTGAAAATCCTTAGGTTTCTTGTGGTCATTCTTATGAGGAGCTATTCTGATGCACTGGATCTTTGCTGACTAGCATCTCTGTGTCAGGAAAGATGCCTATGGCCCTCACAGCAGGACTTGGGAAGGCTAGCAGGATGGTTGCCCAGGTGGACAAGCATTAGACCCTAACTGAAATATAAAGTTGCAGACCAGTGTTTATTTTCTTTAAATACACCTAGGCAGTGCATGGCCATCAACAGTCTTCCCGGGCAGGTGAGTTTTCCATGTGTTGGTTTGTCAGTAACAGTGTGCTGCTCACGTGCTACCATGTTCCCTGTAACAAGCTGGCACTGTTTGGATCCTCCCTGTACACAAACCCATTTAGAACAAACCTCCATCAATGTGCAATTAAACTTTTACAGCCATCACTGCTTGATGACTTGGTTTCTGGAACAGCAGATGGCCCATAGCTCTTACTAGAGATTTCAGCCCATTCTATTTCAAGTGCTCCTGGTTCTGTAGCTGTGTCTCCTTGTGCCTGAACAGCAAAGCTGGAGTGGTCCTCAGGTGGCATCCAAAATGCAGCCTCACTCCTATTACCACACCTGTGACAGAAAAGTGAGAAATTTGCTCTCCTTTAATGAAACTACTTTTGGTAAAGGTCATTAATTTTTCCTTTTCTCTGAAATGCTCTGGAATGTAATCCTTGAAAAAACAAACCTGCTACAATTATGTACTGCTGTGGAAGAAGAGACAATAAGGTTTCCACAGCAACTATTAGTAGTGACCCAGCATACACCCTGAGCATTATGTGACTTCATTACTTCCAAACCATTCGATGGTCTATATTAAATGCCATTAATGGGGATAGAGTCAGTTACACTTTTAATATCCTGTTGATGCACTAAATGCAAATAGCTCTACTGCAAGCTATAATTCTTTCCAAAAAAACCCTCAAACAGAATAGCAAATAAATTGTCAAGCCAGTGTTGCTGAAAGATTTTAGCTTTTACACCTGAGGTTCATTTGTTTCACTTGGAGCTATATTGCCCTTTCTTGCAATTTAATCTTACCTCTACTACATGCATAAACATTTTAAAAAAATTCCATATGAAGTACCAAACAATTTAAAAGAACTCTATTTTCAAAGCCATTATCAAGGTTCTTCAGTTGGTGGAAGGGGATATTTTGCCAATGGAGAAGTGAAAGGGAAGGCAAAAGGATAAACAGAGAAAATTCAGGATCCCTGTAGCCCCAGGCACAGCTTTACCTGTGAGGTGAGGTTCTCTGAACAGAAAATGGAGATTATAAGGATGAATTCTTGATAAGAAGACAGAAATATGTAGCGTTTTACCAGCTGCATGAATAATTAAATTCCTTCAGTCTGTTGACCAAGTGCAGTTCGAGTCAGCTCTAGGTCAGCTCAACATTTATTCCTACTTATTGAGAAAATTTTAAGGGACCACATACATGCACTCATGGAAGCTGGTATATCACATCTCGGGAACTCAGGGAAAGGCAAAACAGAAACTATAAATGAAGTACAAATTAGGTACATCAGTGGACTGTGTTCAGTTGTTAATGGGGGAATCTATCCTCCTAATCTTCACTGGAGCATTAACTAACTTTAGACCACAGATCCTGCCATTCAGATAAAAGAAGGGATTTCAGAGAATTTGCTAAAACTTTTAAAATCTTTTCCCAATAGGTTGTGGCTAATATGGCATCTCAACCAAGACAGTCCATGTGTATGGATACACACATGAGTTGTCTTTCCAGACTCATTCAGTGTTTCTTTAAAGTCACTAGATGAACAGATAAAAATCACATAATGTGCAATTTTCCCATCTCTGCTTACACAGTGCCTGGTATGTTAGGGTGCTGTAATAACAAGTGATGAGAGAGAGTACAGTCAGTGATTGCCGTAGGCAGAAAATAAACTCACACCTTTCCAGCTTCCCTTGTGTGACCATGTTGGGACATAATTTCTGTCTTACTTTGCAGGATTACTACTTGCATATGGGACTGCTTAAATTTATTATTTCAAGTGAAAATTATGTGAAAGGGTGGTTTCAGCAATACAAGAAAAAAGCAACAGTGAAGCAGGTTCTGGTTGAGACCAGTTCACTCATCAAAAGCTGAATTCAGGAAAGACAAAATTGTAAAGGTGCATGGGAAGAAAAAAAAAAACCCTAAAAACTCTTCCAAGAGCTCTCAGCAGCCACAAACTCTCATTTTACAGGTGTCACACATAATTTTTGGAGAGGTCATACCATTGTTTTGGAACAAAGTTGGATTCCTCCCTGTCATTCTACTCAAGAATCACAGGATCTCTTTTTGACTAAGAGACTCCACCCCAAAGCAGTGAACAACATTCTGGCCTTGTTATAAAATTTCCAACATCAGGACACTGCAATGCAGCTCTGAAGCCTCATGTAGCCCTGGTATTACCACGTTGCACAGCATCTCATTCCTTTCTTCCAGGTCCGTAATGACCCAGGCTCAGTATATAAAAGGTCCTCTGAGGTTCTGTGATACAAAACAAGGCTGAGTATTCCTCTGAAGCTTCCCTATTATGGCCTTAGCAGGGGATAGAGCTTCCCAAAGGTATTGCTTACCTGTGGAGCCGATGCTGAGAGAGACACACAGTAAAAACCCACCTGCATTCTGCTATAAAATCATGCTGCTTGCTTCAAATTTGTACTAATATTTGATATGATTTGCATTTTAAAATAAAAGCAATCAGATTCAGACACTTTGGAGCACATCCTACAGACACCAAAGGTAGTAGAGAATACACTCAGCATTGGAAATGACAGTCACATCTTTTTCTACAAGGAAATGAGAATAGACTCTGTGAGGAGAGTGATATCTGAATCTGTATCAGAGCAACTACATTTGAAACAGTGGCACCAACAAGGTGAGTCTCAGGCAACCTCATTACTCTCTGGGTGTGATTACTTTGGTAGTTCTCCTAAATGCCTGTTCCTTGTCTTGCAGGGTCTGAATGTGCGAGTTATTCTACCCCTCTCTGCCTATGCTGTACCAAGTCTATCATGGATGAGAGTGATAACTTCAATCACTTCCCAAAATCTGCATGTGACTACATTTATTATTTTGCTTTTTGTTACGTTTTATTATTTTGAAGTTTCTTTAATGGTCTTCTGGGGCATTGCACCTTACACACTTTTCAGAAGATTAACTTTTTTGCGTTGCAACAAGCGTTTCATAGGTCCAAAAATTATATTTGTACCTTGCCAAAATAGCATTTTTGAGCTACTGACTGCTAAAACTTAGCTTCTTAAATGAAATTGTCATTTCTTTCCCCAGTCAGGAAAATATAACATGTACTTACTATTCATTAGCTTTTTAATGAATGGAATTATAAAGGGCACCAGCAAAGAACCCAGCAGCAACCCAGACAATTCTTCTTGCACTCTAACTATAGAGATAAATTAGACTTCCCTCCCCATAAATCTTCATGAAAAACACTAATTTATGTCTTTGGCCTGCTTTCTCCCTCTACTGGTCTGAAACAGAATCTTTCCTACCGGAAATGTCAAGACCTTTCATATTAAAATCTGCCCTTTGTGTTTGCACCACAGCAAAGAAAGCACAATGCCCCTGGCGTTCATTCTCTTCAGTACTCATGAAGTGCATGCCCCTGTAGTCCACAGACAAGGAAAACAGACATCTTCAGTGGTCTGGTCACATTTATGCTATTTCTTCTTAAAATACCTCCTCTCTGTAGGGATTTGAGCTTGAATAGTCATGTGATAGTGTGAGAATAAATCATAAATCCATGATTTATACATCACCTTGAACCTCATTCAAGTGATGAGAGCAAATTGCTGTTTGAAGTTTGCTCTTTGTTAAGCAAAATGGAATACATGAATGGGAAAAGGTGGGACAATTGCCATTTTAAACACTGTAATGGTAAGAATAGCCCAAATTCTCTGAGGCTAGATTCCTTAATGAGGAGAAGCCAGTCTGCATGGAGGCTATATTCAAATGACGTTTCCACTGTGTTCCTCCTCAGTCATGATTTCTCTCCTTGGGTAGTCACAAAGTAAGCTAGCTCAAGGGATGTCATGGGCCAAAAAATGCCTTCAAAAAAATTATTTTTTTAATCCAGCAACTTGCACTTCAGTCAGCTTGATGAGAGAATGAATAACAGCTTGATCACAGTTCTGACATGTTCAGGTTCCCCATTTTCCTCAATATCACCCTAATTTCATGTACCACATTTCCTGTGTTCTCCTTCCAGAAGGACCTGATCATGCTGTCCCTGGTTTATCTGTGGGCCTGAGAGGTGTCCTTTAACCTAAAGTGCCAGCACACAGGTGAATGTGTCAACACTGAAGTCCGCTTGCATACTCTCTGGATTAGGCCACCCCATATTCCCATGGAATGCAGGGAGTGTGTCAGCATGGGCTGTGCTCAGATCAGCATACCCTGGACATCCATCTTCCTTATGATTTCAACTACAGAGGAAATTGATTTTCAGCATGACTCATTGACAGGTTTTTACCTCACTGTTTTCCACTGACGAAGGCTTGTGTTACTGGGTTCCTTCAGCCACAGGAACAAACCCTGATCTCCTTCGAGGCTGAATTCTCCAGAGGCCAGCACAGGCAGCTGCTGCACCACAGCAAGTAGCCACGTCACAGCACCAGGATGCTGAGGTCTTTATTCCTGGAGCAGGAATCCACTGCATTTGCACAATCAATTGGACCAGAGGGAGAAGAGACACAAGGGAAGTTTCCAAGTCTGGGTACATCATACAGCTATTTGCATGGTGAGCCCAGATTAATTTCTGCACTGCGGATTGTTTTGCTTTCACAGCTACAACCTCAGCAAACCCAGTTATTCAGGGCCTATAAAATGAATGGTTTTTTTTTTCTCCCATCACAGCCTGGCAGCTTGCAGCTGAGTGTAGAAATGGGGAGATTACTAAAATTAAAGGTTAAAAACTCAGCTTGTAAGCACCATTAGTCTTAAAGGCAATATGAAATGTTTGCTGAGGAGTTCAGAGAAGAGGATCATATACTTGACAGTGTGAGAAAGTATATAACCTTGCTGTCAGAGGAGAAAAGACTATTATGATAGAAGAGAGAAGCCTTGCTCAGTGTCAAGGATGGCTAAGCAAGTGTTTAAAGCTAATCACAATTTGGAAATGTAACCAGGAGATGTGAGGCAGGAAGAAATAAGAGGAGTTAATACTAAACCCATGTGGCCAAGCAAAGGAAAGAAATACTCTGGAAGCAACTCATGAGCAGCAGAATTAGATAGTTACAGAGCACATCTTAACAGCAATATTGCATACATTCTCATTTGTGGATCTTTCTGGTCTCTACAGAGACAAGAGCAAGCAAAGGTACAAATGATGCCTGTCTCCAGGTTAGACTCTTGTCTTACTCCATTGATACTGAGGCAGGTGTGAGAGACATCAGCCCACACTGGGATCTATATTCCTGCAAACATCAGAGTCCTGCAGCCACCCAGCCTTATCTGCCCTCCCCAGTCACCTTAGGCTGCTCCCACTCAGGGGAAGCTACTCAGGACTATCACAACCTGCTAACCCTGGTACTTGGGGCTGAGCTCCTCTGCAGCTAGACTGAGGCGTGCAGCCTTCCTGTAGGAGAGCAAAGAATGCAAGCACAGAGCTGGGGCATTTTATAGCCCAGTCCTTCCACGCCTCAACTGAAGGTTTTCTTCTTGCATTAACGATAATTAATTAATCCTGAGGGTACAGGCACCACACTCTCCTGGCCTCAGTCCTCCCAGGTGTATGATGAAATGTAAACAGGCTAGCTGGGTTGCACTAAATTCAGAGTTTCCCTGAAAAGCATTACAAACCCCTGTGTTCTTTCTCATTTCTTGGTTTGACAAAGGCAGTGGCATGTTCTAACACAGTGTCCAGGCTGTACAAGGAGACATTCAATTTCCCATTGCTTTGAATGCATTTGATCTCACATTATCCATCTCTGCATGTTAGGGTGAAATGAATGGGCAAGAAAGCAGGAAGAGATTTCTCCCACATCCTCCCAAATGAAGCAGTTTTTCAGAAGAGGAAATAGTCTGCAAGGAGAAGATGTGGCTTTGCCATGAGACAGGGTAAGAGAGATGAGGATTGCAGTGGGTGCCAAATTCTTCTTTACCCCCTCAAACAGGCAGGAAAGGCTTCGGTTTCCCAGCACCGGTAAAGCTGATGGCTGTGCCTGTGTATTCCCCACAGTGCTTAAATAGAGCACAGTGATAATGAGCAAAAACACCCTCTGCCCTGGGCACATGCACACACAGTGAATGTGGTCAGGAGCCATTTGTGAGAAGAGAAAGGAAATATCACTGGTGCTGGCTGTGCTCAGGGAAGGGATTCTCTGTGACCAGGGAGAGACACGCTCAGGGTGTCTAGGGGAGTGAGGAGCCACAAGCTGCTAAACCAGGGGAGCAGGAATTGTGTGCGTGGCTCTAACAGGTACAGAGAAACATCCCTGGTGCACAATAAACTGTGTCCAGAGCTTCCTGCTTGGCTGCCAATTGCTCATTTCTCTCCATACAATTATAGACATTTAACTCCACAAGTTTAATACCCTCTGTGACTTTCGATGGCTGGAAGGAGCCACGTCCTTTCCCCCAATTAATTTGTGGCCATAATTCAGTAGCTCACCCCAAATAAACCCCTGTTTGCACTGCACATTGCAGCCTGGCAGCTCAGTTGGGTGCTACTCCTATTCTGCTGTGGGGTTCAATGGCATCTGCACAGGCACCAAACAGTGGATCAACTGTTATTCCTCACTGTGCACTTGGGCTGCAGAGCAGTTGCTGTCCCAAAGCCACCCTTTGTGGGCCAGACCCTTCATACTTTACCGGGCTGGACCTGACCTCATCTTCTCAGCAGTTTCAGTGTGCTTCTGCCTCTTCTCTCTTGGCTTTCTCCAGGACATCTTGATTTTGGAGATTTCCCTAACACAATGCTGAGCATAATTGCAGTCTTTAAAGAAAAACAAAATAAAAGAAAAAGGCAATCTGGAGGAGGAGAAAAAAAAAACTGATCCCATTTCCAAGCATGGCTTAAAGCTGCTGGCCATCAGACCCTGACAGTGCTCATGTCATGTGGGCTGTCTGCTTACTCCTTCAATTCCCTCTACAAGTTTCTCTAGTCAGAGGAAAATAAAAGTGACAAGCAGCACTGACATGGATGTGCTCTGAAGAGGACAGGGACAAAATCCTCTGTGAGGTTTTAAAAATAGATGCGCTGCAAAGGGTACAAAAAGATGAACTAAGAGTTTCTTTCCCCTACATGCAGCTTCTGTAGACACTCTGAATGCTGGTAAGGTGAGCACATGATTTACTATATATGTTTAACTAGGATGACAAGACACACTGCTGTAAAAATACAAGTATTTCATGGTTTGGGATCATTATCTTATCCGGAAATCCAACACTGCAAAAAAAAAAATCACATACCTTTTCCCTTTATCACACATTTTCCTGACAGATTTGCAGTAGAAATATTGACACATCAGTTACTGCATTTTGATATGTGTATGATAGATTAAGAACTGGAAACACGGCAAAGATTTGTTAGTGTTTGGCTGGGCTTTTCCCCTTTTAAGTCATCCTTCTAAGCTTCCTGTAAACTACTATAATGCACACAAGTCTTGTGGGTTTTGTCTCCCTCTGTAAAATAACCGGAACTGTGCACCACATCACAAACAGTTTAACCAATCAAGCACAAAATTATCAACCAATTTATATGTTTTGTCTGCAATTTTCCTCAGCAGCACCATTGCACAGTCTTGGCTTGCCTAGAAAGACCAGGTTTGCCAAGACAGTTGCAATTAATTGAAAGTTTTTCCTATTGCCTCTAATGATGGCTGAAAAAAAATTATCTACTCAGCTCTGCCTACGAAGAAGAAGGCATTGGCAATTCTAAGGAGATGATATCCACCTTATTTAAATAAGGTCATATCATGGTTAGTAGAAGGGTGTACAAGGCAAATTAAATTTCTTATCGGCTTTAAGACAGAGACAACTGTTGTGATAGGAATTCAATAGCATTATATTTAAATACTTATTTTGCAGGGAAAATATATCAGTGGAAAATGAAAAATGCTCCAGTTATGAAATACTTAACTAATGCATACTATAAAAAAGTGAAATACACTCAGGAACTTCACATTAAAAATACACACTGGACTCAGTATTTCTTCACAGTCACCAGTGGATTATACTATAAAAGGAATTTTGTTTTCAGCACCTTAATCTTAGACTACAAAATAAGAGCTGGTTTAGTGAGATACTCCAACCGACACATGCACTGGGAAGACCAGCAGCAATATTTTTGCCGTAACTTTGGTAGTCCTACAGCAATTTACTGATGTTTGCTTACCTGCACACCACAGCCAGCCCCAGATCTGAGTTTGTTTTGGCAGATTTCTGATGTTTATATTACTTTTGTGAAGTATCACACGTGGCAGACCTGATTCCTACCCATGGACAAGTCCAGGGTATCGATGGAGTTGACCTGTTTTAAGTGTGAAGAGATGTTTTCTACTTTTCCATATCACACAGTCCCAGAAGAAACAAAGGAAGTTCCCTCACTTCCTTAATTCCTAAAAAGGAATCTCATCTTGGAGTGCTGGAGAACAGCAGATGACATCGAGAACAGAAAATTAATTATTTCTATTATTAGTGAGCAGAAAAATTATTATTTCTGTAAATCTTTGCAGGGCATGTGCAAGTATACTCAAGATGCATTTGCACTAACTGTAGCAGAGAGCTTCCCCCACCCCCAGCTAAAAAAATGAAATGAACCAGAAAGCTCCAAATTCTGTTGTAACAGGACAGGGATTCCTTTAAACTCTGGTAACTTCAAACAACAGCTGGGGACAAAGCTCAGAGTCATTTATTATCCAGGAAAAAATAGTGGCATTGCCCATTACAAGCCAGTACTTTATTGAATGTGGAAAAGAAAAAAAAACTTACCCAGTATCTGGCAGAAGCCAGAGTTATTTATTTATTTACGTAAGCACTAAGAACAGAAACCCTTTCTAGCAACAACTCCTAGCTTAAATGCCTTCAACATCATGTTTTTTCCTTTTTTGGCTTTTTGCACTATTGCTTGATAAACTTCATGTTACTCACAGGCTTTTTAATACTTAAATATTACTGATCATACTTTCCCTAAAATTTTGACAATAAAATCCCATTTTAATCTATTATGCAGTTTATTTTTGCTTCAGGAATACACTTCCCTTTTATCTCTCTCCCAAGTAACACCTTTCTAAATTTTCTGTCCTTTCCCTCACTCCTCCAGAGGAGCTTAACCACCCACAGGTTATATTTTTCCTCCAAGAGCACCAGTCTGCTGCATGTTCAGTTGTGACAGATTCAATCTAAGCAGACACCTTTCTCTTAGCAGGAGATTTTTAGTCCCACAGCACAGGGTACAGTATCTCTCTGATCACACTGCTGACTGCACTGTTCCCCTCTGTTTCTCTCAAGAGAGGATGTCCTTTGTGAGTAGGCAGTGGGTGTGTTTGCATGGGTTTCCCCTGCCACTAACATCAACTTCTAGCTCCTCAACCAGAAATCCCTTTGGTCTCAAAGCAGGATCTGATTCTCACCTGCTCTCTCCATCCATGTAAGGAACTAGGTATTTTCCAGCACCTAAATCTTTTAGCCAAAATGTCCCGCAAATGATCTCCACACAGTCAAGCAAACAGCCTCTCCCTTGAAACTTCCACCTCTGCATTTTTCCTGGAGCAATGTTTGTAATGGTGCACTGGGAAATTTCCTCATACAGATGCTATGCATGAGATGAGACTAAGAATGTTCTTGGTAATGCGACCTGTCAGTATTAAATCATCTAGATTAAACAGATATGTTTGCGCTCTCTCAAACATGCATGCAAAAAAAAGCTCTAGGGAAAAAAAAAGAACAGTCTTGTGGTGATATTTGAGGGGAAAGGGAGCATCTTTATCACACAGGGTTGGTCTGGGCACACAGAAACCCAAAGGAAGCCCATTTCAAAACCAAAGTGTTGCTGCTGCCCTAAGTGACAATCCTATATGGCCTGGGTTCCCCATGGAGCGGACGCACGGCTGGAGGGAATGTAGGCAGAGCTCATTGCCTGCCCAGTGGGAGATGCTGCACTGAACAGCACACATTCCTTCCACCCTCCTTCCCCCAGGCTGTTTAGGGATCGGGGGTGCCTGGAGAAGGGAAGATGTGTGGCCCCATATGTGGAGGGTTTGATTTAGGTTGAGATTTGCTGGATCACACAGCATCCTCAAGTGCCCTACAGTGTGTGCACAAAAACACGTCATTGTTGCAGCTTTTGCACTGGGTCTACCTAGAACAGCAGCCCTGTTCCCTCTGGGAGAGGAAGTGGGCTACCACAGTCAGAACTGGCCTTTAGGGGACCAAGGCTTGTATTTTGTAAAATTTCAAACTCTAAAACTATCTGTGAAAAACCTGAAATTATATTCCTGTTCTGCAAAATGCTCCAAATTGCATGTTCTACCTGGAAGCTTTAATGAAGGAATAATGAAATCACTGTTCACACACAACTCCCCTGAAATCTCACATTGATATAAACTTACACGTAGTGGATGAGAATACTAAAACATGCATTGGGAGATAGAAAAAGGAAAGCCCTACAGTCTGGGAAAGAACAGCAGAGAAAAGACTGACCCACTCATGTAATTTATCTTTTCTAGTTTAACCTAGCAATTCCTAGAATTTAAAAAGATGTGAGAAATCTTTATTAAAAGATAAGATAAAAAACCAAAACGTTTTCTGAAGCTGACTTTAGTCAGATGGGCAAATTAGAAGTTTTGAACTATTCAATCTTTAAAGATGGATGTTTCCACTAATTTTTTTATCATGAACCTAATTATGCCTCCCAACAGATTGATACAGTTCTTCAGTAATGGCTACCTATAAAATTCTGAAAAAAATCCTTGGAGAAAGTCTTTAAAGTAAAAACTTCCCACAGATAATTGCTATAATAACCTTCAGAAACAAGCAATTATTTAATACAAAATTAAATTTCAACTCATGGTTTTATATAAAATGCTACCATTTGTTCAAACCTGAATTTCCACACTGCATAACAAAATGTTATGCAGGCTGATAAATAGGTGTGAGCTTAGACAAAATTTTGATGTGACCAAAAGTAAACACTACGCATATACTTAATTATCTACATTATATTTAGAACTTGTATTTTACCTATATGGGACTTTCTAGATTTTCCTGACCCTACTGAGATCTTAGGACCTTTAGTAATATATCACTTTAAGAAAATAATATTCTCAGTTCCTTTTAGTAGCAGTGCAGTCAGAGTGGGTGACTGACCCTATCAACTCTGGATTGTTTTTCGCACAGCATAAGAAGTAGAAAGTTGTGACCTTTCCTGGTCCTGGAAGGTCTTTTTCTTCTCCAGGTAATTCCCTAATGATCCATGAACATAAATCAGCTGGGGCTCACAGCAATACTGCTGAAGAGCAGATCCTTTTTCTTATGACTTGGCAAGACTGGTTTAAACACCAGATGGATCCAAAATAATAATTGGAAGAAAATCAGTATCTTCTTCCACTGGTCCCCCACAATCTTTTTCCTGTCTTACACACACCTACACTCTTCTAGTCACATGCTGAATGCTGCTCTTGGCAGGATTCTGGAGCACCAAGTGCTTTCCATTAACCATGTCCAGAGATTTGCTCTGTTGTGATGCTTCCTTCACCAGCTGTGTTTAAGAGAGATTTATTTTGTTTATCTGGGTTACCTGGAGCCACTAATCTCTCCAGTCAGTCTCCCAGGTGCTACTGGTGCAACACATGAAATGGACTGCAAACCAGTGGTGCAAATCCTTATGGCACTGGGAAAGTGGGCAGGTTCTACTATGCCCAAACTCACTGTCCCTACATCAGTTTTCCAGTTCTGTTGGCAAAGTTACACTCGCTTGAGCCTCGAGGGGCAAAGCTACTCTAATTATGTCTATCTTAAATAGCAACTCCTCTTCCAACATGTCCATTTTTATAAATGTCACATCTCCTGTATGGATGGCCTTTTCTTTTCCTGAGTTTTCTGTTTGACTTGGCATTGGTAGAAATGAAGTCCAGGATTTGGCGGATAGCAAGGCAGTAGCTCTGGGATGGCATATGCTGTGCAGCCACTCTTTTCAGACTCCTGATTACAGGGCTGGATTGCAAGCATCTCTGGCAGAATAATATGAATGGATGGCACAATAAAGGCTGAGAGGAGCTGGTGCAAACTGGCACATCACATTTTTAGGTGTCCTTTAGAGAAGCTCACAGATCAGCTTATTGCAGGACCAGCCTGCTGACTAACAGAAATTTATCAAACTAGTGATTAAACACCCACCAACAAAATAAGGCAGGGGAATTTTTTTCTCCTTAATGGAAAATCTCTCCAAGCATCTACAGGCTCAAGTGCCACTTGAATGTTTCACACAAGGATTTTTGGATCTGACCGCTGATGAAGGCGTGTGGGTAACTGTAGAGAGAGCTCACTGTGGCTGCATCTCCTGAGATCCCTCCAGCTTGTCTATGACCAAGAGACAGCATCCTTGCATGGCACCATTGTAAAGGGAGCACATCCAGGGTCAGAAAGGACCTACAGTGAACAGGCCTAGAGTGCAGACACCCAAAAGTCGCAACTGGACAGGACCTACAGGGCAGTAGATCAGCATGTGGGTACAGGACTTCAGGACTTCTCTTCATTTCATGGACTAACCACATTGCTACCTGGCTGGTCTGTGTCCTGGTTGCCCCTTCAAGGCTACAAAGGAGGTAACTACAGGAAAACAGCAGCATTGCTGCCCTTTCAGTCCATTTTCAGACCATTTTCCCTGCAGTTAGAAAGCAGGAGTAGAGCAGACGTTTTTATTGCTTGAGCCCAGAGATAATAAACGTAGCAATTAGCCAATTCAATACTTTTAGGGCTTTGTGGTTTTTTTTTTTAATTTAACACAAATTACTCTTAAGTTCCAATTTTAACACAAATGACTCTTAATTTCCAATTTATCCCCAACACAGCAACAATCAGCTCCCAGCATTGCATGAAATATGCCTTTTCTTGAGCTGTGCTAACAGTAAAAAAAGTCATCATTGCTTAGGCAGTGATTTTGGACAAGACCATTCTGTTTTTTTCCTCAAGGCTCAAGATAAACAGATTTTCTAACGATTCCCCTTAGAAATTTCAAGTAGTGAAGCTAATCCTTAGTCAGCTTGTCTGCTCCCGTGGCTTTTATGCAGCAAATTAAGACACAGAAACTATGTTTTTAACTGTGTCTGTGCAATAGGAGTTGTAATACTGGGATCTCCAATCATTCTTTCTGTGCTTTTAGGAATCCACCACTACACATGGAAAGGTGATCCTTGTTTCTCCACCTTCCTACTGTCATTTCCAAAGATATCACCTTAATTTTGTTTTTTAAACCCTAAGGTACCACAAGAATAACAGGTAGCTTAACTTTGATGGTGGCCCACAGTATAAGTGACAGATGAAAAGAAACAAATATATCCAAAGGCACTTTTTTTCTGAAAAGTGAATCTCGTAAGCTTACCAGATTCTGAGGTCTGTTTTCCCTAAGGCATTGATGGGAGTTAAATGTTGATTTCCAACACCCCTGGATGCATGCCCAAAGGCTTGAGCTGCTCATGAACAGTTCTGAAAATCAAGTATTTTACTTCCTTTGCTTGGTATCAAGTGCCTGAAAGCAAACAGCTGTTTTCTGGGAAGACGGTGTGTTTTGCTGGACACAGAGCAACACTTTTTTCCTACTTCCATTTCAGGGAAACACTCTCACTTGCATCCAAATTTCAGATTTGAGCTTGACCCAGATGGCATTTCCTTTTGGTTTTGTTTTGTCTTTTAACATGGTAATTCCCCTACATGGCCACCCTCTCCTTTGGTATTTAGGTACCTTGCAGTCTCTTCTCTCTTTTCATTTCCTTGGAGCTGCGCAGCTCTGCAACCAGTCACAAAGCTGCCAGAACAAGGCTGCTCTTAGAGGCTAAAGGAGATAAAGGTATTCCACTTTTTCTTATATTAAACAGCTGTAACACACACACACACACACACAAAAAAAAAAAGGCTTTTCTAAAATAGCCACAGCTCTAAACAGTCACTTTGAACTAAAGGATTTCATTTCCTGTTTGACAGGAACAGTGAGAGATAGGACTGATTAGTTTCTTTTTGCATGTGCTGCACCTAAGAAAGGTGAGGGCTGCTTTGGGCTGTCTTTGGAGCCACAGCAGTTGGGTCCAAGCCAACACAGAGCAGCCAGAGACAGCCCAGATGCCTCCACGGTCCTGGGACTGCTGCTGGGCAGGTTGCTGGAACTGCCTCCGTTGGGGAATTGCAGGAAGTTCAGCTCTCACAGAGCCTGCAAAAAACCAGAGTGGTGTCCCGGAAAACCAAGGGCTCCAAGACCAACCCTCTTACCCATGACATTACAGGAGCAACAAATTTTTCTTGCTGGAATATTTGCAAACACTCTCCTTTAGGCTACGGTAGACATAAACAAACACAGGAAGAACCTCTTGGTTTTGCATGAGGCTGAAGCCAGTCAGACATCAGAATTGCAACACACGCTTCTATGAAGAGGTTTAAGACCACACCATATTTAGCTTCCAAAATCCAAATTATATTTTTATAGTTTAAAAATAACCACACACAGATCATATAATTGTAGATTGGTTTGGGTTGGAAGGGGCCTTAAAGATCATCTAGTTGCAACCCCTCTGGGACATCTCCCAGTTGACCAGTCTGCCTACAGGCCCATCTAACCTGACCTTGAACACATCCAGGAACAGGGCATCCACAACTTCTCTGAGCAGCCTGTTCCTGTGCCTCACCAGTAAATAATTCACAGCCTGCCAAAAGAAGTTTTGAAAGCCAAACCATAATTTTCATTAGGAAGTGGCTGTGAGTATGCTACCATTCCCCTTATACCCCAACCACTAGCCTGTCAGTTCTCTGACCACAGCCTGCACCAACCTGCCTTGAAGTCTGACACACTAGTTCAGCCTAATGTTTAGTACAGGCAAGTATGGCATTCAGGCTGAAATGCTTATTCCTTTGAAATATGTGTTTGGTTTTGGTTTTTTTTTTTTTTTTTGGGTTTTTTTTTTTTTTTTTTTTTTTTTAATTTTAAATTTAAAAGTGTTAAATTTAAACCATTCTGGCTAAAATTGGGAAGAGAGTTCCTTTGCAAGAAAGTAGGGAAGGTTTCAGCTGAATTTTCTGTTCCATTCCTTTAAGTGATGGTAGGAGGAAAGATTTTGGTTTGTCTGTACACTAAAACTTCTAGTGTTTCTTGCTTTACAGTAACAAAATGTTGAGAAAGGAAGTGTCCTCCATTGTAAATGATTTGGGCTGACATGTTCCAATGAAAATGGATAGATAACTGATTTTGCCATGATAAGTGATTTTAGTCACTTATTCTTTCTGGATATCATAATTTACACACAACTATATTAAAACAGGGGTATACAAGAGAAAACAGGGGCCTCACAGACACACACAGAGGCAAAGCATTAAAAAAAAAATCCCTGCAGGCTGTCCATTAGCAGTCCAGATGGGTGTCATCTGTGATGCCTCCAGGTTGTGCAATCCCATTTTATTACTGTTACTACTTAAATTACTATTTCATGCAATTTATTAACAAATCTGAGCAGAAGAGTCTGTTCTGTTATTAGATTTCAGGCTCTGTGCATACATTGCTTTCCTGACACCCCAGAGCTGTTCTCATTTTTTAATGCAAATGTTCTATGCTGCTGATCAGTGACATGTTCCCTTACCCTGTTTTTCTAAGAAAATGAGGTATAGAATTGTCTTATCTGTGAGTGCCCACATAATTACTTTTAATCCAAAGGACAATTTCAACTTCATCTCAGGGAGGACTACATGCCTCAAAGCCTGTGAAAACATGTGGAAGGCAGAGGGGCAGCAGAAGGATGGAGAAGAGCTGCCCTACAGGGAGCCAGCACAGGCCACTGCTCCATCCACACTTGCATAACTCTGCTGAGACATGCAGGGAAAAATAGAGGAGCCAAAAATCCAAATCTGTCGGAAAGCAGGCTTCCTTGGATCTGTTACCAACTGAACAGCTTAAATTGCTGCGGGGTAATCATCATGCTGCTGTAAAAGGAATTAATCACAAGGGTATGCAAAGCTTTCTGAAGACTTTGTTTCTTACAGCTGTTGAAATCTAAGTGAATCACTCTTGTTTTCCATAAGGTATGTATTTTGAAACGTATGGTCTCACCCCTGGGCTTCAGCAAAAGCTGGCTACTCTTTAGTGAGCAGCCACAGACTGTATATTTTTTTAAATTTTTCTCTGGGCGTGGATGTAATCTCAGGAAAAATATACATAGATCTTTGAAGACTGTAAAGCATCCACCAGAAACATAGCCTTTGCAAAACTTCCTAGCTGAAGGAGGAATGAAACAGCCATAATAAGCTGATTTCCTAGTATTTGCTTTTTTCCCCCCTCAGACGCTGGCAGTAAAAAAAATAAAAATCCTTTCTAAGAGAGGTAAAAGTTTGAAAATACTAAGAAGAAGTGAGAGGTGGTGTGAGAGGCAGTAAAAATATTTGTCATTTACTCAAGAATCAATTAAATAACAAAGCAGAAAAGATGATGCTAAGAGAACTAGAATGAAACCACCCACCGCAGACAGAACTGCTCAGTGCTATCCAGGCGGACATCCTGCTGTTCCTGTTCCACCCCCATTTGTCTCCAGGGCTGGATGTGTACAGAAAATGTTAAGTCGGGACCCACCTTTCACCTGCTAAAAAGGGGGCCATGAGACTGGAAGGTCACTGGCTCTGGCCCTCTGCAAAATCCTGTGTGGCCAATTTAAGCGGTGTTTGGCACAACCAGTCCCACAGCACTCCCAGGCACCACCATCCCTCCTGCACACCTCTGAAGCACATCCTTGCAGCCTGATAACTAATTTAAGTATAAAAAAAGCAGCTTAAAGAGGCACAGTGCCAAGGGGCAGTCTCAGCTACATCTACCACTCAGCTGGGTCAAAGCACAGAGGGAGCAGCCCAGTGGCACCTCAGAAACTCCTGTATCTTGTAAACACTGTGTCCTGTAACTCACCTTTTCCTCCAAGACTGGTGACAAAGGACATTCCCTGTTTGCAAATTCATACCACGGGTCTGGGTTAGGTACAAATTGACATCCCAGTGTAGATAAAATGCAAATATATTTTCATTTTTCATTTGCAAATGTCCTTACAGCTCCTAAACCAAAAAAATCTTGTTAAAGTTAACTTCTGGTAGTGTGCTTCTGGTAGAAGCTCCCTAAGCCAAAGACACATTCAAATCATTGAACAAATAATTCCAAAAGATTGTTGCAGGGTTGGGATATGGGCTATGTTGCTGATTATTCCATATCATGTGCAAATTATTAATCTGTGCCATCCCAAATTGTAGCATTACTGTTGAGAGAAGTGATTAATATTTAAAGTATTATTTAGCTTAAATTGATGTAGAAAGCATTTCTTGTACAAGTACAGGAACATTATTTTAGGAATTTCTGGAGAGTACCAAGAGAAGTTTCTTTTGGTAGACGTTGGCCACAAGAAAAAGATTGAATATATAGAACTGATTAAGTCTCTCATACTGTCTCTGTATGGGTTTTTCTGAGCGTTTTTTTTTTCTCCAGTATTGCCCCTTCTGTTTTTACTGTGAATCTGCCTCTTTTTAAAGTTAAGATCCCACATTGCATCTCTGTTGAAAACATGTATTCTTGTTTTTCCCTTTCCATACCTGGAGTGGAAATAGCTTTAGGGAAATGTGAAGAAGAGTCAGGAGAAATGACAGAAAACCAGCATGTGTTTCATCTCATATACATAAGGACTGGCAAAGTAGATGAAATGCAATTCCATCGCAGCGTTGCTCACTGGCTCAGGCAGTGCAGCAAGCATTGCCTGCTCAGGTCACGGCATCGTGGAATCCTGGGAGCTAGGAAGGGACCGCAGGAGGACATCCACTCCAGCCTCCTGCCCAAATCATGGTCAACCATTGGATCCCATCAGGTGCCTCAGGGCTTTAGCTGGTCAGGTCCTGAGAGCCTCCAAGGACGGAGGTGGCAGAACCTCTCTGGATAACCTGAATCCTAGCCTTTCCTATGATATCTGTGGGGTAGCAGAGTTCTTCCCCGTAATGACAAGTCCACTGCTATGACAAGGCCATACTCTGAAATCCTTGCCTACAAGCAAAGCCCTATGGGCTCATGAGAGGTTTTGATGGCCTTCCTTGTGCTGGTCTCTTGGCTCTTGCATGCTGAAGACCAGAGCCAGGGTTTCCCCCAATCCCTGCTATGACTCATTTTACACCGTGTATTTACACAGTGACGTGGGACGAGCTCCCTGCTGCCCTCAAGCACAGCAGGATGGCAGCTACCACTTCTTTTGACAGAAGAAGAGTCCTCCCACATGGCCACATCCCAGACTCATTATCAAAGCCTTCCCACACACGTAACTAGTGAGCCAGTTTTCACCTCTGCACCCGTTATCTCACAGCAGAAAAGTGACATCTCTCTGTGGCACACCATGAAATAACGAGAGCAAAGCCTCTGTCTCAATTGCCTCCATCTACTGAGGTGGTAGCCTAAACTAGAGAAACTGCAAAATGCCTTTTCAGTAGTAAACCATCTGAATCAGAGTGGGAAAGTCAGCTGCTCACAGCTCAGAGTGGATATGCTTACCTCACTGCATTCCCCTCTGGGGCCAAACCAGGTGTTTCTTGCTAGTGAAATTGCTGTGATCTAACAGAATTAAAAATATATACATACACAGAGAACTGAAGAGAGTAAAAAAGCAGTTTTAAAAAGTGTGGTCACTCAAGAAAGACCTGGGATTTTTGAGACAGCTATTTCTACAGCACTTTTTCTGGTTTGGCTATTCTCCTCTTCCTCCCTAGAAAGACCTGACCTCTTTCACTAAACCACATCAGCTACCTTGAACTAGATAATCAAAATCTTAAACTTTTCCAGCCTCTCATGCACTTTGACATTCTTGGATTTCATATAAAGGGCATTTGTTTTTTGGTCCCATTCAGATTTCAGCACCCTCTGGCCAGTGTCTATTTTCTCAGGAGGCACATGTCAGAGTGGTACAGCCAGCACAAACCTTCCTGTTCTCCCTGCAGGGAGATTTCCTCATTAGGAGAGCATGCAGGCATGAGAAATGGGTCAACCACTCCTGATGACTTTCCTTGTGAAACACAGGGATGCTTCTATCAAAAGAGCTCCAGAGGAACTGAGTCGCAAAGTTTTACTGCCACTTTCTGCAGCCCAGAGGAACACTGGGGTTTTTGTGACTGGCCCATGAAGGTACACAAACCCTACATCAACACCCATGAAAAAAAAGACATATTTAACAGCCAATACCAACCCTTCATAATTCCAGAGCTGATTCAATCATCTGACCCAATGGTTTCAGGGCCAAATTAAATTACAAAGGTGGAAGAGGGAGCAGTGCTGATTCCCTAAATAGCACATATTGTTCTGACCTGTCACAGTAGATCAGGATGAAGGCTTTAGGCTAGTGAGATAGCCATGAAGATCAGGTAGGGATAAGGGTAGAGAAGAAGTAATTTGTATTTAATCCCAGACACTCTACTGTGACAAGACCTTTAAAATCTTTCTCTAAAAGTTATTTGAGGTGTTTCCAGGGCTGAAGTGAGGGAGTAGCCGTCAGATCCACATGACCATGCCCAGAGTCCCACACTATACCCCTAGCATGCAGAGCAGGAGAGAGGTAATGACCACAATACTGGGCTGCTGTCCCATCTCTTCCCCATCCTGACTGGCAGGAAGGTCCCTGGAGAAGGAGGATGACAGTGTGGCCCTAGGGCACTGCTGACACAGGAGGGGCCAGAGGGACACCATCATGGCAGGTCCGCAGTCAATGTGTGTCACCTCAGCAGATGCCATCTCACCAGTGATACTGAAGAAATTAGGAAACTGAAAGGCAATATGCAAGCTAAAGAAATCTGAGAAGAAAGTGGTGCAGGACATGCTGTTTCCCTTACTGGTGCCACATTCAGAGCACTGATTTAGGCTGTGTGTGCGCTAAAGTCAAGATTAGGGCTGTTTCCTCTTGCCTCTCCAGGGCTGCCTTGACCAGAGGCCACATGGGCTGGACATCCTAGATCTCCCTGTGCTGCTTGATAGTCCTTTCACAAGCCACTTTTCTTCTCTAACCCCAGCCAGTTAATCTTAATGTTAATAAAATCACTAATGTCAGTGTTTGGAAAACTGCTTCTGTGCCCACAAACAATAACCTCATCAGCTCACTGAGCAGGAGCTTAGCAATTATCCTCCAAACAAGATGAATCGAAAGCAAAGGCACTAAGCTCAGATTCTCAGTGTGTCATATTTAAAAATCTGAGTAAAATAATCAGCAGCACTGCTCTGAGAGGGGAGGAGGAGGGGCATAGTTGGGGCCAGAGTGCTGGCAAGGCATCTAGAAACCTCACAACCAGAAGCAGAAAATATCAAAGTGCCATGAGGAGGATGGATTCTCCAATTACTTCACGTTTCATTGAACATGATATTTGTGCTTTGATGGTTTTGAGTATTGGGGGCAAAGTTCCACCTGGGGTAAAGGCTAAAAGAACCAGTGGCTGGGAAACGCTGTTGCTGAGAGACAGAGCGTTTGAGATAGGTGCTGGGATTGCCCTAAACCCAGAGGGTTGGGTAAGGAAAGGGCCAGGAAATCAAGGCTTTCTGGAGCACTGTCTACTCACAAAGTCCCTAGAACTCTCTCTTGTTCACTTACCCTCACTATTCTTGTGTGAAGCTTCTGAGATATCCTCTTTCAGGGTTTATTTAGTATTTCCGCACTTTGATGCAGTTACTTTACTAGGACTTCAACACAGAGCAAATATATGTGGGAACTGAATGGCCATGATTCAAATGCTTCAGGGCCATCTTTAGACAGGAGGTGCTATCATAGCTTCCCTCCCAACTTAACAAAAAGTTCGAGTAGAAACCTTGGTTTTGGTCATTAACAGAAAGCAATAAAACATGTTTTTCTGTGCAAACAAAGTTAATCAATATCAATTTTCTGGAGTTACGTTACGTGAGCAGAATATAGCTCTGAAATGTAGCTCAGACCTCGTCACAGGGAGGTTGCTTAAGAAGTCAGTTTTAGCCAGATCTTGCTGCCTGTGTGTGCTGCTATCCCTACTATTTCTGAGCTCTGCTACAGAATTTACTACAGTGACCTGTGTAAAAACATGCAGTAATGTAATTCTGTTCTGGAAACTCTGTGGCCAATTTGTAGATTTTCAAAATTAAGTTACCACTATTTACCATCTAGTTATTTATGCCCCTGAGGAAAAGTTTTTCAGTATAGACGTATTCAGATTTTAAAGGCAAAAGAACAAATGAGCCAACTAACAGTTCACAAAATGATCTTCCCAGCTTATCTTGAATGATACTGCAAAATTATTATAATGGAAATAGCATTAGAGGACCTTGATCAAACATGATCCTTCAGGGCTGAGGAACCTCATTTTCCTGAATACGGATACAGTTCACTCAGTCCCTCAAGATTTCATAACACATGAAGACATCAGTATTTTCAGCAGAATTAAATAGTGCAGTTAAATTGCTCCTCTGCTGCTGCACCATGGAAAAATAGAGTAGAATCATTTTATAGGGGTAGCTAGTCCCTTCCTAATCAAGGATCAGACAGTCTTACGGTACATCTACTATGAATTAATGCTTCCCTCTGCATCAGCCCAGGCTGCTCCAGGGACACTGCCACACCAAGCTTAAAAACAAGTGTCTCCTTTACAAGTGGTTTTGGTCTTTGCAGGAATGTGAATTAATGAGGACTAAATCACTTCACCTGTTAACCATCTTTTAATAATTAGCCACAACAAAATGGTTTAACAAAACAAGAGTAACCAAATTCAGTCATGGACAATCTGAAGAAGTAGGTTTGCTTACTTATGTGGTACCAATATGAAGCAAGCTGCTCTCCAGCCACAGTCAGCTGGTGCCACCCGTGGTCTTTGGAAGAATGCCCGTGCAGTCTGTGCCAGTGCTTCCAGAGACGCACAGTACCATGCAGAAGATGTAACAAAGCAGAGACCGTGAAGGAGCAGATGCTCCAGAAGATCTCTACCTGCTGTGGCTAACAATGGTCATTCAAAGCACACACATGGGGTGTGCAAAAGAGGCAAAGACAGTCACACGTAGATGTGTCACTCTAAGCATGTGGTACAGAGCAAGCAAACACTGATGACTTGCTGGTGGTTTTTGACCAAGCCCACTGAACAGACCATTGTTCAGCAGTTTGTCAGTGGTGGGAAGCCCTGTGGACTGAGGCAGCAGGAGTGGGTTTGGTCTGCTGCATGTGGTGCAGGCTGAATGCAGGTGATCCAAAACACACATGCAAGACTTGGATAAATATATTTGCTATTTATGGATAACAACCCTCGGCGCAGCACAAAGCCTGGATGGACAGTTTTATGAAGTCTGATAGGTCAGCGATTTTACTTCTATATAAATAGACTGAGCTGCTCAAAAACAATAAAAAAAAAGAATGATGATGATGCAAAACCAATGCTCAGCACCTCCAGAGACTTTATCCGATGCTCCTACCGCTGCTGGGTGCTGGCACAATGAGACTTTTACCCACTTGTGTCTTATGTGCTGAGTCTATTATATCTTCACAGTTCATGGAGTAGTTAAATTACTTTCTCAGGATCACATAACTCATCTTTGTCAGAACTGAGATGAGAAGCTAGGTGCTCTCTTTGCCACAACAGGCTTCAGGCCCTAATATCTAGATTTTGTGTCTCCCTCTTTACTAGCTTCTGCTGGATGAAATGTAAGAGCAATTCATCCTGCATTATATGCAGGAAAGAAAGCAGAAATTTGAATAGTTGCCATCTGCTAGAGATGCTTTGATTTATTGCTTTCCAGCCTCAGCTGAAGATCAAACATGCTCTAGAGAGAAACATTTCCTTAGGTTGTTGTACTGCGTGTCTCTCTGCTCAATGCTAAACTAAGTCACAGGGATTTGGGCAGGGAACATTCCCTTTCTTCAACATAATAATTTATACCTTTAATTCAGTAGTTATAATCAGCCACCCAAAATGTATTGTTGTCACCACTGGCATCAGTTTTTCTCTCAACTAGCTTCAAATTTGAAATTGAAGAAAACAATTATACTTTGTAGTTCCCTGACTTACTGTGTTTTCTCAGAAAAGAACTCTTTATCCATTAGAAGCACACCCCTATCTTTCTTCAGTGTCACACAGACAACAATAATTAATTTCATCCCATCTGTCTACATTTTTAGAAATAAGTTTTGCACTTTATGTATTTTCATTTCCTATCCAAGTCCAAAGCCATAAAACTCTTCAGTTAATTACTGCTACTATTTTCTTCAGATTATATAATTACTTTCTTTGTCTATCTAGCTGCCCTTTCAATTGTAGTTTCCATGTTGATTAAACACAAAGCACTATGCCACTGCTAATTTTACTTCAAAGATGGACTTTCACATTAGGGCAAATAAAAAAATGCAGCATCTGTAGCTATGCACAAAGTAATTTACTTTTCCATTAATTTTCTGTATTCTCTCATCCTCTTTGGTATTACTGTAGATCATTGCATTTTGAGTTGACTCTGTTTATTTGCACCTATACTGGTTTTTGGCCCAGAACCTGAGTACTGGTAATAGCTGAGAGGCATAACTGATGGACCTAAAGGAGAGTTTCTGACAGTCCTACCCAGAGGGTTGGAGGTTTAGTGTATGTCCTACCAAACAGGGAAAAAAATGTCAGCAGTTAGAGCAGGAAATAATAAAAAAATACACACTTTATGTGTAGCTGAGGTTGTAAGACCCCCAGGCTTTGGGAGAGAATAACACCATCCTGTTTCTCTCTCATTTCCAAAGACCCAGGCAGCCCAAAATAACCATCCTAAATGAAAATGCCACACTTAGTAGTAATCCTGCTACTACAGATGGGAATAGTAGAGAGAGAAAAGACCTAACCTCCACCCAGATATTCCCTACATGCTAACCCAGATGCTCTCTGTCCTTTAGAAGAGACTTGGAGTGAGTTGGGGTTCCCAGGCACTGCAGAAGGTTGGCTGTCAGCCCCTGCCTCCAGCCCCTCTCACCATCTCCTTGCCAGAGTTCCTCTGTGCTCTCACAAGCTGTGATACCCCCATCTCGAGACACAGGGTGAGGAACCCAGCTGGCTCTTGTGTTACCCCACAAGATACCAAATAGGAGCTTGGCAGGGCTCTTCCTGCCTCTGTGCAGCCAGCCAGCCATGCCTTGCAGGGGAACCCATTTTTCCTTACATTGACCATCTTTACAGCAATGAGAAAAAACACTCAGAGCTTTGATCCAATGCTGCTTCCCATCTGCACCACTGACACGCTGAGGAGCCCCATGCCAGATGGCTGGTTCACCAGGAACTGTGCCAATGCAAAGCACAAAGAGAGTTCCTGTCCTCAAATACATCAAGAAATAGTGCTGAGATGAGAGGATGTTGGTCCAGGCAATAACGAATAATCCTGGCACTCCAGCAAATTAACTGTTGGCAATTTCAGGTATATCAGGCATTTGTAGGCAGTAGAGAAGGGAGATCTGCTTGTGTAGGCATTTGAAGAACGGTGGTGTTCATAGCTTTTAGGTGGTACTAAGACAAAGCAGTGCAGGCAATGTCAAAAATGCTCCACGCTTGTCATCCTTTAGTCAGGATAGCTGGGAAAAAATTGGGTCTTCATCCTCAAGACATGGAACTAATGGACACCTTTAAAATCAACAGTGTGTTTCCACCTGAAAATCAGTGAAAACAAGGCAAGGATTCTAACAGCACAACATCCAAGACAGAATCAGAACCTGTGTATGCTTGAGTCCAACCACAGCTTCTCTCCTTTCCTCTTGTCTCCAGTATCTTCCTTAATTTCCTTGCCTTCAGGGTAAAAATTGCAACATCATTTATGAGAATTCTTTGCACTCCTAGGAGACCTGATTTATTGCATTAAATGCTTTAAGGAAGTTTGCAACAGTGCTTCTCACCACCAAAATCATAACCTACAAGAATGAAACAATTTCAAGGGAGCCTCAGGACAAAAGTGTTCAACTGAATTTTTCAAAAAATACACTATACATTCCATTCTTTCCTCCAAAATAATTTTTAGGCAGCAGTACCATCATATTGTGTTCAATAAAACACAGAAGTGACAAATCTACCTGCAGTAGAAAATAAACTTAAGAATTCAAGCCAAACTTGAAGATGTTCTTCCTTATTCCTTGACTTAAATTTCCATTTTCTCTGGCAGATTTAAACTTACTGTGAATGATTACAGTAACTTGGAGGCATTTAGTTGCTTCATCAGTGTTAAACTCCCAGGAGGAAAAGTGGCAGAACTACAGGAAGGATGAACACAGTGTGTGGGTGACCAGCAGTGAGCTGTCCACATCCCACATGTATGCGTTAATTTAAAATGCTGAAAGAAATTCTGATCAGAGTATTAATTGTCAATGTTTTAAATATTATAATTAAGTCATTGCTTTTCATCTCCTGTGAAGTGGGAAAGTGTTGTCACTTCAAATCTCTCTTGTTTTGTGCCAAAGATTTCCAGCAGATGTGAATCTGTGATGTTAATGTTTGCATTTGTATTCACTCAGCAAACAGCAAAAATGTTCACCTATGAATATTCAGTCTGTAAAAATTCAGACAAAATTTTTCACTTGCAGGACAATAATTGAAATAATTTATTCAGCAGAAGAGCTGAAACACGCAGAGCAATCAATCTATCTATCTATCTATCTAATCTCCTTGGACAACTTGTTTAGCTGCAAAAGAGAGTTGCAAAAAACATCTTAAAACATTTAATCTAGTGTGAACTTCTACCAGGACTGGTAATGGGCAAATATGCTAGAAGACAGGAGATACAGAAGCTTTTAGAGACTCCACTTTCCACTGGAAAGGAACACGGAGTTCTATGTTAGTGCTTTAAATCTTACAAAAATGTGGAGATTTGTAGCTAGATTTTAAAACAATGGAAAAGTGGTGGCAAATCACAGATAACTTTTCTGGATAGCTTTGCAGTGGTGCTCAACAGGGAACAGCAAGTGCTTCTATCATGGGGTTATGGCAAGTACCATTCCAAGCTTTGCTTTCAGGGGAGGAGCAGTTGTGTTTCCAAAACCTCTGTGGGCACCAAAGAAGAGCACCTCTCATTGCAGGAGAGAGCTTAATGCTAGCTTTTTTAACATTACTGCTGCAAGCATGTAATCATCAGCTTAACCTTTCTCTGAGTAATGCTGTACGTGCTATCAGATTTTACAGTCCGAACCTGCACCCATAGCTCAACTCTGCAGCTGAACTGCCAGTATGACTTTAGCTCATGTTAGTGACCTAGGACTCTCAGCAAATTGAGTGAATTACACATCCTAAGATATCATCATTCACTCTAATTTGACAAGGTAGATTTTTACCCTGCATAGCAGGCTGTCCATAGCTTTCCAGAGGTCACCTGGGGCACTGGGAGCTGGTGTCCCCAGGGTGAAGTAAAAGCCAGAAGTATATGCTGATGAGGGAGCTGACAAAGCAGAAGTCAAATGCAGTTAATATGCATCAGAAAAAGCTTTTCTAGGAGAGATAGGAAACGATTAATGCTACTGCAGAGGCAATTGCCTCATCTGTGGTGCAGTCCACATCCCTGGGCACTTTGAACTGTCTAAGAGAATTCAAACCATGTTGGAACAGAATCTATGAACATAACAAGTGGAGAGATTTTTTTATTTGGGGTCTGAAAATCTGGGCTAAACTGGCACAGAAAAACATCCTTTCTTCTTTTCATGTGCAGTTTTCCCAGCAAGAACAGTCTGGCACATTTTCCTGCCACACCAGGAGGCATGATGCTGTGATCCCAGAGAGTCCCTTCCAGCCCTCTGTTCAAAGCATTGAGGTTCTGGGGTGCCCATCTGAGACAGTACCTCAGTGACAGAAACAATTAATTCTTAAGAATAAGAAGACGAATGCCAACACTGAACCATGTCGGAAGTAACACTTTGTTCTAAGAAGCTCAATCTTGTGCATGCAAAAGCCAGAGATTTTTGAGGACAATGCAAAGATGCTGAGGGGGAAAGGACTCCTCCATTCCCTCTGACTGCCTGCATAGAGAGAAGCCCTGCAGAATAATGCATTATTCAGATACAAAATGCAGTTCTACTAATAAACTTTTTAACACCAAAGGGCAATGGTACCCGTAGACTGCAAGCAAGTTGCACTGATTACAGAGTAATTGTCTTGCGAGGCAACTGACTGAAAAACAAATAAATAAATGCAAAGCTGTCTTTCAAGGTGGAGGAGTTTGTTCCCTTTTTGCAAATCCTGTGGTGAGTTCCAGCAGGACAGACAAGGACCAAACAACAAGAAAAAGCACGCTTCTTAATTACCAGCAACATTATCCCTCCATCTGCAAAGTCGCTGTGGCAGAGCATTGGGGCATATTCCTGAATTATCGGGGACATCCACAGATACCAACGGTTTGGCTCTGATTCAGTCGCATGAGAGGGCAATCTGACAACATTCTGGTGGGATGGACCTACTCTGGTCAATGTGTCAGACTCTTCAGAAGCAGACATTGGGAAGTGCTACCTGAAGCAGCTGGGACAGTAGACTTAACTAGCATATCCCTCTAGATAATATTTTTAAGACCAGTGCAGCTGGGATGGATTCACATTAGTGATTTCTTTGAGAGATTACAATGAGCTGAGAGGATCAGCCCTCCTGAGCTAAACCAAGCGCTTGCCTCCCTCAGCTCAGGGTCTGACAAATGGGAATACTCCCATGAGTTAGGTCTTTTTATATGAAGATGCAAAGACAAAGAAAACTGCCACAGGTACTACAGAGAAAAGAGTCCTTGGGGAACTAGGGACAGAGCAACTCTTCAGGTTTCCTTTCAGCAACTAATTCCTCTTCACAACTCTGACCTCTAATTTCAGCAGTTAGTTCTTCAGCTGCTCTCATATCCTTTTATGCTCTCATATCCTTTTTATCCATATCATAGTCTTTTAACATCTCCAGGCTTATTTGGATTCTACCACATTTAATCTGAGTAGAATCATATGCTGTGTGTAGTCACATTTATTAATCTCTCTGGAAAAAGATGTCTTTAAGTCAGCAGTAAATGCCAAATTCTTTCCCCAGTGACCAACACTGACGTCATTCCATGATACAGCAACTGTCTTTCCCTATTAGCTAGATTCCCACAACTCACAATGAATATATTTCTCTTAGACAGGTGAATGTGTCACTGTAGGTTAATTTTATGAATATTTCTAGAACTAAAGTAAACAAATGAATGTTTAAAGAGGGATTTTGATGTATTGCCATTTCCCCAATGCGGTTGTAAGCAGAAATGCCTGTATTTCTTATTGTCAATATACTATCCTCGTGGATCCATCATGGAGAGCAGACACTACTAGGCCTGAGATACACTTAGCTAAGTTACTTTATGTGTCAAATGACACATTATTTGAAATCTCAAAAGAGACAGTATCTGCTCAAAAGAACTTCCCACATGAATTGAGAAAAGTAAACATATGGGACTTGGAGAACCTGATGTATGTGTAGCCTATTTATTGCCATAAGATTGTTTTCTGCTGCAGTACTTTGCTTTTGAATAACCCATCTTTTGCTGTAAGAACATGGTCTTCATAGTCTGCCATGATAGTTTATGGCAGCTACCTCCCTCCAACCCTCTAGGGAAATATGGCAAATAGCTGGCAACTGTGGAGCAAAATCTGAGAATGGTGTGAAATCTCAAAAGAAGTAACAGTTTCAGATTAAAAAGGGGAAACATTTCACTGATACGAGAGGGTCAGAAGTACACAGCAACTGAGATATCTCTTTGCCATGAGATGCTGCTCTACTGACTTTTCAGATTGCTTTAAACATCAGGGGGTTCATCCACGCCTTTCTGGATTGTCATAATTCATATTGGGCACTCTCATTAAATAGAGAGCTTTCTCTGTCTATTTGTTCAAATATGAAAATGTTTATTCTGCAAGCCCATTTTTTGGTGCTATTTCTTTATCCTTTCTATCATCTATTATACCCAGGTTAAGAGATTGACAGGATAAAATAATGAGATTCCTTGCAGAGTTTATAATATTTAAACACCAAATGTTTCAATAACTAAATTCGAGGAGATAGGTGTTCTTGCTATCTGCTAGGCAATTATGGGTGAGTGCTTATCCATTGAGCCTTTTGCATCCATTTAATACCACTTTTATTTTGGTTTTGTTCTGTGTTTATCACTACATCCGTGAGATTCTTGCTTGTGCTTTTTGTCCCTTATTTGTATGGAATTTAAATAATTCCATTCAATGCTCACAAAAGCTTTCCCACTGATGACAGGAGAAATGATGTGGTAGTCTCTTCTGTAAGCTGTGTTTGCCACTGCTAATTCAACACTTCTCTGTGAGGATGTTCTTCGTGGTATGAGGAAGGGTCTTCCAAACAATGGCCTGTCTGCTTCATCTGCCAACAAATCAAGATTAGTTGTTGGCCTTGTCCACTAGCGCAGATTTTATGTGCATCTAGCTCTCCCACTGAGCTAGCTCACATGCCAACACATCAGAGGAGCAAAGCCAAAGATCTCTGAAGACATCCCAACACAGTTCTGCTAACACCACTGGCACATCACTGGCGCGTTGCTGGTTACAGGAAAACAGGCCCAGATGAAAACTCAAGATGCTGTTCCCACCCCTCAACACAATCTCATGAGGGGAATTTCCATTTTAATATTAATGTTTGACAGAAAAGTCACCAGTAGCCTGTCATCAGAAAAATGTAGGGATTTCCCTCTTATCGTCCTAAAAAAGTTTCCACCCTGCCTTGACCACTGAAAAATTGTTACCAAGGTGTAGTCATTCTTCCAAGACACTTCACTGAAACACCAAGATGAGCAATTCTGGGAACTTTCAAACTAGTTTTCTGCCTGTACATTTCAGTTCAGTCTTGCTTAATGACTTCTAACAAGTGACAATAAAAATAACAACAGCAACAATGAAAATAATAATAATAAATACCAGTTAAATATAATTGAGTCCTTCAATTCTTCTAACTACATTCCTCAGTGAGGGACCCAGTGCATAGCCTCAGTTTTGCTCCCTGGGTGAACTGAAGGAACACAGGGACTGCACAATTTGTTCTCTGCTCATTTTTCCCCAAAGTGAAACAGTTTGAAATAAACAGCTCCTGCATTTAGGAAGGCTACACAGTGAGTGGCCATTACAGCTCCTACAGGAAGAAAAGAGTTTTCCAGTTTCTTCCAAACACAGTTAGGTCAGAGGGAGTGCACCGGTGTCAGAGTAAGAAAAACCCACATAAAAGAACCAAAAGGGGTAGTTTTTCTGTACACTTGCTTTTTAATAAATTCTATGCCTATATACCAGCAGATCATGGGTTAAATTTTTAATATAGGCTTGGTACAGCCATGCCTAAGTCTTGGGTTTTTGTCAGTCACTAGAGATGCAAAACTCTTGGCTAAACTTGATGTTTCTAAAAAGCCTTTTCTAGAGTATTTTGCTCTGCAGAGAATCTAGTGTCTCTACTCACATTTGCTAGTTTTACATATTTTTTGAACAAAGAACAAGCTGCAAATATACATTCAATAATGAGGTTATTAATTTTTTATGCCCAGTTTCAGGACATGTGTAAGTCATTAATGGGACAGGGAATAAAAAATAATATAGTAACAATAGTACAACCAACATGTTTCAATGACTGATTAGTCTAGTACACGTTTCTTAAAACATCTGGAACCATCTTTGGAGGAACTCATTTGTAGAGACTTAAGCAATGTGGAAACATGAATTTATGCAGCCTGTCTTAGGCAAATACTGATGGATTGTAGAATTCAGGGAACTACTTTTAATGCAATCAGAACCTGATGAGATAGAATTTCACTGGAGCACATAAAGCTGCCAGATGAAGTTTATGACACCGGCCAAAACATTAAACTCTTTTTAGATCTAGTGCTAGCAGGCATTTCTGGATTTAGAGCAAAATTCCAGTTACATTTGGGGGGTAAAGGTAAGATGAGGACTACTAACATCAGTTCTATCCCTTCTGGCTCATATCATCTCCATCCTATGAACACGTAGGTGCTTACTGGAGAGAGCTCTTTACCCAGGCAGTGCTATATTATGTGCATTTTCCTCTTCCTTTCTGAACCTCACACCAGCTCTTATTTTAATCCACCATTTCACAATAAAATTGGAAAGACAACCACTAACATGTTGAGTCCAGTTATACACAGCTCCTCTCCCATCCTTCTGGCACTGATTCCAGCATGAAAGCCAACACTACTTTTGGACTTGACCAAACCAAACTTTAGGGAGAAAGATTTTATAGGCACCAGTACCAACTTAAGTTCCCCTCTGCCCTTGTCCAATGCCTAATAATCTCAAAAATTCCTGTTATTAGCATTTAAAATAGTTTACAAACTTAGATTTAATGGTAACACTCTTTTTAAAGGTCCTGTCTTCAGTGGAGCTAAGGATTAGTTTGCAGTCAGAAGGAACTCCTGGGCTAAATCTCAGGACTGGAATCAGCAAAGCTGTGTCAGTGATGAGCTGGTCTGAAAGAAGGTGAAGATTAAGGTGGCTGGATAAAGACTTGGGCTGTAAGGTTTAAGGGTTTTAAGGGCAAGCACTTTGGCAGGCAGAAGTATCAGCATTTTCCTGCATCTCCTTGGCATGCCCCTGCTATACCCAGCAAAACCTGACCAGTGCTCACCCTGTACATGCTTCTCCTGCCCTCTGCCTTTCAGTAATGCCCACATTCCTGAGCTACAGCAAGTGCACAGGCATGCTTTCCCCCTCAGGAGTCTCTAAGCCAGCTAAAAGGGACATCAGCTAAATATTCATTTAAAGGAATAATAAGGAAGCCTCTGACTCATGGGTGGGCTGACAAACCTTGGGAAGGTTTTTTCTCAAGAATTAAAATTCCTAGTTTAGTTTCTTGCCAGTTGAAATTAGTGCCAGCAATAATTGCCCATGAGTCACTGATCCAGCTCTGTCTTGTGGCCACTCGAGTGTATTTGGTCTGTCTGAGCCACTACAGTTTTCTTTTGTTAAGTATCAAATGGCTTTTATATCATCTAGCAATTCACTGCATATCACTGAAAACAGCTCTGGAACCCAGCATCGGTAAGTGCGTGCAATCATGCCCCTTTTTTTGTTTCTTTTTCTTTTTTTTAACATCTGAGCTATTTTTGAGCTGAACATAGTGCTGAATGCTATAATGTCTTCCTTCCTGTGAATACACCACTTATCTGATTACTAAATATTGTCATAAATTATGCCCCCTACAATAATTTTACATAACCTGCTGGAGGTGCAGTGTTGAAAAGGGACTGTGATTACAATTGGACAATTACAACTAAAGAAATTCACTTACAAGATATTTTATGTAGAGTGGAATATTTTTATCCTTACCATAGTTTCATTATTCTCTGAAGATGGCTATGCCTTGTACCTCATGCTATGACTGAAATTAAGCCGGGCAGAAAGTGAAATACACTCAATCTGATCAGGCCTCTGCTAAAATTTGGTCTCAGGTTGGGAAAAACAGGGTAGCTCGTCTGAACCTCTCTTGCACTTCCTAGCTTTGATCTCAGATGATAATGAATTACCTTTCCCTCTTGCTGCTTCCTAAGGGTGGGATTAATACTACACAGGGTGGGATCAACCAATGTGCTTTGTAAACTTATGTTGCAATACAAAATCTTTGATGCAAAAATGTCTCTAACATCTGGGTTAGGCACCTACCTTTTCTTGGAGGAAACCAATCTGGCAAGCAGCTCTTCCTCCTCCTCTCTGCTCTTCCTACACTCTTACAACCCTCATCAGGGCTGCTCTGATTTAGAGCAGTGTATTTTTAGTGTTACAGTGGTTTTGGAGTTGTGAAGAAAAGGAATTACAAGCTGACTCTGGGGTCCCTTGTAATCCAGGGAGACAAAACAGTAAATCCAACCAGTTTGCCTCTGTTGGCTTATAGTTCTATCTGCTTTCTTTAACACACAATACCCATTTATGATAGATTGCAAACACCTACAATACAGGATTTATATGGTAGGTACAAGCTCCTGAGACACAGCTGTCAGCTCAAAGTTATCCACTTTAAACATGGTTCAGAAGACACGATTAAGAAAAAATAACCACTTCAAGCCTTCAAACAGAGAAAAGGTCAACTTCAGTGGATAAATGGTTCTTAGAAACATTTCATCCATTATCACTGTGGGAATGCTTTCTTAGACTTTTTAGAAGTAATTGTGAACTTGCCATGGTCTATGGTGTGAAAATATTTTTTCTGTCTCCCTAACTAATTACTGAACATTTGAGACAGCAGAAAAGACCAACCAAAAAACCAAAATCCCAGGTGCTTGGAAAGTCAAACACTGAAGAGGAATAAAGAAATTAATTATTTTGAGATAATTGAACCACATCCCAATAAATGGGAATTGTTTTGCCTTATTCTAGGAAGATACAAGCCCATCCTTTGTAAGGATGTATACCAGACTTCAGAGAACAGAGTTTGAATTCCACACTTGGGTCCAGGGAGCTGGAAAATATCATCATAAACCTGATTCTCACAGCTATGTATTTCAGGGAGAATCTAGACTTTTCCACCCCTTCCACAAAGTCCTGGGCCCATAACAAGATTTAAGAGCTGTGCTGCTTTATTACAGGATGAGAAGCAGCCAAGAGAATTATGTCAAACAAATTCATGCCTATATAAATTACAAAGTAAAGCCCAGAGCAGTATCTTTTTCATAATAGTGTGATGATCCTGTCTGCCAGAAACCAACGTCATCAGTAATGCTTATCTCTCAAAGCAGTTATACATATCAATTTATATTTCAGGCGCTATCTTGCAATTAAATTCCTAGGCTTAAAAAGCCTGTTTCCCACTCCTTCCCCCTTTTCAATTCTATGTCCTCCAAGATTAACAAAACATCCTCTGTGGCAGCAAATTAATCACACTACAAAACTAAACTGTTCATTAGCGATGCCGCACACCAAAACTGTTATTAAAAACTCAATATTGCTATTTTTTGTCTTTAATTTTATGGTGCTGTTTGCAGCAGCTCCTCCTCTAAGTACACACACTGCCACAACAAATACAGGCACAAGCCCTGAACCCTGATGAGAATCGATGTGCCAGGAGTTTGCAGTGAGCTACAACACCAGAGCCCTTGTCTTTTGATGTCTACAGTGTGCAAATTCTCACACTCATCAGCTTTCATGGGATTTGCCAAGACAGTCCCAAAACATCCCCTTAGCCCATGTTCATTGATGCTTTGCTGCAGAGGATGAGCAGAGATGCAGCTCCACTCCTGGTTTTAGCAGTGATGTTCCCAGTGCCCTCTCCCTTTTCTGGTGTTTTCTTCCCCCCCCTGAAAAATCTTTAGTCTTTTTTCTTTCCTGATCCTTCACCTCTTTGGAGAGAACCAGCTGATCTAGTGAGCAGTGATGAGTTTCTCAGGATCTCCTCTGCTCCCTGCTCCAGGGTTTTGTGAGCTGGCTGACTATAGGCTCATGCATGGGTCAGCTGTCTTTGCTACCCTTTCAGCCTGGGGGAATGTTCTCTGGACATTCATAACCTCAGCTCCTCATGAGATTTCCTTTTTTATTTAAAATTTCTGCTTTTGTTTGTTTGCTTGTTTTGCTTTTAGGAATACCTGGAATTTTAAACTTCTTCAACAGTAATGCTGTAGAGCAAGGGATAGCCTTGCATTTTGGATAAAAGCAAGATGTTTAATCAGAAGCTGAGCTCCTTTGCCCTATTATGCAAGATGAGGTATATACCATGGTACTCTGCTCTTAGACATCTCATTTCACATTTTGCAAAGAAAGAAAACAAGAAAGCAAAACTGCAGCCCCTAAAGAAAACTTGGACGTGGGCCCTCTCAAGGACTGGCTAGATCCACTGGGAGTCAACAGGAAAATGCAGCAACTCCATCAACAAATCTCCTCATGCCCTGCAGTTTTCTGGAGTCAGCTATGGCATTAAGCACTAGAAGAAGCCCTCAGGCTTAGGCACCTCTGACTTGAAGGTAAATTATGCATGATTATAAACATGCAAAATGAGTCCCAGCCTCCAAGCCTTCTGCTGAAAAAAGAACCCCTTTATAGAGCTTAAGCAAGAAGGTCTTAACTTGAGGAAAGCAGAGCTTTGAACTCTCTAAAAGACACCTGGGCTGGTGTAGGCTGCGGTTCTGACTTGATGAAGACAACGAAACCACAGCTTTGCTGCAGGACTCTCCACCACATCCTACTCTCACCCTGAGGCACAGAAGCCAGATCAAAGGCACAGCAGGAGATAGAGGCCTAGAGAATCATCTCTCTCCTTAGAAGCTGTGGGAAGTCACCAGAACTCAGGCAAACGCACCTCTCCTCTGGGAAAAGCATCTGCCATGTCATTTATAAACAGCTTCTTGCCTTCTACCACTACTTACCTAAATGTGCAAAGGGGAAGACAATGAAACTTCCTTTTCTGTAACACACAGATCACTATCTCTTGCTTACAAAATAATTGTGTTAATCTTGCAGCTTTCTTGCTAAAACAGTACAGAATAGCAAATTATCTTAAGCTTTTAGACATGAAATACGTGTCCAGCACTCAACTACTCTGATTAAGTATGCATCAACAGTACTCATGCATTGCTACCAACCTCAACTGCTAAACAAAACTCTTCCTTACATTACCAACTCTATTTTGTTTGTTGTAATCATTTGAAGTTGTGCAATATCACAGCTCTGTGAGCCATAGTCATCCACTTGGCTTGCTCATAATATTCCATATTAAAATCTATGCCAAATCACAGGGGCATTTCTTGTTATGTCTGTACAAATAGCAGCATATCTGATGTGCGTTGCTCTCTTGGAGACATCAGCTTTTTCAGCTTTACCAAACACTTCAGCTCTTGAACAAGGATTGCAGGACTCATCAAAGAGTTTTCCCTGCACTTAGCAGCAAGATTATAACAAGATTTCTCTGAAAACCTGATGCACAGGTCTGCAGCCCTTCTCTCCTCCAGGTCTTGCCTCTGCTTCTCTCTGCCCGCCCATGCCCTGACAGCCTGCTGGGGACACAGCGTGAGACTTTGCCGAGTAAATTGCTTCTGCCCAGGCATGCTGTGGGATCTGCTGAGATGCTGGAATGTTGTTTAACTCCCCACTGGGAGATCCAGGGTCCTGCCCCACTGCCTGTACAAGCACCTGGAGCTGGGAAGCAGAGAAGGGGAGGGAGGATGCCAGAAGGGGGGAAGGGAGAAGTGCAGGTGACAAAACACAAAAGTGAAAGCTGAACTGATTTTGCATGAGAGCTTGCAAATGTAAATTACTCCTTTCTGATGGGAGAAACTCTACAAAGGGAAAAGAGTGTTCCTTATCCCAGTGCTGGGGTGGGAGGAGGCACCGAGGAACTTGCTTCAATCATGTGGCTCTGTCCCTGGATGGAGAACCCAGAGTGCATCCTGAGTATGGCAGTGGGATGGCTGGATGGACTTCTACTTGCCTATCCAGCTGCAGCTTTCCCATCCTCTGCATTTTATTCTTTTATCAGCAAACAGCTGTTTCCTGTAGTGATACTCATGATACTGTGATTATTATTTTTTTATCAAAGGGATCATCAAAGCATGATTTTTTTCTTACTTTTCCTACTTACTTGTGTGTATGTGTCGTAAAGAAAACAGAAGTAAATTAGTTGACTATTACCTTCATTCCAGGTGCACATGCATATACTTTACAAATTTATGTAATGACTTTCCTCAGATACTGGTACCACACAGAAAAAAAAATCTGGAGCCAAAATATCCTTCTGTTGGTGCTGCCAGAGCAGTGATGTAAAGAAGTAGCAGCACCTTTTGTTATTCAAAATTTTGTTCCATAATACTCTACAGTTCTACAAAATTTGTAAGTTGCTACTAAACCAGCCGTGTCATGGTGTGGGTGCCTAGAAGTTTCGAACTTTCCTTATTTGTTTTGATTGCTTCAAACTTTGCAGAGTAATTTTCATTCTTCATTGGGGAGCCACATTTTACACCTGTCTAAATGTGTGATGCAGCAGTGGATTAATTTTTTAGCAAAGCAATGATGTCTTTCTTGGCCACACTCTTCCTTCCTTCTCCCTACCACACGGCCCTGCCTTCCCTTCCCTGCTGATGCTCTAGACCTGGGAAAACAAGCTCGGGCACTTCATCTTGAAATCTGAACCCATTTGATGATCATGGCAGGGACGGTAAATATTTTGGCTTCTCTAGAGCCCAGCTCCTCACCCCTTGCAGGTCAGAAGAGAGCACACTACCTGAACCATGCCTTCTGACCTCCTACACACCCAACACTCCCTCTTCTTTGTGATTTTGAGAAGCCCAGCTACAATGGTGAAACAAGGAGCACATCTCTCCCTCTCCATGGCCTTGACAAGGTGGCATAGGGTCAAGAAATAACCTTATCTCTAAATCTTCTCGAAATAAAATTCAGTTCAAAGCCTTAAACCCCAAATGTGGCTAAGGAGAAATTTCTCCATTTTTGTCCTTATATAATTCAAAGACTATTAAAAAAAAAAATTGATGGTCAAGTCTACAAAAATATAGTTTCATCTTTCCTTCCAAGTTCATCACTGTCTTATACATGTTGTAAGGATTCCCTCATTACAACAGTCAAGCATTTTCTAAGCTGGCTTCTGGCTTTAGGCACCCAATTCAGGCCAGTTTTAAAAGGTCTGATTTTCACAATGAGTTTAGTACCAACTTTCTTCTGGAAACTCTACTCTAAGAAGTGTTTCTCAGGAGGGAAGGCATATAAACACCCAACCAGACCAGTGCACTAAGATCCCCTGTCTTGGTGCCTGTGCTGTCTCCAGCCAAGATGCTCAGAGACACAAACAACTTCTTTGAGCCAAGAAAAGCCCTCAGTGACAGAGTGTGATACTGCAGAAAGCCCTGGATTCAGAGCCCTGGAGATTAGAAACCATTACTTAGTGACAGCAGATTTCACAGCAGAAGCATTAAGAAACTGTCTCACAAAATAGATATATCATAAACACATTTCCTTCCATCACTGCAAAACCAATCCATTGAGGATGGAGAGGGGAGGGGATGAGGAGATCTTCAGACACAGCTTCACTGATCAGCTGTGCTCCAGTGCTTTGCTCCTAATTCCCTAGCAGATATGTAGCTTTCAGACATGAAATATTCCTGGTCAGCAGGTATTTTTCCATTAGCAGTATGATTTATTTCTTAGTAGGATCATATTTGCTTGCTCAGGAACTTTCTTCCATACATCTCCCAGTCAGAATACCAATCAAGTGGAAGTTGCTTGAGATGACATCACAAAATCACAGAATAAGCTGAATCGGAAGGGGCACACAAGGCTCAGCAGTCCAACTCCCAGCCCTGCATAGGACACCCCAAGAATCACACCATGTGCCTGAGAGCACTGTCCAAATTCTTCTTGAAGTCTGTCGGGCTTGGTGCTGTGACCACATCCCTGAGGAGTCTGTTCCAGTGCCCAACCACCCTCTGGGTGAGGAACCTTTTCCTGATATCCAACCTAAACCTCCCCTGCCACAACTTCAGGCTGTTCCTTTGTGTCCTGTCACTGGTCACCACAGAGAAGAGATCAGTGTCTGCCCATTCTCTTCCCCTCATGAGGAAGCTGTAACTGCAATGAGGTTTCCCCTCAGTCTTCTCCAGCTAAACAGACAAAGTGACCTCAGCCACTCCTCACCAGGCTTCCCCTCCAGACCCTTCACCACCCTTGTTGCCTGCCTTTGGGCACTGTCTAATGGCTTAATGTCTTTTCTACATTGTGGCACCCAGACCTGCCCCCAGCACTCAAGGTGAGGCTGTCCCAGTGCAGAGCAGAGCAGGACAATCCCCTCCCTTGCCTGGCTGGTGATGCTGTGCCTGATGCACCCCAGGACACGCTCAGCCCTCCTGGCTGCCAGGGCACTGCTGGCTCATGTTCAACTTGTCATCAACCAGGTTTAAGTCTGCTCTCCTCATATCCAGAGCTGAGGTTTTGCTTCAGCAAATCAACGAATTCCTATTTGTGGTTGCACATTCTTTGCTGACTTCTAGGCTGTGTTGGAACCAACCCTTTGACTATGGTGAACACAACATTTTACCGTCGTTATCGGGAGTTTGCTCTTTCTGTGCCCCAAAGGAATTGTGCCTGAGCTTTCAATATCTTTTAAAGTTCAGCTGAGCTAAAAATGGTCAATAACCAACAAGAAGGCTTTAGAAAAAATATTGAAAGCCTTCCTGCAGTTGCAAGTAATATTAAAAGCTGTTATCCTTGTTTAAACTCAGATGATGAACATTACTCAGCCCTTTCCCTGAGGCCAGTTCGGAGTTCTGCATCTTGTCAGTGCAGAGTGACGTACTGCTTATCTGGTCTTCTTTGTTTGTGAATGGGTTGTTTGGGTTGACATTGAAAAGAATAGATCTGCATGAATAACTGTGCAGAAAAACAAGAGCCTGTACTCTCTTCAAGCTCAGTGACAGCCAGAAATACCAGCCAAACTAGTGCCAAAATACAGACTGTGGGGCTGTATCAGTACAGCACCAAGCTCAAGTGGTCTTTTCATGAGGGTTTGGCTTCCACAGCCTGTGATTAGGCAACTGGATGTTGCATACTTTGAACCCAGCAAGTCCTTTGGCGTTCCCTTCTACAGCCTCCTTGTAACTGAACTGGTGTGGTGGCAGCTGGGTTACTGGAACAAAAAGTGGGTGGAAACTTGGCTGATCAAAGGGTTTTGACCAGCAGAATATAATCCAACTAGCAGCCCACTGATACTTGAGCCAATGTTGTTTAGCACTTCTGCTAACACCAGAAATGGGAAATGGAATTAGATCTCAGCAGGTTCACAAAAGGAGAACAACCTAAGGGAACAGTGGGTGTGCTGGAAAGTCAGGCTGCCCTTCAGAGAGCTGGGCTGGGCAGGCAGGAGAGAGGGTGGATGGAAAAGTCATTAATTTGGCAAAGGCAAATGCAAAGCCTCGTGGCTGGGATGTGATAAACCCTGCAGCACCACAGGCTAGGGAGGGCTGGCTGGCAAAAAGGGATCAGTCTGCATCTGGCCTCTCAGCCCACTTGGTTCAAACTTCACAGCTGGAGCTGCAGCCAGGTCCCATCGCAGTCATCAGGGCACCAGCACTGCAAGCTGACATCTGCAGCACAGCTCATGAAGAGGTGAAGCACCGTGCAAGAAGCTGGGCAATACTGATGAGGCAAGTGCTTCTCCAGAGAAGCCAAATGGTGTAAATACAGACTTGGCTTCCTGCACTCCTCCAGGACAGGAACAAAGATATATGGGAGAGGAGGAATGGAGGTGCTATGACACTGTGGTCTATGCCTCTAGCTTAGTCTGTGGCAGCTTCCTCGGACCAAGAGTCATTTCCTGTCCTCACAGGGTTAAGTCCACTACCCTGGACCCAGCCAAGGAGTCTCTCCTGGGGGATCAGCCTGCTTCAGCAGCAGGAAGGGATTTTTGTGCCTTCAATTTCTGTGAAAGTTCATGTCTTCCTCTGTTTGTCACCCAGCCTGAGGGCTCTGTGTCCTGCACCCTATCACTTCACAGGGAGAGGCACAAGGCTTCTGCTGAAATTCTGAGATGGCCAAAGCTCAGTGCAGAGCCTCACAGGGAGCAAGGTAACATGCTAGCAGGGACTTTCATTAGAGGATATGCAAGTGGAATAACAGACAGGTATGTGCTAGCTCATGGCACATCCAGCTCTCTCAGGATGAAAAATCAGCACTGACAGCACCCTCACGTTCACAGCTAATCTAAAAAACCATTTCTCTTCCAAAAGATTTTGAGGTCTTTACATTTCATGATTATTTGATTTTCTTTCCTCTTTAACCTTGGGATAAAACACTTACTGACAACTTCAGTATAGCTCTTGCTTTGTGACTCCTCTCACAGGAGGCAAGTCCAGCAACAGTGAATATCTCTGTTTTGTGTACTGCTATCTGTTGAAAATACTTTTGTGATATTTCAGAGAACTCATATTTTGCAACCTCTTCCTCTAGCTGAATAGCAATTTGTTTGACTCGTTACTTAGGAAAACACTTGCCATACCAAGTATACTACTTCAAAGAAGAGTTAAAATGTACTCAAATTACATTGCTCTGTTATTACAAACACTAACATATATTGAGAGAAAATTACATTACTCTGTTATTACTAACACTTAGGTATATTGAGAGCTTTACTTACATAAGCAGTTGGATAAGGCTTAACCACACTTGCTTTTGTGCAGAATTCAAATTCTGATATGGAAAAATACTCTGTTTTGCATTCAGAAGGAGTGAGCATTTGGCTGTAGATGAAATGCAGTTTTGTTTGGTAAGCAGAAGTTAATAATTATCACACTTGCCCATGGCTGTTTCATGGGAGGTGGGAATACAAATATATTCATATTTACTGGTGCTTTATAAGGAATTATAGGTCACGTAACACATCTAAATTATGTTTCTTTTTGAATTAATTGCTATAAATGCAGACAGCCTTATACAAAAAACTATAGTTAAATTGTCCAACATAGAAATATATGATAACCTTCTCTTCAAAAAAAAATATTTTACAACAGACCTGTTTTCATCTTCTCTTGTCACGTATCTGCTTTGCCTTCCCTCCTCTTCCACCACTTGTGCCTTCCCTCCCTCTGCTCCACTTTACCTTTCAGAGCAGCAGCACCTGCAGCACTACCCACAGCTGAGCTTCCCCATCACCGGCTCTAGGGGAGCTGGTAGCAGCTCACCTTTAAATCTCGAGCGTGCGGCAGCTGTGTTTGTGCTGCCGTTTTAATGCTGGAAGCTTATGGAAAGGTTCAGGAGAGATATAAAGCTAATGAAATGCCACAGTAAAAATAACTCCCACAGGCACAAACGATCCTTGGCATACCAGGAACACTGAGAACATCTGTGCTGAGGGATCTTCGCCTCACCACATCGAGAGCTGCTACACCTCCTCACAGAAGTGAAGGTCTCCGCCTGGTATTTATAATTAATGCCTGTGCTCCTTAAGGACTCTCATGACAAGCAGTGGCTGCCCTGCCCGCAGCAGAAAGCCCATCCCTGCCCCATGGAGCTCGCTGTGGTGTGTCTTTGAGATGGGGGATATCCTTGGGGCAGACAGGGGGATGTATGTGGGGAAGGGGAGGCAATGCCCCCTCACACGATGCAAACTAACATCCTTTTCCCAGCCTGGGGTTATCCACATCTTGCAAAAGTCAGAGGAAGGTCTGCTGGAAGAGTTTTTGAAAATCTGGCTTTATGGTCACTGTTAGGGTTTTTCTTTTTTCTTCTCTACTACAAAGAACAGCATAGGAGAAAGCAGAAAATAATTTGATTGAAAATTGGCTGACAAGTGATAGTGCCCTATGCTCAGCCAAGAGGAAGCAGAGGAATACAGCTTCCAAGTGCAGAGGGATGGCAAAGGTCACAGTAACCCCAAATCTGGGCCTAGAGATTGGGATAGCACCCCCATCTGCAGCCAGTACCTGTGGTGGGGATCTCTGCTTTGGGAGGACAGGTATCTGCCTGCACAAATGGTGGGACAGTTCCCCTCTTGGAAAGCAAATGGGAGACTGTCTGCCTGTTCCCAAATGAGCTGCATTTCTTTCCTCTGGCCAAGTAAATAAAGAACATAAGATTCACACATAATTGCTGCAGTCCTTGATGCCCACTGAAGGCTTTAGGGACTTCATTTGAGCATTATCAGGCATCCTGTTATCACGCTAAATCTCAACAACTCCAAAGAAGTCAATATTCAGTTAATATTTATTGCATCTGCATCTTTGCTAAGAAATGCAGATGAGGTTCCCTCTGCAGATCTAGCTACCAGCTAAAGATTCACTGAGATCTCTATGTGACAAAATATAGCAGTGATATCCAGAGAGGTTTTTATTTTAATAATAATAATTTATTTTCTCCCTGTATTTAATTCTTTCTGCTGATTTTCAACCCTTCCTTTCAGGTCAGGACCTCCTTTATAGTGCAGAGCTAGAGCACCCTGTAATTCATTTTTCCAGCTCCAAAGTTAAGAAAGCTTCATAAAGTCAAAATTAAAAAACAAGAAAGAGAAAGGTGGAGGGGGGATCTCCAAACATACTTGTATTTCTTTTATTTCATATTTGATGACAGAGTGAGAAAGAAAGGGAGCACACAGAAGCTCCTCTTTTGAAGAAAAATTATAGATTAAAAAAAAAAAAAAAGATGTGGCTACTTTACAAACATTTCCAAAGGGAAATTGTTGACCACTGCCTCAGAAGCATGCCTGCACTCTTGTGCCTTGGTGGTGTGCTGCCTCCAGCTGCACAGCACCAGTGTGACTGGGTCTGCTGGGGACTGCTGGAGTCCTCTGCTCCATGAAGTGGCAGTGCTGCAAATCTGCTTCTGTTCTTCCAAAGAATAAAGAAAGAAACCCTGAAAGAGCAAGCCTCTGGGATATAGGCCTGATGCACAGCGCTTTCACCACCAGAGAAGCAGGAATTTTTGCTGGGGCACTAAATCTGCAGCTTTTTACTGGTGGTTGGGAAGGGGTTGGGGGAACCTGGGAAAATATAGGCTATTGGGTGCCTTTGTGCTGACTTTGCCACTCAGGCTCTGCATTCTCATGTTCCTCTCACTCCAGATACCTCCACAATGCCCTTACTTGCCTACTTGTCCCAGACCCTCTGCAGCATCATGAGACCTGCCGTGCAGCCTTTGGAGGGAGAAGTAGATGAGGAATAAACAGGGCCCTTGTCAAAAAAATAGCAACCTGACAGCAAAATAGCCTCACCTTATGTAAGGAACCCCCAAATCATGATCATCTCCCAGCTACCCTGAGCTCAAACTTGAGGGGAAGGTGTCTGGCTATACGTTGTCTTTGTAAATCTGTGCTCATATTGTAAATCTGTGTTCCCGATGGTAAAGGCAAGGAAACTACATCTTGTCTTCCAGCAGAGAAGGGCTGGAAAGTATCTTAAAAGCCAGAAGTAAATATGGAGTAAGAACTGCTACTGCAGATGAGAACAGTTTTAGGTTTCTGCAGATATTAATAAATTCCCTTATTTTAAATAAAAGAAAAAAAAAGAAAGGGGGAAGTACCTCTAGGCAGATCCAATAGAAGAAAAATTGGGTCTTTATCATACAGAGAGGACCACAGCTGGCTAAATATTCACACATGACCCTGTTTGGAGAGCTGGCAGCAACCCTGAACATACGGCTTTTGCCATTGGGCAGGGAATTGCCTCTATGAACATGGATCTGTCCTGACCAAGAAGATGACTTTTTGAAATCAAAAGGCATAAAAAATAGACTCAAAAACAAAGCAAAAGTTGTAAATGGAAAATAGTTATGTAATAAAAACACTTGTGGAATAATGTGAGAGGCTGAATCCCTCACAAGCAGCAAAGCTACCACTGAGCTATGCACAGTAACTGCAGTATCAGTAAATTACATAGGACAATTATCCCCTTGCAGGGAGTCACCGATCCAGCAGAGGTGGGAAGGGGCCCCTATGGGTCTCCAGCCCAACTCTGTTCCAGTGTTTGACTACTCTGGGTTAAAAAAATTTTACCCCAGGGTAAAGGTTGTTCCTCAAAGCTAATAAAATTCTTCCTTTTTCAAACTTGTGTCCACTGAAGAATACTAGGACCAAAGGTCCAAATTTTCTAAGATGCCAGCTGTTCACTCAATGAGTAGGCTGTACCACCATGCCCATTTTTAATTTTGATTTCTAGTGTGCTCACTTGAGAGAACAGAATGGGAAATAAAATAATTTAGATACACAGAGTAAGAAGGAAAAAAAAAGAAAAGCAAACATTAGGGTGCCTAACAAAAGACAATAAATCAATTTCCAGAGGGCAATTGCTGTACTTTAAAACCCCAGTGCAGGACAGGATAAAAAAGACTGTATTTGAGACATAGGACAAAGGTCTGGAGGTTACAAGAGAAACTAAATTAATAAAATGGTGAGCTATGATTCAGAGCATGACTATCCTAAGGAACCTGTTAAAATGTCACTGAGAAAAGATATTCAGAAATAGTAACTAGCCTGAAGAGTCTGATCTTCCTTGCAGCCCCCTTAAACCAGACAATGAGCCATTCAGAGATATTTTACACTTTGAAATAAATCACCTCTCTGTATTATTCCATAACTATCTTCATATCACTGAAGAAATATAACCTGTTTGAGAAAAACAAGTCTAGAACTTTTAAATGTATCAGCTCAAAAAATGGACTGCTATCATAAATATTAAAGGAAAACCTGCAGTTGAGTGAACATCATCGTTTTTTCACAACAATCAATTTTTCTTAACTGGAGTAGATATGTCACAGTAATAAAGATAAGTTCTTGTTATAAAAAAACCCCTTTGTTTTTAAAAATCTATTGCCAAAGTCAGAACAAGCATGCTGCTCTTCCATCCATAAGTTCAACCATGCAACAAGAAAAAGAAGGATTAATGAACGATAAATGCTTTCTCAGTGACCCTTCACAGCTGCTGCTGTTTCTGTCTCTATTGCCAGAACTTCACTTGAATCTCTTCTGGACCTATACCCCAAAACCTACAGCTTGTTTATCAATGTGCACAAGAGCACAACATCCCTCAGCTGCTTCAGATGAAAGTAGGATGAAAAAAAATTGCACAGTTAAGTGAGAAACAAAGGTTTCCAGAAAAAAAAAAAAAACCACATTTTGATTTTGGCAAGAGCACCCCCACTAACACCTGGGCATTTGTTAAATGATAAAGATTTGCTAACTGTAGAAAGAAGAAGATCTTCAGATTTTATTTCATTATTTTTCAGAAGAACATACTGCTACTCATTGGTAGAGATAAAAGTGTGCCTCCAGCTCATGATCGACATCTGCCTGACACGGTCCTCTGGGTTTGCTGGGTATTGGAAGAGCACAGACTGCAGCTTGTGACTGCCAAGGTAGAGGTCATCCCATTTGTGTACTAACATTGCTTTCTTACTTGCTCATCCCTAAAAACAACTCTGAATATTAAGCAGGGTCTGTCTCAGGGGATCTGTGAGACAAGAGCCCAAGCTCTGATTGCTGCCTCCATATGAGTCAATGGCATAATATGCAGCCAGCTCCCTATACCAGAATCTGGTGGTTTATTTCCTGCAAACTGCTATAAATATGTATTGACATGTTAGGAAGAAGATGGGAATCAATGACATCAAGTACTCAAAGAGGAAAGAAGATAATAGTGGGCTTACAATAATGAAACAGGAGAAAAGGCCACAAGCCCAAACTAACAATAGGAGATAGTTAGGAAATTAGTCAATCAACACTGAACTAAGAAAAAGAGCAAATAAAACCTGTTTTTTATCCCATGGACCCCTCATCCCAAATGCTTCTTCCTGACTGTCATCAAAATTATTTATATGTTAGTGAGAACTCTGAAAGGTGGAATATAGTGGTTATCCTATAAGGAGACAATGCTCCCAATCCAATTTCTTAGCTAGATGGGCACATTTGGATGCAACTCATTCATTTACAGTAATGCTGTCCAAAAGGTGTTAGTTCTGCTTCGTTGGAAAGTCCCTGTAAGTCAGAATCTGGCTGCAAGTTACCCTTAGAAATTCAGGAGTAATTTTTTCTGATTCTTATTCAAGGAGGGTTTCCACATGCATTTTCTTAAAGGTTGGGATACTTGGTTAAAGACCACACCAAAAATAGAATTATGCCATTTCCATAATCTGTGTGTGTGTAAATAACAATCTGCCCTTCTGAATCATTGAAAGGGACGGAATCCATCGCTGTATATTTTATGAATGCAGGGAAACCACAGCACCAGAATTTTTTTGCTATTTCTTAGAGACTCTGTAGACACCTCCAACTCTGCAGGTGTTTGACTGAGAAATCCAGGAGGTATTTCTTACCTTACAGCTACCAAATGACTCTGTTTCTAATCAACCATCAATGACCCATTCCTTCATGCCACCTCTAGTTTGGTTTTTTCCCCTATAAGCTGTATGTCCCTCTGCATGTTATGCTACCACAGCATTTCAGATACAGCTGTAATTATCTCTGCTACTCATCAGCCTTTCAATATGTCACCTTCAGCACAGGCAGATGATGAATGCTCATGAATTTTACTGTAGCCCTACTCATTATTCAGCCAAGTCTGCCTGTATGTCCCAGAAATAAAATGCATGATGGCCTCTTGTCATCTGCTGCAGTACAAACTACTTTTAAGAGACAAACCCCCCTTTTTAATAGGAACAAAAAACAACTTTACATTACAAGATTAGTAATAACAACTACTGACCTGTGACCAAATGTGCCATTTCTCAGAGAAAGACAATTAAACACTGAGGTGAGCAAATATCAGAGGCAAACTAGAAAGAAGTGTAAATTGAGGAAAGTGAGGGGGTCTTTTGAAAGAGCTCCAGTTTAGCACCAATGGAAGAGACAAATAAACACAAAATTCTATATGTTATGATGAATTATGTGAATAGGTTTCATAGCTACACCTAGTCACAGTGATTCTGTTTAATATACAGAATCATAGAGTGATTTGGGTTGGAAGGGACCTTAAAGAGCATCTAATTCCAATGCCCTGCCATGGGCAGGAGCACCTCCGACTAGACCAGGTTGCTCAAAGCTCCATCCAGCCTGGCCTTGAATACTGCCGGTGGGCGGGGGTGGGGGGGAATCTACAGCTTCTCTGGGCAAACTATTCAAGTGCTTCATCATTCTCACAGTAAAAGCATTTTCTTCTGCATATCTAACCTAGATTTCCCTTCTTCCAGTTTGAAGCCATTACCCCTTATCCTACCACTACAGTTCCCAATGAAGAGTCCCTCTCCAGCTTCCTTGTAGGTTGGTCCATCAATAGGTATTATCCTGTATTTATTAACTTATTAACCTATAAACTCACAGGTTTGAAAAAGCAGTAGAAAAATACCTGAGGAGGAAAACTGTATTTGAAGCCAAGACTGCCCTGCTTTTGAATATGTTTTGATGACAGCACATGGCGCTCTGCAAGTCTTGCTCTGGTGCACATCTCTGGACAGCTACAGACTCTACTTGTGGATTTTGAAGTTCCCCACTCTTTTCAAGAGCAAAGCCATCTCAAGGCAGGTGTCTGAGCAGCATTCAATGCAACATTTAAGGAGAACACTGGTTTTTAATGTAGAAAATATATAATCTTTTCTCCTTGATTTCAGTCCCTTGAAGTCAATTTTCTCAGCCTATGGCACAGCCTAAATCCAAGCAACTGCAGGTAAAGCTCCCAGTCCCTGAAACGTGGCAGCCAGTCCCTCTCCTCCAGGAACTCACCTTCCTCTCCAACTGAATTAGACTAAACCAAATGGTAAAAGGAGACAGCTATGATCCCAGGCTCCATAAATGATTCAGGATCCTGAGAGTTTTCCCAAGAGCAGCCAGATCACTGTGCTGGCACAGCCAGGGATGCTCTTGGTCACAGCTGTTCCTTTGGTCATGGTCAGCTGTTGTTCCTTAAAAACATCACTCCTGGTCTTTCTGCTGTTTGTCCAACATGGACAAACAGAAACTAAAAAAATGTAATTCTGATGAGCAACAGAATATCCCCACATTGGTCTCTCCCACTAGAAGGCTTTTTAGACCAAATAACTTGTTAACACAATACCAAATGCTGAAAGACCCTGCCAGGTTCTTCTCTGTGGGCACTGTAGCCCCCATACAAAGCCTTACATGATGTCCTCCAGCTCCCCTATCCAAACAGAGGATTTGAGAGGCAAGGTAGGCAAGGATATCATACATGGCAAGAGGGGGCCACAGGCTACTCCCCTGGGTGCAGGTCTTGTAGAAGGTCTTCTGGCAGATCTAAAAATAGCAGCTGAGTACATCCCATGGACTACTGCCATCTGGGGATTTGTCCCCTACTCTCATCTTCAGCTGGCATGAGGTCAACATCCAAATTTGTGAGCCTGAAGCTGCCTCTCTCTACTGCTGCCCAATCATCTCCAAAGTTCCCCTCTCATTGTTTTTTCATCTTAGCCTCTTGACAGGCTTCCTGCATGCTAATCAGATAGCACTGGGTGCTTACCTAGCCATCCACTATTCATTCAGATGTTAGATATCCCATGCAGCATCTTGGGATGATTGCTGGGTGGCTGACTTGGTAGATACACTAAGTCTGGGAGCTGGGGAAAATAAGCATAAAACATAGCCATGATGTGAGAAACCACTGCCTCTGAAAGGCAGCCCTGTTTGATTTCATCCCTTTGTTACCTCTAGATCTGAAGAGAAAGCAGGAAGAAATTTTAGATTCTAATCTCTAGCATTAAAAAAGAAGTAATAAAAAAAATAGTAGCACAGTAAGTGTTTTCAGGCAGAAGAAAGTGAATAGCAACATTTCTTACACTCTGTTAGGTAAGAGTGAAACAACTAGATTTTATGATCTTCAAATGCCACTGTAGTGGGCTGGGTATAAGTAATAAAACAGCTTCATGCCTCTTATGGCAAAATTGAAGCTGGAAACATGTATAAATAAAATTATTCCCAGTTTCCTAATAAAAGACAAACCTGTTTTATATAAATAAGTCAAATTGTGACGATCTAAATGGATTTCAGAAAGTTCCCTGTCTTCCTTTGAACTATTAAATAAATGCAGCTTTGTCCCTTTGGAGCTCTAATGAAAATCTCATCAAAATGCAATTTACAGAATTCTGAGACATACTAGAAGTTAGGAGTGTTAAATTAATTGATTTGCCTTAGTGAGTTATTGAGACTGGATTTTTCATTTGGACGTGGAAGCCTGTTGTGTTTCAGCAGGAGGATGCTCCTTCTCTCACAGTACTTCAGGCTGGCAGTAGTAATGTCTTTGGTAATCTCCCCATGTGCCCCTGGATGAGCTGAAGACACTACCAGGTATCTCTGCAGTCAGACTGTGGGGCACTCCCCCTGCCTGCCCACTGGCTCTGGCACTGAGAGCTGCTGGGGCTGCTGGGGAGGACATTTCTTCCAGCACTCCTCAGCTCCTATACTGGAGAGAAGCTCCCAAGCAGGACTGATAGTGTGTGTAAAACCAGCTAGGGTGTGTGGGATCCCAAGCCAGGGTACAGGTAGAGTCAAGCCCACAAGGTACACCTGACTCCCCTCCTCTCCCCCACTCACACAATTCTGGGATGTGGAATTCTTCCCCCTAATGCTTTCTACCTGGGATACCTATTTCTCTAGTCACAGCTGAACTGCAAGATTAAATCAAACTCAAGATTTTGCCAAAATAGTGAAATAAAATTCTTCAAGTAATGTATTTGCCTAAGAAAAAAAGAAAATCAAAAATTAAAAAATATCCACTTTTTGTGTCAAATTCAGCTGTGGGTTTGAAATGAGAATTGTTAGGTGAACTACAGCCAGATAATGGAGGAGAAAGTGTCCCTACCATCTTGCTGTATATTTAAGACTAAAGGACTAAAGCAGATGAGAAGAGCAGGCTCAGTTTCCTGTCACTTGTGAAGGGGTAAGATAGGACAGGCACACCTCTCCATATTCTGGGAATGGACTCTAAACACCGTGTTGTATGACATTCCCAAGTGATTTGGCCTTCTCCCCTGGTAGGCCTATTTGAATTTTTTTAGAAGAGGAACAGGGCAAGAGAAATTGACTATCAATGAAGGACACCCAGGATTCAAATCAGTGCTTGAATTTGGTCTCCATTTCCACCATCCCGGTTTGCCTGATGATGACAAATTGGAAATCAAAACTATTGTTTGAGCCTCAAAGTAAGGACTTCATTCAAATAAAACCCCCTACATTAGTAATATTATTACTTATTTAGTTCTAATACAACTGGAGTGAAGACAGACCAACCTAAAATGGATTTGAGCTGAGAGCAAAAGAGTGCATTCAGTGCAAGGAACACACCCGAGGATGGACATAATTCTGCAGTCATTACCCTTCTATGGATCAGAGTTCAAATCTTTTCGGCTTCTTCATCTTCCCCTGAGATTTTGTACAGTTCGTTTATGCTCTGCACAGACTCTCTATCTGAAGATGGGAAGCCTCCCTTTCCCACATCTCTGCCACTGTCCTCACTGTAGACTGCAATTTGTGTTCTTAAAGCTGCAGAGATGTCTCATGGCATAACAAGGGTGTTTTTTAGATATGCAGCACCAAGAATGACCACTATTGGGCTTTTTATGGAAGCTTGGAAAAGAAAAATGCCTCTTTGATGAACATATGCCCTTGCTCCCAGGAACAGCACCAAGTTTGCCAGAGAATGCTGCCCGGTGTGCTGGGAGCACAGCAGCAAGTCCCAGCTTGCTGGGAGATGCAGCGCTCATCTATGGGCTTCCCTCAGTTTTCCTCCAGTGCTTGCCTTTCCCCTCTATGCAAGTCTTTGGACCACGTGATGGGAGCCACAGAGAAGCTCCTTTTCCTCTGTCACTGACCATGCTCTAATATTGTCTGTGCAGTTCTTCCTCAGACAGCAAGGTTATTCTTTCTCTTGTTCACAACAATGTAAAAGCAGAAATTAATAACAGCTTGACAAGGTGGTGCATAAATGCTAAGAAGATAATGTGGCTTTGCTGGCACTGAGTGTGGACACCAAAATATAAATGTACACAAGCCGAGACGCCGGCAGCTCCAAATAGGAAAGCTGAAGTAACCATTTGTTTCAAGTGTGACAGCTTTTCATCTGGCAGGGAAGACTCACACTGAACTGAACTGAAAATACATCAACTGTACACATTTTGCAATACTCCTTGGACACCCTATTTTTGGTAACTTTTAAATACCACTCTTCCATAGCTTCTGGGTAAGACTCTAAATACATTTTTCAATCCATTGGGAGGGAGAAGGGGCCTAATTATTTTTAGTTTCATTTAGAAATAAAATTACAATGAGCAGAAGGAAACCCAAACTTATTAGCCATGGCAGGAAATATGATTTAATACAGAAGTAAAAAAAGCTGAGCTCAACTTAATGCCAAAAGCAATAAGTGATGCAAACTCCTAAAACAGGTAGAGTTCTTTTAAATTTTGCTTTATTTAGGCCTGTCTTCTAAACATCTCTGCACTGATGTGAGATGAATATCTAAAACAGTAATAACTGCAGCTAGGTATCACAAAAAATGATTCATACCTATCATTACCTAGTGCTTTTTGCCCCAAAAGGATTGCACAGAATTTACAATCTGTGGCTGAGATATAGTACATAAAAAAGCAGTGTTCCATCTATCACTGATAGGAACTGGTTCAGGTATGAAACATGATAGTAGTTTAACTGCAACAATGCATCAGAGTTAAAGACAAGAAGCTATTAAATCCTGTTACTAATATTTGGGTAGGCAGGATGTCACCAAAAGGAAGCTTTCCTCTATTCTCGTGTTCTCAAAAGGCAAATAAACAACCAAGAGAAAGAGTGACTTAAGTGGTCAAGAGGTCCATTAAAATTTTAACCTGAGAATTTAGATTTTAAAATATCAAGTAGAATCATGCTGAGAGCTGTAGCACACTGTGTCTGCGATGCTTAAAGGGCCTGCAGTGAGCTTGTTTCTAATAAACTCTGAGCATTTCCCATTCACTTTATGGAGGGTGCTACCCAAGTGTGGTGACATGAGAGGAGGGCAGATTGATTCCCAAAATGCTTAGGAGGGCAACAAATGTTTTCCAAGCTGGAAACATTTGGAAACTGAGTTTGAGGGGCTATCACATAGTACATTTATGTGGTACAAGCTGAACACATGCTTTCCAGCAAAAGCTGGACCAAGGATCCACAAAAGGGAAATATGAAAACTAATCAGCTTTAAATTTATTTTTTGGGCATAAAAGCATTCTTCTTCTGGATCTCTTGTTACCTGCATGACCCTGCTTTTTGTATCATAATCTTGGAGATCACCAGCGATGTACACATGGCAGAGTGCAATCTGAGCCTTCAGCAAGTAGTAGAGGCCCCAGTTTCTATCCACTCTAACTTATTTACATGAAATTGCTTCTAAATCAACTTTCATGTGGCTTAAACTTTATTAGGAGATGATGTTCCTGGAGAGCTGAGTTCAGCTGATCTTTTCAAACTAGGTAGGATTTTATAGAGTGTAAAGGTTGTGAGTTTGGCTAATCTCAACCACAGCCTCTCCAAATCAAGTTGGAGAAATGTTTTTCTATGTAGCATAAAGGCATTTTAAGGCATTTTGAGCACAGGCAGAACTGTGTGGATGTACACAGCATGTATGGTCTCAGTAACAAACACACATGCAGACCTGTCCCAGTCCCACAATGGAATCCTGTAATGCTTTGCCTACAGGAAATTTTTTTTACCTGAATGCTGACAAGAGATGGCCCTGGTCTTAACTCCAGCACACTTTTAATTGAAGAAGAGATGTTTGAGGGACAGCACCTAAAAACATAATCTCAGACTGCTTTTGCTGTGCTTTTAGGCAGCTTGGGCCCTTTGGGACATGTCTGTGAGCTGGGTATGGGCAGAATCCAGTTGAATCAAAAGTCTCATTGGCTTAGTTCAGCCAACAACACAGGGCATGCAGCAGGTCTGGTGTCTGAGACTTGGTTTATGTGAAACACAATTCATTTAATGCAAGTGAAAATTGATATGACTTTAAATTGATGATCTGACCCTGTATGGACATACACCTTCGTAAAACTATCTGAATCTAGGGTGTGATTTTGACTGGCAGGTTAGCATGGTCTGTCTTGAGGAGCTGTAGAAATCATATTTTAAACTTACTGCACAGACCCCAAATCTCTTTGAGATATGGGGGCAGATTCCTAAGAAATAGAATTTTCAGACATGATTGACATGCCATTCAATTGCCTTCCTGACCAAAAGAGGAAAAATATCAGTTCTTATTGAAGTTTGCTTCCTTTATCATTACAGACACTTGCAGATTTGGGATCATGAATGTATCTACAATACAGAAGATCTGCCTCTAGCAATTATCTTACACTGTGCTGCAATGCCACATGCAATTAGGACTGCTCCTCCAACATATCAGACAGGTGTACTTCTTGCCCAGAATTATTTTTCATCTGAGAGCATTGTGAAGGAAAGTGGAAAAGACAAGTAGAGAAAGCAGTTAAAGCAACTGGGGGCATTCACAGTGCCTGGGAAAGAGGAGAACCTGAAGGAAAACATGTAAGGCGTAGGAGGAGAAAGATCCCTAATCCAAAACTCAAATACCTCAGACTGGCTTCTCCCAAATACTGCTGAGGGCAAGTATATAACTCCAGCATAGGTATGAGTTCAGAGATGTTGCTGTGGGATGCCCAGAATCTCCCCAAATGGGAGAGGGAGAGAGGCAGAGGAAACCAGTTGTGGTGGAGACAACTTCCTGCACACAGCCTTGGGGTTGCATTCAGCTCAGTCTCCCTTGCGCTTCAGGCCCCCTGGGTTTCTGCCACCTCTGCATTCCTCTTCTAATAAACCACTTCCCTGCTGTCCTTTCTGGGCTGTTTGTGCTTTTGGGAATCCTCATCAGCGATATTTGGTGCTTGTGTGGCATTTTTCAGAGGCAAAGCTTGGAAAATAATCCTGTGCCCTGTCAGTCTCAGCAGGGTTGCTGTGAAAGCTGCCAAGCCAAATGGGGTTGTGGAGGGTAGGGGAAGGAAAACTCTGTCCCCAGAGATCAGAGGAACAGGATTGAGTATGGTAATGAGAAAAATTGATGTCACAACTGCATGTCACTGTATAGTTATCAGTATTTCGCAGACTTCTGCTGGTATCAGCACATTTTTGATCAAGTTTATAAAGCTTTTTTTCTATATGAAAAAAAAAAAAACACAGATCAAAAGTAAAACCTCTCTGAATTGGGATTGCATGGGCTATTCTGCAGCCACATACCATGACTGCTCTATCTGCTGCTCCCCTTCTCTGCTTTGATACTGCCAGAAGGTTGTGAATCTTTCTCATCTCACTCACGTAACTGGGAATGGGACCCCGAGTGTGTCTGCAAAGGTGTTTTACTTAAAAGACCAATTCAAGTGATCTTTGACCTGGCCAGGGTTTGCCATTTTCAGATAAGAAATAAGAGAAATGCTGAGCTGCCTAGGAGATGCCTCTCTTCCTCCCTTCAAAAGTCTTAAATACCAGCGATGCAATGCAAGATGTGTGCAAAGTTAAAATAAACACCTCATCTGTGATTTTAATTGTTAAAATAACCATCTCCTCCCTTTGCATGAAGAGGTGTGAATTTATGCATTAAAATGCCATGTGTTTGATAAATAGGCCTAAAGAGCAAGCCATCTGGCATTGAAAAAATATTGTGACAAATCTGACATTCTTTTCATATTTTTATGAATTGCTTCCCACAACACAAGCAAACAGATTAAAGGTCACTGAAAAGGGAAAATGTGTATGTGTGAGTGGTTTGGTTCCTTATGCTTTGTGTTGGCCTGTGAATGTGAGATATTTTACATTTGCTTTTTGGGAAGGAGGGCAAAGAGGAGTCTGTGGGAGGACAGAGGGGCCTTTACCTTAGAAGCCAAAGGAAAATTGTGCAGCCTTGCCTGGAGACCTTGAGTAATCAGGAAATCAGCAGAAGCCATGAGTATGAAACCTGGCGCACTAAGAGAATACCTAATTTTTATCCAGGTTATTATTTATTTTTGTTAGTATCTATTAAACTTCAGCCATTTTTTTTTTCTTCTCTTTTTTTTTTTTTTTTTTTTTTTTTAAGAGTCAGCAGTTTCCCTTCCACTGGAGACCTCAGTGGTGTCCTGAAAAGAATCAATATTGATGCTAGCAAAAAGGACTATTTTAAAGTTAGGGGCTGGAATTTTTGTGACTACCGCAGGAGAGGCCTTTCCTCCTTATTTCAGGGAGATAAAAGTAAAGGTACAAACATTTTTAGGCATCTTAAGTGCCTTTTCCTATGGAAGCCACCTCCTTTCTAGAGGAGCTGTTGGTGACCATCCATAGAGCTGCTGATCTCTGCAGTCTGGAAATGAGGGTGTGTCCCCAATGAAGCCTACAACTCCACAAGGTTTCCTCAGACACTCCTAGCCACAACAATGTTTGTCAAAGACATAATCTGAAATCTCTCATACAATGCTGTATCTTTCCAGAGGTTAACGACTGTGTTGACCAGTCTTTAATGGCCAAATTCAGGCCCTTGAGATCAAGCACCATCAGCTGACTTTTAAAACCTCTCTTGTGTCAAACCAGTCTGTGCAATTATTACAAGAGGTAATTGACTCACTTGATCAACCAGGAAACTCCACAGAAACTTTCTTATCAGTTTGGGAGTTTCACATATATTTTCACCAGCTGCATGCAGTGAAAGAGATTTCCAGATCCAAGATTCTTAAAAAGTAAAACCCATAAACCCCAGGCTCCATTCTGGCTTTATAAATTTTTTGACTGAGTCTTCATAGATGATGATACAAGCGAGTTTTCCTGTGTGGTCCATGCATACAATTGTCTATATTGGTGTAGGTTACACCACCGTGTTTGTAAACCCATTCTCACTCAGAAACACAGACAATGAAGTGCTCAAAAGTAGCAGCTGCTAGGTTAAAAATTTCTCTTGCAAAGCTTCGCCAGGAAATAAAATTGTTCTAGAGTGTACTCTGCTGTAACAGAAAAGAAAAAAATTTAAAAGACCTTTTCAAATGGATAAATTAACTAGAGTATAATTTCTGGAGCCATTTCCTATCTTTACTTGTCAGTGGACAGATAAGGATGTGAGAACCAATGTGTTTTAATTAATGTTTCCTGAGTCCCATTTACAAGATAGTTGATCTGTTTGGGCTTTTCAAATCCCTAGATTTTCCTTTAAAAAATTCAACTTCCAAATGCTGAGGGAAATAACAAAGTGGTACTTATTTAGTTGCCAAGCACAGAAGCAACTACTCCCATAGGAGTTAACTCTGCAGAAATGGCACTTGCTGGCCAAGGTGTGTGCTCTCTGCCAGCAAGGACACACAGCTCCTGGTGACCAAGTCATTCAGAAGTATGAATAACTGCACTCTCTCCTGTGTTTAGGAAAAAACCCTAGATTTCCATGATGTGCTATATGCTGCATTCTGTGAGAAAAACTAAAATGAACCAAACCAAATCCATATTCTTTCAATCTTGTGGCCTCTCTCCCATTCAAACATGAGCAAATGAATTGGTTATTTGGACCAAGAGATCTGAGGAAAAGATGCTTGCTGCAGACCAAAGGATTAATGTTCTATTTAAACTCTTCAAATGTAAAAAACAAAAGCATTTTTGGAAGCTACAGACTATATTAGGAGCAATGATTTCTGTCAGGATTGCATCTTGCTTACATCCTGTCAGCATGTAGGTAAAATACAGGATTTTGTTGTGTTCTGTCTGCCTCTGATGATCCAGGATTCTGTCACTTTTATACTAAGGGTATATTTTATAGCATATTATCCCAATGAGATGCTTTAAACTTGACTTTGAAAACCAGTGCCCTCAGCTAATCATTCTTCCATTTTAAGCAGCAAGTGAGGAGACTGCACAGTGAGGGAGTACTGTCTAAATGTGGTGAGTGGTGTGATTATATGCCCTGATAGGGCCAATCCCCTTGTCCCTTACAGAGAGAGTTTAAGGATGACCAAAACACAGCCAATATAAACATTTGCATTTGAGCAGGGGTCCAGGCAGCCTGCCCATTACCAGAGTGAACAAAAGGAATAAAGAGTGATTGTCAGCTTACATGGGGGGGCAGCCTCCACACACCCCAGTATTGGTCCTCTGTGAGCATCTTGCTTGAACACAGTCACTGTTCCTGCTGCAGCTGCAGGTACTTATTTTTGGAAGCCTTCACTATCATCTCATTCTTCAGCAAGGCAAGGAACACAGATATACCTCAAAGAATGATGATTATCTCAGGAATTTCTCTGCTGAGCAGATGACTCATTGAGTTTTTAGCCCTCAATAACGAACTAGAATCTAATAAGAAAAGCTCAGAGTGGGAAAAATGTTCATTTCACTGCAGAGAAGGACTTCTGGTTGCAAAGAAAATGAATGTAATGGTCTGTGTAGTTTGAACTATCTGTGGAGAAGTCATTCATCAATAGATAATGCAATTTATTTCTCAGACATTTGCCAGTGTTTTAAAAACATTGATAACCATCTGTACTGCCAGGATCTAATTGAGTTTAAAGTTTGCCTGCTTAGTAGAAATCTTTAGAACAAGAAGAGTTTGGCTCATATTTCTGATTTTAGAAACCTTTGTTAAACACTACCAATAAAATAGTGAAATTGGTGATGATAGACCTACAAGAGTAGAATGGTCACAAAGAGAATTTGCTTCTCACTTCTTACATTTTTCTATCCCCAAAGAGTTGTATCAATACATTTCTATGAGGATTTTATCTTCTGCAGGCATCCTGGAAAAAAACTTTCTGACTTTTTACTTGTACTCTCTAGAGCAACCAACAGAAGTGACCATGTGGGAGCCAGTCTGCCCATCTATGTGAGGGATGGTGAAGAGAAATACAAAGGAGAAAATAAAATGAGAGCTTTTGTTTTGGAGGGAAATATAATTTACTGTGCAATAAAGGAGTGAGAAAGACAAGGGTTTGATATTGCTTGCTAGATTTCTTCAAATACACAAGGAAGTCAAGACAGCAGTAATGAACCCCACATTTACATGTCAGCATCAAAATCTAAGACTGAAACAGAACAAATGAATTTTATAACAGGTCAGTCTAAAGCACCTCAAATTGAAGATTTTTCAGACTAAGAATAGCATTTTTTTGACTCAGACAGAAATTAGGATAGGGATTCTGAGCTATTGAAGCCACACACAAAGCTGATAAATAAAAATGCTGAAGTGCTTGCCAGAGCTACATCCCCCTGGGTATGTTAGATTTCCAAGTACCTGGATCTGGCATGACATGCTGAGGTCTACTCAGTTACTCAAGTCCACAACTGGAAGTTGATCTGGTCCCTTTGATGTGCAAAGTACTAGGGACATTAAATAATGAGCAGAGGAAAACTCATATTGCTATGGTAGCTTTGTAGGCTAACTAGAGCCACTTTCTTTTCTGTGAAATATAAATTTCTATAAAATACACACACCCATGTGATTTGTAAGGTTGGGCCTTAATAGCTTTTTCATTCCCTTTCTGTCATTCTACAAGAACATGGTTAACAGAAGAGTCTGATAGAGTGCAGGATTGTTTTGGGAGACAGCCAAGTCAGTGATCTAATGAAATGTAATTTCATTTGTGGTGGCTACAAAACATGCAGTCTTGGCCCAGTATAAGGATTTTTAAACATAGAAAAATTCAACAGAGCTTTCAAAAAGCATTTTTGAAAACTTGTCAGCAGTGGAGGGAAAGAACATGGAGCAACCACTGCCCCATTGTGCTGGAGAGCTCCTGAAACAGCCATGCAGAAAAATAATTCTGCTTCAGGCAAAATAGAAATGCTTCCAAGTATACACAAGGCATGTAGCACTACTTGGCTGGTGCTTCAGCACAGATGATCACAAGAATAAGAGAACTGAAATGAGGCCTTAGTGTAGTCCATGTTTGAAAAAGTATTTTGGAGCTATTTGAATTGGGAGCTACTGGATCGTGATACAAGAAGAGCCCTTGTCTGATGTATCACCGTGACCCCTTCAGAGATAAAAACTCCAGAAAAACATGTCTCCACACAGCGTGTCGCTGATGTGAAGCTCTCCAGCTGTATTCATTGCACTGTATGCTGTCACTTGAGAAGCATGGAAAGGACATTTTAAATATCTCAAGAGCAAACTGGGTTTTACTGAGGAAAGGAAAGAAATAGAGGATGTAGAATCTTGCTGTTTAAATGAGATTCCTTCTGGCAACATTTATTAAAGTACAGTCCTATACTTTGGAAATGTCTTCATTTTATTGTAAAGAACATTTTGATCCATTGCATCAGAGATGGTGAATTGCAAGACTATTATACTTCAGGGAGTCAAACCCAGATTCAATGAATCCTGTTTTATAATATATCACTCAGAGGACTGCTGTTCCTGTGGCTTTTTACTACCCATCCTTTTATGAATTATTTGCATTGCAGCAATGAGAGATCAAGAGAGAATAAACTGGGGCACACTGACCCAGCCACTGTACTTTTCAAATTTAAAAGAGGAAATAATTCTTGCCCCAAATACCTTGAAACTCTGCAAACCTATGCAGAAGGACTCCTGGGAAATTGTATTAAACAGAAAAAATATAGTTCCTTCAGCAAAATTGTCATGCAATCCAGATCAATTGGTCCATGTAAAACAAGCAAGGAAGCCCAGTACCTGGCAGGGCTTTTACCCCATGCCCCACGGGAAGTTCTCCAGCTCAACTCCCCTCTCAGTGCTACAACTCTGCATTGCACCCAAGAATGCAGAAACCTGTGGCAAATCTGATCCTGTAGCAAAGAATATTGATTGTCCACCCACGTTGTATTTTTGGCCAAGAGTAGAGTGTCATCCATTTAGCCCATCACTGGCATCCAGCAGCGCAGTGAATTTCTTCTGAGTCCTTAAATCTATTCTAAAGGATAAAACCACTCTTATAAGGAGCCAATTCAGCTGAGATAATGATTCCTGCATGACACAGTTTAGTATTTAATAGACATAACACCATCTGTTCTAGCTTTAAACAATAAAATCTGAGACAACGGAACCAGAAGCTGCAATCATTAAAAAAAAAAAAAACAAACCAGCCAGAGGCAGAGGAAGGAGGTGAGTGAATACATGCAATACATGCATAGAAAACTATTGCAGGGAAAACTTTCTCAAGGTACTCTGCAAGAGGGAGCTTACTGCTACCTTCTGTATTCTGCACAGCATGTATCTATAATATTTTTTCTTATGTTTTAGAAGCAAAACAGTGGGAGAGAGAAGGAAATAGAACTCTACCCTGAAACAGTGAATCCCCATCAGTGATTTCTTCACAGCGAACAGAGATTTACAGACAGGCCTTTTTCTAATACTGGAGAGAAAATTAGGTTAAATGCAGTGGGGAAGACAACATTTTTCTCTCTGGGCTGCAGACAGCTCCAAGTTGGACCTAGGGTTTATTTCCTGCTAAATTCAGGTTCTGCATTTACCACAAGGTATGCCTTTGCCAGCAATACAGCCCCGAGATGCAGTGATGTTTCTGGAACAAAGAATAATAAATACATTGACCATGTGCAAATTATGGTCGTACTAAAGTCATAGGCAGATTGTGTTCTTTCTCTGTACCTTTTTCTAGACACCTTCTCTGCCAGTGAGTTAAAGCAACAATTTGACTGTTTTCACCAACCCTTACCCAGAATGTCTCTTGTCAAATAGGTATTGCCTGAAGTAGAATTTTAGTGGTGTTGGAAAAGGTAAAATTACATTTCACTCCATTTTTTCTAAGGAAAATTTTAAAGCTGAATTAAGATCAACCAAATAGATGATCAGTCCTCATGAATGTGTATAAGAACGTGATTGTGGAAAAGTCTGTAAGGATACAGAACAGATTTTGGGTCTGATTTTAAGCTTATGTAATCTTTTTACTTTGTTCCAATGACATGTGTCAAAATCAAGAACATAGCTACTGTCAGGAGAGTTAAATCCATGGTATAAAAACACAGCTGGAACCAGGCTCAGCATCTTGATGTCTCGCACATTCAATACACTCCTATTTAAAAACAAACATAAAAATCCTACTGTGGATGGAAAGCTTTGCCAAGGGTTTCAAAGGAGTACCATGAGAGTAACACTAGCAAAGGGATATCAAGATCTGCTTGTGTCTTTAAGAGGAGCTGCAAACAATATTTTGTTAAATACCTGGGAAAGAAAACCAATGAGCCATCTGAACAACTGCCCCTTGTATGCACTACACCAAGAAACACACTGCAAATAAATAATTACTCTACAGCCCTCAACACAGTACAGACATGTTGAAATAAATTATTATTCTCCAGTTAAATCAGTCTAACAGTACTAAAAGCCCTGTAGCCAAGTTTGTTTGTGCTACTTAAAGAACAGCTGAGTATCAACCTTGATTTTATTAATAATTCAATCTAAAACACTAGTGAAATTTCAGTTGAAGATTCTCTCAACTTGGCTCTCAAAAATTCGCCTCAAGGATTTTCTCTTTCCTAAATCTCTCTGTACTTTCTCCTGGCAATCCTCCCTGACTCCTTGCTTGAAACCTGTTTTAGTGAAGAGTGTCTTGAATCATCTCAGTTGCCTAGAAGGGATGATCATAAATCATATCCCATGACTACATCACACAGAAATTTGAAGACCAGAAGAGCTGAGTGAATACTTGCCCTGTGCTGTCACTAAAACATATCTAGTGCAAAGACAGGTGCCCAAATCTGATTCTGACAAGATGGTCCAGACATATATTTTACTTGCATGCTAAAGACTTTCTCTAAGGAGGTTGTATTTTTTTTCAATATGTCTCTTATCTTGAAGCTTTTCCTAAATTCTTTTTGTTCTCTTTGGAAACCTGAATGGGAAGCTTCCAGCTGGAGTCAACTTCCATAGCACATGCTGTGGGACTCTGATAGGATCATGTGGAAACAGCTGAGCAACAAAATGAATTAGAATATGAGGAGTATCGTGTAAAAATTATGCAAGATGAGCTAATGTATCCAAACCTACATTTAAGGATGACAAACTTTAGAAGAACTAGTATTAGGTTAGAGCAGTAGCTTCCAAGATGGCAAAAGCTCAGCTGGACAGATTTATTTCAGTGTTTTAACATAGTTTTTGTAGACAGAATAACCTTTCCCTGTGAAGAGCTTGTCTAAGATGGGTACCAAGCTGAAGCTTGGCTAGCACAGTACTGGTTTTGTTTGGACATCTGCTACTGCTCCCATTTATATGTTTTTGGTGAATGTTTGACTTCTTTGCTCTAAACATGATTGTTACAGAAGGTCTGGAGCATATGCGTCATGTCTACAGAACTAAGTGGTAAAGAACTTGGAGTTTGTTGGGTGCACTTTCGAGCAAACAATGAAATCAGCTATTTCAATTCTGGATATTGCCAAAGCCATTATTTTAGTGAAATAATATGTAGTCTTTTCAGGCCTGAGGCATGAAAGAATAATCAGTGTGTTTAAACTATTTTCATTTGCTTGTTTCCTTTATGCAGTTATAACAGGACAGATGGAAGATTTGCACTGATTAGCCAAGATAAAGCCATTGATATGGTCCTGAAGGGACTTGTTATTCTGTCATGTGGAAAAGAAAATATGCCACTGAAGCATGTTTTCTTGCCATGTGTTGTGTAATCATTAACAAATTCTAGTCATTAATACTGACTACATCAAGACAGTGGGATATTTTAATAGTCTTAAAATGCCACACTAAATAAGTCTTAGTCTGGTATTTAAATAATAACATAAATTTTTAAAAATCTCTCTTTTGAGCTGCACTTTGCTTGGTACAGTCCGGGCAGACATGTGAGGACCATGAAGGTAAAGGAAAGATGTCCCACCATGCAAACGGGCATGTCTGTGGAGACCCAGCCACTGGAGAGCTGCCAACCCACACCACAGAGAATGAGCAGAGTACATCCAGCATCCCAGCTCAACAACAGGTACCAGCAGCTTCCAGTATCAGCTCTTCTGTGCTACAGCTGACACCTACCAGGACATAGGGAAGCATCACTGCTGACAGGAAAGAGAGGTACCCCTCCCTCGGGGCTGTCCCCACTACCCAGGCTGCCATGCCTAACACATACCACAGGCAGGCAAACCTGCTGCCTAGCTACTCTTGTCTTAGGCTAAACTGTGAGTAAATACATGAGGAATTATCCCATCTGCCTTGGGAAAATCCACAAAAATTGGCTAGGTTAATAATAATTTTTATTATTTCAAGGGGAGGGATCCTCTATCACAGTCAGTGAAGGAAGAGCAGCTCCTTTCCAAAATGGGATCAGTTCCTTCTGTTGACCTTCATGTACAGTTTCAAGAGACTTTGAAGGAATACCCCTTCCATGAGGAGAAAAACACTTTTCACAACAGAAGAAAAGGAAAACAACTGATGTACTTGATTAAAAACCTTAACTACTCTTCATAAATGCAATATATGTAATGCACCATGAGTGGAGAAAAATTATATCAATGCTGAATAGGAAATTAAATGCAATGAACTCAGAAACCTCACATATCTCTCTGTGGAGATCTGATGTTTTGTACAGAAGAGAACCTGTATATGCAGCAACGAAAAAAATATGAAAACTTCACCCAGTAGTGGGGCTAATCTTTTATTATCTGTGCTGCCATGCTGGTTTTGACTAGGGTAGACTTCATTTTCTTCACAGTGGCTGTGTTTTGGATTTGTGCTGAACACAAGATTGATAAAATGAAGATGTTTTTGTTGTTGCTGAGCAGGGCTTACAGAGACCCAAGGCAAGGCCTTTTCTGCTTTCCATACTGCCACTGGCCAGGAAGTTGGGGGTGCATGGGGGGCTGGGAGGAGACACAGCCAGGACAGGTGGCCCAAACTGACCAAAGGGATATTCCAGACCATGTGACATCATGCTCAGCACATGAATTGGAGGGAAGAAGGAGGAATGGGGGAACATTTCAGAGTAATTATACTTGTCTTCCCTGTTGTGTGTGATGGGGCCCTGCTCTCCTGGAGATGGCTGCACATCTGCCTGTTCATGGGAAGCAGTGAATTAATCCCTTGTTTTGCTTTTTTTTTGCATGGGCAGCTTTTGCTTTCCCTATTAAACTGCCCTTATCTCAACACATGACTTTTCTGGATTTTGCTCTCCTGATTCTCTCCCGGATCCTGCTGGTGGGAGAACGAGTGAATTGTTGCATGGGGTCTGGGTGCTGGCTGGGGTTAAACTGTGACAGCTGCTAAATTAAAGCTACCCTACCACATATAATGAAATATATCTGTTTTGGTTATTTGCAATCAGGCTCATTCAGCTATCCATGCTTCTAGGAAATCTCTGGCTCAGTCTGTTGGTCCTGTGTTGCCCTTACTGTATTTTGCTATGACCATAGTTTGGCTCTCTAATGTCACGGTAAGACCAATGTGGTCTGTACATTCGTCACTAAGACTAATAGATACTTCTCTCAAAATTTTGTAGCTGTATTTGAACCCTGCTAGTGCATAAAAGCACTAGAGGCTGGTCTGTAATACACTGACTTGCCCTCTGAAGAACCATCTTTTACTGCCATGACTCTATCAAAGCCCAGAAATGGAAACAAAGACAAGTTCAGATATATCAATGCTCTAGGCAGATGAACTCAGAGGATACAAACTCTACTCATCATGTCCTGCAATTGCCTTATAGTACCTTACAGAAGTAAACTGAGTCACCTGCTCACAACTCACTTATTCATTGGAGGAGTGGGTTAACTAACTCCTGTTCTATAGAGATTCTTTTTGACTAGTACATAAAAATACACAAAACATCAATGTCATATCAAAAATGTGTGCATCATCTACTAGGAAAGTTTGTAATTGAGAATGCAGTTACTTTTCCTAAGCTCTTCCTCGGTAAAGACTAAATAGCTAAAAAAACCCCACAGATCCAGAAGACTTCAAGAAGCAATGCTAGGTTCTGCCAAGTAAAGTGGTGTCAGTAGCTGAAATTTCAGAGCATAAATTTGACAAGTGGGAATAAAACTGAGAACTCAGAGCTCAGAGATTCAATAAAGCATTGTATCTGCAGGCAAAAATAAGAAGTAGAGAACTCGGTACAGAACAGTAAGAGGACCTGGAAAGCAGGAGGGAAGATAATTTAAAACTAATATCTTCATGATGAATAGCCTAACCAAAAAATGCAAAGCAGATGAAGACTGGCGCTCCAAGACTAGCTTGGAGATATGTCAAAAAGCGATGCTTGAACAACCTCCAAAATGCTTCTGTGGTCTCATAAGGCATGATATCAGGAGAAACAAACAAACCCAAATTAAATCTGTAAACATGGAAAAATACTCCAGGAACCTGGGAGGAAATATTTGGCAATCTGAGGAAAAGAAAGAAGTGCAAAGCAAGGGTGATAGGACTTTACAGCAAAGCAAAGCTGAAAGCTGGTAAGAGGTTGCCTTGACCACAGAATTACAGAATCATGAGAGTTGGAAAAGATCTTCAAGATCACAGATTCCAGCCTTTGATCACCATTTTGTCAACTGGACCATAGCATTAAGTGCCAAATACAGTTTTTTCTTGAATACCTTCAGGGACAGTGGTGGTGTTCCTCCACCTCCTTGGACAGTCGGTTCCAATGCCTGACCATTCTTTCAGTGAAGAAATTCCTCCTGATGTCCAACCTGAACCTTGCCCAGCACTGCTTGGGGCTATGTCCTCTTGCCCTGTCTATGGTTACCTGGGAGAAGAGGCTGACTTCCATCTGGCTACAATCTCCTTTCAGGTTATTGTAGAAAGTGCCCTGAGACTCCTTTTCTCCAGGCTGAGCAACCCCAGCTGCCTCAGCTGCTCCTCATATGACTTATTCTCCAGACCCTTCACCAGCTCTGTTGCCCTCTCTGGGCACCCTCCAGCACCTGAATGCCTTTTTGTTGTGAGTGGCACAGAAGTGGACACTGAGGTGCACTTGAGGTGCAGCCTCACCAGTGCTGAGTACAGGGGGACAATCACTGCCCTAGTCCTGCTGGCCACATCATTGCTGATACAGGCCAGGAGGCCATTGGCCTTCTTGGCCACTTTGGCACACGCTGGCTCATGTTCAGTGGCTGTTGACCAGCAGCCCCAGGTCCTTTTCTTCCCAGCAGGTCTCCAGCCACTCTGCCCCCAGCCTGTAGTGCTGGCATGCTGCAAGCGTAGGACCTGGCACTTGCCCTTGTTGAGCCTCATGCAACTGGCCTTGGCCCATTGGTGCAGACAATGGAAGATATTATGTGTCTGCACTTGTGTTAAGGAGAGACTTATGAGACACTTCCTCTCTTGGTAAATGACTTTATAAAACAGCACAAACATCCAACGTTTTGCTGCCTATTAGTGACTCTTCTAGAGGGAGATAAAAAGCAATAAAATTTGACACCGGAGAAGAGCTCATCATGCACCTTTCAGAGGACAGAAAAGCCTAGAAATGCACCTTTTTGTGGGAGCAATCCCTTCTAAGAGAGCATGGACAAGGAGATGCTATGCAGGGGTGTTGTAGTGTGGGGAATCTGTTGTAGTGTGGGATGAACTTGGAAGGAAAGATGAAGCGGAATTTTTGCAGATGTTCAGGGATGATTTTATTCCTCCAGCCACATGGCTGGAGTTCCCAGGCAGCCTCCAGTCATGGGACCCTCTCTCTCCCCAAGCCCACAGCACACACAACCACTCAATCAGGAACAGGTATGGGGCACAAGTGACATGGGGACAGAGGCAGACCTGTACCCTGAAGGGTCTCTCCCCTGGGATTTCAGGGGAAGGCACCTCCACAATTCACCCTTTCTTATTAAATAACGTTGGAAACAGTTGGATAAACAACAAAACATTTTCAAAGGAAAGGAAGCCACTATCTTGAGTCCCCAAATGTCCAAACAGATTTCCTTTGGAGCATCAAAAGGGAGACAGGACTTGAGCACGCTTCAGATGGAAACTGAGAAAGAAATTTTTCTTTTTGTACCTGCTGGAATCTTAGAAAATGACAATTAATTTCTTCCCTCCCTCCTTTTCATCCCCCTCATCGGCACTGCAAAGGGATTAATGGCAAATGAAAAGGACTGGTTTTGTGAGGGGAGCCAGAAAGGGAGATTTGGGCTGGGCATATATGGGGGATAAAGGGGAATGGGATAAAAGAGGAAGGTGGGATAGGGGAAAGGATAGGGATTATGGGGATATTGTCCAGCATATCTACTGCCTTTGACAGGGACACCCCCAGGGCCTGTAACACATGTGGCCTGTGGGCCCTTCCTTCCTTGCACAATTTTAAATTCTACTCTTTCTCCTTCTTCTAAGCTTGGAACATCACTTTTGGGGTTATTTTTCACAATAGCAGATTTATGGACCAAAATACTTTCTCCAGTATTGTTTTTCAACAAGAAACCATAATTATTCTTTACATTATACAATTTAACGTTCCAAAAACCCTAGCTGTGATAACCTTTTCATTTTTCCAAGTTCCTTTGTTCTTGCTTTCACTTTCGGTTTTTCTTGCTCTCATATCGGAGCTGCCGCAGCCAGGCCCACCAGGGCCGGGGCCGCCAGCGTGTTCCTGTCGTGAGGTCTTGACTCCTCAGGATTGCGTGTGGGGCCCTGCAGGTCCAGTCTGGCCGTGCTGCTGCACTCCGCCATTGCCAGCTGATCCACCTTCGGCCACCTCTGCACCGCCTTTTGGCGCTGTGCTCGCTTCCCCTCTGGAGCTCCGCGTGACTGCTCCACACTTTCTGAGTGTTCGCGCACCTGCACGGCCGCGCCCTGTGAGGCGTTCGTGTGTCCGCTGCTTTGTACCGCCAGCACTGCTGCTGCTGCTGTCGGCTGTGTGGCCGTGGGCTAGCACGGCTCCCTTCTCTCCCCCACATCCCTCTGGCTCAGCTCGGCGTGGCTCACCGTGGTCACCACAGCGACTGCCACAATCGCCGCTGCCTTTCTCGCCGGGGGGCTCGGGCCGTCGCTCACCACGTGGCGCGGGGCAGCCATCGGCAGGTCACGCCTTGGCCGCCGCCGCCCTCACCGCTGCCTCAGGGTGAACATGGCCGGGCCCGCGCCGCCGCGCCACTCCTGGCTCCACTCCTGCTGCCACTGTTCTTGCTGCCAGCTCTGCTCCCACTGTGCCTGGCCTCACTGGCTCTCCCATGCGCGGGAGCTCCCTTGCCGCCGCCTGCAATGCACTCGGCGCCTGCGGCTGGGGCCGTGCGGTCTCCAGGGTGTCAGAGGAGCCCACTGCAACATGCGCACTGCTCGACCACATGGTCGCTGCTAATACCACCGCAGAACACTGCCGATACTGCTCAACAGTCTCTGAAATCAGGTAATATTCACGGAAATAGTCTTGCACCAGCACATTTTTGGATTTGGAAATTATCTGTGTCTAAACATTCTTCCAAAAGTCATTGGTAAGAATCAAATCCCAAGAAACATAGAAGAAGTTTTTAAACAACCATGCCAAAAAGCGTCTTAGTTCTTTCTGAGTTTGAATTAAGCTAAAATCTACATATTGCTGTTCAAGAACATTTTTAAGTTTAAGGTAAATGTCTCTTTGTGGTTTGGACAGCCATGAGTCCTTCCGTGAGTCCTCCATCATTCAGAGATGGGACATCAAAATGAAAGCAAGAAGAGATATCGAGAATTACTCACAAATTATCTTCTCCAGGGATTGTTTGCCAGCATTTCTCCACCATTTGTTGTAGTGAGGGGAATCCTTACAACAAGTATAAAGACAGCGATGAATTTGGAAATAAAGATGAAGTGATATTTTTGTAGATGTTCAGGGATGATTTTATTCCTCCAGCCGCATGGCTGGAGTTCCCAGGCAGCCTCCAGTCATGGGACCCTGCTCTCCTCCTGGCCCCGGGCACCCAAACTACCCAGTCAGGAACAGGTATGGGGCACAAGTGACATGGGGACAGGGACAGACCCGTACCCTGCAGTGTCTCTCCCCCCAGGATTTCAGGGAGAGGCACCTCCACACAGGGGCACAAACATAGGAGGGAAGCTGGTGGGGAATGGTGACTTGAAACAGTTTTTACTTCTCCAATAGTCACATATAAAATGGGGGCACTGCAGTAAGTCGAGAGTAAATATTGCTGGCAACAGCTCTGCCAGAAGAGAGGAGTGCATGGTCTCAAGTCAAATACAGCCACGTTCTCCCATTCCTGGGGAAGGGGTCTGGGGGAACATCAGAGCAATGGAGGAGATGAAGCTGCCTGTCGCTACCCTACACAAGTGTTCACACTATTTCACCTCAGAGGAGTCTGTGCCCACTCTCTCACAGTGCTGGATTCCCATCACTGCTGCCTCACAGCACTCCAGACAGGAGCTGCTCTCCAGGAGGCAGAATAACATCTGCTTAAATTGTCAGCATTTTACTGAACTTGGAACACAGCAGGCAGGAGTGCAAGGGGAGATGGCATTTCAGTCACAGGATTCACTGGTTGCTGGGACACGGCTTGGCAGGGAACACACACGCACCTTGCTGAGGAAGTGGCAGGGACAGGAAGGAGACGCGTGCAGGCACCAGGCTCTCCTTTTCCAGGTTTATGAAGCAAAATCACTGTGGATGCTACAGAGGGGCATAACTTGCAAATATCAAACACAGACCTGAGATACTCTGAAACTAGGATTTAAGGTTATTTGATCATCTTTTCCAGTAGAAACTTTTACTTTTGTATGAGTACAAAAGTACTCCTAAGAGAAATTGCAAGCCAGAGGCATCAATTTTGATCTGAATTGTACAGTGTTGAAATGAACCCAGACTTTGTGTTCATTATAAAATTCTCATATTTTATTTTTTTTTCCTACATGAGTTCTGTGCAGCAAATTTCATCCTATGAAGAAAGGCAAAAAGGACACAGAATAGAATACCAGAAGTACCTTAAAAGGTAAATGAACGATTTTAACAAGCATTTTTTAGTATGTTCTTTCTAGAAATCAGATTTCTTCACAAGTTTTGAAAGCAAGAATCAAAAAATTGTTCAAGGTTCTTTAAATTCTCATCTTTAATGTCACCTCTGTGAAGAATGGCCTCGGTTAACAAGTCTCTGAAACTGTAGTTTCAGTCAAACCAAACCCCAGAAGAAAAGTTTAATTTTTGTTCACACTTCCAGATATTCAGTTACATTGATGTCACAAAAACTCTGTCCTGCAAACCAAAGGACTAGATCCAGGGCTGTAACCCTGGTTACATGCAGGCTCCCACAGATATGTGGATGACTTTTCCATGACTGAACTGAGGGTACAGAGGTGGAACTGAGGATATCCTGAGCCAAACCCACAGATTTTAAGGACCAGAAGTTGCCAAAATAATAAAGTTTCTGTCTGAAGATTGCATGCAGACAGCAACCACTATTATTACTTTGAAAAACAAAGGTTAGACCCAGAGTAGCGGAATAGCAGGACTTAAAGCAATTACAAGAGATTTCTGATCTGGAGTAGTTCTAAAAAGCTTTCAAATAGGGATGTGATGCAAGCTGCCTTTGTGTAAAATTTTATTTCAAGGGAACATGATGCTTTTGCTTTATAATATCCTGCAGTCATACACCCTTTCAAGCCAAGGGGCACTGTCTTTGTTTTCAGGAGGCTCCAGAGGGGAAAAAAAAGGGGGCAGGTTGGGGGGGAAGCTTTTAAGCCTTCCATTTCACATTACCCAGCCTCCTTTATTCATTGCATTTCACTTTGACACAGCATCACTGATGACAAGGGACTGGCTGTTGCTCTTGCTGCATGCCCAGTCCTCTGCACAGTAGTGACAGTAAATACTCTGGGCTATCCCTCCCTTCATCCTGCAGTCCAAAGCTCTGAGATCAAGAGGGAATCTGTTTCCCAAATGGCAGTGAGAAATGCTCTTCAATAAGGATGTTTTCCCTGAAGCAGGTCCATCTCTGTCAGTGTCATAAGGCATTTCAAATGCAATGGGTACGAATGCTGCTGTCAAGAATAACCTGAAAACGGTTTTGCCTGACCCAAAGTGAGAATGATAAATGGGGCAGGAGCCAGTCTCTAGATGTGGTCAACATGCCCCATCCAAATCCCAAGCAATCTGGGCTCAACAGCCCCAGAGGACCAGAGCCAAATTGACAGTTTATCTGTCAGTTTAGGAGCTTAGGGTCAGTTTAATTGGACTTTAGCAGTTCACAAATAGGTGTGTCCCCATGGCCAGAGGGCCAGGCATTCGACAAGTATTAATGTCACTGAGAGTAGCACAGAGGATTTTTGTGAGTCCTGAGCAATCATCCACCCCAATAATAGTCCTGTGAGTAGGACTTTTTATCCCTGATCATGGAAACACTTTGAAAATGCAGCCAGCATATAAAAATTTTCAAATTAGGTGTGACAATAACAGCCTCTTTTCTCTAAAGGCATGTGAATCTAGGCTAGGTATATGCAAGATAAGAGGTTCAATTGCAGTACAGGATTAAATAAACACATGAAGTTAAATGTTCCAAGACAAAACTATAGCGAATGAAAATAGAATCACATCAGCAAATTGCCCTAATCTAACAAATTCAACAAGTCATCCAGGCTTCAGTTAATGCTATTGCCTCTCCAAAATTAGCATAACGATATTTCACAACTCCAGAAGCCTCAAGTTAGTTTAACCACTGTTGTTACTGAGCTCCAGGAGCCTTGCCAAGAAGCCGTGACCTTTTGTTTACTCATCACTATTAACATGATTGATGTCCTCACTGAATTGTTCTCATTTCCTGTCTTCAACAAGAGACGTTTTGGTCTGTACCCTCTGACACCTGGCATAGAAAACAACCCGCTACATGCAGTGCTTTATGATAATTTTGGCTGACATAATTGCCAGGTAGTTAGAGTGACACCTCCTGCCAAGGAACTGGAGTGTCTGTGAAGATCAAGCCTCACTGTTAGGCTGGGCATGATGGTGAAGGCTCTGCTTTGTGCACGCTTCACCTTGGAGGTGGGTGTCTGAATGTGAGAGCTGACAGACAGCAGAAGACATAGGCACTCAGCCAACACGAGGTAATGCTCTTTTGAAGTTGGATTTGGCACCTAATGAAGGGATTATGGAAGAGCCACTTGAAGGAAATGATCTGAGATGGAGAAATCCTGAGCTGTTTCTCTTTAAAGAATGAAAGAAAGAAATGGGAGTCTCTTACAAAGGCATATGTGGAAAAATAAGGAGATCATCTGGAAATGCAAGTCTGTTGGACTGAAAATCTTGGAGCCTTTTGGATGCTAAAGACTAGATATTTCCATATATCCAAGGGAAAAAAGAAGTGCTCTTTGAAGTTTCCACATGAAGCCAGGGAAGAAGCCTATGGGAAAGCACTCCCAGAGGGAAGGAGGACAGATCCTTTGGCCTGCTAAAACCAAGGCTGGGATAAAGATGGGATTTAGAGGCTGAAAACATCAAGGAATATCTAGATTTCATCCAAAATCTAAATTGAGATAGTTTTGCCCTTTTCCACACAGGACAATCATGTTAAAAAAGCAAAGACAGCACAGTGACCCCCATCACTGTGTTTTTTGCAGCACTACATGGCAGAAGAGCAAACACAGTAATTGGGTTTTTTTTAAGAAAGAGATGAACAGAACTTTAAGAACATCCTTGAGATATAACAGTCTGGTCTCATTAGAAAGTGTTCAGAGGAAAGCAGGGAAGAAGGGAGTCACTAAAGATATAAAATGGGATAACATTTAGCATATATTTAGCAATTCCAGTTAGATTTTTGTCTTTCTTTGATGGAAAAGCTATATTCTAGATGAAAAAAAAATGTAGAAAATTGCATTCATTAGACTTTGTTAAACCACTATGGAATATTAGGACATAAACTGAGAACTAATACAGGGAATTTCAAGTGATTAAAGTGACTGCAACCAGCTGGGCTGAAGAAAGGTTTTATCAGGCCAGAGGAAGATTATAAGTAGAATCCATTACTGATCATTCCTTTCATTTTTTTTCTATTCATGTTCATTAGTGTTTTTATTGCTTACATTGCGCAATCTGCACATTTCTTACCAAGATTTCAAAGTGAGAACTCGCAGTTAGTAAAAATGACAATATAAAAATTGTCTGAGAAAAACTAGAGAATCCTGAAGGAAGGAACAATGGAAATTTAATTATAAAAAGTACTAGAATGTGCACTTACATGCCATAGTGAATCAGATACTTCTCAGATGGATGCCAAGAAGAGTAGGGAAGAGGGAGCTGGTTTACAATTGCCATCTAAGAGCTTGGTTTCTTCTGTTAAAGCTGTGCAACAGGACTGAGTGGACAAACATCTGCCCTCTGTAAAGAGGGGTCAAAAGCACAGAGCTGCCCTTAGTAGAACATCATAAGAGAAGAAACTGGCTAGGAATAAATGTAACTTGGGGACTAGAGCACTCTGGTGTTAAAGCAGCATTCAAAATAAATAAAATTAACCAAAATTATTTGAAGTACATTATTTTCAAATTTACATCCTTTATATGATCAATAAATATTCTATAAATCAGCAGTTGTGGGGGCTACAACCATGCACAGCTCATTGGAGAAGAAGTGCACTGTAGTCATCTCCAGCCTCTGATTTCCCCTTTGAGTTGCTGGAGTTTTCCTCTGGAATTACTGTATCTTTGCACATATAATCCAAACTGCCTGAAAAATACTACTAGTCTTAAGTGGATCTGGGTTTATTGGTGGTGGGAATTACTCAGCGTGGTAGCCTACAACAGTAAAGTTTCAGGCCTGTGGCTGTAGAGACCTGTTTTATGTGCTAACTCAGACTGCAAGCACTTGTTCCCCCATCTCTAGGTAAGGAAATGAAAGAAAAGACATAGGAATGTCTGTACTGTGTGGGACCAAAGGTGACCCAGTTCCTCCCAGAGGGTGTTTTCATAGCAGAAAGGTGCCCAAAGCAGAGTGCAAAAATGGAGCAAGTCCAAGGAAATGCTTCACTGCATGCTCTCCTGAGAAGCAGGGACAGAGGCAGTCTATAAAGGTGATAAGAGATGAAAGGTCATCATTTTATGGAAGGTGATGATATCCTGCTCTCACTGGAGTCACTGCCTTGTCTATCAACTAAGCTGAAAAAATGCCACTGATCCCAGCCTTTGTGTTAGACAAGAGCAAATACATTTCTGACTTATAGTCACAGAATGCTGCACTGTGACTTCCCACATCATTTATTTCTCCTGTCCCCGAGGCCTTCTCTCACAGACACTGTTAGTAGAAATTAGAGAAACTCCAACCCTAAAACTGTGCTACTATATGGTGTATAGTCACTAGAATTTCTCTAAATTATTTCTGCAAGAAAAATATGAATGAGTGAGAACAAGTTGACCTCCTTGATAGGATACTATCAACTTTGCCTGAACCCTGATTTTGTTAAACATGCAAAGGTATTTTAGAGTTCAGACAGTCCTAAATAGATAATTGTATTGAGTTTGAGTAGCAAGGCTTTGGTAGTGGGGGACTTCTAAATGACTTTTGTGAGAAGGTGCTAGAAGTTTTTCCACGTCCAATAGAGCCAGTGACATATGTCTGCAACATGGACATGCCCCTGCCCTTATCCCAACCCACAAGCCTTTTGTTACATTTTCTCTCCCCTGACCAGTTGAGGAGAGGAGCAACAGAGCAGATGTGATGTGTATCTGGCATCCAACCAGAGTCAACCCACCAGAAACGCAAACTCATGCAGTTTTGCATTAAGATCCCATGCAGATATCAAGTAACGAACCCTCAGCACCCTGAGCGTATTTCTGTTTCCCACTGTAAGACTGCAGTGGAGTAGACTGCTGAAACCACTCTGAAAACACATAATCCCATTCCACAGCAATAAATGCTGCACCACCCAAACCTGAAGCATATATCCAGTGCTATTATTCTACCAAGTATTGGCATTGTATGTTGGTGCTATTCTATATTAAAGGGAATTATTTGAACGACTGACTTCCTAGACCAACACACACCCAATTTCCTTGACTGTTCTTCCTGGTTCTCTTGTTATCTTTGTTCCACTCCCTGAAGAAATTTGGATGGCAATTTCTCAAATTCACAGCAATGTACTGGCAAGCTTGGTAGCAACTCCTGTCAGTAGTAAGGAGAGAAATCATATTGATTTAGACACAGATCTCAGATTTATAACACAGCTTTCCAGTGTGCAGACAGCAGGAATGCAGTGTGTAAGAGGAAAATCAAAGCTGATGGCCCTCAGGAATGATGCCTGCTCCAGCACCTGGCTCTTTGCCAACCATCAAGACAAAGGAGAGGGAAGATCGTCAATAAAATAAAGTATAAGGGAAACTGCAAAATTGTATTAGAGCAAGCTAGGCCTATATTCATCATGTACACAGTAAACAGGCTCAATAACAGGAATTTCTATGAATTTCAAGTAGGTGCAAAGGTTCATCAGTGAATGACTGGAGTAACAGAGTTCATCCATCAAAGCCTCAATTACTCCTAGTCATCCAGGAGGAAGTATGGTTTAAATACAGACCAATGCTGCTTTCACGTCAACTTTATGCCTTCTGTGTCAGAGGATTTGTTTTTCTGGCAAACTCAACAGCTTCTGTAACAGCAAAAAAGATGTTCTCCCAAAAGTTTGGATGGGGGGACATGTCAGTGAGGCTCTTCTGCGGCCTCACTTTCCTGAGCACACCAGGAAAATCTGGGGAGAGTCTGAGGAAGCTGGAAACAAGCATATGTTGATTAAAAAAAAAAAAAAACAAAACCAAAAAAAACCACAAAACCAAAACACTAAAACCAAAAAAGAAAAACTACTTTTGTTGGAAAAAATAGATAAATCTGGAAAGGCATATTCCTAAATCTGCTTTCAAATCTGGGGCGAGGTAGGAATTTTTAAATCTCTCCGTCCTGTCCCCTCTTGTTTTGCCAAGTGGGAGACATCTCTGCCCATGGTGTCAAGGGATCCTTGTACCCTAGAGAGGGTAAGTACAAGGAAACAACTTGGTGCACAGCGAACCTAGTCAGCTGTGAGACAGGATCACACTGAGGCTTGGGTTCTGCTATAATCTCTTCAGTGTGGTATTTGTCCTTCTGTTCCTCAGAAAGAGAGCACCAAGATCTGCTGTGTCCAGGAGGTCCTGAGTCCAGGTAGACACAGAGAACTGGAAGAAGGTGGAGATCTGCACTTAAAGAGCTCCATCTTTTTCCAGACTAGTGGTGGTGTCCTTTCTACCATAACAATAATTATTGTGACTCATGATTTTCATGGCTGGTGCGTCCTAATTACAGATGCCTGTTCATTTCGTGTGCTCATTATACTGAATTCTATCTTAGATGGAAAGTTACCATTTTATTCTCAAAAAAAGAAAAAAATCTTTTAAAAATCAACTACTCTCCCACACATTTGAAACTTCTCAATGCTCTTTTTCTGGAAATTCAAGTAGTTGTTGAAAAACAGTCTAAATCACTAGGAGCAACAAGACATATTTCAGCTGGCAGCCCTGCTAGACAAAGGTAAATGATGAAGGTGGACTCCTGACTGCATCCTGAAAGTAGATGTTGGAGGGGGCACCAGAGTTCTGCCCCTACCAGAAAGAAAATGGACACAGGATACAACATTTCCCTTATTGAGACTAGAAGGATGAATCAATGGAAATATTCATGTTCATTATTAAATAATCCCATTAATAAACCTAGTAAGATGAAAAATCCCAAAAATATGCCCCCACATTAAAGGGCTTCTGCTTCTAGTCACTCATCTGGAAGAAAAAGATTTCTGGAGTTGTTTTGCCAACCTAAAATAAAAGAGATAACTTAAAAGTGATTGCTGACTTTATAACGCTGTAAAGATTCTCCTGACACAGATTTGCACCAGCTCAGGTATTGTTGGCTCATGCCATGTAAAAGCTTATCTCACAGACTTCCATCAGCCTTTAGCAGGTTGTGCAGCAGATGAGGACCCAACTTTCTCTGAGTCACATGAATTATTTAATGCTATGACTAAAAAAGCCAGCTGGAAGTTAAACTCCAATCTGCAGGCTTTGTCAGCTCGGGAACCTACTGAATTCCCCCCAGTCCTGCCAAATAAATGGAGAGCAGTATATGTGATACTGTACTCAATACCTCAATTACCTTCTCAGTCCAAGGTCATTTTTATGGCCTTAACGCTTTGAAGATAACAAATGTCAAATGTACAAAGCTGACTGAGCTTCACAAATTGCACTTGGAAGTTGGAAAGTAACTCCCAGTAGATTCACTGTCAGCATCCTACAATTGTAGGTGCCACATGAGCAGTCAGACCAATGTGCAGTACGTGCATAGAGTAAAACTGGGACCATTATTCACTTACACACTGAGCAACAGCTCATATCAGGAGTGTATGCATGCCCAGGTGAAGCCTTGGGGAAAAAAAACAATTGGAAAATATGTGATGATCCCACATGCTGCCACTTCCAGTGGTCTCCTTATCTTAGCACCTACGTCTGCACCGGTGCAATGATCAAATTGTGTCTGCTGGCTCTAGTGGGATTCCAGGCCTTGACATCTGCCTTCCTCAAACTCCCAGTGGACAAAATTATGTATAAACAATAAAATCTCTCCTCTCTTTGAAAAAAAAAAACCCCAACATTGTGTGTAAATGCCTCCTGCATGCAATATTGCAATCTGACAAAATAAAAAACAAACCAGTATAAGCGAGTTGATTATGATGGGAAGGGAAAGAAATCACTTTTTTTTTCTGAGTATTTTGATGTTTATTTTCAGGTTGTTGATATATTTTGTAAACTGCAGAGATTAAATAGATCCCTGGGGCTCCCAGGTGTGAAAGATCAGCACTACCAAAAGTAGCTGAGAGAGGGAATGTTCACGAACTATATCCTGTCATCATTAAATCATTTTGCTGAATACATCAAAATGCTAAACACAAATATTTACATATAAATCAATTAATCTATCTATTCTTGTTGCTAGCATAAATGCACAAAACATATGCAGAAATTAAATAGGTCCCTCAAAGAGTTCTCTCCCAAAAAATAACCAAAAAGGAAATTCACAATGAGAAAAACTAAGTCATAACCTGAGGTGTTACTGAGCAGTCACAGCAGCAGCTTGAGTTTGTAAACAAGCAAACCCAGCAGTTCAGAGCAGCGTGAATCACCTCTGTTCATCTCAGTGGGGCATCAGCGCCATTCCCGGTAATGAGCCTCTAACGCATTAACACCAGGAATTATTGCACTGCTGACCAAAGTGTGCAACGGGTGGGTGCAAAAAAGAAACCTGCATGATGTACTTGGAGCAATACCCTATTTTGGCACCATGGTAATGGAGAAATGCCAGCTCCCAGGTGGTCCCCGGGACATGAGGGAGCCATGTCCACACCTCTGGGGAGCTGTGCCAGGGAAGAGCCTGGCTCACCTATTCCCAAACAGAATTTCCTTTCTCCATAGAAGAGCTTCAGAATTATAGGTAATTACCATGACCACTTAGTTCAAACACTACAATCCTCATGCTGGGGTCAGTCTACACAGTCTTTACTGATACAGTGATCTTGACCAGTACTGGTAACCTTGCTGGTATTTTGGCTACCATTCCTAGGAGCACAGCCTTTGCCCCTCTCAAATAAAGGAAATGGTTACAGAATTAGGCCTTCAGCATGGCAGGATAAAGCCCCCATCTATTTAAATTAATGTATGGCATTAATTTATCACCTTACAGGGGCCAAGATGGGCAGGGAACAGCACAGAGCACCCACAGAGATTTTGTTTTCTTGCAGAATCCATCATGTCCCCTCTCATAAAACCTTCATGACAAAAGGGGACCAAACTCCAAACACACAGTGGAGATTTTAGTCAATTATTGATTTTGTTATTCAAGTAGAAAGAGCAGTTCCCATGGCAACAAGCCCATCACTCCCTACCTATAGCATCACTTGCTCTCATAACACGAGCTCTTTACTGAAAGAAATATGTATGTTCACACAGCTGCCCCTCGGAGACTGATTTCCTTTTATTTCACCCTGGCATAAGTGATCTGCGTCTGGCTGCTAGAAACCACACTTGCAAGCTTTTCCCACATTCCGCAGTTTCCATGGGAAGAGCCATGATTGGAGCCTGGGGGTGGCCACCTGCCTGCCCCAAGGGGTGACCACCCAGCAGTGCTGGGGCTGATGCTGCTCCAAAGCAGTTCCAGGAGAACTGTTAGGGAGCACCCCCTTGTGCTGCTGACTGGGTGCCCAGTGAAATCCTGCTCCTTTTGCATCAACACAAGGACAGAGTTGCCCCCCAATTTTCTTAGTTGAGTCATGGTGGACCTGGCATTGGTGAGAAGAAAATTTACCTTCACTGTATTTCTTCAACAAAATAAAACAAGTAAACAAGTTAATTAATTAATTAATTCAAAGTGATATCACAGCACCACAGAAAATTAGGGCACTCCTGATTAGGAAAAGTCAAGCACTTTTTATGTTTTCATCATTTAAAATAATGCACCAGCAGGACAGGCTGTCTCCTTGGGAGGTGTAAATCAGCATAGCTACCTGCAGTTTTAATAGCAGCCAGGTTGCACAGGCTGATGAGCAGGTTCCACATCACAGAAACACTACTCAGAAAAAGGGGAGACAGCAGGTCCTCTTGGGGTGGTTTGGAGGGCAGCACTTGTGGAAATCAGGTCACATCATAACCCCTGGCTCACAGTAGGGCTTTACGTTCATCATGTGGCCCTCTCCATGCTGGAAATTGGGAGGAAAGGTCACACATGCACCTATGAGCAGCACCACAGCTGGGTGGCAGCCCCATGCAACCACCAGGGAGAGCATTTGTGTTTGAAGAAGAAATGTGAGAAGTGACAGTGGCACTGGTTCACCTGGAAAGTTAAAAGAAAATTTAGTCTGGATGCAAGACCTACTTTCTTAAAATTAGCCATTGAGAGAGAGGAAGTGGGGATTGGCACAAGAGGGCTGAGAAAACATGTGGCTGCAATGCAGAGGCAGCTCGCTTTCCTTCTGGTTACACATGGGAGGAAAATGCACAGGCAGACCCAGAAACCAGTCACTCGTGAGCAGGATCTTTCAGATGAAGTTCAGTCTCCTGGCAAAATTTTATGAAAAATAAGCTATTCCCAAACTCTTTTCTCACACAGCTCCAGGTCCCTTAACCATAACCTTGTGCATTTTGGCTGGGGCTGCTGGTGCCTATGTGAGCAGGATGCTGGCCCTGGCAGCATTTCCAGGTCGTGGTACCTAAGGGATTTGCAGCGAGATGCCTTGGTGGCTCTGCAGATCAAAGAGAAGCATGGTGTGCACAAGCCCAGCCACTCATCTGAGCTATAGACAGTGGGGTGGAGTTGCAAGAGGTGCCAGGAGCCTGGACAGCAGGACCTCAAACCAAGCACAGAGGAAAGAGGTAAAGATACCTGTTTTGGAAGATGACAGAGGGAATTGTGAAGAGAATTACAGTGAGGGAGATCAGACAAGCCTTGGCTTGGAAGATACAAAGGTGTTAGAGCTGAAAAAATGGTGGCTAGACTGAGGAGAAGAATAAATATTAAAAGCAACAGCTGAAGGAAAGAGATCAATTGGAATAGGTGGAAGTGAAAAGATACGAGAACATCAGACATATTACAGGGCAGAGCCTCAAGAGATGCAGCAAAGATTGAGGAGACATTAATGAATTAAAAAAAAAATTAAAAAAAAGTCCTCAGGGGATTCTGGATACAGGAAAAGATGATGTGAGGAATTTTCTGGCTTTTTTGTTTTTCTGTGCTAGTGCCCAGGTCTGTAAAATTCTACTCAATGCAAGGGGATATCTATTTCACAAATACATGTGGTTCAAGAGCATTGGCAAGCGTGAAGTAAACCAAGGGGTGAGAGAGGACAGGACTTGTACTTTATCAGCCCAATAATTCAGCAAACAAAGACAAAACTGTTCTTCCACTACTAATTTGCATTTCAGTCAGTTAATATAGCTGAACATACAGTCCTAAGACATGATAGAATGATTAAAACTAAGACAGGAAAGAAAGTCCCTGATGTCTTGTATCATGCTGCTTATCTAATACCACTGATTACTAGAGAAACTGCCTGTTTACCCTCAAGGCATAGAAGTTTGAGGTTCTTGCTATTTTGCTTCCTTTCCTCTTTCCAATTTTCCACTGATTTTCATGGTGTTGAAGGCACTGTATCACATCTAAGGATCAGCTTATAGAGAGGCATTAAAGAGGGATGAGAAAATTATTTCTTTTTTTTACAACAGGATGCTTTTGTAGGAATTAGCAAATCTTTTTCGTGTTTGCACCTGCACAGAATGGCTAATGGGGAATCTGAAAGAAATTCTCTGGCAATAAATGTAAGCATCAAGGTATTCCATACAGAGCCCCATTGCAGCACAGCCATCTGTTGCCTACTGTAATGGAAAGGGACATGTGCAAGACAGATACCCATCTACAAGAGAACTGCCATCAATTTGATGCAGCCAATGCATGAATAACAGAAGGCTTCTCCCTGCAAATATGATTGCTACACTACTCAGAACAGAAAAAGCTGTGGCATGGGGGATTTTTTTACTTCATTGATGAACAAGGCAAGGAAACAATAGGAAGATGACCTTGACATCTCATACAGAGACACATAAACAACAATAAGCCTGTTCTTGATATCCAGTGCCTTATTCATGCCTTTGTAGTACAGAATTGAGAAAGAATCCTTTACATAAAAAAAGGAATAAATACATCTGTTTCATGATCACATCCATTAGGATAGAAAGATGGGGATAAAAAAAGTGGACTTTCCTGATGTTTAATCTTAGGAAAATGCATGGTTCTTTTTCTGTCAACATAGAATCATTCCATGAATTAGTCATGATGGTTCAATTATCTTCAAATATATAAAGTACAGCCTTTTAAGTAGACTAATTTGCAAACTTGCTTCATGGCCCTCTGCTTCAATTTACCACTTAGTCCTAGATGAAAGGACAGAGTTTGCCTTGGTGAGGTATCATGGAGGATGTGACAGCAGTGTTTGTCTCTCTCCTCCTGAAAGAGCAGGGTGCATCCTTCGTGTGACATGGGGAAAGAAAACTTGACTGCTTTTTCCATAGCACAAGCTCAAAAATAACACAATTGTCTCCTGTATTAAGTCAGAGAATGAGAAGGAAAGAAAGAAAGATCAGAGCATGGCAGGGGGTAAAAGTTTGCAAGTTTTGACCTTCTCCAAAGCTGCTCTGAGTTTAATCTATTTTTTAACAGCAGCCCCAAGCATCACTGTCCTGTGGGGATGCTACAATTCATATGGTGGGTGGTTTGGTCACCTAGAGGTACCCACTTAAACCTGGTCATGATTAGCAAAACACTGCAGGGTTTATGTTTAAAGTTAAACCCAAGGCTAAATGTGCAGGTCTTGCAAGGACCAGGGAACTGTGCAGCCATAAAGTGCTCTCGTGCTGTACCTTCCCCAAGCTGTTTCACCACCTCAAAGCTCAGCTTAGGCTGCCAGTGCCACAGAACCCTCCCTGCACTGGGAGGGGAGGACTCACATGCTCCTTGCCATCACAGAGCATCCGACTTGAAGGGGCCAGCGAAGTTGTGAAGCAGGTGGGAAATAATGCACTTATGAATATGGCAAAGGCATGTCTGGGACAGAAGAGAAGGAACACCCCGAGCTGAAATAAGCTGCAAACATTTCTATACATACCAATGAAGGAGGCTGTAAATGTATGCTTCTGCATACATTTCAAAGAATTTTTGATTGGCAAAAGTCCATAAAATAATAATTTTTGAACTAGCAAAATGTACCTTAAAGATTTAGATGAATGCAGCTCAACCTAGAATCTGTATCCAGAGCTTTTTCTGCACCTGATTTGATAAGAATCCTCTTGGACTGACAAAGAAAGACACACATAGATTTATGTGTGAACCCAAACTATCAGGTAAAATTGAAAAGAATATATTCATGACAACAAGACTAAAAGGAAGGAGAAAGTTTCTCCCTACAATGATCGATGGAATAAGGTGGCTTGAAATGTGCTGGATTTTAGCTGTGCAAAGCCTTTAGCTTTTCAGGAAAGAGATACTTGAATCCAGTCAAAAATTTAGGCATTCATTAATAAGGAGAATGAAATTATTTGACCCATGTGACCGGGAAAGCCATATTCAAGAATCCTAATGATTTGCCCAGCATTTACATAGACTGATGCCTGTATCTCTGATGGTCAGGTTTAGAACCTCTGCCAGAAGAAATTCTTTAGGGATGAGAGGTCTTCAGCCTCTATCTGCAGAGGGAAGCCCCTGAATAGGGCTCCAATAGGATTTTTGTTGTTTAGCACCTCCCCATTCACAGATATTAATTTACAGCACCGCAATTATAAAAACCGTTCCCCCTTAATGATCTGGGAACTACCCAAAATCAGTTTTTCTACCATTCCCACAGCAACTATTTCTAAAATTCATCCTATGATAGTTTTATGTGGGTTTCTACAGAAATATAAAATTTTTTTCAGTCCATACCAGATAACTGATTAATGGATATTAACTATTTCAAAGACAAGCAATGGGAAATGGTAGCTAGGTGTCTGCATTAGTGAATGCCTCAAGAAATCAGCTTTTAACGATTAATCAGAAAATAAGACACCTTCTGCTGCTTTCCCTGAAGCAGAGGTCAGGTTACAAGGAGCAAGACAGAAAACCCAAGACTGAAGAGCGGTTTCTGACACAAACTGCAAAAGTAAGAGGATGATGGGGATGGACACACCTCTCTTTGGTTCCTGTGTTGTGGGTGGGTGGGGGGTATTTGATACTGCTCTTCATAATTAAGAAACAGATTGCCATAAAGGAGCAGGAATAGAGCCCAAGACAAATTAACAGATGCTCTCTCCTTTTTCTGAGTCCCTTGGGGCAGGCAACTTTGGATTTAACTGCTGAAAAAGCAGTTGACCATAATCTCTTGCCAGATGTTCAAGAATTGAGTGGGATTCTCAGGAAAGGATTCCCATGGAGGAAGATCAGCACAGAGCTTTGTGAGTGATGTGCCAGTCAGCAGGGTAGCAGCTTCCTCCTTGATACACATATCAAAGGTGATGTGGCAGAAAGGTGGAGGCTTCTGCTAACTTCAATCAAGAATACTCATTTAAAAAGAAAAAAAAACACATTAGGTAAAAACATTGCTTTCTTTACATTGCAAAACACAGGGAGGCAGCACAGAGTGCTAGTAACAGGGACAAAAAAATCCTCACCAAATGGAAGTCAGGAGATCAGCCAAAAACATGATTTGTGTTTGTAGAGTTTCTTTAAATCCATGAATCTTCTCATAATTTAAATCCATGGGGATTTTCCCTTCTCAGGGAGCTAATTAAACTACATAGTATGTTTTGTTAGCTAACAAGAAGCCTGTATCCTTTATGAGACTATGAAAAACCCCAAGAAATCCAGGCTATCCCGGCAAGCGCTGCACACAGAGCACTGATGTGGCCAGTGCTGTGTAATGCTAAACACACCAGCACTTCTCAAAGGCTTTTTCAGGATTTCAGAGGCTTTTTTCCCTCTAATTCCCAGTTTCCATCCATTTCCACCTGTTGTTGTTTTTTTTTTTATTTTCTGCCCAGCTGACCATTTGCAGGCACAGCCAGTACTGCTCCACACATGAGGAATATTGCCACTCCATGAATATTTATGCAATATTCAAGAGAATAATTGTGGATCTCATCTGCATAAATGCAGGTAGAACAAGAAGAAGTGGGTCTGTAGCCATCTAAGTTTGTGAGGGAAAAAAATCAGAGGGACTTCTGTGCTACCTCCTTCCCTCTGGGAAAATCCCCCAGTCCCGTGCCAGCAGCATCATGTGCTCAGCCCCTTGAGCTGGGCCAGCTCCCTGCAGACCATCACTCTCCAACATCAGGAGCTAACACTTAATTCATGCTATTGTGTTCCTTGGCAGTTTTGTCCCTCTGCATGGCCAACGCTGCGTTTCAAAATCTGCACTGCTTGCTTTGCTGAGCATGACCTTGGACGTTTCATCACAACCAGCCCATATCTCAGCCCTGAGCTCAGCATCCAGACAAAGACCAGGATACAGGCAGTTCCCATGGGAGATCTGTGTACTGCAGACAAGCATGCTGCAGTCTTTCTTCTACATCCCTGCAGCCACGGGGCGGATCCTGCCCCAGTGCAACTCAGCCTGAACCAATGGCAGCAATGGAGGCCTCACAGAGCAGTTTAGATCAGACTATACTGTCTGTATGGCTTGGATAAGAAGAATGAAGTGAGATTTTAAAGAAATCTAGTCTTTCCAAGGTATAGTGATGGACCAAGATACGTGGTACAGGAAAAACAGCTGGTGGCTGAAAGAAGTCTTGACTTAGGTTAGTTTTGTTTTTCAGGAAATCTTGCCTCTTATTTTAACCAATCTCTCTAATTAGAGATCAGAGGGCCTGGCTACTAACCATGGCACAAATTTTCAAACATTTAGAGGGGGAAAGAAAGAAAACCAGGATGTAGCAGGAGTCTTTCCAATATTTTCCTCTTTTCTTTCTCTAACTCTCAAGTGCCACATAGAAACTTCTCCTGAGAAAGATATGTGCCTGCATTTAATGCACTGAACTACAATCAGAGGTTTGCCTTTTCCCTGTTGAGAAAAAGGAAGTGCCTCACAGGCCATGCTAGACAGCATGTATTTTGAAATACTGGATACTGTAATTATTTCTATTCCATTTTAAAAATAACACGTCAATAGTCAAGCAGCAAATACTCCCTCCACAGTATACTGAAGGAAGAGCTGGATATCTTATTTAAAATTCAACACATCAGCCAGAAAAAGTGCAGCCAGAGAGAAAAAGCTGCTTTCATTTCTGCTAACTGTCTTGAAAGAAGACAGAAGTCAGACACAGGCCACATCAGAGGTGACAGCAATGACCCAGAGTGAATTCTGCCCAGGCAGCTTGCAGCATCCCATATCCTCCTTGCAGTGGCCCTGCAGGCAGTCTGCACCTCATCCTGTACCACAGTGCTGTTAAGGCAGCAAACACATAATCAGCTTTCCTTTGTTCTGGTGAATGAAGGGACTTCCCTGCTTCATGTGGTGCTGGGAAGTTAATTTATTGATACTTGTAAGTGTGCAAATATTGCAGTAGTATTACAGTGCTTAACAAGAGAACTACTACCTCCACTTTTCCAGACCATGTCCAAAGCTGATCCTTTTTGGGTTACCCCATATTTAAATTCAGGCTGGGAAGCTTGACCATAGTTTTCCCTAATGCTAACAAAACGGCCGAGCTGAACTGTGGATTTGAACATATGACAGTGATTTACTAATGACATCTCCTAAAAACACTGACATTCCTCAAACTAACATTTACTCTAACCCTGCTGGCTTTTGCCAGCATTTCTAAACTAGAGATGTCTGGGAAATGCGCCGCTAACAAAGGGAGGCAGCATGGATGTCTTTGGACACAGATCTGGCCAGATTTCTAACACTGAATAGGAGTGGTAATGATCTTCTGCTGTTCAGTACAGCAAGATGATTTATACTTTCTGAACCTTTAGGCATCATTGAGGTCCTCATCCTTATATATGAATCACAACCTTATTTCCACATGAACGCAATAGAGATATATAGACACACATATGTATGTATATATTCACAGAGAAGGGACTCTGCAAGAACTCAGAAGAATAACCTTTCTGTTTTCCCTTTCTCTGATTCTTGAGAAGAAATTTCCAAAGCATGTCACATCACAGCAATTTGCTTGTACATGTACCAGAACTCATGATAAGAAGCCAAGGAAGAAGTAAATGCAGATAAAAGGACAACGTGTCCCACCAGTATAAAAAGCAAAATATAAAATGCCCAGAGGTTTCTGGCCAGCCCACAGGACATCCTTGCATCCCTATTATTGTACACGTCCCTGTTAGTGTTCATGCTTCACACTGCAAATTTCAGAGTGCTTTGTGCTCACTGAAGCTCACTGCAGCTCTCCTTGTGAGGGTGTGTTTTCTCATGACTGCTCTCACTCTAACATAACATTTTTATTGAGACCAAATTAACAAAACAATACTCCATAATATGCTTATTTCCTCCAAGTAGTACTGAGAAGCCAGTAGGTGCCCCAGCATATTCTTGCCTGTGCTCCAGTACAGAGATATGATGCATGGGTATTGTAAATTGTTATTGGCTATTGATGGATTTGCTTGTGATCAAACGTGTCATCGACTGCCAGGGGTGGTTCTTCAATTCATCTTCTATGACTCAGCATATACTGGCCTTTTTCTGCTTCAGTCTTACACACATAAAAACTCTGGCTTGTGTTAGTCAATATAAGAATATACACATACACCAGGTACCTTTTATTAAAACCTGATTCCTAAACACATTCCAAAATGTGTCCTATTTCCTCAAAGCAATCTTCTCTTCATCCTGCCCTGCATCTTTCACAAAATTGACATTTAGAAAAAGATTTTTTCAAAATTTCCTTTTACAGATCATCCACAAGAGCTTGTTCTGATTTCATACAGGAACTTCATTGTGCTTTCAACCTCTGCTACCAATTTTCATGCTTGCAATTTTTGTTTGTGAAGTCCCTCTGCTAAAATCATACACAAAAAAAGTATTAAAGAGAAGAATTTTTTAGTGTTCTTTAGAATAGCTGTCTCTGCTTGTGTGCCTCAAAACTGAGAGAAGTAAAAAAAAATAAATTGATCCAGCAAGTCAAGCTAGTAAGAAACTCAAGGGAATGAAGAAGAGCAGCCTGAACTCCATCCTGACAGTTTCTGGTGGTGATAAACACAGCAAGGAAGTTTGCTATGTGAAGAAAAGGTTGGATTTTATCTGTAGGGACCTGGGAGGGCCCTTTGACAGACAGACAGAGATGCTTTTTAAGGTGCAAATCTATTCAAGCAACTTTGGAGAGACCTTAAGATTTGAAAACAAATATCTTCCTTTTATCTGGCAAATATCACAGTTTATCTTCCTTTTATCTTGTCTGAAAACTTACTTGTCTGTTAATGATATCCTAATTCTCCTTTAAAATGCCTTGGCTGTTTGACTTTTATAGATTGATCACTACATAGATCTACTGCTGTAATAATTCCCTCTCTTCTGCATTTATAGCCTTGCATCCATTAGATTTGCATATATATATATTCAAATAGGCACTTGAATCTCTGAGTTTCTTGACAGAGCAATCTAATTTTTATAATTTATATGTTTTATTATAATAGCAACATTTCATTCCCAGTAAATTACTAAATTGTTTTCACTGAGTGAGGTAACACAACACTATTTCTCTGAGAAAGCAGCAAGAATCCTTACTCTACCTCCCAATGTAACAAAACCCACATGGTATGAAGAAGTCATATATAAATGCTTGAGACAGCACCAATTTGTAGGATCTGGGGGAGGCAGGGGTCAAAAGTGAAAACTCGCTGAATTGGTTCCCTACCATCAATGTGTCCAGCATTGAAGGATCTGTGATATATATTTCTCAGATCTATACATCATAGTCAGTATCATCTTAATTAAAGCAGAATAAATTTGCTCAAATAAGCACATATAATTATTTTTTGTTTCATCTAGATCTGTCTTGGTTGAGAGGGCAGTAGCTTGCCCTCTTGAAGCACTGTTTGAACTGTGGAAATCTTCAAATACATCATCTACCTAAGGACAAGGAGGGATTCATTGGCTGTTTCTCATCTCCACCTGCAGTCAACCCACCCAGGATACAGTCAGGAGTGACAACATGCACAAGGCACTTGCATTTTTAGTTCACTCTACCATAATATCTCATTTTGGTCAGTGCTGTTCTCACAGAAGATGGTGCCCCTTAAAAAGGTGCTGGGAGTCCATGGAGATCCTGGCCCTGAGATGATGTTTCCACGTTCACTTCTCCAGGCACCTCTCTAGCCACGGTCAGAGACTGATAATATTGGTGTTTCCAAATGAAATTTTTGCTCTACCCACTTTGCCTTCTCACCCCGGCCTATTCAGCAGGGAAATGACTTAATAATGGTTTTAGGGATTACAGTTTAATAAAAACAGGAATTTGGTCCTACTTAGAAATCTCTAGCAGGAGGAACACATGTTCATGAAACCCAAGGTGAGACACAAACCTGAAAGTAAACGTGCGTAAAGCACAAATCTGAGAATTAGAAGTCCAAAGCTAAATACCTTCATTAACCTTCTGGAACTCCTAGTTTAATACCCTTCAGACTCAGTTACCCTGTAGCAAAACAAGAATAGAGCTAGATTTCTTCTGGGGCAAATTTTGCTGATATTTCTCTATAGGAATACAAAATATATGAGCAGCAGTATTCTGGTAACTTAAAATTCCACACACTGAAAATTATTTTAGCATAACTTAACAGGATAAAAATTTGAGTCTTAGGCAAACCAGAAGGATTCAGAGTTTAGTGGGTCAAAATGAAAGGCTTTCACATCTTTCTCATATTCATAAAGGCGTGAGGTTTACAGAACACTCTTCAAATTCCTATAAAGCCAAAGAAAACAAACAGTCTGGTGCTCTGGGGAAACAGGAAGAGGTTTCAGACTAGAAACAGAAGGTGTAGCCAGCATTTCTCTCTGTCACACAGGTAGAATCCCTGCATCCTTTTTTCAAGGAAAAGGAGGGATTAAGAACTCTATCCCAAATTAAATGTTTAGATTATATAGTCTCTATTAGCAGCCCCCCATTCATGCCCTACAGAACAGTTCCTGTTAATGCACAAGTGCATGATATTTTAAAGTAAGTTTGTTCAGGCTGAAAGGACAACTCAGGATGTCTCAAGTTTAACCCCTTGCTCAAAAATGGGTCCAAGAGGAGCTCAGACTAGGTTTCTTAGGACTTTGTCCATTTGGTCTTGATAAGTACAGTTTAATCTCTCTCTTCAATGGCTAGAGCAAGTTAGTACTGATTTTGACAGGAGTCCTGCAGTCATAGCAAGCAACTACAAACCAGAAGGCAGGTTATTAAGTCAAAAGCATAAGTGTGTAGTGACACTGTAAATGAGCACTTGCTAACAAATTACTTCAGGAGAAGGCCAGTGCAGTTAAAGGAAAACTAAACCCAAAATCCATTCTGCACTCCACACACAAGATTAATATTTTAATCAACATATTTTTCTTGTTTAAATAACCTGTCTTTCAAACCCTCTCATTTGGATTTCATGGCAATGCAGTTCACCTGATCTCAAAATCACCTAAGGGTGACTTAACAAATTCTGTAATAAAGGTCTCTGATCAGAGAAGCACCCAAAAACTGAGCCAGTGACTATGCACTTGATAAAATTTAAAGCATCAGGCTAAATTTCCCTTCGTTACACTACCACATGAGCTCAGTTTAGCAGCAGTGGCTCAGCAATAACATTCAGGCTGCTCTGCCCAGTGAACATCACAGCATTTCTTACCAGTTTGCCAGAAACTGTTTTCCCAGCCTAGAGTCAGCCTGTTTCAGCTTCCGGAAGATCACGAATTGTAACAGAGACCAAGATGATGTTGCTTGCACACACCTGCATTCAATATTTATTTAAAAGCATCTCAAACAACCCAGTTTCATTGTGGTACTGGAAGCCTCATCCATACCAGCTCAGCTTTAGTTTTAACACTTGATTTACCCAACTCAAAACCTGAATCTTCCAGAAGATGAAGGCAATATATATATTTGTAAGCTCAAAAGAATATGAAAGTGAAACATATAAACACATGGCCATACAGCAGGAGAGGCATGCAGATATGTTTTACATTATACATTATATTAATTACAATATGCACTGTATTAATGCTGGCCATGAAGTTTCAGCACACAAACACATGATCACAAATATATAGCTATACACACATATTATTAATAATAGGAACATATTACCCTCTTCTTATTTCTCTGCACAAAAGGAGTTTCTCACAAACCATCTAAAAGGAATAAATGCACCAGCAGATACACAGTGACTTGGGATAAACCCCAGATAAAAACAATAGCTTCTCATAAGCCAGTTATATCTGCCATACACTCCAGGCTAGCAAAGGACAGACCTTTAACATTATATTTTTCTTAGTCAGTATTTAATAAGACATGGTCATTTTTAATAATAAGCATGGAAATAATTAACACTTTAAAAGCACATCACTTGCTTGTGATTTTCTTCCTTTGCTACTTACTAGAAATTTAATTTGTTCGTGAGACCAAACAACAAATGTTTCTGCTGAATTTAGGGAATATTTTTCTATGAATGAGACTCTAACAAGAATTTTCTGAAGACATGCTGGCCTGTTGTCTTTAGATTTGATATTAAAGTGTATTGGTAGTACATTTAAAAATGAGACATCATAAAAGCAATTTGAAATAATTTACAGAGACAACCCAGGATATTTCTTCAACGAGGGCTTTAAAAGAGATCTTTCCAGCATCAGTAGAATTACACCAGAAATCAGTGGGATATAATTTCTGGCCTTGTGTGCTATCAGAGACTCAGACTGACCAAGTTTGTGAAACCATGCCTAACATAAATCACTTCCATGGCAGGACTGCAGCCAGGTGAATTACTTAGCTGCTTGAAAACAAATCCCTACACATTTGCATAACCTTACCCCCCATCTCTAAATACTAGTCTATTATTATGTGGAATTACTGACCTCGGACCCCAGGCTTAGCCCTCCTGTGCAGACTGGCAGACTTGTTGAGCTCAGCTGTGATGGATGCCTCATCAACCCACCCTGCTGGAAGTTTATTTTCCTCCAGCCCCTCCCCCAGTAGTTTGGGGCTCTTCCTAAACATATTTTTGATAAATGTTTTGAAAACTCTTCAGGTTAATAGTCCTAAGAGATTTTTCTGATCTGCTTCTGTTAACAAAGAGGCAATTCCAGCTCCATCTCTATTCTGTTAAGTACCGGGAACACTTTTTTTTTTTTTTTTAATAGAAAAAAGAAAGGAAACAGATCTTTCAATTAGCAAGGTGTTTAATAATAGTTCTTAAAAGAAAAAAAAAACTTAAAAAAAAGGTAGAATAGAAGAAGTCTTCTATTTAGGACTTACACAATATGAAATTAATATTACAAATGGCCAGGCATGTCAATCATTTAGGATAAATGAAAGTTTAAGCCCTCAAATCCCTCTCACTTTCTTTGCTTATTTTCTGCTTTTTGGGGCTGTAGCTCCAATTCTGCCAAAGAGAGCAGAAGAGGGCAGTTTCAGGTTTTAATACAGATGAAGCTGAGGTGGGAAATCCTTTGGCTCGTTAGTATGGCAGGAAACAAAAAGAAATACCAGTTTCAGATAGGGCAAGCCCCCATTCGTTTATCACATGCGCTGCCTCAGCCAGAAGAGGCGGTAAATCAGCGGGAGTGGAGAATTTGCTGTGCGGAGGGGCTGCCACAAGAGGGAGGTCCCAAAGCGCCCGGCTGGGCTCGCTCACCTCAGCTGCGTGGAGCAACTCTCAGCCGTCCATCCCTCTGCCAGCAGAGCCTGGGAGCCACCCGCTGCTCTTCCCCCACTTTTCTCAAACCCGCCTTGCACATGACGAATGCCATTCCCCTGGAATGCTCTCCCTGCCCTCGGCACCTCATCTCACCTCTCCCTGCCTACGCAGAAACCGTCCGTGGGCTGGAACTCCTCTTGGCTGAGCATCACTCCTGAGCTGGTCCGCGTCCCGGCTAGCCGGGAATGCACCGGGAGCAGGTTGCAGGCAAGCAATCCTGCTTTCACAGGGGCAGAAGAGGGATACAGCTCTTGTGAGCAGCATCTGTTCAGCACAACTGTTCATCTCTGTGACACTGAGGAAAAGGAGGAAGCAGGCTATTGTAGCATGATATAAATGTACTAAAAGAATCTCTTAGGATGCCAAAGCATTGCAGTCCTCTTCCCCAGATAAATTGGTCTTTTTTTATCTCAGCTAGCTCTCATGTTATGTGACTTCTGTCCTCCATCATGATGCTGCAATTTATTATTTTTAAAAACTTATCTGAAAACCTAATAAAAAAAATTTCATCAAAGTTCCATTAGTATGGCTTTACATTTCCAACAATGGCACAAAAGCTTGTGGATTTGGACTTTTTTATCTAGTATAAATCAACCAAGTGTAGGACCTTGATACCATTTGAACAGAGATACTAGTTCTGACTTCCAGTCACCCTGCTACCTCTTCTTTTCTGAGACACACAGGAACCTTCACAGGGACCATCCGACTCTGAAAGAGTGTTATGAGCAGACCCCTCAAAATCCTGTGCATCTCTGAGCCTATGAACCAGCAGAAGCCTTAGAGCTATTTGGCAGTAACCCATGGCTGGTGTGATTGGTCAAATCCTCATGGAAGTCACTAAAGCTTTAAGAGTTTGCAGCAACACAAGGTCCGGCTCATGCAAATGAAAGCAGAGCTTCTCTGGGAGATTTTAGGAAGAGGTTAAAGGATGCAAAATCCTCCTGCCATGACTGGATTGTCAGGCAGCTTTCCCTCTAATTTCTAAATAAAAGAGAAAAAAAATTGCTTTTCAGGAAAAGAGATTCTAGAAAAAGAAGTGATTTTTTTTTCCCCACAGAAATCCTCTGAGATCCAGTACAAAAGAAGGGGAAATCCAGCAGCAGCAACCCCTCTGTGTCTGGAGGGGCTGGACAGGAGTCAACAAAAAAGGCTCAACTCCTGTGAAGGGTGTTCTTACCATGCTGTGACCTTCATTTATGTCCTTTCAGGCACCTCCTACAAAGCTGAGTGGACCATGCTGAAATTTTCCTCCATAATAGCAGGAGTATAATGTAGGAAAGGAGCCTGGCAAAAATGTCCCTCCAAATAAACCCTCCGACCTCAGAATCTAAGCAAAAAAAAAGGTATCTTCTTGGTTTTGCACATACATTCTCTAAATGACAAGTATTTTCATATAATTCCTTAATGACAAAATCATTCTCCATTTAAGTCCTGCATGAGTCTGTTGATTCATTTCATGCTTTAGATTAGTCCAGAAGTTTTTTGTTTTAATAATTGTCTGTTATTGTCCTTGGAAACTTCACGAGAACTTCATTTTTGGATTCCATTTACTCTGCATAAGTGGAGTAATGTGTTGGCAAAAATCTTGTGTTGCCTCCACTCCCTAAAAGGAGTGTGGGAGTTGGGTAAGGATGCTATATCAGGTTAGAAATCAGAACAGTTTTTCCAATGCCACTTAGTTACTCATGCAGTGCCAGGTGCAAAGGGCCATAATACACACCATTTTTTGGATGAACAAGAGCCTGTTCTCCTCAAAGCCTGCCCCCAAAAATGTCAGCAATGAGGAGGGATGATACAGGGGCAACACATACTATCACTGGAAGACTATGTAAGACTGAGGGGCTCTGTCCTAGCATTGATCTGACATTCCAAGATATCTCTCTGAGTCAGCACACCTCCAGGACCTGCTGATGCACATCCTCCCCCTGTTTTGGTTTAATTATTCCTGACAGGACACCTAAACTAGAAGTTTTGTGACAGTTCTTCAGCTAAAAAGCTAACAGCTTGTTGTGTTCCTTCACAGCAAATTCCCAGCTGTGTCTTGAGGTTATGAAATAGCAGAAGAAAAGTAATCAAAAAGCAATAGTTATGTCTCTGAGGACCTTGTGCTTCCCACTCTGGGTTGGGATTACACAGATAAAAGTCATTTTCATGGGCAAAGCACAAGACAACAAGGCACTGACTTGAGCATCCCCAACACCACAAGATTAGTCTTGTACAACTTCTTCCAGCAGGACTTCATCATCCTTACAAGTAATTAATACCCGCCCTGCACAAACAGCATAGGACATATCTTTGGCACCACTTTACTGCCTTCAGCCACAGTCCAGACCTACTATCTCTGTGGGAGCTGGAGGGTTATTTTCAAAGTCTACAAAGAGCTGGAAAATTTAATTCCCAGATTATGTCAAGATAATGAGGCTTTCTTCCCATGTGTTTGCAGTCAATGCTGCAGGTGAGCCATTACTTTCTGAGCATTTCCGTGCTGCTCTGTCAGAGTTCACTCTAGACCCTGGTACCAAAGTACAGAGTAAAATTACAGCATGGCAGAGATCACATGAGGGCAAGGATGACTTCTGCATAGATATATGTTCAGGTTAACCTGTAGCTCTGGTGATTTTTCATGGTTTTGTAAGAAATTTTTTTTGAGAAGGTAAACTCAGATATGGTTATAAGCCAGGCTGGATCACAGCTGAGCTGAATCCAGTTTTATGAAGCATGCCTGAGAGACTCTGGAAAACATGATTAGAGTTGGTTTGGATTTATTAAAATAATTTGGTTTTCTTTAACAGTTCAACAGGACCAATTAAGTGTTTGGAAGTGATCTCTCACTTTTAAATGTCTCTCTCTGATATAGTAATAAAGTTGGCTCTGGCAATTCACAAGTTTTAAGTCCTCATCAAAATATCCACACACAGGTCAGGTATTAATATTGTTGCTTGAAAACCCTCTCAAGTAAAGATTACTTATAGATGAGATGAATATTGAATAAATGTAATCCATGGATTAATTAGCTAAAGCTCTTTGTTAATCAGAAAGCAAGAAAGGAAGAAACACTAGCTCATTAAGCATTTACAAGTATGTTGTATGTGCTTCCAGGATTCAGTTACCCTCTCTCCATAACACAACTGTTTTTTATTTAACACTTGGACGTGTGTGAGACACCCCATGTCCTCCTATGCTAAAACTCAAAACTGCCAAATTATATAGTGTCAGTGATCATCAGTGTGAGGAGAAAAATACTAAATAGTACAGTAAAAAATATTTGTGCTACAACTCCATAAATTGCATACACATGACATTTACATAAGTAATAGTTAGATTCGTGGCTGTGCGTTACTTATTCACACCTTGTGTGGAATAACTCAAGAGGTAAAACACTCATCCATTAATCTCCTCCCCCCAGTCTATAATCCTAAGAAATCCTAAGCTCCGCAAGACACTTTATCCTCTTAGGAAAATCAGGCTCCTAAGCTGAGGATGGTGATGTGCTTGGTGCTGAAGAGCTGCTGATGAATTCCTCATTGTATGACTATGTGAATTCTGCAGGGATCTGTCATCTGTTTGATGGACACATGCAGACGTGGAAAGTCCCTCGCAGCCCATGAGGTGCCTTACTGCTCTCCCAGGCCTGCCATGCTCTGGTCTTGCTGTAACAATTTTTGTGTATATTTTTCCTTTAATGGACCACCTTCTGCCATCAAAGAGAAGCATCAAAAGAATATGAAGTACATTTATCTTACTTCACACACAGCATTTTGTAGAACATCCCACCATAAATTTTTTTCCTCATGAATAATTCAAGGCTGCAATATCTTTTCTTCTTTGACCAATGCTATTCAGTGTCCAGAAACTACAAGTAGACTATCACACAGGAAAAACCAGCCCAGAGTTACGGCAAGATCTCCACCAGCCTAATTCTGGGGAGAAGTTACAGACTTTTCTGCACTTACTAAAAAACAGGCAAACAAGGCTGGCCAGACAACCTTTTGCAGTTTTTCTTGGTCCCAGCTTTCATGACACCACTTTGTTGCACTGAATCCCACTCCTCTCCTCCCCAGGCTCTGCTGCCCAGCCTTCCTCTGCATCACAGCCTCTAGCACTACCTGGTGCACCCCAAAAGTGATGGTGCTCTGCAAGTCTGCCACAAGTTCCCCCAAGGACATGTACCACAAAGAATTAGGATTTCAAGGTTTCTCATCATGCTTGTGTGGCTTCACATAAGCCTCAGGGGGACCATCACTTCCAGAGGAGTCAGACAGCATCAGATGGAGCAGGTTGTTTATTTCTCTTGAGACTCTAAGGCGAAGGGAGCGGCATATCATATGCAAAGGGTCTGTTGCACCACAGGCTGAGTTGGAAAGATAATGTAGGGATTTCTCCTTAGGGATAAGTTCTTGGGCAGACACTTTAATAACACTCTTCATTAGGAAATAATTGTCAGGCATCATGCAACTCCCTCCTCTTCATGGGATGGAGTCCAATTGAGCCAGAAGCACTAAAAATCAAGGTCCCTATCTTTGCAAGAGTGAAATGCTGCCACCCAGCCTGTAATAGCACCATTTTTTCATGGCCAGTCCTACTGCCTTCAGCAGTGTAGGTACAGGGGAACAAAGCAACAACCAAGCAGAGCTTATTGCAAGTATGCTCATCCACACTGATGTGTTGCTTCATGGGAACTATGTAAAACAGCCCCTGTTCCTGCTCTGTCCCATACACTGGCACCCCTCAGCTGTCACCCCCACTGTGAGAGGAGTGCAGGGCAGTCTTATCCCCCCATGTGGCAAGGAGTGGCCAGGGCCTCTGTGACTGCTGTGGAAACACCACACCTTGCCCCCACTGCTGGGAACAGATTGTGAAATCAGAGAGCAGATGTTTCAGCCCAGGGCAGGAGACAGAGGTATTACCTGGCTGCACATTCTGGTAGTAAAATGAACTTGCACTACCCATCATTTTTCAAAATCATGTACTTGGTACCTATGGGTATGCCAAGTAGCAAAAGCAGGCTTGGAGCCTGCAGCTGTCCCAGCTCCAGTGCAGATTATGGGTGAATCAGTGGCTCTCTGGTGGGTAGAAACCAGGACACTCCACTCTGCCAATTAGATGCTCACCTAAGCAGACCTCGAGCATGCACAAAGCATCTGAACATGCCTTGGTGGAAAGAAAGGGTAAGGTCCATGAAAGGACAAAGGATAATGGTTTTAAACTAAAAGAGGGTCAGTTTATATTGGGTACAAAGAGGAAGTTTTTTGACAAGGAGGCACAGGTTGCCTAGAGAGGTAGTGGATGCCTCCTGCCTGGAAACAGTCAAGGTCAGGTTGGATGGGTCTCTGAGCAGCCTGGTTGAAGATGTTTCTGCTCATGCAGTGGAGTTGGAAAAGATAGCCTTTAAAGGTCACTTCTTGCCCAAACCATTCTGTGATTCCATGAAGCAGAAGCAGTGTTATCACTGAGTACAGTATTGGAGGGGTAGAGGGTGAGGTGTGATGAGCATCCACAGACCTTTTGCCTCTTGCCACAAAATTCTTCAGAAACTTGATCTTCATTAAACTAGAAGGTCCCTAGATCCTCTGTTTGGGAAAGAAATGCTTGGGGCTGAGGCAACAGAAGTATCTTGCAGAAAATCTGTTCCAGTGGCCTCCAGCAGCTTGGAATTTCTCCTTTTTTCCTGGAGCAGTATTAATTCAATGACCTAGCCATCACATTGGAAACAAACTATATCAGCATATAGAGTTACAGGTGAAACTCATTCACTGGGAAGACCTTCAAAAGGCACTGTCTTCAGACCCAGTCAAGCCCACTGGTGTGGGGAGCACACAGTGAAAATGCCCTGTGCAATGAACTTGTAGGGTTAGAGTTGTTAATAATGTATGGGCATATACCATACATTATGTATTAAGCTCAGAAGAGCTGAGGTAAAGTCAAACATAGATCAAACAGTCCATGGGATTGGACTTAAAAAACTTGAAAGGTGCCCTTGGACCCAAATTCAGTGAGCAAAAAGCAGCAGAGGGAGGTCCAGGCTGGCACCTCCTCAGTCACTACACCTGATCCAAAGCAGGAGTCATCAGCACATGGCAGTGGCAGCTTCAAGCTGATCTCCACAACTTGCCTCTCTTTTGGGAGGAAAGGAAGGAATTAACACTCTCCCTGTTAATGTCTGGAAAAAAGTCATTATGGCAGGTCCCCAAGGGACACCTGCTCAAGCCAAGGGTGTGCAGCACGGGTGGGTTGCAGATGGTGTTGAGGGTAAACTCTCCCTCTGGGAAATCAAGAGGAAACCCCTGAGGTTTGCCCTCTGAGGACGCTACAGCTGAGGCAGACAGTGCAGGTTTTACTCTGGAGACTGCTCAGACAAACCTATTCTTGGCCCACTGAAAAATAGCAAGCTGCAGCATGCAATACAATACTTTGTGGTACTAAAGGACCTTCCAAATGAGGGTCTCACATTAATTAATTAAGCCTCAGAGCACCTAGAAGGAAAATCTATCCTATTTTACCAGCAAGCGCAATGAGTATGCAAAGGTCACACAGAATAGAGGAGCAAAGGAAAGAGAGATCCTGGTATCCTGACTCCTGACTCCCTGCTGCATCTATTAGCTCATGAGTCCCCTCCAAGGGACATGCATGGAGGACAAAAGGTGACCCACAACTGTATCCCAAGGGGCACTGGCTGAGAGATTTAATAAGATGAAGGAGAATGACTAACGGGGTTACACAGATTGACTTAGGTCAGTAAAGAATATGGCATTAAGAAAATTGATCCTTTGAAAGCCTCCAGCCACATGCTTATGTCAGAACCAGACGTGACTTGTGTCTGTGTTTCATACGACACCACCAAGTACCCACCAAAGGGCTTTCCTTCATGTTTAAATAATGAAATGCAATGTAATGCCAACAGGTGCTTTTTTCACAGGGAGAAGGGAGAAGAAGGGAAGGTGTTTGGGTGGGCTGAGGCAGAGCCCAGGTTTTTCCTGCCTCCCCCACCCCTCCCTGTCCTCATGGCTCATGAGCAAGAGGTCACTGCCAGCTGGATGGGCCCATCTGTCTGCAGTGCCAAGGAGACAAGCACATGGGCACTGAAAGAGAGAGTAACCTGTGTATGACTGGGGTGTGTATGCAGCGCAGCAGCTACGGTGTCTGTGAGAGAGACGGGAGGCTGCCATGGGGAAGAAAAAGAAAAGTGCTCTACAGGTCATCCTGGAAGATGGTTGGTATCACTGTGAGATTATTTCAGTTCGCATGCTGCCAAATACTTGACTAAACCTCTTGGGGCTTCCCGAGCACACCGTTTTGCATCTCTCAAAAATCATACAATTTCAGTTTGCTTGGGCAGGGAGCATCTGTCAGTCTGCCAGACTGAAGTAAATATTAAGAGCATTGCTGTGGGGAAAGAATATAATGTATAATCAATAAGGGACCTTCTGCAAAGCTCAGCTGGGACTTAAAGGTTAGCTGTGTAAAGCATCACGTGTAAATTCCAGCAACAAATGCAATTACTCTGTTCTTTGTTTTGCAGCTGGAATAGAGTTTGACGGACAAGTTGAAACTGACACAGAGAGCGAAGGTAGGTAGAAGGTAATGTAGAGATTAAAAAATGTGGTCTTGTTTGAAATACAAGAGGTGATACCTTTTCTTTTTCTCTCTGACTTGTGACTTGCTCTACGACGTGAGCTCTTTCACGAGCTACTTGCAGGCAAGCAGATTTTTCCCTTGAGGTTTGACTTACAATAGTGATATGTAAACCACCATTCTTAAGCAGTCTGTCCTCTTTTATCCATGTTCCCAGAGTGGGAGGCTGTCAGAGCCCACATCCCTTGGGAGTCAGCCCCTAGTAAATCAGGCACTGCAGTAAAGCACCACCCTGTGCAGGGCTGGGACTGCTTTGTACTATGCTGAGGTCCTGCTTGCCCTCCCTGTAATGCTTGCTTAGACCATAATACACTGGGATATTGATTAATCTTGGCCACAAGAAGAAAATAATGAAAATGGATTGAAGGGAGACTTATGACTGTGAGGGAAATCAGGAAAAGTCCATGACAGGACTAAAAACACCTTTAACTCTGCATGTACACTATAACTAAAAAGAGAGAACTAAGAGGTAAGACCATGACAGCACTGGATAGATGATAAAAATGTAGCTGTTACTGCAAAAAATGGTCCACAACTGTGTCTGCATTACTCACAGAATATGAGAAAGTAAACAACAAACTACTGGGACACTTATTTTTTTTTCAAAAAATTGTATCCACCTTTTTCCATATAGGCAAAAGAGGCAGTAAGATAAAGGTAAAAAATGAATGCTTCACATTTAACCTAACACTTGATAAGTTGCAAATAAGAAAAATGCTAGATCATTGGCTGTCCTAAACAAACATTTTCCCGAATAGAGCAGGTGGTCCTTTGACCTAGATGATTGACCAAAATGCAGTTTAGATTGACCATTACCTAATAACTGAAACCTTCCTAATGGTTCCTGAGAAATCATTGAAAGCTTCTTCTCTTTTCCAGCGTCAAATGTGACAGCCATTGCCTACTATTTTTTGCCACTAACAACCAGAAACTATTAGTTTGTTTAATTTCTAGCTTTTCACCAAACCAAAAATGCAAATGCTCTTTTTTTTTATTTTTTTTGCTTCTGTTTGTCTCCCCTTTTAGGGTCCTCATTTTATACTCTGGATCTCATTCCAGCTATGACAATATGTCCAACTCTTCTTCTGTGACAATATGTCCAACTCTTTACCTTCATCAGCTAGAAATTTTGGAAAGTTGGAAGCCAGAATACTCTGGAAAACTTACCATTGATTTTAATAGACTTGGTAGTGAAATAGATGGAGAAACCTGGGAGGTTTTGAATGGGTTTTTTTTCCCATTTTACATAATATTCTGCAATTAAATCATGCTCCATTTCAATCCTTTAAGCTGGAAGCACTTCTGGAAAGAAGAGATTTTAGTTTGTAATGCCAGTAAGAATGAAACATTTCTCAGACACTACCTGGTCTTTTTCTTCTCTGAGTATAGACCATTCAATATACAAGAAAACTCAGAGAAACAAAACCAGACACTGCTTGTGCTGTACCTTTTCTCTCTATAAATAGAAGAACTCCATTCCCAGCCTTGAAAAGTAAACATCTTTCAAGGACATCACATCAACAAGCAAACTACACATTGTGTAACAGACTGCAATTTCTGTTTCCTTTGTTCTAGTGTGTTTACAGGTCAGAGAGATATCTGTCTGTGCTGTCTGATGGATGGGCTTTTGCATTTGTAACTAATTTCCAATTTTCTTATGGTCACATACAAGTCACTCGTGCTAAATCACACTGTCTTAAATGGGAGTTGCATGACCAAAGAGTTACGCCTGGTTCTTGGACAGGGCATAACACAAAGCCCATCAAGATCAACAGGTACCTGCTCTTTGAATTTGCCAGGGTGTGTGTCAGGTGTCCTGGCTGCCCATGCTTTTCTGATGAATCTTTATTCTGCCAGCATGGATTTCTCAATGTAATTGTTTTTTATCACTTGCAGAAGATGAAGTAAAGGACAAGACAACTAACAAACAACCCCTCAGGGAAACTGGCAGAGCAAGAAGACTTCAAAGCAAAAAGCAAGAGAAAGACAAAGAAGAAAAGGAAGACAAAGAAGAAAAAGAAGACAAAGAAGAAAAAGAAGACAAAGAAGAAAATGAGAGCAAAGAGGAAGACAACGGCAGCCAACAAAACAGAGCTTCTAGGAGAAAAAACTACCAAAGGAAAAATAGAGATGGAAAAAAGGCAAGAGAGGAAGGAATCCAGAAGAAAGACAGAGGCAAAACGACTCCTATCAAAGATCAAAAGGAATCAGAAAACAAAGAAAAGAAAACAACCAAGAGAGGGAAGGAGGGGGAGAACAAACAGAAGAAAAACAGGAAAAACAGGTAATTAAACAATCTTTGACTCTGGTGCCTTGTTCAGACTGGCAGCTATACGGACATGCCAGTGGCATATGTATCAGAATGGCAAAACCAGTAGAATGCAAATAAGTTCCTGCTCTCCTAAAATAGACACAATAGTGGAAAACAGTTTAAAATGCCACACAACCAAACTGTTTCCAAGCCAGGATCAGGTCTATGCATGTAGTGGCATTGTAGTACCTATGGCCAGAGGTAGAAAAGCATGCCTAAAGAAGGTACCTTGAGATTTGGGTCTGGACAAGGGTTTTTTTGGTTGGTCTATGGAAATGTTCCAGTTAAAATGGATCCCTTGTGTTTTCAAGTCTCTTCTCTTTCCAAATCTTGATTGTCCCAACCTTTGACTTCTCCCCATATCTCCTATTTTGTTCTGAAGGCATGAAAACTATTTCTCTGGAGCCAGCTGTAGCCGTGGTAGCCGAAGGCAATTCTTCTATAGCTGAAGTGTACTCCAAAGCATGACACTGAGTGAACTCTAGAGGGGCACAAATGCCTCTTCATCATCCTGGCTGAAAACAGCCCTGCTCTGAGTGCAAAGGGCACTGTCATGGCACTGAGCCAGGGGATGTTGAGGCACTGTACCCAGACTGGGGTGGGATCCCCAGGGCCAGCTGCACTCTGCCTACCCCAAGCAAGGCCTTCCCTCTAAGCCCCATGAGTTTTTCAGTGTCCTTTATTTTGTGTCTCTTCCAGTACTTCTTCTGCTTCCTCCAACTCATCTGATGAGGAGTCACTGTCAGAGGAAGAGCTCGCAATGCTGAAGGAGCAGGTGGAGCAAAAGAAAAAACTGATTTCCACCATGAGGAATAAGCCCTGGAGGATGGTGAAGAAGCTCTCAGTGCTCAGGTACCCATCAAAATGGGAACCCCCACTCCTGGGGTCTCTCCTGGCTGTTGTCAGATGCACTTTGTCTTTCCTTGAAATTACATATTTGCTGCTCCTGTAATACCCCAGTATCAGAAAAAGTGACCAGCAGAACCCAGCCAGCCTGTCTGCGTTCAAACGATCAGAGTTAAAATGTGGAATCTGATTTTCAGCCTCTGTAACCAAAGAACTGACAAAGTGCAAATCTGTTCAACTGATACCCATGGCCAAGGTCATTCTACCCTCTTATTTAAAACCAAATGACTCACTACTGTCAGGCTACTTGTTAAAGCAAATTCCGTACCATGGGTTGCTTATTCATGTCTTTTGTCAGACAGAAATCAGAGCAACACAGTGCCATGTTACTGCCCAGACCTGAGATGGGAATGCTTGGGAAAAATTCTGTATTAATTGCAGAGGTTTATGGAGCAAAGATAATTCAGCTACACAGCCCCTGATGAAGGTGGGAACAACTCAGGCAGCAGCAGAGACCCCTTACTGCAGGGCAAGGGGGGGCAGTGGGGCAGGGCAGACCAGGGAAATCAAAACCAACAGGTTGACAGGGAATGGCTCATAACAAGCCGTTCCCATATCATGGCAATGATTCAACTCCCAGCTCTACTGGTCAAAGACATTCTGAAACCCCTTTCTATCATGAAGGATTTCAAAATAGCATTGCAAAGCATGCAAAGACCTACAGGGTGTGGTGATGCCCGTGCTCTGTATTTGCTGAGAGGTTGCTCAGAGCTGTGGGGACTCAAGCCATGAAGGCTGGCAGTCACCATGTGTTTCTGCTTCTCTCTTTCATACCTTGAAGTCCAAGACCTGTTCCATCTTCCAATAAAATCAGGAATTGTGAACTCTGACAATTACTTCTGAAAATCTGGGTACAGATCTGTAACAGAGAAGCTGCATTAAAGCAGCTTTTCCACCTCACAGGCATGCTGAGCTCATAACAAATAAATTCTTACCACCCTGAAATTCCAAATTTCTGCAAGAAAAGAAAAAAAAAAAAAAGCAAAGCAGAGTTATTCCTGATGCATTTTTTCCCTGTGCTATAGGATCCTGACTAAAATTTTACTTAGGATCATGTTTGATAATGTACCTCCATAGCTTCATCCTATTGCTGAATTACAGCAATCATTACTACCTACTAAAGAACCTAAACAAAACTTTTGCATTGCTTGTGCAAGGATCTCCAGAAATACTCTCAGCATGCTGTACATTCATTAGTTAATTTTGGTTGCATAAACTCAACCCTGAGACAAGATATTATTAGCCCCATTGCACAGATGAGGGGTGTAAAACAAGAGAGCAAAACAATCTGTTCAAGACTTAGAAATCTCACTTTAGGTTTTGAAATGAAGTAGCAGGTGATTTTCCTAAGATTACAGGCTGAACTAGCCAATTATTTATATCATGTCTTTCCCACATGCTTAGGGTGGCAAAAAACCTCGCAGGCCCTGAAATGTAATCTCTTCTCATTGGCAATGCCAATCTACAATATAATTTTATTCATTAGCTAGGCATACTTAGCATAACAGTGTTGCCTAGTTCTCTCAGCTTTCTGATGTTTCTACTTTTGGAGACAGAGTTTTCACAGTTTTTCATGTAAACAATAGCTATGTTTTTCTAACTGTAAGAATGTTTACATACCTGCACTATGGTAAAAATACCCTGACGGGCATCTCTTGTAGCCAATGTGTTTGTAGAGGAAGTGACCTTGTTCACCCAATCCTTGTCCTGGTTAAGAAATCTATAAATTTGGAAGTTAATAAACATAGATGCCTTTTAGCCCTTCTGAAATCTCTCGAGTACGTGTGTTCTTTCTCGTGTCCTAGAGCAACATAACAGCATCTACCTAGACTGCTTTCTCTGTATTTCCCTTAGAAATCTTATCATAAAACTAATTTCATTTTTCAGCTTCATTTTACTCCTGACTAGTGTACACTCATTCCTTTGGCACTGAGATTACTCCTTTGGGGTGTTTTCACATCTCTGATATTTATCTAGGGAGGTGTTCATGGAGGGAAATTCTTCATCCTTTTGGAGCTTATTTCACTAGGCAATGTTATTTCTTCTTGACCAATGCATCAGGAGAGAGAAATTATTACAAGCATTCAGGTTGGGAGAGCTCTGCAGCGAGAGAAGTGGGCAGGTTTTTAGTTTGCACACAGGGAGAAGTGTGGATCAAGATTTGGGGCACATCTCTACATGAACATGTGTGCTTTGGGGACCTGGGTGGGTGTCTGAGCTCTACATGGCACCACAACAGCACCAGCAGAGAGCAGGTGTGGAGAGACACCAAGCCCACACCTTTGTTGCTTCATTGCCACTGGTGCAGGCAGGGGTGAAAAGCTAAGGACCCCTTCATTTTCTTAATAACCTGCTTGTTTATTTCCCAATTAGGGAGGCACAAGATTTCGTAGAGAAGTTTGAAGGAGCTCTGGGAAAAGGAAAGGGCAAAAGGTTGTATGCATATAAGATGATGATGGCAAAGGTAAGTGCTACAGGGATGTCAGGGAAAGGCTTGGATACTCGGTTATGGATTCAGCACATTTTTAGGTTTATTGACCTCTCTTTGGTGAAAGAGGCACAAGGAAATTGGAACAAAAGTTCCTACCCACATTCAGAAAAATACTGGCTGGCTTCAAATCTATGACTATTGCAGACAGAACAGGGGGAAATTTTACCCCAACCTGAACCTCATTGTAACCTTTCCTGAAGCAAGGGAGGGTTTGCAGGAGCAGGGAAAACCATGGCTTTCTGGTTGCCTTGATCTGTGAGAAAAGGTATCCCCAAAGGTGAAAGAGGCTCTGCCAAACTCTTGCACTACCCTTAGTCCTGTAAAATTTCATCTTCTCCAGTGACAAGGAGATAACAGGGAGAATGATGGCTGTGTTTTGAGACTGAAGTTGGTAGCCAAGTTGCATGTTGTCATGGAGATTATATTCAGAAGTGCAAAACAGAGCCAGACTTGAGATTATGAAATCAATGAGAGTTTAGCTGCTGGCTTGGTGAGGAAAGATTCAAGCTCAGTGTTTTATCAAATTAAATTTTGTTTTAAATAGAGTTTTTTCTGAAACAATTCTTTCAATCCAGAGCCAGGTTTGAATTTTCCACCCCTATATAATCCGATAAATCCATAGCACAGCTGCAGCTTTCCAAAAGCCTGGAAAGGTTAAAATTCTTAGAACCCAAATCATAAATGGGAACTCTTGAGAGTGGGGGGATTTTGGATTGAAGTGAGCTTCTGAAATAACCCAAAAGATAAGACCCAGACCAGAGTTCCTGCTTTGGGCTTTACACTCACACCTAACCATGCTACCAAACTCTGATATTAGAAAGCCCTGCTTCAGAGCAGACCCCCTTTTCACACCTCTCATTGCTCACTGCAATGCTGTCTTGTTCCAGAAATGGGTGAAATTCAAGAGAGACTTTGAAAATTTTAAAACTCAGTGCATACCCTGGGAGATGAAGATAAAGGAAGTGGAGAGTAAGTTGAAATTGCTGTGTGGTGGCAGTGTGACATTTTGTAAGATCGATTTGTCTTCATACAAACAATATTCCAGCTTCCTGGCCATCAGTGCCAAACAAGAAGCACACCCCCCTGACAGCTCCAGGTGTTGCTCTCTCCATCAACTGTGGACACTGTTAGGAGGCTCATGGGGAACATATTGGGGAGGTTAAAGGGTTGCTGAGGACAGTTTAACCCTCCTAAACTCCTAACCATGAAATGTCTTCTGCTTTAAGGTCACTTTGGCTCCTCAGTTGCTTCCTACTTCATATTTCTGCGGTGGATGTACGGAGTGAATCTCGTCCTTTTTGGGTTAATATTTGGACTTGTTATAATTCCAGAGGTAAGTGCTTAGTTCTCCTTTCAGTAGTATCTTGCCCATGGGTTGATGCAAACATGAAATTGACAGGACAAACAAATGTCTTATAACAGGCATTGCTTTAGAAAAATCAAATGCCTGAGGACAATTATTTACAAAGACTTACTGACACAGGAGCAGAAGTTGGATTGATATCAGGAGAGCTAAAATGCTATCAAAGATCCTGCTCATCCAGCAGCTGAAGCTGAGGCTCAACAATCTAATTCAAGGCTAGTTTTACATTTTGACTAAAGCGAAAAATATGACATTCCAATACTAGACACAAGTTCTGGTCTGCAAGAACCACAAGAAATGGATTTTGCTCTGAAAATTATTAAATACCCTCACTTCTGGGCACTCTGAGGGGCATGACCATGGGGCAGCAGCCATGGCATAGCCCTTCAGGGGATGGGCAATTTCCCCAGCACTTTGCCAACTAACACTTGCTTGGGAAATAATCCTTTTCTGTACTTCCAATTCATATGATTCACAAGCAATTGTTTTATTTTTAGTTTCTCTATTTCTCTCTCTTCTTGGAGAAAGAAAATTTTCTCACAGCCAATTTATATGAACATTTATTGAAGAATTTTTTAACGTAGCCATTACAACTCTGGCTGAATTACTCAGTGCAGTATTTAAAGGCTGTGCAATCCACAGGCAGTGGCATCTGTTTCGTTCAATACAGAATTTTATGGAGCAAAAATGCAGTGCAAAATCCCTCCTGAGGACCATGCTTTTGTTCTCCTTAATGTGCTTGCTCACACTATTGAGAGGGAAAGCTCAGTTTCCTTCCAGGATGAGGAGACATAACCATTAGCACTGAACAATACAAATGTGTTTGGTTAGGAACACTGCATATGGCAGGAGCTTTCCTCTCTGAAGTGTGCACACAGTTACTCATTGCCTACTGAGGAGTAACAGTGTAGCTAGGCAATAAACATTTAATCATAAATTATTTTGAATGTAATTAGATAGCCCTAAAATATAAGTGATAGATTATATGCAAGGGACTTTCTAGGCTATGAATGCTAATGAGATGTTTTGGTAGAGGCACTAGTCAGCTTGCAAATATAATAACTCTCCATAGCCTTTGGCATTCTCTGTCTGAACTTCAACTGCTGCTCCAGCTGCAAGACCTGCTTTGCATGGTGCCATCAGGACAGGCTGTGCCATGAAAACTATTCTTTGCATCTTTTTGTCATATTTTTTTTTCCCAAACCTAATTGCCCTTTACATCACCTTGAGAACATCTTTCCATTCAGGACTGAAAAATACAAATTATATTTCAAGCTTGACCCAGTGCTCTTGACTTCTCTCAGAGGAGGAGCTCTGCATAACTAGATGAAGCTAATCCCTTTACTGCATTAGACCCATGAAGTTCAAGCAAAGAACTCCTTGATAAACTAAGGACATTTCAACTGGAGCTGTTCATTGAAGGATACAGTTTCTCATAAAATATTTCCTGAGCAATGGATGCGACCAGGGCAAGGGAGGTCCTCTGGTTATTTGGGTGAAATTAATACTAAATTTTAACAATAAATTTTAAAATGTGTATTAACAAATGTATGTAATACTAAGTATATGTATCATTAATTATATATGTATCATTAATACTAAATAATAATAAAATTAATGCTAAGCAGTTTTTTAAAACTGCTGCTCTAGTATTGAGAAATAAAATATATATCAAAATCAACAGAAAATGAAGACAAAGCAAAAGCAAACAAAAACAGACTAATTGAGAAATGAAACCTGTTAAAAACTCCTTGGTGCTTTATACTACATATGCATCACTGTTATTAACGTTCTCCAGGTCCTGATGGGAATGCCATATGGGAGTATGCCAAGGAAAACTGTACCCCGGGCTGAACAAGCAACAGCTATGGATTTTTCGGTTCTCTGGGATTTTGAGGTAAGCACACAAGTGTTAATCATAAAAGATCAGTTGAATACCTCCTAAAACCCCTCAGAAGTTAGTGGTGCTACAAGGATGAATTTGTTCCAAGATAAGCCAGCAGAGCCCCTATTTCTTCCAGAAGAAGTCTGGGAAGTCTTTTGTTGCAACAAAATCCTGGCAGGTGCTGAGGTTTCTGGCCAAAACAGCATGTACACATGCAGACATCTGCAAATGGATTTGAACCACTTCGTATATGAACGTGTTTGCTGGCAGATGTCACGCGTGTGTAGACACAAAAGCCATTTTGCTTCCAGTTGGAAAGGCAGCAAGAACCCAGGTGAAAAGCTGGAGCTGCTCCAAACCAGGCCACCAGAAAGAGAGAGACTTCAAGCTGCAGACCGCCTTCACAGGCAGGGAGCACCTTGCCAGACCACTGAAAGTGGTTGGGAAGGGGATTGCTCCCCACGGCCTGCCCTCCCCGTTTCCCTGAAATATTTACATCAGCTGGAAGCAGGAGCCAAAGTCTAAGACTTGCACCCAAATGAAAATCCCAAGCTTCCATCCATCTCTGGGCACTTGCCTGCAACACCAGTTCACCTCCCACCCCAGTTACTTTGAAGATTTAAGCCAAAGGGATTGAGCGTTTTGGGGTGTTTTTAGCCCAAGAAAAGGTGTGTGAAGGGCATAAAGATTTTCTGATGTAATGAATACCTTGGGATCTGACTTTCTAAATTGTTAGTTCTCAAAATATTTTTTTTAATGCTTGTCAGCACTGGCCCACATGCTACAAGCATGGGACCCACTTCTTCTGTAACAAAACCCTTTCCAACTTCCTTAGCTTAAAAAAAAACCAACAAAACAAACTAATAACAAACAAACAAAACTACTTTGTTGTAAACCAGATCATTTAAACTAATTTATTAATAAAGCTTCAAATACTGGTGTCCAAGAACCTGCCAGGGCCCGGCCTTCTTTTACCCTCTCTTTGTCTGTTGAGGATCCTGTTAATTCTTCCTCTCCTAGCACTTTCCCCCACTGCCAGAATCCAAAATTCAGAGGTGAATTAGGGACATTTTTAATAGCAGTATAAGAAATGAAAATCTCATCTGAGCAGTGCACTGTAAAAATACAAGTGCTACCATTTAAACTCATTAAGCCAGAAGAAAAAGAAAGCAAAATAAAACTCCAAAACAAACAAAAAAAACCTGAAGGAGTGTTGATGAAATGCAACTACTGATTTTCTCTGGGAGACTATAAGTAATAGACCTACCAGTAAGGAAACTTGCCTCTGGATGAGGCTGTACGCTTCCAGGAAGTGCTTACTCCCATGACCTGCCAGTCTCCTGCCTCTGGCTGGGTACACACCTCTACATTCCCCTGCTGTCACTGAGGTGTTGATCCTCTGAACCCCTCTGCCATACAGGTCCCCATCCAGTATCTATTCCCTTGCTGTCTAACATCAGGGAGCAATCATTCAAGCTTGAGAAGCAGCTCCAGATATGGGGCAACACTGTACACCAGTACCCTCTGCAGCCAGGAGATGTTAAATGAAGCCCTTTGCAGAGGTTTGCCCTTTGAAAATTACTAGAGGTTTATTCCAGCATGCTCCACAGGAGAGGTGCAGGGGAGAAATATATATCAGGGTAGGCATAAATGAAGAGTCAATGCTATTATCCTGAAAAATACCTTTCAAGGGAGAGGAGCTGGGGAAATGTATGCTTTGGCAGCAAGGAGGTCACATCATGGATTTCTAGAGGAGAAGAAAGGAATAAATCTCACTTGGACACCAGATACCATGTGTCACAAATGGGGTTTAAAGAACATACTGGATGATGTGAGAAGAGAAACTCATTTTTCAGTCCTTGGCATCTGATGACTCAAAAAGACAAAGGTTTGGAATTACAACCTGAGAAACAAACTTCACTAGTGCCCTCCAGGGACATTATATTTTACAAGGCTTTTTTCCACCACACTTCCCCAGCAGACATTGTGTGTAATAGGCTATGAGCCCCAAGCAGCTGTGCTGTGCCAGCCACAGACTTGCTGCACTGTTAGAAACACACACAGAGTGGCCCTGGACCTGTGGCCCTGCGCTTTGTGAAGGGAAAAAATGCAGCTCCCCTGGCACCTGGGGGTACCAAGGCTTTTTATGAGGTTAGGAATAAACCTAGAATTTTGGGGGAGCTTAGTTTAACTGATTAAGTGAAGGTGGTCAAACCACCTGGAAGAAAAGCCCAAAAAGGTCATGGGATCTCCATCCCTAGAGATTTTCAAAGCTCAGCTGGACACAGCCCCAAGCCACAGCACTTCCTTTTGCAACTGGTTCTGCTTTGAGCAGGGGGCTTGACTAGACAGCCTCCACAAGCCCCTTCACATGTAAACCATTCAGTGTCTCTAAAGAAGAGCCATTAAACAGGCTCTGATACAAGCTTCAAGTTATATCTTTTCCAAAGGCTTGATCAGAGGGGAGCATTGTCAACTATCATGGCCAGACTGATTAAGTACTTAACTTAGGAACTGAAGGACAAGGGGCAAAAAGAAGAAAAGTACAATGTGCAGTGATACACATCAACTTGGATGAGATATGACAGAAAAACAGGGAGAGATTTCTAATGAAGATTAGGTAATCTGCATGCTCATTGAGTGCCTAACAGATTGCACAGCAAAAAGTAGATTTACTTGAGACAACATGGTTGATATTGTGTCTGAGCTCTGCTTTCCACAAGAAAGTAATGCTTTGATTTCACTCTTTAGTTATATTTGCTCTGCAGGCGGCAGCTGGTAAAAGGAACTAAATCTGCAAGGTACTGAGCATCAGCTGCCTCCTACCTGAAAGGAAACATTTCATATCATGGTGGGAAGGCCCTTTGCTACAGCATTTCTACAAGATCTGAGTGTTTGATTATTGTCTTAGAGAAGCAGGTGGGCTACAGCCACAGAGAGTAGTAAGGATGTTTTTCTGGGAGGGATGAAAGAGTGATGGATCAAAACTACATTTTAGTTTTAAGCCACTATCCTATGACATGCTCTCCCTCATCTTCCCTCTCCTAGGAAGATAAACTTAAGAAGATGGCTCTCAGAGGTGCCAGGGCAGCAAACAGACAAGAATGAGACTCTAAAAACTTTTCCAAGTTGATTTTCCTTGTTCTAAATCTTCAGTTTTCCCTAGAAACCCCTTCCTTGCAGAAGAAAAGCTGCACAGCTCACACAGGATTGCTTTTGCTTTACCTCCAGGGCTACATCAAATACTCAGCACTCTTTTATGGCTACTACAACAACCAGAGGACAATCGGCTGGCTGAAATACAGGCTGCCAATGGCATATTTCATGGTTGGGATCAGCGTGTTTGGCTACAGCCTGATGGTTGTTATAAGATCGTAAGTGCAGCTGACATTGCTCCCTCTGCAAAATCCACCCAGATGTGTCTCACAGCTGGGTTCCCCTCCATGGGCACCCAGACTTGGTCCAGCCTTGGCTGGATGGCTGGGGGAATGTGGGAAAAGGGGATTGTGTGCCTGCTGTTTTCACCCATGTAGCCTCCCTGTCCACCTCCCTGGCTCTCGTGGGCTGGGGGGACCTGAGCACTCCCCTGCCTCATCCATGCACTCATGTGCACTATTTTGAACCCCTCCTACTCCAGCCATCTTCTTCCTTCTCCTCCTCTCCAGATCTCTTTAACCCTTCCTCCAACATTAATACAGGGCCATCAAACAGGTAGATTTCGTACATGAAGGGGGATTTTACTTGAAGTAAATTTCAAAGGTCCTTTTTGCATGCTTTCATTGCAAAATAGACATTCCTGAATGCCAACATGTGTCCCACAGATAGTGCAAGGGTTGAAGAAAAGAGCCAAATGCTACCAGACTCTATTTGTTGAGTCCCTAAACAAATCAATGGAGTTAAAAGTGGCCACAATTTCTTTTCCCCTTGTGCACTGTCCCCCAAACATCAGTGAGGCTCCCACAGCATCCTCAGGGTGCTGAGGATGCAGCCAAAGCACTTGTCAGTGCTGTAATGGTCTCTGCAAAGTTAAAAATAAAAATAATAAGCTCCTCTATCTCTGCCTGAAGGACACACCATGAAAAGGTCTTCCTTTCTTTGGAAGAAAGAATAAGCCCATGGATTTGTATCGCTTGCTGAAACAGGCCATATTGCTGTGCAGCAGAACGAGCCTCTTGAGCCTTTGGCTGGAGTGGGACATGGGGATTTGATGTACATTTGCCATGAAATTGAAGCATCTGTTGTCTTGCCTTCCTTGAGGGACTAGTGCTCGGAACTCTAGGGGGACTTACAGAAGGATTTCAGGGGTCGAATAATAGAGAGGAAACAGCAGAAGCCATATCTGCTCCTGTGCTGATTAACAGGAAAAATCCTTTTTCTCTCCCTGCATGACTTGCTGCAAGCTCAACTGTGCAGCAAGTGAAGTCTCACTAAAACTTTGTGCTGCAGTGGGTGTAATGGACAGCACCAGGGGATTCTGACTAAATTTAACTAACTAAAGGCAGCCATAATCATATACTGCAGCCTAGGACCCAGAAGCACCATAAATAGACTGTCTTCATGCACCAGCTGGAGGAAGCAATCTTTAACATCCTTAATCACCTATGCTAGTTTTTCTCTATATAATTTTTTTTAATAGAAGACCTGTGTTGCCCTGATGGCATCATTTGACAGTTCAGTCCTCCTCAGACCTAAAATCCAATGGCCCATGTCACTCATTCCCAATCCCCAAGAATGGTCGCTCCACTCCATCTTTCCCACCAGCAATCCCAAGCTTTACAAAGCTGAGGGATACAAGGTGGCTCTGTGGAACACTGTCTGACCCTGTCACTGCACATGTCCTTACACAGGATGGCACGCAATGCCAACGAAAGCACAGCAGACGGGGATGATGACAACTTCATTTTCAGCTGGAAAATGTTCACCAGCTGGGACTACCTCATTGGCAACCCAGAGACAGCAGACAACAAGTTTGCATCCATCACCACCAGCTTCAAGGTAAACTTGAAACTTGACTTTCCTCTGCCTGTTCGTTGGAATGCTCCCAGCACCTATAAATGGCAGAGATTTAAGGGGAAATCCGGATACCTGCTCAGCATCCCTCCATGTGAGCAGGGCATGGTGATGATCCATGGAAGCTCCAGCTTCTGTGACCCGCTTCCCCTAACTCCCTTTTTTCGGACGTTAAAAGAATTTGTATTAATTTAGGTGCAGTTCTCCTGGGATATGTCAGGCTCTTTGCCATTTGATACATTTCAGTCAAACCAGAATGCCTGTATGAAGCTTAGTTTGAATTTAACCAAAACTACCAAGTTGGATATAGCCAGAATAGCAGAAGACTGCATTTCAGAGGGTGAAAAACCTTGTGATGTCGCCTTATGCTTGGTGCTGCAAGATATCCATTCCAATTTCTTGAGCACCCTTGTTTTTGTCAGGAGTCTATTGTAGATGAGCAAGAAAGCAACAAGGATGAGAATATCCACCTGAGGAGGTTCCTGAGGGTTTTGGCCAATGTCCTCATCATTTGCTGCTTGTGTGGGAGTGGCTACCTCATTTATTTTGTGGTGAAACGCTCACAGACATTTTCCAAAATGCAAAACGCTGGGTGGTATGAAAGAAATGAGGTAAGAAAGCTTTGCTTCCAGTTTTCTGCTGGGATAATTTTCTTTGGACATCAGCATAATCATTGCCACAGGTTGAGGACAGCAGCCAAGACAGAGGGATTCCCTAACAGGGTCAAGGAGTCCCCTTCAGTACCTTTGCATTTGTTGTAGCTGCACTGCACATTGATCTCATGGAAAGTTCCTAGGGAATATTAACAATTCCTGCAGAGAAGGGAAAAATATATTCTTATAATAAATCACTAGAAAAGTCAATGGCTTTTCAGCACTTTCAACACCAACCACCATTTTAAGTTGCATATTAACACTTACAAACTCAGTTTTACTGGAAAGCTCACTGGGTGTTAGAAATGTCTATAATTCACAACTCTAAAATCAAATCTTTGTCATCCACCTTGAATTACGGGAATAAAATTTTAGAACCTCCAAAAAAATTTCAATTGTCAAAGTTTTCTGTGTCTGACTTTGGAATGAGAAGTTTAAATCTTTAATCTTTTCACACACACACACAAAAATTTCAACCTATGGAAAGGTTTCAGTGTCAACAATATTATCATGTATTTATATTTCAAAACCAAATTTAATCCAAAGCAATGCATTTTCAAAATTCCTTCAGAAAACTTCAGAAAGATGGCACTTGCTTATGAAATGCTTTGATTTATCATTATGGAATTCTCCCAAAGAAAAAAATCTTACAAAAAGAAAAAGTTTATTGTCTGACCATTTTCTGGTGATAATGTGAGATCTGAATGAATACAGTCCCGGGTACTTTTACTTCTCTTGGAAAGAAAAGCACAAAGAAGAGACCTGTGAATGAGAGACTCCCTGTACAGACACAGTCCTCTACAGGCCAATGGGACCTGCAGGGCTGTAAAAAAAATTTAGAGCCTATAAGTCATGCCTGAGCTAACCTTGATTGGCCAATGACCTCATTGACCTCAGTACAACTTAATATCCAGCACGAAAAAGAGGAGCAAAGATACCACTAGGATACATTATCTTGAGCTGCAAAACTGAGTTTTTGATGTTTCTGTTCAAGTCTGTAAATGCCTACTGCAAAAGCAAAGGTGCTGAATGTGGAAAATAAACATTAGCATTGACTAATTATCTTTATGCATGCAAGCCAAGACTTGCGCTTCCTCTGAAACTAAAATAAGAACCTTGGAGCTGATGCAAGCAGTACTGCAAGGTACTTGAGGAACCTAAATATTCATGAGTCTGGACTGACAGGGAACAAATTCTTTAGAGCTCATCCCTTTGAGATAAGAGCAAAAGTGCTCCTGCAAGAGCAAGTCGTGCAACCTGGCCCTGAAGTCTGGCACTGTGCAGCCTACATGCTAAGCAAAGCCAGAAGCTGAGTTTGCTTTGACTCCCTCCCCTTTATAAATGCTTCAGAAATATCCAACCAGTTGCCAGCAGCTCCTGCTCTGCTCAAAAATGAGATAGTCACTGTTGTTACTGTGAGCAGTTATCTCGTTTTCCTCATGTGGCAGGTTGAAATTGTGATGTCCTTGCTGGGCATGTTTTGCCCTCCGCTGTTCGAAACCATCGCTGCACTAGAAAATTACCATCCCCGCATTGGGCTGAAATGGCAGCTGGGGCGGATCTTTGCGCTCTTCCTGGGGAACCTCTACACGTTTCTGTTGGCCTTGATGGATGATGTCAACGAAAAAGTAAGAGCTGAGCCAAAAAGCCACTGGCAAATAGCATTTCCCAGAGTTGAGGGTGAACACACCCTGTCCCCACAGCCAGAGGGGACAATTACCCTCCTTGCAGCAGGTGATTTCTCTGTCCCCAGTCCTCTTGAGCAGTGCCCCAGGGAGACTCACCAAGTAGAGTCTCCAGCTTCTCCTTAGAGCCCTGAAAAGGGCATAGTTATTGTCTTCCTATAATCACAGCTTGTTAGGGTAATTCTATTTTTTTCTCCGTCTGACACTATTTGCAATTTCTATTACTGCAGACCCCAAGGATACAGTTTATAATCCTCTTCCTGTGCCTCTCCTTTTTAACATTATCCTGGTAGTGTGTTGTGGGTAGATAACTGCAGGAAAGGACAAACGTCTAACTGATCCATAGAAAAAAATATTCTGTTTTAAGCTGAGAAGAATTAGAGGAATCAAGGTGGTTCGCTCTGCCCTGAATAATTATGAACAATGCAAAGGAGGAGGGCTGGGTAAGAGGCTCCCTCTGCATACAGTGGTCTTGAAGGAGGTCTGACTCCTCCACATGCAGGGAGCAGGTTGCTTGCTCCCCAAAAACTCACAGAGCCTTGACCCGCTCTCGGTTGCTGGTCCTCTGCTCCTGGCAAAAGAGGAGCTTCTGTGCTATTTCCAGCACTGTAACTCTGTTGTACACAGATGTTTATGCATGGGCTGGTAACTGGTAAGGAGAAGGGAGGAATTCAATGGCTTGGATTTCTTCAGGTATGTCCACTGGGACTTCTATTTTCTGATGGTTTTGACTGGGGGGGTGTCTTTTCATTGCAGCTGGCGGAAGAGGATGTGGTGAAAAACATCACTCACTGGACGCTGCTGGGACACCACAACTCATCTGCAGGGAATGACAGCACCATCACCCCACCACCCCTTGACCCTGCAGATGTGCCCAGGGGGCCCTGTTGGGAGACAACTGTTGGTATTGTAAGAAATTCATTATGTAGCAAGTCTTTACATTGGTTTGGGATGGTTCATTTTTGTTTTTCTCGTTGATGTCTTTAACATTTCCAGGCTTGAAGTTTTCCTCACAAACAGCTCTTTCCTCCACTGTCATGCAGCATCACCAAGGCAATACAAGTCCTTGGTCATGGTTCTCAAGCCATGGTGGTGAAATCCTCAGCTGCAAGCAACCAGGGCATGCACAGCTCTGAGGCAGTGACGAGTACAAAAGGCCAAGCAGTCTGCAGCCATGCCTGCACCATGTTCTTGTTCAGATCATGACTGTGCCTTGAAGCAAACCTCTCTTCTCCATTTATTGCTGCACTTGTTCCTTTGGTGCAGTGCAAACCCAAACAGAGGTCATGCCTCAAGGGAACTCCTGGTAAATCCCAATCCATAACGCATCATGAGGCCATGGGATGAAAGTAGAATTAGGCAAAAGTAACCTTCTTGAAAGGTAGGCAGAGAGGCCTTCAGGTGCTCAGAGTTTTACCACACAAATCCACTCTGCAACATTTACTTTGTACTAAGAAGATCTGCAGCCAGATCTAAACACAATTTAAAAAGTAAAAGCAATTGTTTACTGCCTGACAGAGATAGTTCGGGCTTGCCAAACTACAAGGTTGTGCATTCCTGTGCACACCCAAGGGGTCTTCACAAGTCAAGCGGTTTTCAGTAGTATGGGAAAAGACCAGCCACTGTCACCCCTCAAAAGGGGTTGATCCTTGTTGCAGCTGAGCTGTCATTCAGCAGATCTTTGTTTTTCCCCCCCATCAGAGTTTAAAAACCTTTCTTGTAAGTGCCTTTCCTTTTGCCATCCATGGGGCGTGTCCTGGGGTGACTTTATGATGCTTTATCCCCTCTCACCCTCTCTATGCCCAGACAAGAATCCTGTGCCTTTCTGTGCCTTTAAGAGAGAGGGGGGGAAGCCGGTGGAATTCTTCCAGCAGCCTGTATTCAGAAACAGAGATAACTCCCCTGCGTTCCTTCTGCTACAGAGTCAAGGACAGCACCTTCCTGCTTTTAGCCAGCTTTCGGCCCTGTTTCTCAGGAGAGAGATGGAGAGTTAAAATTCTTTCCTTCTTAGCTAGCCTGCTAGCTGAGGCAAGAAAGTTTTTTTATCCAGGGGCTTTGGCTTCTTTTCTTCTGGACTGTTCAGCAACCCCAGAACCTCACCGGGGGCCCACACTGCTGCCCGGGGGGGCGCACAACAAACATGGAAAGGGAGAAGCCACACCTACAAAGAACTCTGAATCTTCCTAGGTCTTCTCCACAGTGAGAGGTTTTATTATTTAACATTATTCATTCTTTTTTTTTTGGTGCCTGCGTGCACCCTGATTGTTAAATAAAAATAGTTTTTTTCACTTTCCTCCAAGGAATTTCTTTCCGAACCTGGTGGAGGAGAGGCTGCTGAAATCTGCCTTCTAACAGAGGGATGTTAATTTTGAATGTTTTCCCCCAAATTTGTCTCAAACTGAGACAGGATGACAGTCATTTCCACTCTACGAGTCTTCCTTCTGCCTGCACTTTTATCTTCCTTGTCTTGCACATCTCCTTTCTCTACACTTAAAAACAGCTCCTGTTTACAGATGAACAATTTTCTTAGGAGTCCACATAAAAGTTACAGAGCTGAGCCATACCAGAGCTACGCACAATAAAAACGACCGTGGGCATATGTATATTTTACACCAGCATTACTGCAGCATTAACATTCTGCTCCCTCTTTCTGTGCTGCCACAGCACACGGTGCAGTCAATAATGCCAGCAGCAGCTATCAGGTCTAACAGCTGTAACAGAGCTCGTAGCTCCCAAGTACAGAGGTAAAGCTTAGGTACTGGCCAGTGTTAGAAAACAGGCAGGGAGTTTGCTCATGGCATGCTTTTCTGAAGGTTACTGTCATATAAACACAAATGGCTTAATAAAAAATACAGTCCAGAATACTCTCCTGAAATTATAGGAGTTAAATGGGGGCTTTTCCTCTTTTAAATTGCAGGAGTTTGTGAGGCTCACTGTGTCTGATATCCTGGTGACCTACATAACCATTCTGGTGGGAGATTTCATCCGAGCTTGCTTTGTCAGATTCGTGAATTACTGTTGGTGCTGGGACCTAGAGGCTGGATTTGTAAGTATCTTATAGCTGAGTCCGTATCTTAAAGCCAAGAAGATAAAAGCAAGTTAGGGCCATTGGGTGAAATGCTACAAATGAATTTGTTTTGAATATTTCCAGTGGTGATCTGGTCTTGCCTGGTAATATAATTGGTGTACGTAGTCTATGCATCATTTTTCTGGGTCTATCAGTTCCACTCCAATAATAACGCTACAAAAATGCAGTTCTCTTCCCCATCTGAGAGCTTTAAAACATGAAGCTGACTTTAAAAAGAAATAATCCAGTATTCATTCACTTGTAATAACCCCAAAACCTTGGGCCCTTCTATATACCTTTTCAAAGCCCCAGACATTCCTGTTCATTGCCCACCCTGCAGGTGCACCTGCTTTTCTCACAGCATTGTCTTCTGATCGCTACTGGAAGCTGGTTTTTCTTCTGCTGCACTGGAACAAGGACCATTCCTTCCCCTCTTGTGTGTGTGTAACACACAACAGCTCTGGACTCTTTGGCATTCATAAAGGTTGCATTACCAAAGCAGTCAGTACTGCAGCTGCACAAAACACAGAAGAAAATAATGGAGGGGTGGAGGGAAGCCCATTGATTCACACAAGAGGAGAAGAAACCAGATGGATTCAGAAAGAGATTAAAATAACCTTGCAAGATTACGAGCGGATCTGTGCATCCACCACCTAGCTGTCATACTGGGAGGGTTCCCAGGAGTCATCCAGAGAAGAGCAAAGAGGAGGGCTTTGCTCAAGGAGGAGCAGGTGGGGCACAACAGGCATTTTGCTGCTTGTGGAGCTCTTTGTGTTTCTTCTGAGGGAGGCAGAGGAAATTTCCCACAGTAGCCTAGGGAGGTTCTCCCAGCAGCCAAGCAGTATGAAATTACTCCCATTGCTTGTGCAAAGATGGTTTGCTGACAGCCATCTAACCCAACCTCAGCATTGGCACCAGCACAATTTTATATGTATTTTTTCTAATGCAGATAGTGAGTAAGCTTCTTGTTTAACCCAGCTTTCTCACACAGGAATATTCAAGGCAGAGGAGAGCAAACACTGAAAATTGTCTTTAATTTCACTCCAAAAAGAAGCCAATATCAACCTCTAGCAAAAGATTTAATGTAGAAATGGACCAGAATCAAAAGACCAAAGAAAACAGTGTTTACATCCATCCCTTCACAAAGCTGTGAGCAGTCAGCTAACAAGACCCTGACTAGGCTCACCCTTGAGTTTTCATCATAAAGCACAAACATCTTCAACTTCATGAATTGCTGACAGTATTAAGTAAATGCAATTGGCATGAAAAGCAGACATACCACATAGGATATTCCAAAGATATAAGAGCATCACTTACCATTTCTTAGAATTCTGTTTTCTGCATTGCCATTAAAAAAAAAAAAGGTAGTTTTTTTTCAAGAAAACATAATAAGAAAATCTTTACACATAGTTTCATCTGCCAAAAATCACCTGAATTTTGTGTGAACAAAATTAGATATATAGAAAATACAGCTTCATCATAGGTAAATCTAACAAAATAATAATTTATAAAACAACAAATACTGTCAATAGATCAGATCAGCCTGTTCTGAACCTGCCACCATTAGCACCCACATCAGATAGGTAAAATACTGCTATATATGGAACAACCTATCAGCTAGCACAGAGTAAAATTTCACTTGATACCCATCAGGTCATATATTCCCTCATATTTCTCTCTGTTTGCCCTCTTTTTCTGCTTTTCAGCAGCTTGGACTCAGGGACATGGACATAATCCAGCATAGCATTTGCCCTCCAGCTCATAATTATCACTGCTTCAAGATTCAATATTTTACCAGAGCAGAACTGTAAGTCCATAGTCAAGCACCAGCTGGAGTTCAAATGTAGTCCCGTGCCATGCTCACAGCTGGTGTTATATTAACAGGGAGAGAGAGACACAGAGCAGCTCTAAGCACCTTCATATATCTTTCCATTTTTCAGCAAGCCAAGAGAGAAGCAGCAGCCCACAGCACAGTAGCTCCAGTTCTGCTTTCCCCACACTGCTGCTGGTCATTCAAGCAGTGTGCACACAGCAGGAGCCCTCCCAGGAATCTCTGCTTGCCAGCTTTAAATAAGCATCACACACCCAGCAGAAAACAATAGCAGGTACCTCTAGCAACAACACACTTTGCTTTCTTTCCCCATGCAGCCGTCCTACGCGGAGTTTGACATCAGTGGCAATGTTTTGGGTTTGGTTTTCAACCAGGGAATGATTTGGTAAGGTATTTCCTTTCTTTTAATTTCACCTTCCCCCCGCCATTTTTAGAAAACCTGTTAGAGGAGTTAGAAAGCGTCCAAGCCAACTTGATACAACTTTGGGCTCTGTTTTTTCCGCCTGATTGGCTTTCTGTGTTAACTATGAAAGTGGGTCTCTCTCTGCTGGTTACCTTCACCTGACATTTTCCAAGCCATCTCCTAGAAAGGTTTGTCACAAACTGGAAAATTTTCTTTGCAACCCCTGAGAGTTCTGAGGCCTCACTGAGGGAGACCATACCATAACCATACCCTATGGATGCAGGTGGCTTCTACTGTGGGAGCAGAGGGGTAGCACCCATCAGCCCGCTCAGACTTCATTTGTGAACAAACTTGCCACCACATGAGCACCTCTTTTTCTGTTCTTGAAAAGAGTAAACCTTCCAGTCTGTCCAAAAACAGCACCTGTCCTATTTTCCTTTTCAGGATGGGATCCTTTTATGCACCAGGGCTCGTGGGTATAAACGTGCTGCGCTTATTAACCTCCATGTATTTTCAGTGTTGGGCTGTTATGAGTAGCAATGTCCCTCATGAAAGAGTCTTCAAAGCATCCAAGTCTAACAATTTTTACATGGGACTGCTGCTGCTGATCCTCTTCCTCAGCCTCCTGCCTGTAGCTTACACCATCATGTCCCTGCCTCCCTCCTTTGACTGTGGACCTTTCAGGTACTACCAAAACACCAAAAAGGACATTTTTCTGGTACATGGGATTATTTTCCTGAAGTTAGAAGGACTGGACTCCAGCAGAGATGGTGAAATGTTTAAATCCTTAGCAATGTGAGGCAAAGGGTCATGTCCAGCTATGGGCTGTAAACCATCAGCTGGGAGCACCGAACCTGCTCCTGTCTGCTGCTCTCCTTTGCTACATGATTCCCAGTGTTTTCCCAACACACACTGATGAAAGCACCAGAGAACAGCAGGGGTGGGACAGCAAGGTGCAGCCCCCAATTGAAAAAAAAAAACAAAACAAAAAAAACCCAACAGGAGCATTCCTAAGGCTCTTTGGAATATTGTGTAAAATAAATGCATCCACAGTCTCCTTCACAGAGACAAGAACTCACACAGCATGAGATGTATTTTACATGTTGACTTTAGTTGACAAATAGCAGGAAATGGATAGGATTAGGATAGGGCTGAGCCTGTAAAATTGCTGCTATTTTTTTTCCTCTTTTTTTTTGATGTTTGGTTTTTTTTAAATGTTGTGGGTTTTTTTTTTTCTTTTAATTAGGACAGAATCAGCACTGCACAAAGCATTCAGTGGACTGGATTAACATGCCAATAAAGTTTAATTTGATTGAATAACGCCATTTCCTGGGCCTGCTGAATCTGACTCAGCAACGAGCCAGCTTGGAACAAATTGTTCTTGTAGATGCACTGTTTTAGGTTATCTGCTTGCTGACGGAGAATGACATCAGAAAGCTAAAAGACTCAGGGGAAAGGCAACAGACCAAAATACCCTCAGTTCTATAACAAGGACAGGTGTCAACGAATAATGTCAGAAGATCTGACAAGTAACTTGTTGCATGCACACTATCATTTGGAGATGAGTAATCTGCTAAGTGAAAGAGCTATTTCAATTCCCAATCAGCCCCTCAAAAGCCACTCAGCCTGATTCAGACCCTTGGCAGCTCAACTGAAAGCTCAGCTCTCCTGGGCTTCTGACAATTGATGCAGTTGGGATATTGTTTATCCAAGTTTTCTTTATTGACCCTCACTATCAAGACAGAGAGTCCAACACCCTCCTGACTGGAATCCTGCAAGCTCCCAGGAGGCACCAAGCCCAAATAAGAGGAATAGCAGTGATAGCTCTGAATTCCCAGACCCAGAAATGTTGGGGAGAGAAGAAGGTCAATTACACAACCCAGCCTTTTACAGATTTGTTCTCCTTTCAAACAGAGTACTCTCATCTGCTTTATCAATCCCGTTTGAAATTACTCTTTCACTGAGTCTCCTATTAAGCAATAATCACAGCTTGCTATTTTTGTCATTACTTAGCAGCTCTTCAAGTTGGCTCATTATTTCAGAAAGCCAGAATTTGCATAGGAAAAGTCATCTCTACCATGAAAAGACCATATTTAACAAGATATTCATCAGAAATATATAGTTACTAGACCCTGTAGGTTTTTATCTATTTCAGAGGGGTAAATATTCAGGACTCACAAAGGAGTCAAATGTGGAAATAAACATATTGACTCCAGGAGCAAGTTGGCCTGGCAAAGATTATTTGTATAATCAATGGGGGAGGCAGGGAGGGAACGAATGGACCAATAGATACTTTAAAATAAAGGTGTTTTAAACTCCTTGGTGGCCAACAGCAAGCTGATGCTCATTGAAAGAGAGGTGAAACCTTCTGCTTAGCACCATGAGACTAGGAGCTATTTTGTCCCTCCAGGAGATGCCTACACTCTTTAACTGGCCGTTTGTCTTTCCAGTGGAAAGAAAAGGATGTATGATGTCATTCAAGAGACCATTGAGCTTGATTTTCCGGCTTTTGTTGCCAAGATCTTCAGCTATGTGGCAAATCCAGGACTGATCATACCTGCAATTCTGCTCATGGTGTAAGTTTTCCTTGCAATACTACATGCCTGGCTTGGGGGAGAAGGTTGAAAAAAAAATTCGGGGACATTAGTGAGGTCTAAATACATCTTCTGCTGAGATAACTGCATGGATTAGAGCAGACACATGGTCCCTATCCCCTTACCTTTGCCTAACCCAATTTCCCAAAATTTAATTACCTGACCCAATTAGACACAACTTTGTTGATGAAATGCATTGCTGGCAGAGGCCTTGTAGATATCAAAGCTGCTGCAGCTTCCATATGAGAAATTTTCTGTAGCCAGCAGGAAATAAATGGACAGTCTCAGCCTGGTGCCTTTTGGAGAAGCAATTTCTGTCACAGCTGGTGGTATTTCGCACACAGCCAAGATAGGGCATTCAAAAATTACGTGTTCCAAAAATATTAAGAGTTGTGAGTTTTGTTTGGGTTTGGGGGGTTTTACTTTTTCATTTTCCAAATAATACATCTGGTATTTGTTTTAGTGCCATTTGATCATTTCAGCTTTGAAATCAGACTTAAATCCCCAGTACCTCCAGCAGTACTAGGCTTAGTTCTTTTTTTTGAAAAGATATTTTTGGCACTGTTCTTGAGGTTTTCCATAGCTATCAAAATGAGTAGGAGACCTGTGGCCAAATTCTGTAGGCAGTTCTGAACACTTCGGACTAATCAATGTGAGACAGGGAGAGAGCTGGGGAGCCTGTTACATACAGAGCTTCCTGTACTGACTCCTCCTGGAGTATCCACACACATTGGAGATGAGCCTCTGGACTGAGCCAGTACAGCTGCCCTAGGGCACTGCGATGCTCCATTCTGTACACAAAGGTAGTGCCATTAAATTATATCAATTACAAGTTCCATACAAAATTTCTTATACAAACAACCTGAGAAAAATCCTAATTAAACTGAAAATGGCATATCACCGCTCTACCTGCCTCAAACTACTTACCTATTTTAACCTAAAAAGGACAATCAGTTACTGTAACTTGTGCAGACAGATCCTACATTTGTACGGGTCAGATCAGGTATGTGCTGGAAACAGGAAGCCTCACAGCACATCCCCAGCATGGCCAAGCACATTATTGAATTATAAACTCTGTTCCTGTGGGCTTCACAGCAGCACTGGCAGATGCTATTGCAAACACAAAATGAAGAGCACAGAACAGCCCAAATGGGCCACCTTTACAAAAGGGCTGCAGGTTTCTGAGGCTTTGATGCAATCTTCAAAAAAGCTGATGGGAGAGAGTAATACCTTTGAAAAGAATGGGTTGGGTTTTTTTTCCAGTGGCAGTCTCCTGCCCTTTTCTCCACTGACAGCTGGGACAAGTAACAGCACAAATCCAGTTTATTTGTTGAAGAGACACCTTTCATCACACCTTCTCAGTGCTGGCTGTTCCCACACCACAGCCTTACCATCAGTCCATCTCGCCTTGAGACACCATTTTGTCTCTGCCCTGATTGCCCTCTGAGAACTGAGAGATACCTTATGTCCATGTTAACCAAAACATCCTCATTTTCCACCCAGACACACTGCCTGTATGGCCTGTGTGTGTCACACACTTGATTTCCATTTGTTCAGCTCCCAATAGAGTCACAGCCCTAAAGAAGTGGCTTCCTCCATGGTGCCTGGACCAGTCAGACCTACAGCCCCTTGGCAGTAGCTCTCGCATGCCCCAAGAGCATGAGGTGTCTTGCAAGGGCACTGTTTGTTATCTACATGCTCACCTTGCCCAGATACAACCACAGCGACCACACAAAGTGGTTTCCTGATTTTCAGTCCTTTTCTCCTTTTTGGTCGAATCCTCAGTTTCCTGCCTTGTCTCTGAAAATCTTCAACTTCTGCTGTGGTTCTGACAGGCAGACAGAGTCAAGCTGGAGCTAGTCCTTGTGCTGATCCCCATCCAGTTTTTCAAGAGATTGAAACCAGGGAAATGCAAAAGCTTTGTTTAATCCTGATGAGCAGAGAGCCAGAAGCTCCCAAAGCAGCAGGCAAGGTAACCTACAATCCAG
>JACBWW010000012.1:16561270-16845260 GCA_020086605.1 Lanius collurio | reverse complement strand
GTGCCTGAGAGATTGTAGACATCTGTGGCACTTTGATAAGTGCACTGTGGACAGTGAGAGCTGACCTGATGGGGCTATGTACAGCCTCAGGAGACACGAGCAGTGTGAATATTAGCTTGGGAGGGAAGAGGAGAGGTGGTGGTGATGTTAGCATGCTGTGTGCAGTGGATTTAGTCTGGACAGCTCTTCTTCACAATTGACACCCCACTGTATTAAAAATGTATTTGAACATAATGATTGGAAATTAGGTAATGAATATTGCAGTAAATATGATGTTATCAGAAGAGTGCCACCGATAAGCATTATAGACTCCTCTGGCATCTCTAATACTTATTTCTTGTTTTTACACTTTGGGCCCTCTCTAGTTGACCATGAGGCCCATAGCCCATGAGAGGGCTTGGAAAAGTTATGAGGAAGCTTGACAGTAAAGTATTTCTAATTATTTCCTAAAATGACCTGAAAGCTTGCTTTTTTCTTCCTCTGTGTGCTAAAGTTTAAAATAACTCTGTTACTAATGGACATGTCCCTCAGGTGAAAGTGTATCTATCTTATCACATGTTCCAGACAAGGTTTCACTGGTCTAAAGTTCACACTGAAATCTGTTACACAACTACATGCAGAGCTGTGGGCAGTCCCAGGGAACAGCCTTTCTCTGCAGCAAGCAAACCCAGGGAAAGGGGCTTTGAGCCACTGGTTCTCCTGCCATGCCAAGGAGACTCAGGGCCCACGCGTGCAGAGAGAAGCATCACGGAGCTACCTCCAGCCTTTGGGTGCTGCATTGAGAACCCTGAGCAGGTGCCTGGAGTGGTCACAAAGCCCAAAACCAGCATCTCCCAGAGAGCCAGCCCAGGCTGCAGCAGAGAGCAGCAGCCCTAGCCAGAAGCCTCTGAGGAGGGGGCTGTACCAGGACCCCCAGTGCTGGGAGAGGGGGCTCCTCACTCAGCTGCAGAGGAGGCATTCTGTGCTGCCAGAACAGCTCCTGTGATTAAGAAGGTTGAGTTGTGTGTCTGGGTAAGAGGCTCAGGCAGAAAGCTGTTCAGGCGGTATCTTCCCCACCAAATATGACAGTGGGTATCACCCAAGAGATGGTGTGGCACCCCTGGAGAAGACAAAGAACTATGAAGATCAACCCACCTTCACTGAAACTGCACTAATGTTACTGTGCTTCCCTGTAAATTCCATTTTGGCTTGTGTTTCAAAGGGTTTTTATTACTTTTTGCATGTTTTGGGAAAACATACTTTGGCAAATCTCTTCCCTTCTTATCTCTACTTCTACAAATTTAGAATTTCCTAACACCTGTTACAAAACTTGCAGAGGTCTCATTTTAACCTCTTACTTGGATTTTGTCATTTTTACTAAAACTCCTTAATGCATTACGATAAAAACTCCTAAAGCATTTTACAGTGATAAAATCGCAAATTAAGAAACAGTGCAATGTGGAAAATGGGCTTGCTATTTTGAAACAAGCACCAAAGCCAGAAGGAAAAAGCATATTCAAGAGCTCCACATGGAGTTTGTAAAAGTGAAAGGGAGATCTGTAACTCAGCGGTTTTCTTACAACCACAGTGCCTTTAAACTTTCAATCTTCCCCACCTTCTACCGGCCAGAAAGGTTAGGGAGCTTGTCTGCTATCTCTTCACACAGCTGAGGCAGCTGTCAGCAGCATGGACAGCAACACCCTCTATACAGGAGGTGGTTCTCCAGGGCAGCAGGAGAGCTCTGGGGAGCCCTGTGTGCAGGAGTAGGCACTATCCCAGGCCTAACTTGCTATCAGGAACCTGCACAAGCAGTTCAGGTTCAGCTGGCACAAGGCTGCACCTCAGAATGGACTGGTAGGTCTGTTACACACAGATAACCCTCCATGAAAATTGCTCCATGTGAGAATGTATTATCTAAGCAAGGGAAGAGAAGAGGTTTGGGATCTTCACATCTGGAAGATGCACATTTCAGTATCAACAACGTTTTGCTTAGCCCAACCTGCCTGCTACTGAATCCCAGGACCATACTGCGACAGCAAGAGGAGATCCCAGCAATCCAGCATCCCCTTGTATTATGCCTTGCAGGAGACGATTGTCTCCCAGGCACTATTTCTGATCTTCTCCTGAGATCACATTGCCTCAGCAGCAGAAACTTGATCAGCAGACTAAAAACAGTCTCTCCACAGAGAGCTTAAACCCCCACTGTCCTGAAGGTGGGTATTTCACCAGCTAGTACAGGGATTCAACTTCATTTGTCTTTACACACAGCAGGCAGGCAGAGGAAGCTGTACAAAACACAGCATTCCCCATTGCTGTGTGCTTTTTCCATTTAAACTAAGTTGATTTAGGTTTTACTACCACAACCTATGCATATTATACACCACAGAAAAAGAGAATATTCCTTGCCTTTCATGGGCTCTGAACTCATGCAACGGTCTTGTCCTCTTGGGAAACTGCTTTTGCCTTCTTAAGCCTCTATTCCATCCAATTCCTCATGCATTCGATTGGTTTGGGGCTTGTTTGTTTTCTTTTAGAGAAACGCAGAAGAGATTACATCCTTCATTTAGTAACCATTTTTTAATAGAAACATGTAATACACCTTCTCACATAAATATTTTATATAAACACATGAGCACTCAAAATACTCAAAGCTATGCAATGCTCCAAATGCTCCAGTTCTCTTTAAAACTGTGAGGGAAAAAAAAACCCAAACAAATCATCACACAGGAAGAATGGAAACATGAAGTTTCTAAAGCATAAATAATCAGACTGTTTCTCTTTTGTCCTTACAACTCACTTAAATACTGTGTGCCTCAACATGGCAGCCAGCTGTGTTAGCCACAGCTGCAGGGGCAAGCATAGACAGTGCATATTCACTAACAGTGCATTGCCAGCAACAGAGGTCAGTCCAAGAGGGAGGGATCCAGCTGCGATTCTGAAGTGCACAGAGGGATCACACCACTGTCTCTGGAATCCAAGCTAAGATGGCTTTTGAAATGATTCTCTGACAAGATTTTTAGTGTTGAATTGCTGGCATGATGGAGGTAGGTGATTAAGCATCTCTGTCCAGATCTTTTATTAGATTTACTTTACCTTTAGGCTGTACAGTGACCATTTGTTGTTAAACAGAAGCATTAAAACTCAAGGGGAATACATCAAAACTTCAAGTCCACACACTTGACTGTCTTGACTTGCTATAGCTATCAAGGAGTAACTTCAATAAATCACTTCAGAAACAGAATGTTTTTGAAAAGGGGAAAAGGTGAAGGACTGTAAAGACCAGAGCTGAGAAAGAGTCTTGTGCCTGACTATGTGATAAAGCTTTCAGAACAGAGTGAAGCAGAACTTCAGGCTTTCCCTTCCCCCATGTATGACACTGGACAAAAGAAATAACAAAGAAAAACAAACTACAAGCTTACACCACAGAATTCATTCTCCCCATTCATAACTCACAGGTAGATAAGCTTTTGGATTTGCAGCACCAATGGTAGATGAAACACAGTGCAGTATAGATTTTCTATTTTTTAAACTCAGAGGAGCCCAGATTAATCCACAAGCCAAAAACCATATAGCTTTTCACTTCACTCCAATAACAAAGCACCAAAGCAAAACAGAAGAACTATCCCAAAGGAGGAGCTAGCACTGCTTTAGGCCTGATTCCAGATTTAAAACAAACAAACAAACAAACTAACTAACTAACTAACTAACTAACTAACTAACTACCCCACAGTAGGCTTTTAAACATTAGCACAGGGGAAAAAATTCTCTACTTCTTCCTTTGTTACTTGACCAGGCAGGAGTAGAGGGACATAAAAGCCACCTAAGCGTTCCTGCATTTCAGGTTTCTGATGAACACCTTACTTAATTCCAGATTAGCTATCGTTCTTTGTTTGCCTGCCTCATTTTTAAGAGCTTCTGTCTACACATTGCTTTGCCATTACTAAAAGAGGAACAAAATACGTGTGAAGCACCTTGCAGGTGACTCCACACACTGCCCTTCACAGCACAGGATAATCAAGAGATCCAAGTCATACGCCAGATTTAGAAAGCCCCAGATAAATTCAGGCTCCCACTACAAAGTTGGTTTGATCCCATGCATAGGGGAATAAAGGACAAATGAGGTAACTCATCTAATTGCCACCTTATTCCACCAAGTCAGCAATCCTGGACTTGGTTCTCACGCTCTCTGTGCCAGTAGTGCTCAGGATAACAAACAAGCAGGATGTGCAGTTACCACGGTTTCATGCACTCTCACAAGTTCAGGTCACTAAGGGTAGAAGGAACAGCAAAAGGAAGGAACAGGTGTTCACATTTAGGATTTAGCAAATAATGTGCCACATGCCTGATTTGATGCAGTGCTCTACTGCTAACACACTGACATGTGCACACAGAACCTTCCACCACCATTCTTGGAGACTACTGCACTGCAGAGCACCAGCCTCCCCTCACACATGGGCTGAGTCTGAAAACAGGCAGCACTTTCCAAGACTCCAGCCTGTCCTCTTAAACTTCACTCAACTTTTACATCAGTCAACAAGCCTTCTTGGAGTTGAAATCTGGTAGAGAACACCTTTAGTAACCCACACCCCTTCTGCTCTTATGCTCGGGAAGTTGCCAGGGCAGGCAGTGATTGTCCAAAATACACTCTAAAATTTATGAACAACAGGTAGGTAGCACTGGTTGTTCATACAGCTACAGTGTCATGTCTTCATATTTAGAGACACGTGCTCTGGTTCTAAAGTGAATTGCATTATCCCTAGATATTTAAGAAAATAAAAGCCAAAGCTAAGATTTCTGCAAGGCACACTACAGAACAGGATGCACACTTTCACACCAGCTTCATGGCTATGCTAACAGAGCTGCAAGGGACCCAACCCACCACAGAGGCACAAGTGAAGAGGGGAGCAGGCTGTACCAGCACATACTGTGAGGACTGGTTAACACTGAAGGAAAGAGTAAGAAGGCACAGAGGATGAAAAGTGTGTATTTATCTCTAAGCTTAAACTCAGGGATACTCTAACATGGACAACCTGATAGGAGAAAAGCATCAGCCAGGAAAACGTGAAAGGTCTGTGTGAAGTCCTAAGGAAATTAAAGTTCCCTACCAAGCACCCATAGGGCTCAAACTTTGGAGAAAGCTTACAGAAATAGCAGCCCTTTCATTCCAAACCAAAACATACTCCACATGCAATCAGCAGCTGTTTTAAGAGAAAACTGAAGTGCCAGTATCTATATCTGTTTCCATTATACATTTATGCATTATGAGCCATGGCCCTAAAAGCTACATCTAAGGACCAGCTCACACTGAGGTTGTTGATCAGGGATTTACAAATAAGGAATAGGAAGCAAATAAGTCTCCATGACAACTGCATTAGGAAAAGCCCAACAATACCCACTTGAGTGTTCCTGCTGTAGTTAGACCAGCAGCAATTCTTTTTTCAGAGAACAAGCAGAACTTTGGTAGCAATCAATTTTAAAGTGCCTTATGCTTCTTAATTCCTGTGCAAACCCTCCTGTAGAGGCAGAAAGACATTTCAAGAGTGCTAAGATGCTCAGTCAAATAACACATAACACAGCAAGGAGGTTCTAGTTACTCTCTCCGCAATCACTTATAGTACAAAAGTGATGGCAGAAACCATGTTTCTAGCTTTTCTTCTGTACTTCATTCCTCTTTCACCCACTCCAGCAATATAAGCATTATTAGACACATCCCACCAGGGCCTGGAGTGTTCCCCTATGAGAACAAAGCATATAGGGAAGGAGGATCTGTATCAGATGGTGGTCACTGTGGCCTTTCTGTTCAAGCCAGCAAGGAACAGGCTGGCAGGTTCTTTTCCTTGAGCACTGTTTCATTGCATAAAGGTGGTGAGCACAGAGTTATTTTTAAAAGGGGCCTCTCAGCATAGTTACCAGGCTGTGAAAACCCTGCCATTTCCCATGGCAGTCTGCAAGTGCAGTCCTTCTGGAATGCACTGATCAAACAATGTAAAGATCCGATCCTTCCTTTCCTCCACTTGCCAAAAGGCCTAATCCCCTGTCTCAAAAGGGCTTTCTTCCTCCTGGCGGAGCAAGGCTTATTCCTCTGTGGAACTGGGAACTTCCCAGTGCCAGTTGATCACAGCAAGCAGGAGAAGGAGTGAAGCTGGTCCTTTCTCGTGCAGCTCAGTCAGGACTTCAAGCCCATTTTTTCCATCATCTGCTCGTACACCGTCCATGCCATCGCTGCCATCAGAGTGCGCCTGAGGGCTCGGGGCACACCGCCTCGGAAAAAGCCAACCAGCTCGAAGTCCTGCATCGGGAGATAAACAGCAATTTATCAATCTGCCTATAGGGTTTTAATTTCTCCTTGTTTATTACATGGAAGAGCACAGGATGTACAGACCCACCTCAGTCTCTGAAAGACCTGGGCATAAATAGCATTTAGTGTTCAGGAAGAACCTGCAGCACTGCACAGTTGCAGGGCTACCCAAGAAAGCAGGAAGAGCAGTCAGTGGAAAAAGGAAGGCCAGGATGGACACAACAGATGAGGAAAGCCACACTCAAGTCCAACAAAGAGAAGGCAAAGGTGTAATCATTTCCAGACACTTCAGAAAAATTACTAGTCTCTGAGTTTCATATTTACAAAAGTCTCTTAGCAATTCTGTAAAAACTGAGATTTCTAAGTACTGAAGCAAAAAAACCTTCTGATTTGAGAAAAAAAAGATACATAAAAATGTGTATACAAATAAACAGATTCCTGCTTAGGAATAGAGTTTAATAAGGGAAAAAAGTGAACGTGCCAAAGTCTGTCCTTCTGACAGCAAGAAGGGAAAGGTGGGCTTTGAGTACTTCTCCATCCCATCCCTGGGACAAAGACCTGGACATTCATTTCTCTTCTGATCTCTAAAGAGCAAACATTCATTTTGCAGCTGATTTGGCCCTGAAACCAGCATTTCACACTGCACATTATAGTCTTAGTCTACCACAGCATGACCCTCTTCATCATCTTGAAAATGCTGACACTGAATACTCCAACTGCAAGAGCAGATGAAGCACTGACACTTGTTCACCTCCTTTAAAAGACAACTTCCCTAGCATAGCTAGGGAATCAGAATAGGGGATCAGAATTGAGGGTGTGGTTGTGCATGTCAGAAGGGATTCACCTCACCTTGTAGATGAAGGCAATGGCCTGGCTTGTCCTGTGGTACTTCTGGGGTGACAGCTGCATGTGTGTTTTGATGACATCAGCAGGCTGTGTTGCCAGAGAGGCCAAGATTCCTGCAAAGATCCCACAGCCAAAATTCAGCAAGGGCACAAGCACTGGATCCAGGTGGTCTGCAACAGAGCAACGGGAACACACTCAGACAGCATTCAGGCCAGGAACACTCATGCTGCGTGATGAAGTAAAAGCTATTGAATGATTAAATCAACATCAGAGTCTAAAAGAAGTTAAAATCTATGCAGCTAGAGAAACCTTTCAAGGGGAAAAGTGGCTACTAGTCAAAGGTTGGAACTATTAAAAAGCCTCACTTGCTGGGGAACTGAATTTGACAGAAAATCAGAAAAAACAAAATTGTACAAACGTTGCCCCAGTGAGTTCTAATACCAGAAAAGTCCCAGTTTAGTGGAAACTGAGCAGTATGCAAGACAAACAGAAGGAGAAAGCAGTGCTGAAGATACCCTGTCTTCAACTGTTCATTAACCCACTTATGCATCAGTCTTCATAAGGACAATCAATCAATTTAGGGCCAGTCTCCATATGTGCACTGACCTCAGCTACTTGTCCACAGTTCTCCACAGGCAAACGTGAGTGTATCACCTAAAGCCCTGCAGGAGACTAATTTAACTGCTGAGGTGGAGGGCAGTAAACAGAGCATGCAGGCTGTCAGCTGCAGGGAAAAATCCGAGAAGAACATTTTCCATTCCAGCCTCCAACATTCATGCTCACCCTGAGGAGTGAGGTTTTTGGTCTGTGTGTAGAACATCAGGTAGATGCCAGAGAAGGGCGCATCCCGCAGCAGCGTTGCCGTAAGCCCACTGAACATGCCACGAGCCCCTTCCGTCTGATAGATGTTCTTCAGGGCTCCATACACACTCCCATAGCCAAATCTTCCACTCTGCAAGAGCAGACAAAGGTCAGTTATCCATATGCCAGGCACATGTCCAGGAGCACACCTTGAGGATATAACATCCAAACAAATGGTAGTGTTAATGTGATGCCCAATGGCAACACAGAGGACAACCCAAGGTAAAACTGGGTTTCAGCCTTTAAAAGAATCCTTCAGGAAGGTATCATATGAAAGATGCTACACAAACATTGTATACAACTGAAACTTATAAATCTCAGGGCAAATCCTATTTCATCTTTTTGACTAAATATCATTTCCTGCAGAATATGTGAACTGATATGAAATCAGGACTACATCCCTGGCAGTATACAAGTGGCAGCAACCTTCTCCAGGCAGAAGGATTTATTTTGCATCACAAGGAAGGTGTGTGTTACACCATTAACAGGGGACTAACTGGAAAGTCATACCTCATACCGGGTCTTCACTACAGTCACTGGCAACATGCAAATCCCAGAAACTGCACGAGCGGTGGCACCCAGACAGACAGACTCCAGGGCTGTGGGTGAACGGTCCACAAGAAACTTTTGCTTCATCATGTACAAAGTGCTGAAGTAAATCCCAACCCCAGGAATACACCTTGCAAAGGACTTCAGGGGAAACAGAAGCAGATGAAGAAAGAAAGTTTACATAAGGCAAAATATACTACAGAACATTTCTGAGACTGTTAAACTTGACAGGAAGCTTTGTAGAAGACAAAAATATCACTAAAGCTAACATGCCAAAGAAAGAAAATAAGGTAGAAATCATTTACGACACTGACTCAAATGACTCAGATGATGCCAGGATTTAATGCATTCCTCAATGGCAGTTTTCTAGGAACAAGATATTCCAAACCAAAATGAAGTTCATGCAGTTGCCACCCCATATTTGCAAAAGTATTCAAGTGTTCAGCTGCTTAGGACTGCCACAACCAAATCAGTAAAATTCACAACATTAACTCCTTAAAATAAGATGTAATCTAAATCATGTGGTTTCATTCATTACTGTACAAGAGTTGGCTATTTAAATTCAGGCACACATAATTAACAATAAACACTAAGTTTATTTATCTACTTATTTTTAGAAGTCAGCATCAAAACAGCCACTTACTGGAGAGACACCTTTCCAGAGCCCTAGAATACTCTCAGTACGAACAACCCTAAAGAGCAGTGTTACCATCCCAGCACGACCAGACCTGAAAGAAAGACAAGACAGGAACTGCAGAAATTATCTTCTGCTCCTTGGCTGATGTACTCCACAGCCTCTCCTTTCATTCATAACTCTGTGCATTAACCCAGCACCTCCAAGGTGCTCTTTCTCATCTCAGTCTGCTTTTCTTGGTCACTCTTTACAGGGCTCCTCCATCACCTTCTGTTTCTCACAACTTGTAACACACATTACAGCTCTCCCATGAGCATTTTTAGTTGCTCATTCCCTTTGTTAGCAGCAGCAGATTGTAGGTTGACTACACCAAGCTGCACGCGTGAAAAATTATCTGACAACCATACGGGATTTTTTTCAGACAGAGGATACCCCATGAAATTGCACAATAGCCACTCCAGCAAACACCAGTCTCTCAGATGAGAAGACTTGTTGAGGTTACAAGTTATTCCAGTAGTATTCATAGCCACAGACATTTTCTCTTTTCTGGAGCAAAATATCAATCCTTCTCCATGATATAAAAACATAATTCCTCTTTTAGAATAACTGATTTCCCAAATTACAGCTCTGAACTCCAAGCCCCAGGCAGCAAATAAGGCGGAGGCCTATGGTGGAGCACTTCCAGGCCCCCCACGTCTCTGCCCTCTCACCCATTCACAGCAGGCTGCAGAGTTTGCAGGCGCGTTTTCAGCAGGTCAAGGGGTTGGAAGAGGAGCGTGGAACAAGTGCCACTGATGGAGCCACACACGAAGGCCTTTAGGACTGGATGCATCTGAAAGAGGAAGAATAGAACTTTAAATTGCCACTTAATTGAGAATGGCACAAGAGGAAATATTTCAGCTGATATATCACATTATAGGAAATGGAGGTGAGCTGACCCCACATGCTAAGGACAGCTGCTTAGAGCACAGGAAGCTTTTCCAGACCTTCTCTGAGGCTGATCAAGTTTTATTTGTGGTTTTTGATCCCTCTGCTTTTTCTGGGAGATTGTTCCAGAATCTTCTTGAAATTTGGTAGTTGGAAAGAGTTTTCTGAACATCAAATGTATTAGCAGCCATTTGGTTACCCCTTACCATGGCAAAGGCAATAGGTGGCCTCTTCCCACCACCTACCCGTACCTTTGCCCCAGTGCCATCCACCTCTGCTGGCAGCACCTCCAACCCTCCCCTCCGACCCTGCACACCAAGGTGTCCCCACAGCCACGGGCACTGCCGGGAAAAGCTGCCCAGATACAAACGCGGCCCAGACGCACCCACAGCACTGCACGGCCTGCTCAGCTGAGGCAGCCTTCCCTATCCACAGCGGCTGCCGGGAAATAATAAGGCAGGAGGCACAAAGCCCACGGCAGGATGAAGACTTTTTGGTGTTTCGAGAGGGTTTTTTATTATTATAAACAGATAACGGTGTTTGCTAGTGGAGAACAAGTATCACGACAGATTAGAAAGCACAGACAGATTAGAAGCCTGCAGGGCACACTCCAAGCCAGCAATGGTCCCCCCCGAGCTCCGCCCGGACCCACCGTCACGGGGCTGGACCCGTCCCCGCGCCCCCCACTGCCCCGAGGCCGCGGAACACGATGCGGCAGTGTAAGATGCGCAGCGAGTCGCCCTCGCCTCCCCCCGGGGCGCTGCCCCCGGGCTCTCCTCGGCAGAGCCAGCGAGGAGGGCCCGGTGCAGCGGCCCCGTCCGGCGCGGCCGTACCTCCGCCTCTCGGCCCAGCATCCCAGCGCCGCCCGCAGCCCGAGAGCGCGGCGGGGGGCAGCGAGGCCCGGCCCCGCTCCGCAGCACCGCCCCGCCCCGCAGCACCGCCCCGCTCCGCAGCACCGCCCCGAGCCGGCCCCGCCCCGCAGCACCGCCCCGCGCATGCGGCTGTCCGGAATCTTCCGCTCGCTGCGGCCTTGCTCTGCCGCCGTAGCCGGGCACGGTGCTGGCTCACCTGCAGCCGCTTCTTTCCCCGGATCACGTGTTTGTCACGGCTTTTCGCCGATCTATATGGAATCGTAGAATGTTAAGGGGTTGAAATGGACCTTTGAAGTTCAACTAGGTCCAACCCCGCTCCTACGGGCAGGGACACCTCTTGCTCGAGGCCCCATCAAGTGCAGCTCTGAACACTACCACGGATGGGGCATCCATAGCTTCTCAGAACAGCCTGTTCCACTGTCTCACCACCCTTGCAGAAAAAAAAAATCGTCCTAATATCTAACCTATATTTTCTCTCTTTCAATTTATGCCTACTACTCCCTGTCCTATCGCTGCAGTTCCTGCTGAAGAGTTCCTCTTTGGCTTCCCTGTACGCCCCCTCCAGATACTGGAAGGCTGCTGTGAGATGTCCACACAACCTTCACTTCTCCAGGCTGAAGAACCTCAATGCTCTCAGCCTGTCTTCATAGGGCAGGCACTCCAGTCCTCTGATCAATTTTGTGGGCTCATCTGAACTTGCTCCAACAGTTCCATGTCCTGAAGTTGGGGGCACCGGAATTGTACCTGTTTCCAGCAACTGTACTCTATATTCCAGCGCTGTATGCTGTGTCCAGCAACTGAGCCCCAGCACTCTCTGTCAGACATGAGCAGTGGGAAGGGTCAGTTCATAACTGACAGCTTTCATGTCTTCCCTCAGTTCATACCTCCCACCTCCCCACAAAACCAGCTTCTTATGGATACCATGTTGTTCAGAAACCTGAGATGCTCACTGACACCTCCTTACCGCTATTGCTAGTGTTTCCACTTGCTCATCCACATCCTGGGCCCAGAGCAGAGGAAGGCTGGCTTTCCAGAGCATTGAAGAAGTGAGGCACCAAAATGAAGTGTTTCAATATTAGACCTGTGCCAACTCTGAGACAGTGGCCTCACTGTGCCGGCAGAGCCAGACACTGCTTATCAACAACGAAACCGCTGGAGGACCTGGGAGGAGCATGCGATGGCTTTGGCAAGCTGCTCTTCTAAGAATTTGTCTGCTTGTCATGCCCTAGCCATGTAAGGAACGACATGTCCAGAACATTCCTAGAAGGAAAACCCTGTGTGCAGCAGTAGCCATTATGCACAAACCACTTCCTCTCCTGTGCTCGCTTTGCCTCATGGCAGCCCCTGAAGAAAGAGAGAATTTATTTCCCTGGGAAAATGTAACACACGGCTAGCAAAAGCACTTAATTACAGATTCCCTCTTCCCTTTGGCCACTCCTCGCTTGTTATGCGTTTCCCTCCTTGCGTCAGTGACTGCCTTTTATTTCAGTAACTGACTTTGCCTGCTAACTCATGGAAAAGAGGATCGGCTCATCCCCTTCCCTAGTGCCTCTTTGCCTACTTCACATCTTGCTCCACTGTGGACCAACACAGGGATAACACACGTCGTCAGAGACTGCACAGGAATCTCTGCTCCACTGCCCGGAGCCCCTCCTTCCCCTCCATCTTCACTGGCTGTGCACTCTGCAGGGCGTTTCTCTCACATATTCTCACTCTCTCAGCTGCTGTTGCGCAGTGTTTCTGAATCACAGTGGCACTACCAGTATCACCAAATGGGCTCAGCTTTGGTCAGCAGCAGGGCCATCTCGGAGTCAGCTGGAACTGGCTACCACCACCACAGGGGCAGATTCTGGCATCTTCTCACATAAGACAGCCCCCTTGCTACGAAAACCTTGCCATGTAAACCCAATGCATCATCATTTGTTATACAATTGATTGTATAAGGAAGCTGTCGGGGATATATGTGTCATTTTGAAAAAGCCCACTTGGGTGTTTCTTGTGGGCTGTTTCTGGTTATACTGGATGGGACCAGATAAGTAGATTGTTTAGAGGAGTAACCTTAACTCTGGTAAGGCTGACAGACCCAAGTGATGCATTTGAAATATTTCTGTATGGAGCTGCAGGTGGTGTAGCTGGATACCTTTGGGTAGAGCAACAATAGACACTTTTCTGGTTTTCTGAAGCAAAATATGGACTGCAACACTATTGGCCAAATGGCATGCATCCCAAGAAAGAGCTCATCCAGCATGAAACCCTGGCAGCAACAGCAATCTCCAGGTTCTTATCTTGCCGCGGAAGCGTTTTCTCCCTTAAAATAAGCCTTGCGATGGATGAGGTGGTGAAACAGCACTGCTGATCACACACATCTCTGCAGGGATCTGCCTCACTTCTGCAGGAATGCCCAGCAGAGGGAGCCGCGTCCCTTCGCGTCGCTGTCCTGGAGAGATGTTCCTTTTGCTCTGATAGCCTGTCATCTCTATTTAGCAGATGAGTGATTAGAGGCACAGAACAGCCAAATTCCCATTTGGTAGACACATCTTTTTCCACATTGAATAATTCCTGGTTGTATTCTTTGCCACTTTAACAGAGTCGTGAGTGCATTTAAAACCTGCACAAGGGCAGTGGAGATCCCACTTCAACACTGCCAGCAACTGCCAGTAACACTGCCTGTGGCAAAAGAGTTTGTTTCTGTTTTTAATTCCTCGTTTCAGGCACTGTAAGAGTTAATACCCAGCAGAGCTTGGCTGTCATGGCTTGACTCACACATAAGACTCTGACCTAATGTCACACTGCCCACCACAGCCAAGGAAAGTCCTCCACTGCCACACATGCAGTAGTTGCAGATTGTCTTGGTTCACAGAGATTTATCCCTCTGCCTTTGGAGCGATGATGTGTGAAGGTGAACATCCAAAGGGTTTGAGAAAGACAGCAGCACATTGGTGTCGCCAGCAGCACATCTATGGACTGATGACCAATGAGGTGCTGTTGTTTGTTCAAAAATGAACAAAAGGGCTATGTGGCTTGCCTGAACTTCAGCAATGGCACCAAGCTCTAGTGAGGAGCAGCAGTATTTAAGGAGGTAACACACACGTCAAATGTTACCTGTTGCTCTGTAGTGCTGCTCTTTCCTGTGTATCTTGTGGGGAGGATTGGAGACAGCTATGGGATGGAAGTTGTGTTAGGTCTGGATGAGGTCACAGTAGGTATGTGGCAGAGTTGGTGGGAATTCAGTGCTGTTCAGGGCTTTATTTCAGTGTTAGTCTGTGAGACCATCCTGCAATGTGAGTGTTCTGGGAAGAAAAGTTCAAATATACTTGGCAGTGTCAGGATTACAGTTGGACTCAATGATCTTAAATACCATTTCCAACCCAAATGGCTATGATTCTATGATAACTTCCCTTAGGTATTCCTGTCTGTGCTGGGTGGGTGTGGGGGGAAGGTGCCTTCCAAGGAAAATGAAATGTTAAAGTAAACAGGGTGCCCTTTGCCATTGCTGGCTATTAGCAGCATTGGACCACCCTTGCAGCCATCTTCACCAAAAGGCCTTGGAGCAGAGGAGAGACAGCACTACTTTCTCTCTCCTAGACACTGGAATTGCAGAGCAGGGACAACAGGTGGGACAGGGCATGCACGTGGGAGAGGTAGGAGACAGGAACACTTCAAAGATGTGGAGGAAATTGCAAATCTCTTCCACTGAAGAATATAAGTGCTCAAAATGAAAACTTTCTGATCATACAGAAGATAAAGCTGACATTTCCGTTCTGTAGGTGTTAAATGCAGAGGCTGAACTCTCTGGTTTGGGGTTTTGTACATCCTTAGTGTTGCACTGGTCACACAGAGGAAAAGCTATTTTAGGACTGTGCACTGCCACAGTGAGGACCTTGCCTGTGACTTGGCATTGCAGCATAAGCTGAGGTAAATATTGCCAGCCTATATATGCAAAGATATGCCTGCTTCTTAAAAATATGTGATATAAACAGGTTGTTTGCACTCTTTCAGACACAGTGTTGGATTATGGAGCAGAATTTGACATACCTGCTGGACAGTGGTGACTCTGAGGACATGGTAAGTCACTCCCTGCCAGGTTGCTCTCCTGCAAGCTAAGGCCAGTAGCATATCTTAGGGGTCCAGTTTTTCCTATGGGGACGCGGTACTGGGGGAGATGAGGGGGGTTTAGAAGAAATCAGTGTGATTGTTGTGCCCTGGGAAGAAACCAAAGCACACGGTGAAAATATCTTTAGCTGATGAGACTGTGTTTTTTGGAAGAAGACTGCCCTTGAGGGCAGAGGTAATACTAGGAGTGTCCAATGGAGGACATTCTGACTGGGATGCTGGTATCCATTTTCTTTAATTGTTTGCTGTCACAGGTACTGCCCAGGGATGTGGTGGTTTCTGCTGGGGGGTGGGTGAGCTGCACGGGGCCGGTGAGCAGGAAGGGGGCGTGTTGCTGCTGCTGGTGCATCCCATTTCTGGCACTCAGCTAACTGGAAAAAAAGCTTTCAGGAGATGAGTGTTAGCATGTCAGTTTCTCCCTGGGTCCTGCTCCTTTTTTAATTTCAGAAGGAAACTTAAAATAGGACACCAAAACCCACATCAGGGGCTCTCAGCCTCCTGGCCATTCCCATGTCACTGCTATTTTGAGGATGCTTCCTGTCTCTGGCCCCAGTACCCCTCCTGGACTTGGGTATGGGCCATGGCCCCACATGGAGCCAGCGGGATGTTGCTGGTAACCACTACCACCACAGCTGCATTTTCCTTGATCTCCTCTGCCCCTCTGATTCAAGGATCTCATCCTGGGTCTTGCAAGGGATGGCCAGTCACTTGTGTTCATTCCTCATTTGCATCCTTTACCACAGCTGTGGCACATCTTTTTTGTCCTCATGCAGCTTGGTGTGAGCTGACTCATGCCTGGTATATTTACTAAGAGAGTAACATGCAATTTGGGTCATATGAATTTCATTATCCTTGCACAGGTGAGTTACACATCACCAACACCTAACTCCTCTGCAGCCTATGAATATGCCTTTGACTACTCAGAACTACATATCATCTGTCATCCTGAAAGTGTTCCAGCATTTGCACCTACCTTATTTCCAGTGCTGTACTCCCTACTGTTTGTGACAGGCTTGATAGGAAATGCTTTGGTTGTTTGGATTCTGACAGTCTTCATTAAAATCAAGACCATGACTGACGTGTATCTGCTGAATCTGACAGTCTCCGACCTCCTCTTGGTATTCTCCCTGCCTTTCTTGGTTCAGAACTCCATCATGAGCCAGTGGATTTTTGGAAATGCACTGTGTAAAATCATCAGCTCAATTTACTTCATTGGTTTCTACAGCAATGTCTTCTTCATAACCATCATGAGCATCGACAGGTACTTGGCCATAGTCCACTCTCTCCATGTTCAAGGGGTTCGGACAACTGCCCTTGGGGTTATCACCAGTCTGGTCATTTGGGCAGCTGCCATTTTAGCATCAATGACAGACTTAATATTTTTCCAGGAAGTGAATGACAATGGCCAGATAAAGTGCCTCCGTCACTATCCTGATGGCAACTATGACTGGAAGACTTTCAGTAATTTTGAAGTCAATGTCCTGGGGTGGCTAATCCCTGTTAGTGTCCTCATTTTCTGCTACCATAACATCTTGAAAAACCTGCAGAAGTGCCATACCAAGAGCAAGTACAAAGCAATAAAACTGATTTTTATTGTTGTCATTGTGTTCTTCCTCTCCTGGACCCCTGTCAACATTGTGCTTTTTTTGGACTCTCTGAGGAACATGTCCATCATCAATGACTGCCAGACAAGCCAAAGGCTAGACCTAGCCATGGAGCTGACTGAGGCTTTTTCCTTGGTCCATTGTTGCTTCAACCCAATCATCTACGCTTTTGTGGGTGAGAAGTTCAAGAAGCATCTCCGTGAAGCTTTCAAAAATTCTGCCCGTTTTCTGTCAAACTGCAAAGACTGCAGGGCTTTCAGTGGGCACGTCCTGGACAGGCACTCCTCTCTGCACACAAAGTCCTCAGAGTTGTCTTTTGTTGGTTCTGTCTTGTAGAACTACAAGTGCAAAACTATCATCCTGGACAGGTGACCTAAAGTTGAGAAATCCTCAACTGGGCATCCACAGCCATGAACTGTTTAAACAACATTTTTGGATATGAAAAGTGGAAGCAGCTGCTTGATTTTGCTTTTGCTTTTATCGTTGTTGCTTTTGGTGTACTCATTATTTTGAGTCTTTTGGTAGCATCATCCTCCCTTTCCCTCAGCACATCCTGCCTTGCTTGCTTTGTGAAATTACCAGCAGACTCCCACACTGCCTGAGCAGCATGGAGAGGTACCTTAGAAACATACCTTGCCCCTTCAGACTCAGTACTGAAAAGAACCGCTTATGTTTCCAACCCCTGGACACTTGGCCACTCCTTCCCTTGCCTCAGCAGAGTGTTTTGGCTTTGTGAGCAGGGATAGGACTCACTGTAGGAGTGGGAACCTGCTCTTTGGAGGGAAATGGTGCCCAAGTTTAAGGTGTCATACCAGGGCCTGTCTCCCAGTTGACCGATTTGAACAACACTTCCAGCCCCAAAAGTGCTTAGTGAGTGAGTAACTGGATAAGTAATGAAGAAATAAATGCTGTCCATGTGTTTTGGTGAAATCAATGTGAATTAATATCTAGGTGTGATCCTGATTCCCTGTCTGCTACAAGGGCCTGCAGCTGCTTGGCTAGAAGGATTTGAAGCTGTAGCTTAGAAATGATGCTGCGGATGTCAAGGAGCAACCCCCACAGGAATGAATGAGTGCTGTAGGAATGGATGGAGAAATTGTTACCAGGAAAAAGGCTGAAGAGTGGAAAAAACAGTGGGTGTGAGCTCTCACATGTCCCCATGAGGGGACTTTCTGACCATTTTTTAACTTTTTAAACTGGCAACTGGTGTGGTCACTGCTCTTGAGCAGGTGACTGGGGTTGATATTCTAGTTATTGTTCCAACTTGGAATGACTGATTTTATGTATGTGAATGGCTACCCATTGGTATAGATATATCTCTATGTATTATATATGTAGAGGTATGTACATATACATGCATATCTGTACTTGCCCGTGTGTATGTATACACAAATACACACACATATACCCATATATATACATATATACACTTTTATATGGTCAAATGTTGTTAGATAACTGCAATTAAGCTTTTTGTTCTGTTCTATTTGTCTCTACAAGATATCACCATATTTTAAATTATATAATAAAGATACTGTGTGCAGTGTAATTGCACAATCTTTACACCTGAGAAACCTGTTTCATGATTTTTTGTGTCAGCATCTGCATTTTATTGTGTCATGGGCAGATCTACAAAACTGATAATCCCTCCAGATGCCTCTTCCCTGCCTCCTCTTCAGTTCAGCTGCTGCCTGGGTCCCAGCAGCAGGGTCGCAGCCTGGCACAGCAGTACAGTCTCTACCTTTCAGGTGCCTTATTGCCAGCCAGGCTTTTTTGGGATATGCAAACCCTCAAGTGCTCTAGAAGGGGATTCACAAAAATTCAGGACAAAGCCAAAGGGTGGTGGGAAGGAGGATGACATCTCCCATGCAGATTCACAGCATGAGCCCTCTAGATCCCAATTCACTCAGCTGAAGCACAAGAGATGGGAATGATTTCTGCAGCCTCACAGCCTCATCTTGCACCCATTGTGTGAGTGCTTTGGGACGGGTGCTGGATCCCATTTGCCCAAACTGGCAAGATGATGATGGTCTTTAGTTGCTGAGCATCTCTGTTAGGGGGTATCTCCCTCTTCTCCAAGGTTTCATTGATTGCTGTTGTGTTGCAGTTGGAGTGAGGCTGTGACACAGGGCTTCTCCACAAGGGCTGTAACCCAGTGGCATGAGGATACCTTAAACATGCAGAGCCTTCTTTGCAAAGTCTTTCACTTCTCTAGCTCTCACTTGAGGACATCCTGCCCTGCTGTTGCCTCAACGCCACATGCAAGCCTTTCTAGCAAGGAGGCAGGAGATGCTTTCTGCAGTTTAAAGGGTTTTTTCTGCCAGAGGCATCTGGCTTCTGTTTTATCAGCAACACTAGGACCTCTGAGTTGGACCTAACCTCAACTTCTTCTCACTGCCCAACTGCTTTAAGCTGCTATTGCTGCCTTCCTGTGCAGAGGAAGAAGGTGAGACCCACATCTAGAGAGTGCTTAGCTGGCAAGAGCTGCCATATGTTGCTCTGGGTGGCCAGAAGCACCTCTGTAGGTCACAGAGCTCCTCTGCTTTCTGAAGGGATGAGCCTGGAGTAGTCTGCTGCCCTTCCAGTGCCTGGGAGGGCATTGAGAGCAGAAGACATCTTCCTGTATTTGTGCAAGCTGACAGACAGCTTGAGGAAAATGCCAAATTTTAGGGTTTTCCCAAGAACAGGGAGCACAAGAAGCTAAGGCTAAAACACCCTGTACCAACCCAGCGCCTGTTCACCTACTTGCATAAAAAGTACCCACCACAACTCTTACATTGTTCCTGTTCAAGTCTGCTGCTTATCTTTAAATCCTGATCTTGTTTTTTCTTTTTGCTGAGATGATGCAGGTTGAAGAGGAATTAGGATGATGTTGGCACATGAAACAGTCAGATATAACCTTGTTCTGGCTTCAGCACATCACCTTAAAACAAATACCAGAGTAACTGTTGCCCACATTCAAGCTTAAACCTAAAATACATACTTATTTTTGATTTATTGGTGTTACTTGCACCAGAGGGTCCCTTCTACAGAGGGTCTGTTAGAAAGATGGAGACTTTGTCTGATGCCCCTCATGATGCTCTGAATGCCTGGATGGAAAAGCCTTGACAGGCTGGAGGGTTGCAGTGGCAGGAGGGGGGCTCATCTCTTGCCACACTGTGCAAACCTGTGCAGCAATTGTATGGATATGTTTAAGGACCTTGCTGTTGAACTACACCAGCAAAATATAGGATGTATGAGGACATGTTAGCTTATGGTCTTGCTAGATCCCTCAGAAAACAGTGTGAAGTGGGACCTAGCAGATTGTTCCTCATCTCAGTGCTGAGCTGCAGGACTGCCACTTTAGCACAGGGAGTGATAGTCTCTTGTCCCAAAACAGTATGCCTGAGTAAGAAACTAGTCCATATTTGGCTTTTTCTGGCCTTATGCTAAAGCCTCCTTCCCAAGGCAACATGGAGACAAACTTATTAAATCCTTGACAGAATCTCTGGCCTTCAGGTCACTTGTTCAGGCCAGGGCATGCAGTCTGGGAATGAGGATAGGACTGACGCGGTGCTTTCTGGAGGAGCCTTGTCAGCCAGCAGCATAACTCTGCTTCTTTCTGCTGTGGTAACATCCAGATACACCAGGAGGTCAGAACCAGTCAAAACTTTAAGGAGAGGAAAAAGAAAAGTTAATGAAGAGTATTTGTATCCCACTCTTCTCTTAGCTGAAGGATGCTCCTGTGCAGGGATGAGTCTATATTAGTATGCACAAAACTCCCCAAACTCAACTCCCCAAGTTAATTGTATCATGTCCAGGAGAACACCAGTTGTGTATGAATACCAGTTATGAAGCAGCATGGAAATTATTAACTGTGCCGGAAGAGGATCTAGAAAGGATCATGCAGAAAAAAACCCAAAAAACCATGACTTTAGGTATTCTGTCTGGATGTAAAAATAGTTTGGGAATTTGAAAGGTAATTATAATGTCAGTCTGAATACGTCAGGTTTAACTGTAACGTGTGGGCTGACATTCGTATTTGGTTTAAACACCTTAATGTTAATGACCCTTAAAGGCAGCAAATAATAGCGGGCAAAGCAAAGCTGCCACTGTAGTGCGTCAGTTTTGACGCACAGTTTCTGAGCGGTGTGCTTCTGCTCTTGGTAAATCTGTGATTCTGCTGACTTGCTTGAAATGCCAAAATGTACAGAGAAAGGCCACAGAAATCCCCACCTCAGAATAGCACTGATTTGGGTTCCTACAGCCTCTGCTGACGCATGTGTCTGCTGGGGCCTCATTCTGACCAAACGCTGCTCTCCCGGCTGCCAGGTGTCCCTGCAGGTCTGCTGTGCTTTCCAGCAGTCAGTGTCCCCAGAACCACACTGCCCTGATGTGTGCTCAGCTGCAGCCCTGCAGAGAGAGGGATGGTGCAAGTGTACCCAACAACTTCAGCTCTCATAAGCAGAGCAAGGGAAAGAGGGGGGAGGGAGGAGGGATGGAGGCAGGAAAGACATTTCTTAATTCCATATTTTGAACAGCAGCTTGCTGGAGTGTGGCTGTGCAGCCATTCCTCCTGCCTGGATGAGCCTGGGAGGGAAGGGATATGACTGCCCAGCTAAAGGCTTCCTCCCATATTTCTTGGGTCTTGCTGTTATTGTTGGAGCTGACCTCACAAGCAGTGCAGCCTCATGATGCGCTCTGAGTGATCCGTGTAACAGGTATGGCCTGAGTCAGGCAGACCCCAGCAGCTCACAGGCACATCTCTTGTCCCAGGGCAGGAGGACACCTCTGCAGGAGACCTGGCTGAGCCTCTGCCATCTCTGCAGGGCAGGACAGCACCATATCAGTGTGGAAGCCAGAGCTCAGGAATGCAGATGTGGTGACCAAGGCATGAGTGAGCCTAAGCCCTAAACTGTTTCAATGCCCTTATCACTTCCATATCATTGTTAATGTGGGAAAAAATGTTCCTCTTATTTTTTGATATCTCTTTGAGCCACAGTCCTTCTGCTTTTAGAAAGTGTGCAAACCTTCGGTCTTCTGTGACTCTTCCCTTCACCAGCCCTGAGGATGAAACATTTCCATCCCTAGACATAACTTCTCCCTCACTCCGGGTAATTTTTGCCTCATTACCTTTTTAATGAAGAATAAATACATCTCCCACCAGTGGCTGGAAAGGCACCAGAGCTCGGTTGTGTTCCTGCATCTCTGCAGAACAATGACATGAAGGGATGAGGCTTCCTCTGATGGGTTTTCTCTCAAAAGAGAGGCACAGAAATTATTTCTGTGTGTGTCTGTGTGTGAGCAGCTGGTGCTCACATCTGCACCAAAAGCTGCCAGGTGGGCTCTGCTGCAGGACAGCATGGGAAGAACAGGACACTGATGTGGCAGGAGTGCACCTCCAGAAGTGCCTCTGCCCAGCTGACAGAAAAGACCGGAGTTCTGGAGACATTTAGAGGAAAAGTGTCCAGCAGGGGACAGTGCAGTCACAGCTGTGGTGTGTGCCATGCTGCTGGGCCATGCAGGGCAGCTCTGCGTCTCTGAGCTCCTGTGGGACTCAGGGGCTCCGTTCCGGGAGGATGGAGTAGCTGCCCCCAGGCCATTACTGTTACCCATTGGCCCTGCAGAAGGGACTTCAGTGAAACTCTTGAGAACCAAGAGAGCCTCCTTTTGTAGAAAATCACCACCATCAGGCTTTCCCCCATGGCAGCAAAAGCAGAGTGTGCTGGGGAGAGCAGCATTTTGATCCTTCAGGCCAGACATTTCTTTACCAAGTGCTTTAGTCCACAAAGCTTGAACTTGCCAGCACTGCTGTGCCAAACCCTGCCTCCCCAAGCTGACTTGGCAGCTCAGCCATAGAGCAGGAGGAGGTGTCAGTGGTGTTGAAGTACCACTGGTCTCCCCAGATACTGAGAAATGAGTTTTCAAATTTGGAAGGCAACTCAGAAGGAGATGCAATAAAAAGAATAGGGTGCTTGCCCCTTGTTGCCCACAGTGTTGCATCACATACATCCTTTACTCTTGATTTCTTCCAGTAAAACCATTGTGTGCCTCCCCGCTGGGAAGGTAGCATGCTCTACCTAGCCCTGCCCAGGAAAAGTCTCTCTGGTTACAAGGGATGCAATGTGTTCTTCATTTTAGCTTGGAGAAACAAAAGATGTTTTCCTCCATCATGTATGGGCCAGAATGAAAGTCTTTTCAGCAGCTTCCTCAGTCTTTTTTGTTCCTGAGCTGTGTCCTCAATGCCAGAGCGTGAACAGAGGCTGGGGAGCAGATATATTGATGTAGCAGTTGTCTTTCAGGTGGTATTGGTTTCACACCTGTCTGTGTTGCACTACAAGTGCACACTATGATAATGAGCAAGAACTCTTATCTAACGTTATCACTCACAGCAGAATACAGCAAAAAGCCTTTTGTGTCTCCTGGGGAAACCTTCAGAGGATCTCTGTGAGTCAGCTTGACTTGGTTTCTCTTTAACTGAAGTCTCCAGATAAAACCTGTGTGGGTATCCCTTTTGACAAACCTCATTTCTTTTTGAGGGTAATAACCTGGTCTGTGCTTGGTTCCATTTAAATTCTGGGCAGTACAGGAGGAAGAGGTTGATTACCACCTTAAGGGAAACCCTGGTTCTTTCTACCTGGAGGCAAGCAATGGCTGGGGACAGCCTCTCCTGCTGTTCCATAGGGGAAGTCCTGAACCCTCTTCTCGAGGATTTTGCCTGCAAAGAGCTACACCAGAGGTAGTGTGCTGAGTACCGGTGACCCAGCAGTGGGTGCCCACTGGTGTGAGGGTGGCCGTGTCTGTCTGGGATCTGCCCACATCTTACAGGTCAGCAGCAAACCAGCTCAGCATGAGCAGGTCCCAGTGCAGAAGCTCCTCCTGGATTATCTGTGCCTTCTTTATAAGGGTGAGGGAGGTGAGGGTTGGATGGACACAGCTCCTCATCATCCGCACAAGGACATGGGAGACAAATTTAGATTTGGGTGTCTGTAGCAGATAAGTAAAACCTTACAAGATGAGGGCCTTGTTACCCTTGTAAAATCATGGCTCACTCCTGTTACTTCAGCTAATCAGAAAAGGACTCTGGGAATGACTCAGCTGAATTACAGGTAGAAAACCAGTTACGTAACCATTGCATGTTCACATCTTTGTTTGTGGTGGCTGGTTGAATTATGTCTGTTGAGTTTCACAGGAATGCAACTGATAAAAGGATAACTGCTTAAAAAGGCCTGTTTTTTGCAATGAAGCAATTCCTCTTCACACCTGCCTGGGGAGTCCATGTGGTTTCACACCTTTGCAGGTGTCTTCCAAACAACAGCACATCTGCAGACAGGGCAGTGCTGCTCTGATAATATCTGACTGGCATTAAGGAAGCCTTCATTCAGCTTTCTGAATCTCATTGTTCTCACACAATAAGAATGTTTCCTTAGTACCATCTACCAGAAATTAGCTTTCTGAAAGTTAAAAGTTCGTAATTTTGGCAGTCATAGATCCTACTTTCAAGGTGTCAGAAGAAACCAGCCATTAGGCTTTTGATGGTTGTCCTGAAAACAGTGGAGAGTGATTTGCATCTATTTTTAAAGAACGGGTAGGATGGGTCTACTGGCACTTGTCAGAGAAAATGGTGAGTTTTGAAAATCTGCTGCTCTGGCCCTTTATAATTCCCTAAACTTTAAACTTTATTTCCAGTAGTGTATATTTTGCTGTCCCTGACTAGCACATATCCAGGAGTCAGTTCCCTGATTATTTCCACAGGTGCTTGTCCTGGCCCATCTGGCTCACATCTCTTGTATAATTTGGCTGATGTTGGAGGCCCATGGTTTGACCTTAATTACATTGCTGTGCTGCTAAAAATCTTGTTTACAGGGAAAGAGGAGGCACAATATATGTATAGATAGAGCCAGGAATTTATTGCTAGTGCAATGGCATTCTCAAGGCTCCAATTATTATCAGTTTAGATCTGCTAGTTGCAGAAAAACAAGAACACTATTGCAGTTTAAATTTTTACGCACACATAGTTTCTGGTGTTATGCTCACCCTTTCCCTGCTCCTTTGGGTCCTAAGGCTGGTGGTTTCACCTGGGTGGTTGTGGTGAAGTGAGGTGTCAGATAAAGCTGTCAGCATCTCCAGTCCTTTCCTGGGATGAATGCAATGTTTACCTTGACTTTCCATCTCTCTTTTTCTAGGATCTGCTTTGGATCCTTTTTATATATTCTCCAACATGCTTCAATACCTTCTTCTCTCTTCTCTGATCTATACAACCTACTATAGGTGGTGCCCCTTATGTTAGGTACTAATTTTGTTCTCTCTGTTACCACGAAACCCAGTTTTTCCAGCTCCAGATCTGCATCTTTTAGCTGACCATCAGTGAGTCGTGTACAGCTGTGGGGCTCCCCAGTGCCAGCCTGTGCCCCATCTTAAACCATCCCATACCCGTACTCCTCTGTGCTGCATCCTGCATCCCCACTGATCAAGGCCCCTGCTATTGTGCCAGACTTGTATTTCTACACATCATCCTGTGTCTGAGTGAAAAATGTCTTGTTCTGCATAGAATGGGGGAACTGAGGGGGTGACAGCTTCAACATGCTGAAGCACCTCAGGCATTTCTGTCTTCTGTGCAAGTCCTATCCTCTGCAAGCCCTTCTGCCCCTCTGAGTGGCTGCCTCCTACTTCAAAATATCACAAGCAAGCCAGCAGAACCCAAGCACAGCACATCAATTCTTTTTCAGCTCAGCCCCAAAGAAGCTCAGCCCAGGAAGCCAACATGTTCACGTAGGCATGAGGATTAGAGAAGAGGAAACATACATTTAAATCCAAACAGGCTCAGCTTGAAGGGAACATTGGTTTTCAATGCAGTTATGAATTAAGGTAAGAGAATTATATTTTCCCTATAATTTGACAGAGAAAGACGAATGAAATGGTGTCTTATGAACTTAAAGAAATTCTTCACTGCTTACTACTTGAAATCAAAATGATATATAATTTGGGTAAAGATGATGTGGGTACTGTTTACAAATTGTGAAAGTAGAAAGGGAAGCATTTTTTTAACAAAGTGAACCGTGACAGATAAATTTTACTGGTCATTAATTATTTGTGGCATCTTGTGGTAAGAGGAATATTCACCCTGGATAGAAATGCTCAAGGTTAGCAGATGCTGATATATGACTAGTGTGCAACATTAACCCAGAAGGACAGACCAAGAAGATACAGCCCTTCTACTTCATAGAAGTTTTTTGTTCAGTGTCTGCAGGGATTTCACAACTCACCAGCATTGTTTGATTCTAGTTTTGGCCAGTGAACCAACATCCAAAACATCACTGACACTGAGAGACAGCCCAAAGCAGAAAATTTGATACAGACAGACCAGCAAGAGAGAAATGGAAATAAAAGACATTTGAAAGCCCTTACCTTTCTGTATAACATACCTGATTTTTCTGTGACTCAGCTTTCCACAGGAAAGATGTTATATAAAGATGTCTGCTGGTTTGGGTGAGATTCAAGTAACACAGTGCTGGCCACCCACTCAGTACTTGTGTGATATAAACACAGATCCAGAACAGTGGTTCCCAAAATCTGGTCTGTCAGGGCAAGCCCTGTGTGCAGGCAGTGCAGCCAGAGGCAGTGAACTGGATGGCAGGATAAAAGACAGCAACTGCAATGAATTTAAAGGGTTTGGGCAGTGCAGAAAAAGTCCTAAAGAGAGAAGAAAAGGCTAAAATTTGACAAAAGACAATACATAATAAATTGAGAGTAAATCCCATAGAAAACTTGATCTTCCCAGGAAGGAGTTGGCAACTCCAGAACTTAAATCTCATCCAAGCACAGAAAGGGGTAATGTGCTCTGCTCTCTGAAACGATGGAGAAGACAATTTAAAAGAGGTCCCACTGCTAAAGAGACCTCTCAGATTTCTCAGGGATGCTGAGGCAATGTGAAATTATTAATCACAAAATGGGGTTTGAGGCAGGAAGCAAATAGATGCCACAATAAAGGCAGAGAGAGGACGGAGCCAGTGGTAACCATAAACAAGTACAAACAGTACTCATAGCTACAAATAATAATCTGTTTTTACTGTCCCTTCAACAGAAAATAAAAAAGAAATTGGAATGCTGCTTCAGAAGGGAAGGCCTTGCAAAAACAAATACTGAGGAAGAGCAGGTAAGAAAAACACTGGCAAAATGGTCAGCTAGACATATAAAAGAAAAGATACAGAGTTCCTGAGTGACTGTGCAAGCAGAAAGGGCAATTAGGGGAACTGACAGGCTAGATGAAATACCTGTGAAATAAATTTTCCAAGAAAAACCTGATCCTGGCAGTCACCATCATCAGATGAAAACTCCAAACACCCTGTTCCCTGTGGGCAGCTCTTGGCAGGGCCCCTGCTCCCTCAGCTCTGCCACTGCTTCCCCAGTAGCTGAATTATAGTGCTCCCCCGCCTCTGCAAGGACCAAAATAAATACTCCTCTACAACAATGCTCACCATTTACCTTATTTCCCATCCCCTGGCTGGTCCCTGGGAGCAGAACGCTGCTGGAAAACCATCTCAGGCTGCAAAAGCTCTGCAGAGCTCCCTTACTTCTGGTCATAGGATCAGGACCACCCTGAGAGACTTGGATGCAAATTTTAAAACCATTTCAGTGATTTTTGAACCTCAGTTTTAATATGCAGGGGAGATGTGGGAGTCTGAGTCATACTGTCAGGTCATCTTTCCTAAATGCATTAAGTAATTTCTGAAAAAGATTGGCATGCTCAGGAGACTTGGTCATGCCCTGAAACCTGAACCTATTCCCTGCTGCATTATGTCCACCCTGTCTGCCTCAGAGGGGCTTTGTCCTCCCCAGTGCAGAGGGAAGGAGCTGAAACCACTGAAACCTTCAGCTTTTGCTGTAAATACACCAGCAACCACAGGGGTGAGCTGCCAGGGGTTTGGCAGGGCTTTTCATGGCCCCAGCAAACCACACACTGCTGTGGTGCAGCTGTCCCTTCTGACTGCAAGTCTTCTTGGTGGGGCAACAAAACCAGCTAGTGGAGGGATGCTGCTGGGGCAGGATGTGCCCAGACCATCTGGCTTCAGTCCCCTGTGCCTGCTTTGCTGTGATGGTGGCACAAACAGCCTGACTGGGGCCACCAGCTTGGCCAGTGCACTGAGGGGGCAAGGGCAAGGTCTTGTTAAAATAATACTTCTGCTGTTGCTCTGAAAGACAGGTAATGAAGTCCTTGACTTTGGCAGAGACAGCCAGAAGTCCATGTTTTTGGGTTTTCTTTATAAATTGTGACTACACCTAATTTTGATGTGATGGGCTAGTATAAATCTTGTGCCCTGATTACTTGCTGTGCTGCATTTACCTCCAGATGAGCATGGAGCATCACTGAGAAAGCACTTTCCAAAGCCATAATGCCCTAGGCAAAGGTGAGAGAGACCCTAGGGATTTTGGAGTCTAAATTCTCTCCTCCTGTCTTCCATGATCAAAGCCTGATCTTTTCAAATGTATTTTTTCACCAAAAACTATTGGTTTAAGTTTGTAGATTTACATGCTTCATCTTCAGCTAGTGGCATCTGTTTCTAATTTAGTTTGTAATATTGGTGTAAAAACTGTAGAATTGGAGCAGGGAAGTGGCTTTTTTTTAATATCTTTGGCCTAAACACTGTTGTAAAGGGATCAAAAGCCACTGCAATATTCACTTTTATCTTATCAGCAGTGGTTTTCTCGGCTTCCATTTATGAGTCATTTACTTAAAACACCCTAAGTGGCCTAATTCTTTGAAGCCTCAGCATCATATTTCTGCACCTTGAACTTAACCTTGAATTGGAAAATTCAATAATAAAGCATCCCAGAGAACTACTTGCTTTTAAAAACTTATCCTCAAATTACTGGGGGAAGCCTCCATAAATTAAATCACGCAAATTGAAAAGCAATCATTAGGTTTACAGAATTCTGATGGGACACAGAAATAGTCCAGTTGATCTGAGAATAAATGACAGAAGAAGGAAGAGACACTAAAGAAAGGAATTTAAAGTCATTGAGGAAGAGCTGCAGAGGCAGGGAGCCTGTGGGATTACACCACACTCATACAGAAGCTGGGGGGGGGGGGAGAGTTAAAAAAAGAACTGGTTACGTGGGAAAACACACAGGATTCAACAGGGTGGCTGTTCAGTAACATCTCCAAACTGTGCTGCTTCCTTTCCACAGCCATCATTATGGCCTCACTGCTAACCCAATGTCAGCAGCTACTCCATGCTCTTCACAGGAGCCTGCTTCCTTCCAGGGGTCACATCCCAGGATTTGAGTTATCTAATGCGGGGGAGAGGACAGTTTAGCTTTTTCAGTCATTTATTACCAGAAGAGAGTCATGGTTGTTAAGAGAAATGCTCCAACCTGGTCTGCCTCCCTGCCTACCAAGGGCTCTAGGATTTAGCCCAGCACCCTCCTGCTGAGCTTCTCCACTTTGCCTGGCCTAAATCCATTTCCCAGACTGATACCTTCTCTTGAAATGAGACCCTCAGACATGAAAAATGTCCTTTTCCTACCTGAAGTCTGTTCCAGTCATTAGGCTTTCATTGTTAAAAATGTTCATCTTATCCCTGTCTTGCATGTTTCTGGTTTGAATTTCCCTGCATCACTATAACAGACAGCTAATCCCACTCAAATAATTAGCAAGATTATTAACACAAGCAAAAGTGAAATCAAGTGTTACCAATTATGTCTACAGCCCCTGTATCAAGCTCTGCAATGGTAAAGTCATTTGTTCCTTCCCATCTGGCAGCTCTTTTAACGCCTGAGGGTTGCATCAGCTTTTCTTGCAGTCAAGTTTCCTCTCAGATACGCCCCACTCTTGAGACACGGCCCGTGTTGTTTAACTCCCAAGTGTGTCATTTTGGTTTCATGTGGATATATTAGAGACAACATGAATCACCCAAGAAGACCCAGATTACTCAGATTGTCTGAATCACTCTCCAGTCCTGGAACCCTTTTCTCATGTGCCCCTGCCAGCTCTCATTGCCGATGTGCTTTCAGAGCAATGATGAAAATACCAAAGAGTTTTTGGCTTTCAACTTGTCATTTCCACAAACATTTTACAAGCAATATTCCTAATTCAGCAAGGCTTCCTCCACGGATTTCTGTCTTTCAAGATCTGATGTCTAACCAGTCCAAATCCCATTGCAATGCTTCTTTTGCCTTGCTTTGGGCTGGAGACACGTTAACCAAATTAGTGCAAATCAGAGCTCCAACTCTTCCCACACAGCCCCTTTTTTCAACCTTACAATCCCATCAGATGCCGAAGCCAAAGCTCCTCTTCTATAAAGCCACACAGATTTGCCTTAGCTGTGCTCTGCCCCTTAACAGTTTAAATTAAATTAAATTAAATTAAGTTAAATTAAATTAAATAATTTTGCCCGGGTTAAAGGTTGGGTTAGATCAGCCCTTTCACCTTCCTTCCCATTTTCAGATGTCGGCAGGTAGAAGTGGAACAGAGAGAACATCTCCCCGCTTCAGGACCAAATAAAAGACTGAAATTTAAGATTTAAAGTAACTACATCTGCTGGGAGGGGCTTGCTTTTGGCCCTGGCTATCTAACATGATCCCAAGCAACTCCTGAGGCCATTGCTTATGAATGGAACCACCCTGCTCTGAAAAATAAACTAAGTGAATTACACGAACTAGGTGGGTGCAGGACTAGCAACTGGGCCCCATCTCTGGTTAAAGTGTAAGTTTTGGGTGGTGTATTATCTAAACACGGGTAGAGGTCCATGGCACTCTGATGATTTTGTGGTTGGAGGTGTCTGTGGCACTCTGATAATTGCATGGTAGATGCTGAGCCAGGCTGTTTAAGTTTTACCCATCCTGCTATCTCGTTCCAGTTCCCACACAGTTCTGGTTATTTTTTTTAATCTCTTTCTTTTGTGTGCTAGAAGTGCCACCATAGCTACAACATTTCATTTGGAGGTGCCTGTGGTCATCCCTACGTTCTTTCTTTCTGGTAAGAGGCAGGTGGGTGTAGTTGCAAATGAAAAAGGCAAGGGCATTTATATTTGGGTAGGATGATAGCAGCTCAGATCTAAGGGTGAAAAAGGGATATACATACACCTGTAGGGTTTCACAGGGGTTCCCACAGAGCCTACAGCTTCCCAGGGCCAGCTGATTCATCAGGCCATTCAGTGTGAACTGAAAGCATGTTTTGCCAGCATGAGAAAAGCGTGTAAGCATTACTCAGAAATGCTTGCTAAGGTATGAAAATATTTCTGAGGCTGAAATACTTTCGTTAGCATACTGTGCAGATCTGAAACGTGGCAGTCTGGCAGACTGGATTTGGTTGGTTTTTTCACTTCTTTTAATTTGGTAGGAGAGGCATCACAGGGAGGCAAACTGCTCAAAGATCTCCCTCTTTTTGGCAGTAAAGCCTGTAACATGGCACTTGGCTGAAGTGCCAGGGATGACACCTGGAAAGATCAGATGCATAAACAGGATTTCCTCTTGTGTCACTCAGCCTGATGCCAGTGTTGTTTGAAGATTGAAAAGCAACTTCTGTTCCTTAGAAGAGTTTGCAGACCTCTCACAATTTCACTTCCCTGTGTATTACATGGGGTGCACATGGTGGTTGGGAATAGCTGGGTTGAGAAACAGGGGTCTTGGCCTTGCAGACTATGATCTTTGAGATAGCTACAAACGTGATTAAGAGCAGAAGTGTTTGTGAAGAGTAGGGTGTAAAATCGATGGGGAAATCCGGAGAGAGAGAAAAGTGGTCAAGCAGTTCCATGAGAAGCAGAAGTGAATCTACTATTTCCTGTAGTCAGCAAGGGAAAATATCTGGTGGAGAAACCTCAAAGCCTTGCAGTCCTCCTCCTATGTCCTCTACACTCTTCAGTTAACTCTGTCCCTTAGGTGAACATTTATTGTAAGCATAAAAGAGAAAATTGTGTTGAAGCTGACAGTGAGAAGCCTGTAGCATGTACTGCAATGGACTTTTAGCAGCTGACAGAGGGGCTGGCAGGAAAGGATGGAGGATGGCCAGATCTAAGTTTCTCTCTTTAAGGTGCAATATCATTTAAACACATCATCCCTATCTAGCATGGGATGGGTTTTGGGAGCCTTTTGGAGTTTGCAGCCCACTTACTGAGTATCATCAGTTTAAACTGAGCAAAGTGGTATCAGAGGAGCTAAATATTCAAACAGTACTGGCAGCATTGCCCGTGCAGGATGAGTGGTGGTGGAAGATTATGAGTGTGTGCTGATATACGAAATCCAGGAGCTAGAGAGTCAACAAGCCACAGACTACCACCAGATTCAAAGGCCAGTATTATTTTGGTAAGTGCAGTTCTTGCTTGCCCCTGGACATGCTATACAGAATCTTACCCTTCTCATTGTTGTAGGTACCACAGACTCCTCAAGCACCCGTCCGAGGGTAAAGGAAATAATTTGCTACTGTAGAAATAAATTATCCTCATCAGTGAGCTAGAGGAGGTTACTTGACTGAAACGCTATTTCAGGAAATATCCCAGCACAAGCAATGTTTCTCTTTACTTCACTAAGGCCAGGAGTTTCTCCTGCACATCTGTGTGGATGTTCTCCACTGAAGAAGGTGGCCATTCCCATGCCCAGCTCTCTCTCCAGGCAATGCCAGTGCAGAACTCTGTGCAGAGGTCTGCCAGACCTGAGGGATAAGCCCTGGTGGCAGCTGCATTTCCTCACAAGTGTGATATCCTCTCTGTCCAACAGAGCACAGTGTTGGACACATATGGAAACTCTCCAGATGGACAAGCTGCCTTTCCAGATACGAATTAAGGGAGCAAGCATGGTAAAAACCAGCATAGCAAGAGATTCTTAGAGAGGAGAGAGAAGCAATGTGCATTCCCTCTCTGTAGAGCAGGGATTTCACACAGCATAGACAGTCAAGGCAAAAACCACCGAACAGCCCTCTCTGGATGACAGCACAATTAGCAAAGCTGTTAAGGGGATAAGAGCAAGCTTGGATCAGTTTTTTCCCCTCTGTCTGATGAGACTTCTGGCTGTCACACCAGGAATGACATGTGAGATACAGGAGCTTACATGGCTGAGAAGAAGCTGGGACACTTTGCAGAAACAGCATGACCTCTGTCTGGCACAGCCACGGAGTCACAAGGATAGGACAGGACTTCTGGAGGTCTCTTGTCCAAACCTATGCACAGAGCAGGGCCAGCTGAGTTTCAAGTACCTCCAGGGATTAGAACCCACAACCTCCCTGGAGCCCTGTCCTGGTGTTTGAGCACCATCATGGCAAAAATTTGTTTTCAAGACATGAAGCAGTGATTTCCCGTGGCTATTGCTGATTATTCCCCTGAGGAAAATTGTCTGCTTCACCTTTACACCTTCTCCCCAAATCCCTCTCAGGACATCTCTCATTGAGGCTGACCAAACCCTGTGTCTTCTCACAGACCAGGTGTTCCTGCCCCAGTCAGTCACTTTTGTAGCCCCCAGCTACCTCTGCATTAGTGAAGAACCAGCTGTGGAGCACATGAGCCTGCAGAGAAAGGCTGAGGCCCTGGCGCTGCACCGATGGATGCAGTAACAGCTCAGAGGAGAAGGAGCTGGGGAGCCGACAGAGTGACAAATATTCGGCACAAGAGACTTGGTGTGCACTGGCGCTTCTGCTGTATACATTTAGTCTCAGAAAGGAAGAAAGAAATCAGGATGGGAAGGCAGAAAATGATGGGTTATTGAGGTTATGTATGATGTCTCCTGCTCATATCAGTGTCACTCAACAGGACAGATAAAGAGATGGCAACTCTTTATCTCACAAGTAGAAAATAAGTATCTTGTTTGCAATTGCTGTCAGCTTCTGCCCCAGCACTTAAGCTTTTCCTATTTTATCCCTTTAACTCTGCTGGTGTCAGATCCCTTGTCTCCAGAGGCTGGAGAATTGAACTGGGCTGACGAGCAGGGGCTGGATAGACTCTGAAAGTGGACTCAGCTCCCAGTTCAAGTGGACAGACGCTGCAAGAGCCGCTCTGCCCGTGGGTGTGGCTGCCTGCTGCAAACAGCTTTCCCCACACGGTGCCCATGCCCCAGAGCTACCAGTGCTGAGACAGCCCTTTCTAGCACACTTTTCCTGTGCAAACCACAAAGATGTTTTCTAGAGTCTGAGGGCACTTCTCATTAGGGTTTGAACTTTCAGAATAAAAAGTTATTTTAAAATTATGAGCCTGTATTTCTAACTAGCACAAAAAAATTATCCTCTTTAAGATATTGCTACAAAATAAAGAGGCCAGCCAACACCACAAACAATACTCTAGCAACGAGGCATTAGGAGAAAATCTTGCTATGGTCACAGTAGCAACTCATGGGAAAGATTGTTGTAGTTATCATCATGTCACAGGAAACTGTATCAAACCTGAGGACATCTTTATTTCATGTTTAATCTTGCATGGCTTATTTTAAACAGAAGGTATAAAAACTACTGTTGTTGGTGACATGTGAACCTGCAGGCTGGGATTCCAATCTTTTAGCTCAAAGTGTCAGGAGTCAGGGTAGCTACACACCATTGGTGCCTACCACTGAGCAGAGTGTCCATGCTCACCTTGTATTTGGGAAAAGATGTTTCATCAGTGTGGTCAGCAGTCTGGAAAGCAGTCTGTCTTGTCTTAAAGCAGATTTGGCCTGACCTGCATTGGATGAGATGCACTGCTGTTTGTTGGCTGTACTGACTGCACCACCCACTAACAGGAGAGTAAACATCTCTATTAGAGACAGCCTATGGTCACTGAACTGAGTCCCTTCTGTACAGGCAGCAGGGCATCCCTGTAAGAAGATGGTGACACTGTGACAGTGATAACTGCAAATGGTAGTTATTAGTCACAGTTTTGTTAGCACTGACCTTTTCTTTCAGTCTCAGCTTTAACAGGCTGGTTTGGCCACGTTATCATCTCCCTGGGCTTCTGTGGAGGGTATAATACTCAATTTCTTTCATCTCCTCCAGCAAGAGCAAGTAATGGATACTTACAAGCTCTTTATCCAACCAGGGAGCAGACTGAATACAACAACATCCGCACTCCTGCAGGATTTTTGATTACTTGAAAACAGAAATCTTTGCAGAGACTTGAATACTACATCCCAGAGGGGAGCAGACAAATTGACAGGGGCTCTGAGGTTTTGGGTGTGCAGACCAGTGAGCCCAGAGGTCACACACCTGCACCTCATATTCTCTTTAGATTCAGCCGAGGTGAATTCCTGGCTCCAGTGTCACAGCCAAAGTAGGAGCAGTCACGAGATGCTTTGTTGCTTGAGGAAATGATCACAGGAAGATTTTTAGAAAAGCCTCCTCAAAGATATGCTTGCTGCCAGCAGTGTCCCAGCGCAGACTTGCTCCTCCCATGTCAGCAAGCATCGTCTCAGGCCTGGCCAAACTGGGCATCTTGCCACCCTTCCAGCCCAGGGTTAGCGTGTGGGGGAGATGGGGCTGTTGGGGTGTTGACAGGCACCGAATCTGCTCAACAGTCAAGTATCGTTTCCTGCCAAGCACTGCCCCGCAGACTGGCAGAGTGCCTGCATTGCTCCACCTGCACAGCTCAGCTTGCTGCTGCTCCTGCTGCACTTCAACAAGCAGGGGCTTATGTGACAGCCCTTGAAATTCCCATTAATTTTTTTTCTTATCCCAAAGAGTTAATTTTCAGTGAAGTACACGTAACAGCAGAGTCTGGGCTTTTGTCATAACATAACTACCATCACCTCCACAGTAATACAACCCTCACTAAAATAAATAGTGACAAAATCCCAAAGCGTGCTTGGTGCAGTCCCTCAGTATTTAACCACAGCATACATAAGATCACTCTAATGTTTTATTTTTACTCTTTCCATTTTGCCTCTAGCCAGCAAATTCAGCATGACGGAAGCATATGCTGAAACAACAGGTGAATACGCTTACGATGAACATGCTTTCTCCTGCAATAAAATCGACATCCAAGAGTTTGGGAGAATATTTCTGCCGATATTTTACATTGTGGTGTTTGCTCTTGGCCTCACAGGGAATCTAATGGTGGTTTTTGCCATAGTGAAAGGCAATCAAAAAAGCATCACTGACATCTATCTCCTGAACTTGGCTGTCTCTGACCTTCTCTTTGTGATCTCCCTCCCATTCTGGGCATCCAACACAGTCCGTGGATGGACCCTTGGGACTACTGCATGTAAAGCTGTTTCCTCGCTGTACTACATCGGTTTCTTTGGGGGCATGTTCTTCATCACTGTTATCAGTGTCGACAGGTACTTGGCCATTGTCCGGGCAACTTACTCTCTGAAATCCAGAACAAAAAAACATGGCTTTCTTGTAGCCTGTGGAGTGTGGGCAATAGTGATTTTAGTGTCAGTGCCACATTTTGTGTTCTCCCAGCTCGTAGAAAATGACTGCATTGCTGTCTTCCCACAGAAGCTGTTGAACATCTGGCCAGTGTTCTGCAATATGGAGCTGAACATTATTGGCTTTTTCATCCCAGTCTGTATCATATTCTATTGCTACAGTGGGATCATCAAAACCCTCCTGTCCTGCAAAAATCAGAAAAAAGCACGAGCGATAAAACTGATTTTGGTGGTGGTGGTGGTGTTTTTTCTGTTTTGGTCCCCCTACCATGTACTAATTTTTCTAGATACTTTAAATCACTATGATTTATTCACAAATTGCGACCTAATTAAGTCATTGGACTATGCAATGCACCTGACTGAAACCATTGCATTCAGTCACTGTTGTCTCAATCCTCTTATCTATGCCTTTGCTGGGGAAAAATTCAGGAAATACCTTTATCAAGTCTGCTTGAAGTACTGTCCATTCCTGTGTTTCTGTGGGCCCTGCAGTCGCTACCAGGTCACCCATTCAGTTAGTTATGCAGAAAGTGTGGTGAACAGCAACATAACCCTCAACACCAGCGACCAGGATGCTTCTGTCTTCGTCTAAAAGGCTCTGGGAAGGAGAAATGTATCAATATGTGTGTCCTGCAGGGATAGCAACTGCCGAGGGGTTGCCATTACCCATACGAAGAGCCTTCATGGCTGCACTGAATTACTGACATGCCTCTTGTTAAGCATTAAATATTCTAAAACAGTAAAGATTTTTAAAACAAAAGAAGTACAATGTCAGTGTTGAACATGGAATGGAATCAAGAGTAAGGAAGAGGGGAAAGAAGAAGCAAAAGGAGTGCTCTGTGCCTAGAAAAGGAGGTGGAGAAGAATTTAAGGATAGGGAAGTTTTTGAACCGTTCCACCACTGCAACTTGTGCATGTGTCAGTGTATGTGCATGTGATACTGATGTACATAAACCTAAACTCATTTTTTAAGGGAGGGGAAATCTCTTTAATGGATGGTGACTGACTTTTATGAAAAGGGAATATTTTTGATAGTAAAGGGGTGTATTTTTGACGCTATATATCCATAAAGAAGTGATTTTGTGGTTATTGATTGCAACAAATGTTTTAACTGTGCTCTCATATGTAATAAAGTAATAAATTGTTGTGTTTAACAATAAAAATGAGTTATTTCTGAACACGTGTTTAGTGTCACCAGTGCACCCTGTGTTTACAGCATGCAATAAATCAGATCAAGGATCTCTAATCTATCCTCAAGGATTAGAAATATACCAGTGGGTGTATCTCCCAATTTCCACAGGCTTAGCCACAGCCAGAGCTCGGTGGGAGCCCTTCACTCAGCACATTCCCAAGGGCTCTGACCAGTGAACATCAGCACCCTCTGAACAAGGGGAACTAGAAGTATGGATATCCCTGTGCTTGGTCCAAGCATAGCACGATCAAGCTGAGCATGGTAAGTCCATGCCTCACACCCATGCCCTGCTTGCTACATGTTGTAAACACCACCCGTGTCTACACTGCCACAGACCACAGCTTGGGGGACAAAATGACCACTTGCCCATGCTGCTTACCACAACCTTCCTCAAGCTTTGGGGCCTCTCCCACCACAGCTGATTTCCCCAAGGAAAACTTCAGCTGTACCCGTACTTAGAGCATCCCAGAGGATACATTTACCACGTGCCCTGCACAGCCTCCAAATATTCTTTTTACTCATGCAGTAACAATGCACTGGGGGTTCAAAATGTCCATCAGACAACTGAGTCCTTTACCTGGGCGTCCCCGTCATCATCTGCTGTAAAAACAAAGGAGAATTTGTTGGCACTGTGGACTACAGTTAGGTGAATGGAAAAAGGACTGTTGCCAATAATGAAGCTGAGATCACCTTACAAGGAAAAGTCAAGGACCAATCTTACAAAATACATCCATGACAGTGGAACCCTATTTCTGTACACTGATGGAACTGGTAATATCTCAACTCAAAGAAACACACTCACTTCTGAACTAACACAAAAAAGTTGTTTCAGAGTGTCAGGAGGAAGAGTACGGCCTTTCCTTGTGGACCTTAGTACCACTTTGTTTCAAAGAAAGTGTGGAGGAGAGTGTGTCCATTGGGCAATAATTACACAAACATTCCATTTTTTGCTACTGAACATTCATCACCCTCTACACTAAAAAAAAAAAAACCACAACCAACCCCCCTTTTCATAAAATGCTTTGTATTTGGCAGAAATACATTCTCTATGTTCAATTTTGTAATTTTCAGCTATAAGTGGACTTCCACACTCCAGACTTGCTGTCTAAGATTAGGTGTAGTACGAGTAGCACTTGAAATTAAATTACTTTTCAAAATTCAGTCTGTCTAATCAAGTGGCAACTTTGTCCCTACCCCTCAGAAAGTGGTATTTTAAGAAATGGTATTTTTACAATGTTTTTTTAAAGAAATGCCAAGATGTGCAGAAAGAAAGAGGAAGGCTCTGAGACTAAACAAGAAGTTATCTGCATGAAGTCAGTCTGAAGACAGTGGATTGCCAAACTGAGCAATGCAATCATACTTGGTTTATTTAACTTCCCTTGGACTTTCCAGACAATGGTGAGTTACTGAGTGGGAAGAGTAAAAAGCTCTTTTAAATATGATCCATGTGCTGTCTTCAGAATGAAAGGTGGAAGCTCAGAGCTTTATGCCAGCTCTCTAGGAAAGGGGAGCCTTTTGCTGCTTCTCCCCAGTGGTTCCCTAGCAATCCTACCCATCACAGCACAGTGCATCCTCTCCTTCAAGATGCATCTCCCTCTGGCAGAGCAGACTTGCTGCTGTGGGTCAGACTGCCTCGACAGCCCTGGGTCCTCTGCAAGCTGCAAAAATCCTTCACTCCCAAGCCAAGGGCCCCTCCTGACAACCTGTGCTCCAGTCTTCTCTGCCACACAGTGCAGTGGAATACTTCCAAGGATGGCCAGCATAACATTATAGGGTTTTATGCCATGTATTTGCAAGTTATTAAATAAAGTTTGCCATTTATTTTCATGGTTTTATTGCCCAATATTTGAGCATTTGTATGAGATTAAAAGCTTCAGGAGTTTCTAGGCATTTGGCTCTGCAACAAACCGCTAGTTTATGCAGGTTCCTCCTCATAGGAGTAGTGGTAAATCTTTGAAAACCTAAGTGAAAACCAAAATCACAATTTTCTTTTTTTTTTTTTTTGTATTAGCAGGCAGAGTATTCTTGTAACTTAAAAAGCTTCTATTCCTTAAAAACTTTCACCTCCATGGGACATACCAGTGCTCTGAGAGCAGCAAATAAAAAACTTTGCCAGGTCTGGGTTCAGCTGCAAGCTGAGACTGGCATTGCTGCCCTTTGCTGCACTGCACCATTCAAGCCTGACTGAAAGCCCATTGATGTCTCTTTAAGAACTGGAACTTCAGTTAATTGTATTTAGTTGTGCAAAAAGGAGGTAAGGAAACTTCTGGGTTTGGGGGGTGGGTGTTGGGCTTTGGGGTTTTGAGGGATGATGAGCTATATTTGCATCTTAATTTTTCATCATGATCAACTTTTTTCCTGTTTGACAATCACACTGACATTTACCATAAATCTTTTTCCAACTGGGTTGCAGTTTGAGGAACTAATAAAACCTGAATCCAAATTTCCTTGGCAGGTTCACGCCTGTATTTCATGTTCTACTTAAAAATAGAATGAACAAGACACATATTCAGCCAACTGCTTGCAGTGAGATACATGGATATTAGTATTTTTTAGGTATCACTGTGAATTTATCTCAATCAAAAATTACATCACAGTTCCAAAATAATAGGATTTACATTTCTTCTTGTTTGTTTGTTTTGTTTTGTTTTGTTTTGTTTTGTTTTTTAACCACTCTGGATTCTTGGGTTTTTTAACAAAAATCTTGTACAAAAAGCTTAGAAATGCAGCCAGTCGAAGCATCACACTGTCCTAGGAAATTGCTCAGCAGTGAAAGCTGTCATTTTCAACACTGGCATCAGAACAAGCCACTACCCACATAATTCCTTTGGATTCAGCATTTGCTGGGAGGGGATTTGAAGTCCTGGCCCAGGGTAATCTGAAGTTCTTCACAGAGAAACTATTAATTAATAATGGGTTATGGGTTAAGTTCTGTAATTTCCATTTTGTCTCTATAACCTTTGTGAGGTCCCTCACTGATATCTTGTGAGTAATACAAAGCCCTTGTCTTAGCAGGACCACAAGAGAAAAGGTCTGATTCATGCAAACCCCAAGTCCTGCTATCACTAAAAAACAAATGAGAATTTTTCAAAGAAAACTTGAAGTTATATTATCTCTACCCACTGTTGTTTTTTCAGGTCCTACCTGGTAAATTCTTTCCTCTGCAGTTATAGCCCAAGCATGATGCAGTGCTTTGCCAAGGGTCATTGATACACCACTTCTAAAATAGCCACTGAATGAAATTCTTTCTGTATTAAGAACATACCTGGTCCCGCTCGAAGTTTTACTGCTTGCACTTCATTTTCTTAACTCTGTAGGACACCTGAAATTCTAATGAAAACCTAAATTATCCAGAGTTATTACTTTGAAATTCAAGTTCAGTAGTCAAAGCAAAAATCGAGAACAATTTCTAACTTTTAAAGATTTTTTTTCTCACACTTAACACATTCCAACAGTTTCTGTTGAAGTTGGCAGTAATTCTGTTGCCATTTTTAAGCAGAACTTCCTAATTTTTACTCAGTAGCCACTGTAAGAACTTGGTTTTCACCATACACACCCAAACTCAAGACCTGCATTTTACAGGGCAAGTGTTAACACATTGTTTTCAGTATGGGGAAAAAAAAATCCACTGACTGTTCCTGTCTGATTCTGCTTGTTACACTAATACTCAACACAAAAATGTTAATATATTGCATTTTTCATTACTCTCTCTAAAGAAACACTGTAAAATAACCCCCATTGAACGTGAGGAAAATGGTTTGTTTGTAAAGAACAGTTTGCATTTACCAAATTTCTAACCATGATATTTCAATCAGCCTGAAGGAGCACATGAACTTTATATCACTGAAGGCAGAGGGTAGTGAATGGGATGGAGAATGAGTGCAGGGACTCTGGCACTGCTGTTTTACTCTGCAGGGGATATTATCCACTTTCCAGCTGCAGCTGTCACTGGAACAGTCTGTTTCCTACCCCACTCATACTGTTAAGTCTCTGATAAATTGCATGCATTTGTCACTGCTCCATATCCAGCTGCAGCACAACAGTCCCACAACACGTGGGTCCAATATGCCAGGATAATGCAGGCAGCTGAGAAGCTGCATTTCTCCCATGAGGAGTTCGCGTTTACCCCGTAATTTTAATGTATTGCTACATTAAAATTAAAGCCAGCGGCACGGAGAGGCCCGTCCTTGCGGAGCGCGCTGGAGGGCGCGGACAAAGCCGAGGCGGCGGAGAAGCGATGGCTCCGCGCACCTCTGACCAGACAGTGCCGGCTGGTGTCAGACACGAGCTACTGCGCCCATGTGGAATCTCCTGTGCCCCGGACCAGGACAGTTCCTTACAGGTGAGAGCTCCTTGAAACCCTCAGCTGCAGCTTCAATTATTTTTTCCAGCCTCCAACCAGGCAGAAGCAAACCAGAAGGAAAAGCTAAATCTGAAACGCGCCTGGAGCAGGTTGCTGAACCACCTTCGTTCACGGCCCCTCGCCACCCACTTTGCCCCAGGCAATTGCTGAGCAACAGAGATGCCAGTTTGGCCGTAGCTGGAGCACAAGGCAAAGGGGAGCATTTCCCACCGGGAGGGCCTCAAGCAGCAGTGCTAATGGCCTATAACCAGCCAGGGATGGGAACAGGTTAAGTGTGCGCAGGAATTGCCTTTCCAGCATTTCCTAGGGACATCATGCTTGGCCTTCTGGTATGGATGAAGGACCTTCACCTCGCATCTTCTTTGCCCTGGAATGAAGGTGTCTGAGGAGGCTCAAAGCTGGGTTTGCCTGGTTTGGGAATGGTAGTATCAGAGCTGAATAAAATTTACCAGGTCATAATCCCCAAATGGCCTCAGAGCCCCTTTGTAATGAATCTTTGTTTTATTGTAGTCCCTCTCCTCCTTGGGGTCCTGTCTTAAAAAATAGGTATCCTCATACTGTGATCACCTTTTTTGTTATTGTTTTTTTTTTTTCCAAGGGAGCCCTCATTTGAAACATTAAGGTTCACCCTCATTTGGTCTCTTGCTCAGTTCCTTTTTCTTGGTCCTGTTGCTGAGCCTTGCTCTCCAGATCCTCCTGGTAGTTCAGGTTTCGGGAGGCTACAGTGAAGGGATGGTCAAAATATCAGTTATCATAAAAACAATACAGAATGCACAGGCCAGGGTTTACAGATCAAGTCAGATTCAGAAGGGGCAATAATAGACAGTAGCATACATCTTTTTGCACAAGGCTAGCAGCACCTGGAGCCAAGTATTTCCAGAGTCGTCACACCCTCTCACTATCCCTGTAATCACCCTTGCTCGTGCAGGACCCGCTGCCCTAAGCTCGCTCCTTCATTCCTTCTGCCCATCTTTAGCGTCAATGCTTTCTTTGCCTTTCCACCAGAAGGTGGCATTGTTAAACTCTATTGGACTTGAAGTCATTCATGGTTAAAGCAGGGCACTCCGGCCAAACAAGTGGAGTCACTGACTAAAAAAACCAGAGTGTAAAAAATATATTTATGAAAAGTAAGTAAAAATTAGTCACTACATTCTGCTGATGGAAGAAATATCGGTTTCTCAGAGATTTTATTTATTTGCTTGCGAGCAAATGTAAGTCTGTAGATGTAAAACTAACTACAGGCAGTTTCACCAGCAGTTCACAAAACACATCAGAATATCCTGTGCATCACAAAGATGATAGAGATGCTCCAATGAAGACCTTTTATTGTCTTCATTGTATTCAATAAGCTTTAAAAGAATTTAATAAGGCTACCAGCAACACAAAACACACAGAATCCAAAGCCTTTATGCCATGTTCCCCTGTATCTAAATTCATCACAATAAACATCTAAAAAAGTGGCCTGAGCACACCTCTGCTATTCACCACTGCCTTAATTTTTTTTCCTTCAGAAAAATCATCCTTTAAGAGGACCTCATAGTGATGATTGGGTGATGGCTGGGACTTTTAGGAAAAACAAAAAAAATTAAATCTCAGGTATCAACTGCTCCTCAGAGTGGAAACAGCCCAAATTTCTCACCTACCTGTAGAAACAGCTTGGTAACATTTAACAGATCACTGAACATGACAAGTAAACTCACTGCTGTGCCATTTCACATTTAAGAAGAATAAAATTCATGTTTTTTGCATCAGAGATTTTTATTTTTAGTAAAATTAGGCATATAAAATGACTGTTTCTGTCATGTTTGAGGTGAGAATTTTCAGTTCTTTTTTTTTAATGAGGAGTTCAGTCTATAGCAGTTTTGCAAGCATGGCATGTGGAAACAAAGGAAATTAGACTGAGGAAAAGGAAGGCCAACACCATTCACAGAATTACCAGGGGATACAAACAGTAGAATGCACAGTGCTGGTCCACTGAAAGAAAAAAAAAAGGTGAGTGTAATTGCAGCTTAGCATTGAGCAAGGAAAATATATTTTAGGCTTAAATAATTTCCTTGTCAGCACAAACAGATATCCTAGTAAAAGGGAATTCATGCTTTCAAAAAGATTGAATAAATGATGTGCAAATCACCTGAGAAACAGTGCACACAGTGGTTGTCTCTAAAACTGGGAAATCATTCACTTCCTTTCTTAAGTTCTCTCTCACAATGCTGCAGTTTTTGTCATGTACAGAAATCTGGAATACATTAAAAATTACAAAGAAAGGAACTCTACAACGAACCGGTAGAACAAACACTTTGCTAGCAAGGAAGTATGGGAGCTACAGATGTGCAAACTGCAATCTAAATTCACCTGAATTACAAAAGAAGAACCACACAAGGCCTGACCATGCATGAAGGAGTTGGCCACCTGATGGAGAGAACGATTTGATGAGAAAGGTAAATGTTTGTCCTTCTGTGGCAGCATGGATCCGGTGCCAATCCACACAATCAATCAAAATACGGATTCTTGCAATTAGTAGTCCCTTTTTATTTACTGTCATCTGCTTCTCTCCTCTGCCAGTGTCTTCCAAAGGGGGATTTGCCTGAATCATCTGTCTCTGGCCAGCACTGAGATTAGACAGGATGGACTGGTATACCAGTATTTAGTATCTCACAGCCTATTTAGTGGGTTAGGTAAATGTCTGTCTCCAGTCCTTCTCTGGGCAAGAGTCCTATGCCTCCTGTAAAATGGCAAATTAATCATAAGACTTCCCATAAAAGATAGGAGTGGCTGAAATAATCTTTTGGTGAAAACTAAAGTTTTTTATGGTACAGGTTGTTCCACATTTTGCTTTTATTAAAATTTATATTAATACTGTATTGTATCCTGTTGCATTTAATGTGCCACACACACACACACACACACACACACACACCATCCCATATAAAAGGTTAATCTCCTTCCAGTCAGGCTAATCAGGTTTGGTCCACCCCTGTGCACTCATGATATATTTTGTCAGTGCCACATAGCCTGACACCATTTAGTAAAGAGGTAAGATGATTTCTTTTCTTCTTTGGTTCCCCTGCAAAACCATTAGTTTTACAGCAACGTCACTGAGAATCCTTCCCCCTTTCCTCTTAATCTTGCCATCTCCTGCCATTCTCCTTTTCTTAGTCTCTGCCAGGTTCTCCAAGAAGCAGCTGAAAAAAGACAGGATGCCATGTTAGAAGGGGACCTCAGAGCTCCCCTACTGCCGACTAGTTACACTCAGTCCCTTCCACTCTTCTGTCTCTCCAAGCAATTGCAGGACCTGCACTCACAACACCTTCCCTCTATTTTCTGCACTGTCTCATTTGCTCTTTTTTTTCCTGTTTTCTCTGCAGTCTTCCTTGCAGGCTCTCCCAGGGACCCTGTTCATTGGTAAACCATCAGAAGGTATTTCAGGATTCATTCACATCCTCTTCATTTTCATGAACTGGCAGATATATATCTTAAATCTTAATTTTCTGGAGTTGACACATCACAAGTTTTCAGCATCTGTAGCCACAAACATTCTTCTCTTTTTGTGGCTGAGCATTCCTCTTCCTGCAGAAACACTCTTGCTCAGTCTTCTTACAAAGACAGACCTTCCCATTTGGTGATTTAGCATGAAGTGCACTGGAATTATTGTAGGTGCATTTGCTACTTGAAAGCCTTCCAAAGAAGGGCAAAAGCCCCTGTGCCAGGTAGGTGCTTTCTTCAGGCCAGTGCCATATGGATCATAATAACTGGAATTCATATGGCTGCAGACATTTTCCCTGCTAACAGTATGACTGAAAGATCAGAAGCATATCTGAAGTGTTGCCTATGTGCTAAGAACAGGTCTCAAAATGTTGCTGATGACGGTCAACACATCTTGCAAAATGTTGTTGCTGATAGGAAATCATTCCTTTAGCTGAACAGAGTTCTTACAGGGTTGAAGAGATACAATATCTGGATTCAGTTCTATTCACCTCTTCACCTGGAAATCAAGAAAAATCACCACTGATAAAATTCAAAGAAGATAACCTAGTTTGATAGAGCTGAAAATAATGAGTGGCGCAAGATAAGCATGCAGATGCATGGTGGTTTATTGAGGAGAAAAAAATTACAGCCAGAACTAAGAAACATCAATGCCTAAGAGAGCATTGTCAAGAGCAAGAGGTGCTTTTTCCTGAAAAGCCTGTACTTTAAGAATGTTTTTCTGTCATTTTTATTGTGGGTGAAAAGCTGAACTTGTGGGCCTAGTGCAGCAACATGTCAAAGAAGAGATTAATGGGGCCCTTACACAGACAGAAGAACATCAAGAGGAGCAGCTTCTAGTTTCTGTGAGCAGAGCTGATGAAACAGGTACGACAGTGTTGTCTGTTTATCTGATATCCACATCCTTTAAGGACTGCTAATAAACTGAAGAGAAAATGTATATGATCTGCAGAGCAATAACCTGCACTAGAGGAACATCTCCCACAGACAGATTTAAAAATTTCCACAGATGCATCTGATGAAAGATGACTGACAAGGTCCTTGCCATACAATTGTTTTATTCTGGCAAAACTTGAAACCAGTAGATCCCACATCTCGCACTGTCTTCACCTCAAGCTTTTCAGCCAAACATAAGTTATTGGGCAGTGTAACAGTGTCAGAGGCATATGAGATAGCAGCAAATAGCATAATTGAACAAAAGCTATACCTGTGTCTGGAATAACACCAGAGTGAACAAGAAAACACACAATCTCTTGTGGACAGAGATGTGTGATTCTTCCTGCTCTCACTACCATCTTCTGTAGATTTCTTGTTCCTGCTTCTTGTTCTGTCTCTTCAGTTTCTCCTGATCACAAGAAAGCAGGCTTCCCTGTCGAGAAATGGCTTGTACTTCCGCTTGGCTGGCCTTTTTTGGGAAACAGAGGAGCCCAGCACCTGCCAGCTGCCAGCACAGCTGTTCTGCTGGCAGGACTCACAACCATCCCACTTGAGTAGCACATGTTCTTTGTGCTCTCTTCTCCCTTCTCAGGATCCCACAAAAGACAAATAAGCCCCACCTCACTCTCAAGAGAAATTCGTAGCAGCTGTTGAGCTTCCTGATGTGACAGCCACGGCAAACCTCAGCACCCTGCACACTCTGCCCTTAGACCACACACATATGCACATGTCCTATTCTTATTCGATATTTTGACCACTGCTACATTTTGTGCTGGTCAGTGGTAGGAGGCAGATTCATGGTATTACAAAACCTGTGACGGAAAGCGTCAAGCAAAAAGGTAGTGTGAATTAACATGCCTTCATTTCTTTTTTTAGTAAGATAAGTAGGAGTTAGGAAGATCAAACAACAGTGATTAAAAGGAGCCTTCCTTACACTAAATCTATACAGCTTTTTCTTCTACAATTACATAATGCAACTTGGAAAATCAGTTATCTGTCAGAGAATGACTAGAAACACACTTCCCACACACCTACCAAGTGTCTGCCTCTCTCTGCTCACTACAGATGATTCTTTGATTATTTTTTTTCTGAGATTAAGAAAAGAATGAGGTTTCAGTTGAATGAGAGATGAGTGACATCTATGCTTAGTGACATCAGTCTTAACGATTGTTGGATGAGATGAAGCTGCTTTAACTCAGTAATCAGTCTCCCAGTGGAAACAGCATTTTTTAAAAACATTATAAGATGTATTTAATTCTATTTCTGACTTAAAGGGACTATCTCTGATGAGCACTGAGGAGAGAAGTACTTGTGATATAATCTAAGGAAGTCGACGCTTCCGCTAAGAGACACAGCTACCTAGTGGCATCTGCTTTTTGCAACTGGTGGATACTGCTGTGTGGGTAACACCTCTCTGGCAGAGCTACCTGATGAGAAGCAAGTGATTCTGCACCCCTAGAGCAAAGAAGCTTCTTCACATCATCTGGGAAGAAAGGAGGAGAAAAGGTAAAATTCTTAAAATGCAATTGCTCAAACATTTGTGTATCGTGTACACTCATGATATGTGTGAATGTAATGGTTTTCATTTACCTTTTATAGCTGCTCAGGTAATTTTTTTAGACAGTTTTAAAGAATTCTTGCATCATCAGAAGTGGGTGTATTCTGTGAGCATGTGTTTTTAAGTATTCAAATATATTATGCTGAACCTGGATTAGATTCATGTATGTCTGGGTGCAGTTGCTGCAAAGCTGTCATTTCTACACCATTGGTGTCAAATGGTTTTGTCCTTGTGACTTGTAAATCATATTAAATTTCTCTCTATGTAGAATGGAACAGAACTGTAGGCTGGAAAGGTGTCATAGTTGGGACTACACACAGTATGTCTCAGATTAATGATAGTCTATTTTTGCTGTTATGTAGCAGCAACACACATGGCAAAGACAAGTAAAGCAATGAAACTCACTTCTCTTCTGCTTTCCATTCACAAAATAAAGACAAAGGGGAAGAACATAGCTCAGGCTTAGAGTTCTGGTATGCTAGGCTAGAAAAAAGCCACTTGTGAGTAATACACACAAGTAAGAACAGATCTCAGACTTGAATTTCTGGTATGTTGGGCTAAAAGAATGGTGTTGTGATGTGAATAACACAGAGGCTCATAAGTCAGCCCTGTCTCCAACCTACATCACTTAAAACTATATCTGCCTATTAGAAGAGAACTTACATATGAAGATGAAAAATTCCTGTTATTCATTTAGCCACTGAAAATAGCACTTACTGAAACCTCATGGGAGCTTTCAGTAAATGTAATTTCATAAGAAAAGTCTGATGCATGTTATCACTGTCTTCTTATGGTGGGTGACATATGCCTGATGGGAAAGGTGGGTGAGTAAAATTCTGAACTGCTATGAACAGTGGCTTTGCTTTTTACTTTGCTCTAGACGGGGCTTAACCCTCTCTGATTTGACACCTGTGGCCCACGTCTTTCATCCCTGTTTGCTTTCCTCTCCTCCATTTGAACATCCACTTGTGCTTGACATGCAAATTGCACCAGACTGCAAGGACTAAGTACACGCGTGCTAAGGACAAGTTTTTAAATATTCAAATATATTATGCTGAACCTAGATTAGATTCACGTTCAAGTGTGCACGTGCATCCATCCCATAATACTTACACAATATCTGAGAACCTGCAGTGAGTCATGTGCTGCGCTGCGAGTCAGTTACTCGTGATTCAAGTTTGTGGAGTAACCACATGGTCTTGACGCACTGAAAGTCACTGACATTTTTATATTCTTCCCTTCTCAGAACTGGGGGAAAAAACATGAGTTCTTCAAGTACAGAGTCCCTTGAAGTTGAACTCTCCACCTTTTACGACTATTACGATAACTATAACGATGCTCCAAAACTATGCAGTAAGGAAAGCGTCAGGAGGTTTGCAGCCTCCTTCCTACCTGTTCTGTATTCCCTGGTATTCCTGGTTGGGCTCGCTGGAAACATTCTGGTCATCGTGGTCCTCTTCAAATACAAGAGGCTGAAGAGCATGACTGATGTGTACCTGCTAAACCTCGCCATCTCAGATTTGCTCTTCGTTTTGTCCTTGCCGTTCTGGTCTTATTTCACACTAGACCAATGGGTTTTTGGAACTCCCTGGTGTAAAATCATTTCATGGATCTACCTGGTTGGGTTTTACAGTGGGATATTTTTTATTATGCTTATGAGCATAGACAGATACCTAGCAATTGTTCGTGCGGTGTTTTCCTTGAAAGCAAGGACCGCCTTCCATGGCTTGATTACTAGCCTTGTTGTATGGCTAGTAGCTCTTTCAGCCTCAGTTCCTGAGCTTGTATTTAGAGAGTCTTTTAATGAATATAATTATACAACCTGCAAGCCGAGATTTCCAGGCAATTTCACGACATGGAAGCTTTTTTCCACTTTGGAAATCAACATTTTAGGGCTCCTAATCCCTTCTATAATTATGACATTTTGCTACTCCATGATCATTAAAACATTAGTTCACTGTAGAAATGACAAAAAGAATAAGGCCGTGAAGATGATTTTTGCTGTCATGATTGTGTTTTTCTTGTTTTGGACCCCCTACAACGTTGTTATTTTCTTACAACTTCTGGAATTTATGGGAGTCATTAGAGACTGTCAAGTGAGCAGGAGTCTGGACTATGCTTTCCAGGTAACAGAAATCCTCGGCCTTTTTCACTGTTGCCTCAATCCAGTCATCTACTTCTTCATGGGAGAAAAATTTAAGAAGTACCTGAAGATGCTCTTTAAGAACTGGCAGCTACCTGGGTATTTTTGCAAGTGGTGTGGAGTTCACATCACTTACCACACTGAATCTACCAGTTCATTCCACACACAGTCGACAGGAGACCAAGACGCTCTATAAAGTGCTTCAGACCAGCCACTGAATTCAGCAGCAAACTGACAACAGCAGAAACTTTGAAAAGCAGGAACTTTGAAAAGCTAAGCAAATGCAGACACATTTAACAATAAGCTAGTGCCGGATAATTACTCACTTCAGCTTTATTTGTGCCCTAAGACTTTCTGAGTGTTATGACAGGAGGTGTCCCAAATGTGGAACATGGGAGATGGACACGCAAAGTTTCTCTGCTGTGATTACAAATCACTGCTCAGCTCTGTGCAAAGCACTGCACTGCGTGGCTTCTTTCTGACCAGCATCAAGACATTGGCCTGCATGGAGGGGGCAGAGTTGAGACAGCAGCTTGTCATCAGCACATGCACTTGGAAAACATTCATGTATTCAAGGATGGTTATTACCGTACTTTTTTGTATTCTGCAGTTGATCTGTGTAGGACTTGTTCACTCAGGACTCTTAGGTAGCTATCAGCAGTACCTGCTACTGTTAAATGTTTCATTTCAGGGAAGATGTTATACCCTCTGTCATTAAGAAAAAGGACAAAATATATTCTCTCTGTGCACAAAGACACAAAGAAAAGCCCTTACTTAGCATTGTAGGTGAGTTTTCTCTCAGGTTGACATATATGCCCATATGCAGGTGTATATTAGGTATTTTGAATTACTTTATCATGGTAATTCAGGATAGCAATTCTGTATTTTAATTAACATTGAATATGTTTTTAATATTTTTGAATAAAAGTGTTTAAAAAAACTTATTTTCCAGCATGTGTGAATAAATTTGAAGCATCTTGGTTAAAAGCATGTATTTTAAAGTGAATGCTCTTTGTTCCAAAAGCACTTAACTCCAAGACTCAATTTTCATTCATTGAAGGTGTATCTGGCAAAACAAAAAAAAAGTAAAAACAGAGATTGTGTAGAAAGGGTCTGTCATAACTTAGAAACCACACAAAGAATCCTTGCATTTGATAACAGCAAGATGCAAACAGTGTGATAACCCAGTAGTTGCTCACAGGATATTAATTACTCAGAGATCTGTAAGAGGAAGGAAACTCACACAGCAGCATTTAGATTTTGGCTCAAAAATAATTTTAAAAGAAGAAAAAAATTAGTAATGTGGCAGCAGACAAATTAGGAGTTGAAAAATATGTATTAGAAGATATTTCTAGTGTGTCTTTTTGCTGGACAACAACTATTCAGATTACTTATTATAAGCCAGATGACTTATTTTCTTACACTGTCAATAACAAAGTGCCTGCTCAGCATTCAGCCAAGGCTCCAAAGAGCAAACACATCAGGAAAGGGCTACAGAAGAAATGTAAAAATATTGTAGTGCCATTGTACTCATCATTCTAAATAAGAAACATAAGTGGAAGCACATCTCCATGTGACCTCTCTCGTGATACAAGACTGAAAATAAAATGCAGTACACTTAAATCTCACACACACGTATCAATCGTTATAAATTTTGTGAATGCACTGCCATTAGCAGTTTGCTGAGGATGACAAGCAAGGGTCTGCATTAATGCAGATAATAGGAATAGCTGTGGAAGACATTACTTGCAGTAAGAAAGATCCTTCATGTCCAAGAAGACAATAAATTCTTGGTACTCAAAATGTTAGAAGCCACTGCGTAAATCACTTGGGAAAAACTGATGGAAAGAGTAGGTTAAGCTATCCATCACCTATTTTGAAGAGGAAAAGGAAGACAAATATCAAATGTGAGGTGCTTCAAGTTCTCACAGATGTCACTGAAGCTATCATAATGTCCCCAGGTGGCATGGCATATCATCCTCACAGATGGTGATGCTGATAGCAGAGGCACTGTGAACTGCTAAGCTATGACTTGTCTGGGGCACAGACTAACCTGGAAGCCAGACAGCTTCCACTGCATCTACTTTTTTCTTGGGCCTGCTTTGTGATCCCTCTAGTCATGAAGAATAAATGGGTCCTTAATTTTCAGACTAAGGGAAAGGCTGCCTGTTCTGGCCTGGCAAAAATGATGCTCAGTAAGGAACAAGCAAGCTGTAGGTTCTTGACAACCATGATGTAAGAGAGGTCCAGGGCTAAGAGTGGTGCCAGGGAATGGCTTGCAGGCCGGTCCAGGTGTGGGCACACTCTGTGGTGAGGGAGGATGCTGAATCTGGTAACATGTGGAATCAGTGGGGTGCACCCAGTGCCTGAGAAGCAATGACACAAACAGAGCCCGGGTAAAGCTGCTCTCCCACACAAAACTCAAATGTGCCTCATGTCACCACTCAGCTTTGTGCCCCACAGCCTGCCCACGGTTGCCCTCAGTGCAGAGGGTGCCTGGTGATGCCAAAGCTCCTCCCCTGTGGATTGATGTCTTGTTCCTCTGTGCCAAATAACCTCTTCCTGTTCTCCTGGTAATATTCACACCTACTCAATGCATATGCTAGATGAGCAACTGAGCTGAAAGTTGTGCTCTGAGCAGCTTTGCTGAGTTGGGTGCAAAGGGGAGCTCATACTAAATTGATGGGCTCAGGAGTTCAGGTCACGGAGCTGGAGTTCATCAAACCTGGGTGGCTTCCTTTTCTGTCCCCAGAACAAAACCCCCTCCCCCATGCACCAACCTGCAGTGAACAATGTTAGTCTTCTTTTGAGAGAGGGCTTTGAAATCTGCTGATGAGAAAGGATGAGATAATAGTATTAACACAGACAAAAATAAAGTAGGGATTTTCAAAATGTCAGTTGACAAAGGTGTTATTTTAGCTGAACAAGAGTTTCCAGCAATGAAGAATGTACATACAAACCCAGTGAACCATGAAAGAGAATGGATAGACATTTGAGTGAAGCAAAGCTGACTCATTCCTAAACCCACCTTCGCATCAAGGTTCCTCAGAAGGCCAAGGCTGCATCCTCTCTTCAGTTATGCTAAGCAGCCATAGAAAGGTAGATGAAGGGAGAAATCAGCTAATTAGATCAAATACAAGTATGATGAAAAGATAACAAGTTGATTGGTTAGTTTTCATAGTGTGCTTAGGCCACACTACTGTTACTCCCTAAACAAAAAGCTGAATTATACATTTTCTCTGGAGGACAGCTTCCCCCCTTTCAATTGTGCAGAAGCAGCATCGTGGTCAGCAGCCTGCTCCCAGTCAATCTGCTCCTCTCAGTCTGAGAGCCAGTGAAGAATTCCAATTCTCCTTCCTAGACTGCAACTGCTTGTCACTGTCCTAGCAGCAGCTCTGCACACCTGCTCTGTAAAAGTAAAGTAAAATTCCACAGGCACAACAGTACTCCTCTGTTACCAGGATGCTTCCAAACTGCCAGCAGGGATCTACATCACACGTTTTCCTCTAGGAGCTCTTAAATCTTTGCAGTTTTATCCAACATCTCTCTCTTAACCCAGCCAGAGACCAACTTCACATTCCAACTCATATGTAAACACCTCCATCTGACTTGATTTGCAGTTAGAAAACAAGGGCCATTTATTAATGTTAATCAAAACATTCATTAAAATAGTGCTTAAGGCAATGCCTCCTGAAAGTTCAACTTCGCTACTCCAGTCATGAAAGGAGGAGGCTGGAAATGATATAATAGTGGTGAGATTTGTAGCATTTCTATGACTGGTAAGACCATTCAAAGGAGAAGTGGTGGTGGTTGTACCTGCAACCATCTTGCAGCGACACAGCAATGACATACGTAGGTGCCAAAGGCAACCATGGAGAAGTCGCTCTTACAGCAGCAAGCACTACCACTGAGGAGACATCAAGTTAGAAGCTCCCAGGATGATTTTTGTTTTTCACAGTCATCCAGCAGCAACATTCATCACACAAACTAACAAAATGCCATCTGATGGGACAATCATTGAGCCAAAGCCACTTCTCACAGAAATGAAGCTCAAAAATGAAGAAGCTCTTTATCTGTTCCAGGCTAACAAGATCAAGTCCTCCGTGTAAATGCAGCCCAAATACATGATTAATCAATGGATCACACTCTTTTAGTTTTTGTGCTGGTTTTGGTTGTTTTTTTTTTTTTTTTTTAATTTTCAAGTCATCTTTGAAGGGTTGAAGTTTTATTCTAGGTTTTAATTTCTCATTTCAAAACAAGTAACAGAACACATCCAGTGTGAGTAGCTCTATGACTGCACATTGCAAACTTTTTGTGAATTCAAGCATTGCAAAATAAAACTACTACCGCACTAAGAATTTTTAAAAATTCCAAGAAGATGTTTTTTTCCTTGCATTTAACAAAAATGTGAAGTAATCAAGAAGCTGATCTGCAAGAATTGGATCTTTTTCTACAGATATGAGACACTCATAAAAAGTACTCTTAGTGATGCTAGGAACATGTAAGAAAACAGAAACTGAGTAAAGATTGACATTACTAGATGCCCTCTTTTTCTCAAGAGAGACCAGTAGCATTTCATCAGCATTTTCCAATAAGGTCCAAGTAGCCAAGTTCAGGAAGAGACTTTTGCACCTGGGACAGTGATTGGAACAACGAGTGGACATCCCTGCATAAAAAGCGTATTTGTCTGTTTTGCACAGGAAGTTGCATTCCTTAAAGTACCTCTATAGAAGTACTGTGGTTTGGGCAGGACAATGGAAGAGAGGGGCCCTCCCTAGCATTTAACCTGTCACCATTACTCACAAGCAAAGAGAGTGGTACTGGCTTGTAGTAACCTTAGTAAAGTGAGGGAAGACCACAACGTGTCTCTGTTCTTGCTCAAAACCTCTAAACTGAAATTTGACCACAAGCAGGACCATGACTTGCAGACTGAGTGACTTGCCTTTTCTGCTATCAAAGTATGTGGGAAAGCTGCAAAAACTCATAGAAGGAAGATAAGGACGACTTTTGCTGTTGCTTGCTCATTTACAAGCACTGGGAATGGAAACTAAATCTGTCTGGTTGATTGCAGGGAGCAATGACGTGTTCTGCAGGTCCCGCAGACAAACAGTACTGAGAAGCTGCAGAGAACAGGTCTCCCCTTGCTATCAAGAATCTTGTTTACACTTTCTACAACAGTGAAACCCACAGTATGAGGTGTCACACAAAACTCTGCAGTCCTACAGAGAAGGGGCTGAAGAAAAGGAAAGAAAAGGCAACTTTGGATTCTGGCTGTTTTCTCCTCAGTTCTGCTTTATTGGCCCATCCTTGCATAATGCAGATCACTACTTGCTTCCTTTCCTCAAAAGTTTCATGAAGAGGTCCCTGCTCCTTGCAGGGGAGTTTGACTGGATGACCTTCAAAGGTCCCTTCCAACCCAAACACTTCTATGATTCTATGAAAATCTGGAAAGAGCAGATTTTTGGCAGCAGGTGTACTGGCTAATTATCAACACCTTTTAACCCAGTGCTTTCTTCTGCATTTTCATTTCATCTTCATATTAAAACTATTTTAGAGTAAGCCAAGCCTATTTGTCAACATTACTCAAAGTATTTCATTAATACTGCTCTGAATTCTTACTAAAATTTTATTCTGATGGAGGAAATAATTTCAGAAGTCCTCATGTAACCAAAAACTGTAGAAAAAATTCAAGGATTTTCTTATTTAGAACACTTAAATAGCTTTAATAATCTACCACATTGCTCACTAAGTAGCTTATTACAAATATCCCTAGGAATTTACCAGAATTTAGGAAAAAAGCTAGCATTAGAAGCAAAATTTCAGTGAAGTGGTGAGTGCTAAAGACTACTAGACAAAATAGGATTTTTTTCCACGGGTTTTCTTTTACATCTACTGCCTACAGTGAATGGACTATGGCATTTTATAGACTCTATCAACATGAGACCATGTGAATACAATTTAAACAATCAAATATCATATTAGTATTTATGAATTCTTAAGTGATAACTATTTAACAATTTGCATCAGAGACTGAGAAAGCAAGGTTAGTACTAGATACACAAGATTCTGCCGAATTGTAGTTTGCTTTTTTTTTTAATTCCAGGAATGGGTTTGCACAGAGGCTGAGCAACTACCAGCACTGTCATAAACAGGAGGGAAAAAAAATAAGGCCACCTTTTCTCTAAGGTAATTCACAATGAAGACTCCAGTCATAATATGATACAACTGAATGTGGCCTGAATTTTCAGGAGGGCACACGCCAAATTCTTGAATTGTCATACCAAGATAATTCAGTGGGTATATATGGGCTTGCAGGTTCCTGGAAAAATGCAAGAAAACCTCTGGAATTGTCAACTAATTGTACAGAAATAGCTGCAGAAGAGCTGATACTGCCCAACAATGGAGCAAATGGGTAGCTAGTATCAATGTTAACTTTAGGGACACCTAAAATTGTCTGCCATGTCTCTAGACCTGAGGCCATATGATTCCACAAAGTTACTGCTCTGGCAAAAGGAAAACAAAACACAGCAAAAAAAAGAAATTAAAAAAAAAAAAAAAAAACAAAAAAAAACCCCCAATGATATCCTTCATAGCAAAAGCCACAGGTGCCTGGTCAGGGAATGGCATGAGCTGTGAGTGCACTCCAACAAGAGCAGCAGCTGAGGACCTGGTAGGTGAGACCTGGAGACCTCGTTCAGACTCACCAGCCAGATGTGATTTTTGAATGAAAGTGTGTTGTTACTCTTTTGTGACTGCAATTGCAGAGACAGACTGTGTTGTGTGGGGGCAGAATATTGCGTTTGTATAAATAATGGTCATGTTTGGAAAAACCTTCATGTTTTACTAACACTGCCTTACTAAATGGCCTCCACTGTCTGCACTGGCTTCCTTATCATAGTGGTGCAGACTTAAACCAGGCAGAAGTACCCCAACCATGCCCATCAGTACCTATCAATCTGAGCCAATAAACCCAAACCAGACTGTAGTACCCTTGTCCTATACTTCTCCCTGAAAACAAACAAACAAAAGCTGTTTTTAAAGTTCGACCTTTAGCTTTGCATGGGATGTCGGTCAATTTGACTCTTGCATTTGCCACATAGAAATGAAAACTCTGCCCTCCTTTGTAAAACAAGGCATTTTGCAGATGAAAAGTACTTCAATGAAACAGTAGTATAGAAACAAAAAATCTATGTATTAATTGCTAGATTCCTTGCTTTGTCTCAAGACATCAAGAACCATGCACTCTCATTTACTTATCACCGAGGAAGTTTCATCTCCATCCACAGAAGATGAAAACAACTTCATAATGCATTATTCTAAACACAAGTCTTTGGTTTTCATCCCACACTTCTCAGTTAATGGGTAATTTTCCTGAATCATGAAGGTTTGAAGACTGAACCCCTACCCTTTTTAAGACTGTTTGTCTGATTTACTTGAGGTTTTGGCATTTGTAATCTGCAGGGGGTTTCACCAATTTGCATGAACACACTAAAACAGGTAACAGGAAAAAACAAAGTACTTTGCAAGAAAGAACAGGAACATTCTTTCCAAGCCAGCATCACAATTTCACATCAAAAGGTCTACAGCCTGACAATAAATGAGCAATCTCCCAGATCAGAATACACTATGGAGTACTAACCAAGGCTGTTGAAAAGAGCTTATACTTCTAAATCATTTCAATTGCTGTATTCCAGTTTGCCTTGCAGAGCGTGAACTTGAGAGTTATTTTTGCGAACTGAGTCATGTCAAGCGAGCAGCTGAATCAGCAGTCGAAGCTGAGTCCCTTCTACTGAAAAGAGCTTAAAAGCACTGAAATTTATATTGAAAAAAGAGTTCACCCTAAAGTTTCAGGTGCTGAAACTCAAAAAGAGTCGATCAGATATGCTCTACTTCAAAAGAAGATACAGGGCTAGATTGACCTTAGGCAAGCTCACTGCAATTATTCTTATATGAAATAGTAAAGTTGCATTAAATGAGAAAAAGAGAACAAAAATTATGAGCTGAGCTCTGTATATTTTCAAATCACTCAGCCTCTGAGACAAGAGTACTTGTGTGCTGTGCCAAATCTTTAACAAACTCAGAGAGAGGAGAAGCCTTGGGAATCTGATTGGTCTTTCCTTGTTCTGTCCTTGCAGGACAACAACATGGTTATGTGTCCAAAGAAGATACTTGCTCACCAGAAACCACAGTGAAAGCAAACCAGTCATCATCCAACCTTATTGTTTTGTGAACAACCGAAAATAGGTGATGCCTATCAAGGACCAACAACCAGCATGGTTTTTATCTTGCATGGATAAAATGGAAGACAAGACGGTGACAAGCAGGTGGAGAGCAAGTACCAGCAGAGCTGGTACTGATGGGCATTCCCCATCTTGCAGTTAGGCAGGTTATTATTAGGATTCGGATGTATTTTTCCCACTTTGCACATCCAGCCAGTGGAGCTGAACCTTTAATACAGTTTACCTCTCTCTTCATCTAAAAATTTTCCACTTCTAGCTAAGAAATCTGAAAACTACAGAGCTCATCATCCTTCACTTTTGCCAGTTCAGTGAGATGCAAAGCCACAGCCACAGCTGAAGGTACCAGAAGGGAAATTATTTTCCTCCCCCCTCTCCTATGGCAACCTGCTTAGTTTAAAAAGAACAAACCCCCCCTCCCCAACAAACAAAAAACCAAGGAATGAAAAACCAACACAAAACCAAAACCAACAAAGAACCCTCCCTTTACCAACATGTTATTAGGCTTTCCCCTCTGTCTTCACTAGGCTTCACATCCAGATCATGTTTTGTAACACTGAATATTCTTTTTTGCTTGTATCTCCATAGTGCTTAAACATCCCCAATTACAGCGCTGTACCTACAGTAACAGGAGAAACAACTTTCATGCAAGTCAAGTATGCTACTACTGTAATCTCTTTTCAGCATCTCTGAAGAGACTGAGTTTTTCAGAATTTTGAAAAAAAAACCCAAAACCACAACAAAAAGCCTTCTGGCTGATTTCAGCATAGGTAGCTTCTGCTCTTGTATCTAAATTAGTGGCATCTGTCCAAGTTCTCCTTATTTCCTAGAATGGGTGAACAAGCTTAATTTCAGGGTGGTAAGGGTATGTGATCCCTCTTATTACAATAAACAACATTAAGCGGAGCACAAAATCTGGCTGATCCATACAGGATCTACCTTTTTATTTTTTTCCATCACCTCTGAAGCCTTTGAATCAAAGCACACAGATCTGATAGGTTAGACCAGAAAAAGTTAAAAATAGGCAGCTTGCTGCTAGTTGTTTATGCTAAATTTTCTTCTATTTCAACACGAGCTAGATGGACTCAGTCCTTTAAACAAAGTCATATCTGAAAGTGTCTCTGTCTGGCTACAGTCAAAAGACTCACATTGTCTTAACTTCAGCTTTTGAAGTACATACTGCTGTGGGTCAAAGGACCAGCAAAGCAACACAGATGGGGATACAGGGTAGCAGAAGGCACCGCATAGACAACATTTTGCAGGAAATCATGCTAACACTTTGTGAGTTCAGTATCAGGTTCTTGGGTTCTTCAGGACACCGGATCTACCTATTCATTATTCGTACAGACCACATCCTAAAACTGAGGGGAAAAAAGCAAAACAGCTTAAAAGAAAATATGTAAAGCATATGCAGGATCCAGACTCGTCTCACAGAGTTTAAAGTTGTATTGGTTTGGCACTGCCTGGTTTTTTGTAGCAAGGGGGCCACAGAGGTGGCTCCTGTGAGAAACTGCTAGAAGCTTCCACCAAGTCCCGCAGAGCCGATCTCTGATGGCTCTGAAAGATGGACATGCTGCTGACCAAGGCTGGGCCAGTGAAAGAGGTTGGTAACAGCTCTGTTATGACATATTTAAGAAGAAAATCAAAACAAAGTGAGGTGCACTGTTAATTCCAGCTAGAGAAGAGGAGGAGGGAAACAACATGGCGACACCAAGGTCAGTGCAGAAGGAGGAGGAGAAGGTGCTCCAGGCACCAGAGCCGAGGTTCCTCTGCAGGCCATGGTGCAGACCTTGGTGAAACAGGTTGTCCCCCTGCAGTCCATGGGTCTCCAGGGGATGCAGAGATCCACTGCAGCCTGTAGGGAGGTGCCTGTGCCAGAGCAGGCGGAGGCCTGGAGGAGGCTGTGCTCCAGTAGGAGACCCAGTGGAGAGAGAGGCCCCTGCTTCCAGGCTGGAGCAGCCTGTCCTTGGGGAACTGCACCCCATGGAAAGAGAGAGCCACAGCGCAGCAATTTGGGAGGGCTGTGTGCCTGTGGGAGGGGCTCACACCGCAGCAGTTTGGCAGGACAGCTGCTCGTGAGATTTGGAACCACACCGGAGAAGTTCACAGAAAACTGTCTCCTGTGGGAGGGACTCCATGGCCTCACAGGGGAACGACTCTTCTCCCTGAGCAGTGGAAGAAGAGCTCAGGTGATGAACTGACCAAACCCCCATGCCCTGTCTCCCTACGCTGTCAGTGGGAAAGAGGGAGGGAATGGGGGAAAAAAGGTGTTTTTAAGGGCAAATTTCACTTCTCACTATCCTCCTCTGATTTTGTTAGCAATAAATTCACTTTGTACCTCTAAGCTAGCCTGTTCTGCCCTTGAAGTGTTTTCTTCCAGTCCTTACCTCAACTCACAAAACCTTAATTAAATTTCTCTCTCCTCTGTCCAGCTGTGGCAGGGGAGGGTGAGTGAGTGACTTTGGTGCATTTGGCCAGTGTCAAAACACAACAGAAGTCTTCCAGAAAGCCTTGATGGTACGGCAGAGTGTTTCAACATCGAGAAATAGAACTTAACGTGGAGGAGACAAGAAAAGAGTGCAGATTTTTCTTCCGCACAGTTTCTACCTTATTCCATTTTTGTTTGCTGTGAAAAGAGCAACCAACATTTTTAGCAAAGAGAAGAAAGGTCTAAAGCTCAGCAACAGGCATGGCATGAGAGAGGTAGGAGTCAGCTGTAGGTTTCTTTTTCCACAACAGTTCTACCTGTGCTTTGGACAACTCCTTCACACATAGCACAAGAAAAAGACCAAATCCTGCAGCCCCAAGACACAAGAGCAGTTCACCTTCTTTCAAGGCAAATGCTTTGGACAGTGCTACTGGACAAGTCCACAGCCAGGGCAGACTTCTGCCTAAATTTAGACTAGAGATCCATTAAGAGTGTTCACTCTGTACACCAGACCAAGATTGGTGGAACTTGAGAAAAGGAATTTCTGAATGAAATCTGATAGGCAGGAGACAGGCATAAGCAAGCTAGAAGCACAGGCATCTTTATCTTGCAAACTAGCAATGGATAGGTGGAAGGGTTGAAATTGCACTCCATTTTAGACAAAGACTTATTTTGGAAGGAATTTTTTTTAGTTTCTTTACACATAAGACTTCCCTACTGCGAGAGGAAGAACCAGCAAGAGTTCAGGAAGAATGGAATAAGAAATAGGTAAGAATTTCTTAGCTACAGCATCACAGGGATGAGTTACTAAGCATCTGCCCACACTGTGCCCAGATGCATCCTCCAGCCCACAACTACAAACTCTGAAAATGCTGTTACTATTAGTATAGAAGCATGAGCCCTACAGAAGCACCAAGTTTAATAAAAACAGTGCATATACTTACAGTGAATAAGAAAACTTAAACAGGAAAAGCCTTTCAGACTGTAAATACTGGCTACAATTTCCTACTGAATTTGCACCGGTATTCAACAGATCCACTCTACTTAACAAAGGTACCTCCAGATGGAGTTTTAAACTCAATTTTCAATTTCATTAGAGAGCCGGTTTTTTTCCTCTCTCTTGTCTATCAAAAGATTTTAAAAGGCTAAATTAGAGTCATGCAGGTGTAAACACACCACCAAAGTGCAAAACAACGATCTTATTTTTATGCTGGCACAGGGTCAGCTACCAATGTGTGCTGGGGAGTCTCAGGAACAAGACTGTGCTTCCCATTCCAACTCTATGGTGCTAAATGTGGCACCTTCCTAAGACCCTGGCTTTGGAGTTCTGTATATAATATACTTGCCTCCTGAGAGACAGGTGTATGTGCTAAAGCCCAACACAGGAGCTCTTAAATACATCCCCAATTCCTTGGCCACACCATATATCCTAGTCAAAGGGGACTGCATTACCTGAAATAAGCCCTGGTTCTATGAAACTTCTTGAGGTAGCACAGAGCTTCAAGATTTCCCCCAAAGCAGGGGAATTCTGGTCACTACTTCCATATTTGATAACCTAACAAGCAACAGGGAATATCTTCTGAAAAGGGATTTTTAAACATACATGATTCACTCAGCAAAAGCATAACAAAGATTCTTGTGATGGACTTTTCCAACATTTTTCCATTCAGCCCATAGCATCAAGTTCCAGGATAATCTATTTGCATAGTTTTGCCTTCTCATTGAAGGTGAACCATTAAGAGACCCCATTCTGCAGTTTCTAGTTTCTTCAGGCACACTATCTCCCAGCCAGGACTTTGAAGTTCACCGCTATGCCTTTAAGTCCCAGCCTGCAAGACAACTTCCTTGCAACTCAGTAATTTCTAGCAAAAAAAAGATGCCGTAGCACCTGGACCAAGTCATTCAGGAAGCTCGTTGACCTTTCACATCCTTGCCAAGTCTTGTCTGTGTTACCCTGCACCTCTAAAAATTTCTCTAAATCCAGTTCACAGAGAGATAAGAAAGTAACAGGGCATAAAACAGCCCTGGAGCACAAATACACACTTTGTGTTGGCTGTGGACAGTGAAAGTGGTAACTGGTTTACCCAGAGCAATCAAGACTTCAGTTACTGTCAACAAGTCTCCCAAAAGTAAACACTAGAATACCTTGCCTAGGAAAGACTGGAGTCTTCATCACAAGAAAACTTGAAGGCTAGCTTAAAGAAACACACTGAGAATATTTAAGATACAAATGGTGTTGCCTTAGGGTAGAGAGACATAGTGGTAGATCATCGCTCACAAACCTTTCATCCTGCATTTATCTGTTAAAGTGCTGTTTGCAGTCTGGAGAAGATACACCCCAGAACAGATTAAAGAGAAAGTATATGGACTCCACATCAATCACCAGCACCTTTGGGAAGTCATGTTAGAGCATCTGCAAGCAAAAAAAAGGAAAAACAATGGGCAACTGCAAAGTCATGTAGTAGAAATAATTCTGAAGTAGCTTCCGGCTGGTGCACACAAAAATGGTCAGTAAATAAGCAAGCTGCTGCTCAGGTTAGGATCTGTCAGCACTGTGAGCTATTTGCTCAAATATGGGCAGATTTCTAGGAAAAGTACCTTAGGAAAAGTGTCAGCATATCCGTTTTGCACATACAGAGATGCTGTTGTTCCAGTGGTTTCAGTGTATCTGAAATGAGAACACAAGGGGACTAGAATAGTTTGTCAACCATCTGATCACAGGAAAGGGACCAAGTTCCAAAGAAAATAGATTCCTTCCCCTTGTCCTCCTCTTAGAGTTTGGTTAACATGTCACCTTCTCAGCCTGTACAATAACAGCATCACCTCCTTCAGAGCACACAGCAAACCACAGGACTACCCTTCTTCTGTAATTACCATTTCTGAACAACTGACACATACCTGTCAGGTGGATAGTGCTTGCTGTCCAGTCAGAAAGATTATTTCTAGTCACTCCTGCAAGTATTCAAACTGCAAACAAATGAGTATTTCATCAAAAAAACAGCAAAAGAAAACAACAGGCACTGTGCAGCTCCCAAGGAGATTGGAGAACAGGAGATTGGAGAGCTGTCCGCACCAGAGAACTACAAAAGGCATGGAGAGTCTAAAGGAGGACAAAGTCAAGTCTCAACCCTGTCATTCAGGGACTAGAAAATGTTGATCAATGCTTAGTAAGATAGTGATATTATGAATATAAGGGAAAGAGTAGTCTTATACATAGGTTAAGAGATAGAATTCAACTATATAATGCGTGCTACTAGTTCTTGCTTTTCTGTTTGCTTATTCAAATAATCACATTTATAAAGTTCTTCATTCATGCATAGGCAGGATTAAAGACTAATCTTACAAAACCTACTCCAGAGGTGAAAAAAAAAATTATCTGTGCTAAAGTGAGCCCCTACAACTACTTTATATATGGCTTTCAAAGTGCATCCCCTTATGGAATTGCAAGGATCCATCTACCTTCCATATGGAACCAGTGTAATACCTCTGTTTTTCACAGACTGATTCTGACCAAATACCATGCTCGCACTGTCTGCCAAAATCAGAGAACTTTGTGCTAATAACTCAGCTCCTGTGTAAGTAAAGCACTTGCAAATTCCCAAGGAGATGCACCAGGAAAGATTTGAGGACCCACAGTTTTAGCATTAGGAATATTCTTTCCTGCCAGGCCTCCAGGAGGCAGCTGACTTCACCAGAGAGACCACCCCGCTGAACTCCAGCAGTTCATACAACTACACCACAGATATTAGCCAGGGGTCTGACAATGCTTTCACACCTTGCCTTTCAAAAAAAGTTGAAACCAGACTCACCAGTGCCTTGCCCACTGGGTCAAGGTGAGCAAGGTAACTCCCCATGGCCCCACTTCTCTTACTTGTTTGCCCACAGTCAGAAGGTTTCGTTCTGATTACATTTCCACCTCGGACATGGCTGAACTACATTTGAGGATAGGTTAAAATAACTGACCCATCTGAGGATGCAAAGGAGCAAATGCCACGCTGTCCTGTTTTGTACCACACTCAGTCCCAGCAGGACTGCATGCCAGGGCTAGGAAACCTAGGATAAGTCTCAGGCATGTAGTAGCAGCAGTGGTGTGGGCACAGTGCCCCAGTGTGGGCACAGGCAGGGCAGAACACTCAGCACCTGCAGACACATCCTTGCATAAAGCAGCAGCAACTGGCAACAGGCTCCTTTTGCTAGTGCTGTACTCTGAAAGAGGTCCCTTGTCACAGGGACCTTCCTTCTGCAAATTCAAACACCATCTCCAGCAGTGTTTCCATGTAGGTAGAACAGGATTAGGAATCAGAGTCACAACTTCCAGCTCTTTTCTGTAGACAGGAGACCACTTCACTGAAAGTAGTAAATAGGCAGGTGTGCTAAAGAAGCTATCTAGAGCCCTACTTGAGAAACTTTAAACCCATTCTTTCCACGTTGTTATTCTTAGAACTAATCAGATGCATGTTTATAATTCTTGATGCAGAGCCTTTCTACTGACAATATTACACAGTTACAGTGAAAAATGATGTCTCATAGACTATACTATGTTTTCACAATTACAATGTAAACTGAAATTAGAGTGAAAGCCAGGAGCTCCACTCCCCTCACAGCACTAACTGACATAAAAATAAAAATACTCCCAGCTCTTAAAGCACTGAGCTTAAATAATACGTAAGTAGTACAGTCATTCTGCACAGTCCAACACACAAACCCCATAATTAGTTAAAAACTAATTCTGTATCATCCCTTATTTTCAAGGCCTGGCTCTGAGGTAATGAATACTTCATATTTATCTGCATGCAGAGCACATTCCAATTTCTCCATAGGGATGGTGACAAGAAAGAAAAAAATCTGGGGTCAGAGCAGACCACTTTATTCCAAGAATCAAGCATGTCTGGGTACTGAACACACAGCTCAGCCCCTGGATTTGGCATCTGAGGTGAGAATTTACGAGTAGAACCTCTCTGTCTCAGATGAGCCACATTTGTCTCCTTTGAAATCCCATCAACATGTTAAACATGTAGTAGGCATGAAGTGAGTGGTGCTCCTTTTCACTCTCTTCTCCAGTGACAGTACTGGTCCTCACTAGCTGAGAAGAAATAGTCAGGTTTTTGTACTGGCCATTTCAGAATAGGGTGGCACCTGCAATGTCCACTCAGCCCATTACAGCTACTTCATTTTGCTTTACTTTGTACACTTCTTCATACATCTTCACAGAAAATAAACCAGACATCAACAAGAAAAATTCCTCATCCACAGAGACTTTATAATCTCATTTCTCCCTTAATACTGCTCACAATTCTTTGTCATCTCTTTTTCCTTCTCAAACACACAGAGGAGGAATTTAATCTTTAGGGAACCATTTTAATAATGTCAGACAAAAATCAAAGGAAGAAGTCAGAGATTATAAAAATACTTGATTCCATCATCTTCTGTTGTTTAAATATCACCATGGAATTTGTGTGACTGACACCAAAATCACAAGAATCAAAAAGAAGAGTCTGTCTGTTGTAGAAACTCAGATGTACTGATGGAGTTCGTGCATCTTTGCAAATATCAGGCACTTACAAAGACCATCAGTTTACTGGAACAAAACAGGTGATGTGAATTAATGACTAAAAGAGAAATAAAATTCTCTAACTTAAAGGATTCCACGTCCAAGGTGCTGGCCTATGAAAAGCAGGTACTCCATGGCCACTAGGGGAAAAAAAAAAAGAAATAAAACAAAACAAATAAACTAAACAAAAATCCCCACACCAAAAAAATAAAGGAAAAATTGATCATTTAAAAATAACATTCTGCAGGCAAGTTAGTCAGAGGCTATGGTTCCACCAAAGCAGCCTAAATTTTGTGTATGTCATTGCACTTATCAACTTACTTTAAGTCTTTAGAGATAGCAATAGGGAAGCAACAAGTTGGCTTTCTAAGAGGGGACTGTAAACCCCTTTTGTAGGCTCCTCTCCAGTTGCAAAACATGGTAAAAAATAAAAGCACAAGAAGGTTACTGTAGTGTAAGTGGTGTACAAAGACTACATTTTTACTAGACTGATGGAAATAATACCTTCCAGTTGAGTTCAATTTTACAGTTCAAGGCAAATTTCAAAGCTCCAGCTTTTATTTTTAAAAACAAATTCAATATTTAACTGAGAGATTAAAAAAAAAAAAAAGTCTTTGAATAATTTAAGAAGTTGCCTTATCGAAACAACTTCCCTTTTTCGAAGACTCAGTGTTAAACAGTATGGTTTGAGGGAAAGGGAAGCAAAGAGGGGGTGGGAAGACAAAGAAATACTCAGATCATTATAGATGGGGCATCCATAGCTCTCTAACAAAGAGTGGGGGTTTATCAGTTTCATGCTGTACGGTTGCATTGATGTTAGGTTCGTCTACAAATTCTATTTCGCACGCCTGGCTGCTGCAAGGAGAACGCTCCAGCTCCAACACTGTTATGTTGTTTGGCACTGATGCAACAAGTATATTACTTGGAACATAAAGGGTCAGCTGAGGACCACGGGCTGGCCAGTAGCGACCAAGATTAAAGCCATTGATCCAAATTTGTCCCTGTTAAAGAGAGAAAGAAAAAAGAGCAACATTTTAGTAATCTGTCAGAGATGAAATGACAAAGTTGATTTAAGCATGACACTCAATATAGTAACAACTCCCTTCGTTTTTCAGTTTGATTGAACACACAGATAGAAAATCTGTACAAGAAAATGCTAATGACAGTCAAAACAACATAAACTCCCTGAGCAGTTAAAGCCATCACTAATATTTAAAAAGAAAGTGGTAAAATACTGCAATAATTCCAAATATGACAATAATTAGAGAAACATCTGCAACCTCCTTGCACTGATTTTTGCCCCAAGTTTAAGATCAAAACAAATCTGAAAACTGTGTTTGCTTGAAGTGAATTGCTAAAAGGAGAATGAAGACAGAGAACAAAAAAGCAGATCCAATGCTGTTATGGTTCTCTGTACCAGTATAAGACTACACTACCTGGGGCAGTCCCTGTTCTGAGGTTTCAAGGGTAAGATACAGATTGTCTAGACACATGAAATTCAGATTTCTCTTTTACTTGTAATAGCTTAGTCAACAAAAGTACTTGTGAAATCACACTGCAAGGAAGTATTGCTGTACTTACATAAAACCATTAAAAGCATTGGGGATCTGCTAGTATTATTTTTAAGTTCAATGAAATTGAGGCATACAAACTCTTAAAATTGCTTTTTATAGTTGAAGTGGTCAGAATCCCTAGTTCAAAATACTGTCCTGACATCATAAACACCTTAAGTTCAAAAGCTTATTAAAAAAAAAAAAAGGCAAGGAGAAAAAGGAAAAAAGTCAAAACCCTAATTTATCTACCACAAAATAGACACACTGAAGTGACATAAATGAAGATTTTTCCAGAAGTCTTTAAATTGGCAAGCTGCAGAATGTTTAGTAAAACAGTAAACTGACTCCTCCTGAGTCACTCTAAGTCTTGGTTCTTAAGCAATAAGGAAGGGAGGATTTACAACTGATTTGGATTAATAATTTGCTTTTACTCTTCCAAAGTGTCCTTTCACTGTATATCAAACAAGAGTTCAGTGTCAAGAAAAGGGATGGGAACAGATAACTGCATCCGTGTTTTTCCCTCTTGCTTTGGTCTTTGGTGATCAGAATACAGAAGAAAACCAGACTCATGGCATGGATGTACACTGATAAACATAATAAAATTGACTGAATCAGTGGAAAGGAGGACTTTTATTGTATTCAGTGATTTCTAAAGTTGTCTGGGATAGCTGAAATTAGAATATTTTAACACAATTCACAGAAGCACAATTATAATATAACAAGTATTCAAGCTGCTTTAATGGTATTTTTCTCGTGTTTCCTTTTTCACATATTTATGAATAAAAATTTTATAAAACTCACAAGAGAAACTTTTTAAGGAGTTAGTACTGTATAAACACAGTTGAGTTATTTTGCCTCTGTATCCACTTCCGTGGTACAAGATCCTATCTTGCACTGCTCTGCCAAGGTGTTAATAAACCTTGACCTCAAATGTTTTTTTCTTAAATCAGGTTTATCTTTATCCAAGCTCACTACTTCCTGTAGTAGGTTTAGAGAATGCACACTCCCTGCAAACAAGACGAATGAGTGAATGTACCCACTAGACAGTAGCCCTCCTCTCATATGACAATAATGACAATAACCTGTGGAAAGTAGATGTTTACTGTAGGAATCAACTGCATTAGAGTTCTGATGCAGGAGATATGATCAGACATCTCTGTTTCTGATCTGAATCAGTCACTGGTTGTAACTCCTTTTTCCAGTAAAGCTAAGAGCTCAAGTTTCTCAACTCCAAACTGTCTCTGTTAACATTGCAGTTTCTAAAGACTGCACACCTAGGAACTTGTTTGCCCTAAACCAGCAAATTATGACACTATATACATTACTAATAAATATGCCCTAGACAAAATAAAAGAGGGAGGGGAACTTCATCTTCACTAGCAAGACTTCCTTTAGCAGGGACAGCAACTACAGAAAACAAGAACAGTCCTGATTCCAAATCCTCTTTTCTGTTGAAGGAAACAAAGGTCCAATAAATCTAAGAATTCACTCACTGTCATGTATGCTTAAGGGCATTGTGATGCTTCATGTAAAGGTGAAGTAAGTTTTATTACTAGCAAAGGGTTTAAAAGGCACTGAAGGCAAGCAAGCTACAACATCAGTCATGACTGTTAATGCTGCACCCTTCCTTCCTGGCTGTCCATCATGCTATTCCTTGCCTTCGCAAAGGCAGAACCATCATTAGGACTTTTAAGTTTTCTTGGTAAGTGCTGCTCCTGTGGTTTTTCAACTACTCAAATAGGTGAGTTTTAACCCTTGTTAAGAATCCTGCTCCACACTTAGGCAATTTACATACACACACACAGCGAGACCTGAGGGGAATTTATACCCTTTAAGGCCCTCTGCCTACAAGGCATTTGCTGGTTTCTAAAGTTATCTGAAAGTCTCAGTTTCTACGCATCTCACTTAGAACTCTTGTCCAATCCACACAAAGCCTGGAGGATCAATTTAACAGCCACACCTGGATTCTCTTACCAGGACTCTTACCAGGACAGGGTATACAAATTGTGTAAAACAGAGGTTTCCATAGATCAGAGGGAAAGATTTCCACCAATACGTAAGAATTCTTAGACTACCTTGCTATTTTAAATATGAGTTTGCCAACTGGCAAGTATGGCCACCTTGCTTCCTGAAGAAGATTTATGACTGATGGGATCACAGAATTTACTAAAAAGGTCTCAGATTACAGTTGCCATGAAAAAAAGCTATTTATTAATTTTATTCAGTGACTGTGTGACATGCACATATATGGGAACAGGGACTGTGTCAGACTTCCTCATCCAAGCTCAGTGTCTGCAACATCAAGTGCATGCAATGAATCACAGCCTCCTATATATATACTGTGAAATGTTTTAACTAAAATACCAGCAGTGGTGACAGATCAACAGCAACTCCTCCTCCCACTTTATTTTAATAGCAGTAAATTGTTTCAGAAAAGAATAATTATGCTACCTAACAACTGTCACAGGCACTTCCCTAAAGCCTGGACTTAAATGCTTAGGCTTCCAAGAGAAGCGGGACTTCAGTGCACCCACTCTGCTCCCTGTGCCTCCCACCAAAGAGCTCAGTGGCTCCTCACCCACCCTGCACGCTGGTAGTTACAAACATGGCACTGGGAAAACACTTTCCTTCCTTCTCTAGCTATGCTCCAGCCCTGTGAGAAGTTCCCATCGGCAGAGATCTGCCCACAAGCTTCTCACAGCAGTGCCCTGTGATCCATTCAGTCCAGGCACAGACAACCTTCTCCATGCACTATATCTGTATCTGTGGGCACATCACCAGCCACCGAGTCCAACACTCCATGCTTTGCAACAGGATCCATAGTTCCCCACTCAGCACTTCAAATACTTTCCAAAAACCCCCTCTCACAACTAAATGCAACATTTCTAAAAAGCCTGAGAGTTACTCTTTCTCACTCTTGAAAAACTAGGGTGGGTTGGTTGGGCTGCTTTGGTCTGGGGCTTTTTTGTGATGCTCCACTTTCTATATCAATACCATGTATCTTGTGAATATGTTTCCCTTCTCCTAAAGTTTTATCTCTCGATTTACTTAAAGCAAAGCATCAATTTCTTAGTAATTTAAATATATTTGAAACACCTACCACTACAACCAACTTCTACCCATCTAAGAGAGGAGAACTTTGTCTATAGAAATTTCACTAGCTTTCTAAGTGGACTTTGAGGTTTATACAGCAAAAACTTGTACCTTTGTCCAGCCAGGAAAATTGACATAGGTGTCTTGAGGCAAGTCTGGAATCCCTCCAGGAATTGAAAGAGTACCAGTGTAAAATGTAGGCACTTCATAACTCAGTGATTTGACAGCAGATCCCCTCCAGTGATCAAGGAGATAAATAATGCCAGAGTTCACTGCTCCATCTATGTCCAGAGGATAGATTTCCCATCCAACAAGTATATCTTGAGCAAGGGTTAGATTTGAAACTAGACCCTAGGAGGAAGAAAAAAAAACAACACAAAAATACAATTACCTCATGTTATTGAAGTTACTTGGCTGCAACTATAAATCAGTCATGAATAAAAACTGAATCAAAGTAACAGCTGGCTGCCAATCTGTGTATGAAAAAACAAGCGTCTGGTGTTCACCAAGTTATAAGCTTTGCTTAAGAATTAAGGGCTTCATTTATTCTCTGTGAAAGATCTGTTCCTCTTCGAAGTTTTAGGTTTTTGTTGATACACATGGTTATTGTAAAACTTCTTTTCCTGTAACTGGGAAAATTTCTGTTTTGCTTTAACATGAACATGATTCCAAAACCTGATGCTTAATAAAAGGAGAAGAAACATTAAATATAATTAAGCCTGAGATACTGTCACTTGGTAACACTGAATCACTAACCCAAGACATTAACTTGCATCATATCAGAGAAAGTGGTATTTACTTCCTATAAATCTTCTCCAGATAAGCTACAGTATAATGAAATCAATGCACATGCCCAATTTAGTGAAATACTTTCAGCTTACAGTCAGCCTCAAGCCCATGGAATCCTGTCTCATTTCTATGGAACCATGTACCCAGTGGTTCACAGCACACTGGGGTACTTGTACACCAAATGCCAAAGCAAGGCAAGGTCATAATTTAAGAAGAATGAAAAGAACATCAAGTTACTCCTGCAGACATCCTAATTTTGTTACAGTAAGAGTTCCTAAAGTGGTGTTTCAGTGCAATTCAAGGGCTGGATTTTAACTGCTTGAATAGACCCTGCATAGAAACTGCTTCTCAGCGCAAGACAAGTTATGCTGCAAACACCACACATCAAACAGAAACAAGGAAAAACAGAGTTTCTATGGCTTTGCAGAGCTGATACTATGTTGTGTGTATGTTGTGATATCTCATAAGCATTGCACTGCCTCCACAAGGCTCACCATCTGTACAAGCACTAAGTAGTTTTCTCTTCCTTTACCTAATGTCCACTTTACAGATCAGGAGCTTATTTCTATTATGTCACAATAAAATATCTACAAGTGTCAAAAGTTAAGTGACAAAACTTTTCTATACAACCTAGACTCTCCTCTGTCTAGCAATCAAATGAAGTAATGCAATGTAACTTTAGGTTAACCTTCTAACCTGCCTCCCCCTAAGCTCATCTGGAGGCACTATGAACAGTGTGATTTTTCAAATTATATTAAGTGCGTACTAAACATTCTTACTTAGGTCTGTGTAAGAATACACATGCAACAATCCTTAACTGGAGAAGATTTGTAGGAAGTAAATACCACTTTCTCTGCTATGGTGCAAGTTAATGTCTTGAGTTAGTGACTCAGTGTTACCAAGATGCAGATATAAATTTTCCAAGTAAAAGTGAAATATAGGTGGCAGTGTGCATGTGAAAAGATACATAAAAACACCAGAGACCACACTCTTCCTTTGTATCCTTTAACAACATGACTCAGATCAACAGGATGTTTTAAAATCAAAATCCTTTTAAGATTCCTTCCCAAAAGCTAGGTGCCTGGTTCCATTTCAAGCTCAAAAAAGTGGTAAAACTCCAGGCAAACAAAACTCTGAAAACCTATCCTCTTTGCTTAAAAATTCAAGGCTTCACAAGGCAGGAACCTCTTCCCTTCACTTGATTTTCAAAAGCACATGAATTTTTAAAAGCCAATGCATCATTACACTCAGTGTTCAAAATCAACACGATGCAGAGCATGAGGGATGGATTCTACGAGAAGAAGCAATGCACATAGTCCAAAGCTATCCAAGGAAAGCTGCCTTTTCTACACAGAAAGATTCTGCATTTAGAGGATTATTTTCACCATGGACATGTCCCTTAAACCTAATTTCACTCTTGAATTATTAAAAAGTATACATGTGAATTTCAGATGAACCACAGTAATTGAGCACCTCCCTAATCCAATCTCAAAACTTCTACTCTGTTACTTTAATTTAGCACTAAGCATATAGGTTTCCTTAACATCTGACCTGTTAATAAATAAATAAACAAACAAACAAACAAATAAAAAAAGCAGTTGCTTCTGCTGCCTCAACATGAAGACAAAACTCTGGGGTACTAGCTTCCTTCCCCTGCCACTCAGATAAAGGCAAAGTACCTTGAAGAGACAGTATGAACACAGTTGCACGACTGCTACCCACTGCGTCCCAATAATACCAAAAAACAACAAAAAAAGGCATGCTGTGAACTGTACACAGCCCAAACATAATACAAGACTGACCTTTACAGCAATCCTGTCTTTTATCTACTATCATGCAGCACTGGGGATCCCATCAAGTCTAAAATCAGAACGTTAACTTTTTGCCCCTGCCCTTCCTAGTGCTACACTAGTGGCACCTCCATGGTATAGGATTTACATGGCAAGGATTTTTTAGCAAGGGGACCTGGAGTGGGGGCTCTTCTGAGATGATGACAAAAGTTGCCCCATGCTAGACAAAGACAGTTCTAGCTGACTCCAAAACAGACCCACTGCTGAGCCCAAGAGTGATTCTGGGAGCACCTCTGTGATGACATATTTAGGAATAAATTGAGTTCCCCAAGTTGAGTCTGTTTTGTCCGTGACGGTAATTTCTGAGTGATCCCCTTGTCCTCATCTTGAGCCACAAACCCCTCATTGTATTTTCTCCCCTTCTCCTGTTGGTGGAGGAATAACAAAATGGGAACATGGCTTTGTGGGTACATGGCTGCCAGCCAATGTCAACCCACCACAGCCACTCACCCATGGAGGTGACAGTCCTGAATTGCAGCACACACCCAGAAGCACAGGGCAGTTCTGCTAACTGTCTTCAACACCTGGTCAGTCTGGGTGAACTGGCATTTTTGCATGCTAAAGTGCTCCTGGACAGCCTTTCCCAGCCACACTGAAAATACTGCAAGAATACACCGCTGACAAATGAAATGGGACAAGAAGGAGGATACAAAGGTGTATTCATGTACACATACATACATCCCCCCAGCCCCCCAAAAGCAATCCCAGGATTCTCAAGCCTCAAAGTGCAATCAAGTTCTGGACCAATATCCAACCCATTTTTGGAGTTTATAGTAAATTTTAAAATTGTTGTCTACAAGCTCAACTGAACCAGAAAATCCTGTGGGTGACACTTTGGCTGATAATGCAAGTGAACAAACAAATAAAGTTTAGAAAGATGTCCAGCAGTTTTTAATTTCACATTGATTTCAGTGACTAGAAAAACTCAGATAAAAACTAGTGAGTAGTTACATTTTAGGTGAAGTCACATTTGTCTAATCCTGACCTTTTTGCTCTTTCTAATTTACTACTTTCTTTTTAACATGCAGAAAAGAGGAGAAGCCATTACAATCCAATAACTCAATAGATTTTACTTACCTTAAAGTCATTATTGTATCTACCAAAGTTGACTCGGCCCATATTCTCTACCAAGATGTCCAGATTTGCTCCAGCCTGCCCAGTTATATTTATCTTCAGTGATTTGTCCCTTTCAAGGACACCCTGAGGTACCTATAAGAATTGCAACAAGAGGAAGAAAACAATAACCATTGAAAACCAAAAATAGCCTGTTATTTGTTTTTTCAACTTGCATGAAGAAATTAAAAGTGACAAGAGAAAAAAAAAGAGTAAAAAATCCCATTCCTTTACCCCTCTTGCACGTGAGCGCACGCACACACACAGAGCTTCTACAACAACATCACATTTCAGTGCATCCACTGGATGTGCTAGTGGGTTTTGATGCACCTGATTCACAAAAAGCAAGTTCCCAAATTTGGTTCAGTGACTGAAAAGATTTTGGCAATACCAGTGATTTAAAGGGGCTTATCTTCCCATTAAGTGTGCATCAATATTTAGTTTTATTAATTCCTATTCCCACAACACATGCAAAGAAGAGCTTGACCTGGGCACAAAGGTGATGAGAGCTAATACAAGTCAAATATTCACTAAAAAATTGACTGTAAAATCCATAAATTTATATTAATTGTCATTAAGCGGGGCCAAACTCCTGCTCATGGGAAGAAAGAAAGACTAAGTTCACTTTCTGTAAAACAAACTTCTTTTTTTTTTTTTTTTTATTTTTGAAACTGTGGTTTGGAGCCAGTTTCATAAGGCAAGATGTAGGCTCAGGCTTCCTCCTCCTTCCATGCTCAAAGGAAGAAAAAAGAGAATAGTAACAAAAAATCTTTGCAAATACTCCAGAAAGCCACCAAGCATATTTATCAGTAACATATTCCATAAAACTGCAAGTAAATCTGTTCTCTATGTCTTTTATTTACCTAAGTAATTAATCTCTATCAACATTCAAATATGTCAGAAATGGAAAGACAATATATAGTAATGTTTTCTGAAACACAAAACTGAACATCTGATATGAATTAGCTATACAATTCCTCATTTTCCTCACATGATTAAGTAAGATCAGCATTGCTTTGGTGATCTGAAGAAAGGAGTTAAAAAAACCCCCAGACTGCATCCATTACTTTCATGAAGGCCAGTGATGGCAGAAATTAATACCAGCAAACAATGTTTTTACCCCATCCACAGAGACATAGGCACGATCATGGACGCCATTTAAAGGTGAAGACAGCGGTGTTGGCTCCATGCAGTTCTTGGGAAGTGTGGTTCTGTAGAGTACAAATCCAAAATACTAGGGAAAAAAAAGAAAAGAAAAAAGAAAAATCCCAACAAGTTAATTAACCAAGTCATTCTTTAGTTTCAATTCAGGTCATGAATTAAAAACATCCCACATTTCTGCCTACATGCTTAAACTGAAATGCTAACTTTCATTCACTTCAGACAGCGACTCTCACAGACACCATTTCAGATCAGAGTTTACTTTGACCTTTAAGTAGTGGGTGACCTTTAGGTAAACTGGAGAAAATCTCTTTATAACTGAGTTTATGTAAAAAAACTTGCAAGTTCACTTCTCACCTAGTGCCCATAAATTGCTATATTCATCAAGTCAACATCATCTAATTATCTTTAAATACTACATGGTTTTATCAGGAACATTTTGAAATATTTTTCACTAAGTTGCCCATCAGGAATGGAAAAAAAAAGTCATAGCCATTACTGAGACCTTAACAGGCTGCAGAGTGGGTGGAGAGGTAACTAATGAACTTCAAAAAAAGGCAAGTGCAAGTCCCATGCACCCGCACAGGCTGGGGGCTGATCTGACAGAAAGCAGCTCTATGGAGAAGGACCTGGGGGTCCTGGTGGACAACAGGATGTCCATGAGCCAGCAGGGCCCTTGTAGCCAAGAACCCCAATGGTATCCTGGGGGCCATTAGGAGGTGCTGCCAGCAGGTCAAGGGAGGTGATCCTGGCTCTCTACTCAGCCCTGGTGAGGCCACACCTGGAGTGCTGTCCAGTTCTGGGCTCCTCACGACAAGAGGACACAGAACCACTGGAGCAGATCCAGCAGAGGGCTATGAAGATGATTTTAAAAAAAGTATCTTAAAAACCTGAAAATTAATACTTCAGAGAGGAGAGAAATCAAGGCAAAAACTTAGACAGCACAGCCACCTACATCCACGGGAAGAAGAAAACCTCAGGTGCAAACAGGAGCACTGTAGAATATGCAAAGGCCTCCAATGCAAAAATCCTGGATACCTTTATAATACTATTACTGCTGAGCTAGGTAAAATGTAAGACATGACATAAGAAGAGTAATACTACAGAAGGTTGTTCTAATAAACTTTACAAAATTACTGTCAAGTGCCTACTGAAGGAATCCTCACCTGCTTTAGCTCAACGAAGGTCAGTGGGTAAGTGCTTCTCACTGGTCCAGAAGGTGACAGTCCATCAAGAACGTCCAACACAGTGCCTGCCTGCAGCACAGAAAAGGCAGATACATGAAGGTCAGTAAGTTTCAGTCTATAACAGCTTGCACATCCAGCCACCAAGCCAGCTAGCTGGCTGTCCAGAAAGTTAACAAATCTTTACACCATCTTTGGAGACACATTTAAAATACAATACAGCAGAGACAACTGACAAACTCTGATAGAAACATGCCACATGTAGAGCAGTATTTTTTAAAAAAAACAGATGTTCTAATTTTGCTATGCATTCATAAATACAAAAGTGACCCTTTATTAGTTAACTAGAACTAACCCAGGAGTTACAAAAGTTCTATAAACAAACACAATTGTTCTGGACAATTAATACAAAGCAATATATTATTTAAATTTTGCTCAATTATACTTAGAATCAAGCTAGGGAAAATGCCACTGATTCCCACTAGAATCATTCTGAACTAAGTAGGGAAACAGTTTAATTCCATGAAGAGCCATCCAAGATGAATTAACCCTATTTAGTCTTAAATGATTTTAGAAACTCTAAGGCTGTAATTCAGTGGTCACATATAAACATCTAGACTGATTTTAATGAAACTGAGAGCAAGGTTTAGCCTAGCCACACACGTAAATACCTTGCTGAATAAAGGACTTAGATGTGTACAGTTAAATCGCCTTTTGTTGCCATTTGTAATTTCCTTTTGTGATTATGGTATTTTCTACCCATCTACAATTCTCTGTCAAAGACCACCATCAGTTTTAGGTTGGTCAAAATGCACATAATATGCCTAGTGTCTTACCAGTTTAAAAAATCAATAGCATGCAATTTTTCATGAAAGATGTCAGTCTGTTTCACCAGAGTTATTATCACTGTTCAGTGATAACTACACATTAGACATTCAAATACCTCTCATGTATCAGATTTACTTTCAAATACTTTATAAAAAAAAGGTGTTTAAAATCATGTGTAACTGTATAATGTTAGAGCACTCACAGCAATACAAACTTCTGAAGGTACTTCATAACAGAAATTTTGAATTTTTGCAGAACTTACATGAAAGCTGTACCGAAATATTAAAATGCACATACAGTATTTCACAGTGATGCAACAGAAGCCAGCATGAAGTTTCTATGTACCCATAAGGAAGTCTGCAGCTTTGGCTGGCATACAGTTAATTCTCTTCAAGGTAGTTAGTGTGGGGCTGTATTTTGGATTCTTGCCAAGAGTGTTGACAACACAGGGATATTTTGGGCATTGCTGACACAGAGTCAAGAACTTTTCCGCTTCTCTCACTAGAGAGTAAGCTGGGGATGCACAAGAAGATGGGAGGGACCACAGGTCAGTCAGGACAGCTGATCCCCACGGACCAAAGGGATACCCTGTACCATATGGTGCCATGCTCAGCAATAAAAACTGGGGGAAAAGGAGGAAGGGGAGATGCCTGGAATGACAAGTGTTTATCTTGCCAAGTAACCAAAACATACGAATTGTTCAAAAAGTGTGTGATGTGGCACTCTGGAACATGGTTTATTGAAGAAGACAGTAGTGGCTGGGTTAATGCTTGGACTCAATAACCTTAGAGGTCTTTTCCAACATTAATGATTCTATGATGGAGCCCTGCTTCCCTGGGGAAGGCCAAATGCCTCCCTCTGTGAAGGTAATAGCAAATGAGCTCCTTATTTTGCTTTACTTAATTGTGCAGTTTTTGTGTTACCTACTAAGCTGTCTTTACTTCAGCCCACAAGCTTTCACACCTCTGCCTTTCCGACTCTCTCCACCCCACTGGGGGAGAAAATGAGTGGCTGCACGGTGCTCAGCTACCTACCAGGATTAAACCACAACAACCATGCAGACACAGATCTAAACAGACTTGAAATGAGCTCATCTTAACTCAGCTAGGAACAATCCAGCAAAAGGAAGCCATAAGTATATAGAAGATAACACCAGCACTATCTGGAGGCTGGGTCACCCTCACTAGCCCACAGCTAAGCATGTTCACTTGGGCAAAAAGACTGCTGGTCAAACATGATTAGAAAAATTTTGATGAAAGTAGTTTGCTCTTATGTTTTCTGTTTAAATGTTGTACCTAAAATAGCAATCATCTTTTCTAGGGTAAAATTTCCCAAACATTCCAGACTGCATACATGGTCCATTCCCTATTTTGTGCTCCTCCAAGGGAGCCAGTAATGTTACAGCAATATGCAGGATTTGCCAGGCCACAGGAGAGACTGAACTACCAGCAAGAGTTGTGAAGCAAGAGATACATAGACACTGACAGAGGTAATTAATAGAATTTAATAATCCTATGGGGATTAATAATCTTAGCCTCAGTTGGACAGTGAAACCAGAAATTAATACAAGCACCATTAAGACATAGTCACTTGAATGAGCTACTAAGTGGCAATGAATGGTGCTTTGTGCCTTGCTGACCTGAGCATTAGCAGCTTGTACATTTGTCTGATTGACAAATTTGTCCCTGCTACCAAAGGGGCTTCTATTCTGAATATGGGTCAACCATGTATGATTCACGTAGAGATTTGTAGAAGGTTGTTTCTTTGAAAGTTCAGTAGCTTATTTTTGTTCAGCTTTTCAGTCTTCCGTGGTACATACAAGAAAACCTTGAAGACAAGATCTGGTCCTGCTGCAAATTCCTGTTAACTGCTACTTAGTGGACAATCAGTATCACAAGAGAAATTTAACAGTAAACTTAAAAATTACAAATATTGTTAGGAATTTTAAAAGCAGCCTGTAAAACAACAAATGACTAATAATAGAAATAGCAATGGTTTTTTTTTCCAAAGCAAAGTCTTCAAAACCCAAGCATAAGGTCAACCATCAAAGAAAAAGGAAACAAAATACCTCCAACAGGAATATCAACTACTGGCAGCATCCTGTTTGCTTAATCCCTTTCCAGCCCCAATATACATCAGCACTGCCTGCTACTTGCTATTGCTTGAGCTCTCCACATCCTAAGAACTGAGTACACCTCCAGAACCTATGAATCTGCAGGCTGCTGTGCTAGGGCAAGTACTTCCTTGTGACCAAGCATTTCTCAGGGCCCTCCAAGAGGTGGCCAGAAACTACCACCTGCTCACAAGCCTGCACAGCCAGGTGGACCCATTGCAGGCACTAAGAGTCATTTTTTTCATCTGAAAAGAAGTTCTGGGTCTTAAATTCTTAAAACTTATCATTTTGTTCACACTTATGGAGCCCATCTATGGCTGTTCTGCCTTTGCTTGCCCTCATTCCCCATCTTCAACACTTCTCTTTTGCATCTATGCAACAGGAATTTTTCGTCATCACTTGCTTTCCTGCATTCTGCTCTTATATACAGTGTCAGTGTTTCCAGCATCTTTTAATAGACTGTATTTCTCCCACACCGGAGGATTTTTTTAAAAGAAAACAATAACTCAAACAATTGCCTGATCACGGGAGTTGGTACTTAAGGACTGAACTGCCAAAGAATATCTTGTGGAAAAAAATGATGGAGAACAGCCTGCTCTGGTTACATGTACCTCTGTAAAGTACAACATATGATGCCTGAAAATACTCCAGAATTTCCTTTCTCTCTTCCTTTCTGCGAAAGTGTCAAGGGAGTTGGTTCACTGGAGTAGATTCAATGCTCTCCATGGCAGACTGCCTGATGGACCTCAGCAGCAGAGTGAAGATCCGCACAGTACCTGTGTTAGCACTGACTGTCATGCAAATGATGTAGCTAGGAAGTTTACTGTGACCAAAGCTAAATGTTATTATTTAGAATATTCCCTCTCTGATATTCACCAAAATACATTCAGGCTTCTCCACACAACAAGATGCTTGGACCTGATCCCAGCTGGGGTTAGAATGGAGTCGGGAAGACAGCTTTGGGCTGACACAATACAAACACTCTGTGACCGGAGACTTGTTTTGTGTTGCAAGGAAACCCAGAAGAATAAACTGCTGTTGAAGTTAAGCAGTGGGTCCCAGAGCAAAAGGTCGCCTTCTTCACAGCAAACAGTTCCAGAGGCTCTCAGTGCAGATGGCAGTATATATACAGGCATGACAGGAACTTTACATCTGGCAGTTTAGACATGCCATCTGGATTCCTAAAACTGCTGCCTGGAGAGTGAAAAAATCAGAAAGCGTAGAAGGTGCAGGTCAGGTCAGAGATGCGATGTTTGAGTAAGTTTGGTCATCTGACTCCTTTGTGAGAGTCCAGCAGCATTCATTCCTTGAAGGCATGAAAGATAAAGTTCCTCATTCTAGCGAAACTGGACAGCCTTATCTGAGAGCCATGAACCATGAAAAGATGGGAGAGTCAAAATCTGCCAAGTGCCTGCAACCTAAGACAGCAGCCACAGTGGCGGGTGTAGCAATAAAAGCCTATAATTAGTCACCACTGCCAGTTCAGTGAAACCTCGTGTGCTAAGAACTCAAAGGTTGTTGAAAGTGATATGATCTGTTTCAACTTCACAGGTGAACCACTTTTATGCAAAAAGTATTCCTGCCCACCACTTGAGCAGAATGACTTGAAAATGTCTGCAAAGCCTTATCACTACTAAATTTTGCAATGCTTCAGCTGCAGAAGGTAACATATCAGATACATCATTAATTGGAAAATTAACTGTCAAACTGAAATTACAAAGTATAAAGTCAAAGCACTAGGAGCTACAGCATCCAGCACATCAACCTTAGTAATACTCCATCTCGAAACTTGTCTGTGCCCAGCAGAGAGAGTACTGCCAAATTCATACCTGCTGTCTCTTCTGTTGCCCACTAAACCATCCACTTCACTCATTGCAGAAACCTAGCTCTCAACTGTATCTCACAGAAAATTGTCTTTGGTCCTAAAATGATGGTGGCTATAGTCAAATCCCAGATACTTGTGAGCTGATCAGCTATACCACTGTTGTGAGACACTACATAGCGAGGCTGGGTTCTGAATGCTTAGTGCTATGTGCTTTTCCCTCAGCAGGAAACTGATTTAATTTCTCTCATCAGCTACAGATTTGCACAAATGTTGTCAAAAAATTTATCAATAAGACTTTCAGATTTATTGAAAATGTTCCACATCAAAAATTTAAACACCTACAAGTATTTAAAATATGTATATCCTACTTTTCCTTCCACTTTAGAGGCATCATCAGCTACAAAAACACTCTTTGCTTGTAAGCCTCATGGTAACATTCCCCCCAGCTACTTTACTGATACATGAGTTATCTTTAACAACTATGATTCTGTTGTTTTAATAATATATTAATTGCAGTTTAGTAAAGCTTCAGGCACATACTGCATATTGTAAACACTATCTTTTTACATCCGGGTAAGATGCATTTGATCATTGTCTAATATGGGCATGATTCCTAACTCCCAAGCTCTGCTCCCTCCTTCCTCAAAGTTTGCTTTCAAGGTTTTTGTCTTTATTTTGCAGGATATCTATAGACTGTTGTGACACTCTTACAAACATCTTTTGTAAAAAGCAAACAGACAGCATTATGAAAAGATACACAGTGTATTACAGATGTTAATTTACCTTCTGCAAGAGAACCTTCCCGTATGCAAATTTGGGTGTTGTTGGAGGGATAAGACCTTCTGGTAACTGCTTATACTAGAAAGAGAAGGAGAAAAAAAAGACACACACATAAAAGTTAAATACAAACACACTTTAACTGAATTCTCACTTTATACTTCACAACTTAAAAAATTAGAACTTTGGCTTAAAGTAAATAACCTCCCTAAATGTTACAACTGCATCTAGTCTTAAGACGAAAATTCTTTTTTTGAAAGAAAAAAACTGACGATCACATATGGCAAACAATTTTTAATAACTATTCAACTCTAGGTAAAGGTAAAAATCATAATGAACAAAGCGAGCTGTGAAAAAATCCCAGTGCCCTTGGAGCCCTCCTGTGGCTACAGCCTGAGTTACTGTCTTCCACAGCTTTTCTGCAGTCCTTTCCCCAGTTCATGGGAGCTTGAATAAACCTTTCCAAACATGTAGGACAGCATTTCCACCTGACCCTTTGTCAGCAATACTTCCCTGTAGAAAGTATTAGCCTCTTGTACCTTTCCTTTCAGTATTAAAATATCCCACCACCACCACCTGCTAATCCATTACTGTCAGGACTGGGATCTTTGAGAAGCAGGCCTTGAGACTGCAGCTCCATGAACCCCTGAGGTCCCATCTTTAGGTTCCCTCTGGTCCTGTTCTAGACAACTGTCCAATCAGTCATAGGGAAACATGACAAGGAAACACTCTTACCACCCATCTACTTCTTGTCCTATATTTTTAAGAAGAATCACCTGAAATCAGCAGAGGGAAGAGATGAAGGGCCTCCACTCACTACTTTCCTGGACACCTTTGAGGCATGGCAGACCACAAGGTGGCTTTCTGCCCAATACCTTGGCCTTCTCCTTTCTGAGCCTACAACTTTCTTTTCTCCTTGTCATCATCTCCTTCTCCCTCTCCTGCCATTAGTTTATATCCATTCTTCCCGTCTCTTCTTTCATTAACTAGACATAGCCTGTCTGCATATTCAAGAAAAAAAACTGCTGCAGGTGAAAAAGCAATCCAAGCCTACATTTTAACAAACATGCCTTGTGAAGAGTTTCTCCATCTGCAAATGTGGTGACTTCAGAGTGCTTACCTTGTCAGGTTTTTTTAAATACATGCAGTTAAGGGCCAAAGGGGAATTTTTCTTAAGATATTTGATTTACTTTTATTTCCACTTGAAATACAAGAGGAAATCATGCCCAAGGCATGATTTTCCAAGGCTTACACATGGTATAAGCAGTGTAAAACTCATGCTTGCTCAAAAGTTGCCTCTGCACCAAGACAAAGGTTGTTTGTTTAGTTGGGGTGGGTATTTTTTGTTCTTTTGGTTTGGTTTTTGTTTTGATTTTAACAGACTACAGCATATATAATCCCCAATGCTATCCTGTCAAGTGTGAATTACAGATAGATGAAAGCCTAATTTACATTTCCAGCTAAAAGTTCATTTCTTCTTCTCTGTATTTGAAAATAATCTAGACTTAAAGTAAACAAAACCTGGTTTTGCCCAAGAAAAGAAGTCAAGAGTAAAAAAATTCACCCCAAACAGTAAAACGTAAGAGAATGCTGTCAGCAATTGGAAGCAGCTGTAGACTGAAATTCTTTTTCTTTATTGCATTTTTTAACTAATGGCAACTGCAAAGGAATACTTTAATGTTATCCTGGCAGCACAGCTAACATGTTGAACACAGATATTTGTTATAGGCAACTTTATTTTCTTTCATCAGCTTTACCTCAAACTGCAGATAAATTGTTACAGGTTTAGAGTCCACACCAGAGACAGTAAAACTTTACTGAAAATCTATGGATAAGCAAAGTAAGAAAGAAACCAACCACACCAAAAAATGACCCAACGCACCTGAGGTTATAGTGAACATTAAACATCTTATTAAGGCTCTCGCTCTGCACTAGAATACTACTTACATTTCAGAGAGGGATCTTGCACCTTGAAGAAAACAACTCAAAACAGGAAGTTTGTGGATTTGTCTGGTGGGAAAAGCTGTATAAAGACAGGAACTCCCCTTGGAAAGGCCATCAAAATTATCCCATCAATTTATCCATCGGGATTAGGGATAATGACAAATTGAAGAAAAAAATCCACAGCAGGCCTTCCACAGTTACAGAGATAAGGGTGGGCTCAACCCTAGATAAAGCATAGCACACTTTTGGGAGATCTACTCCCAGAACAAAAATGTCTTCTATTGAATAGGAATGTTGCTGGTACGCAGCAGGATAGCAACCACAAGCCTGAGCCTTGGCATTCACATGGAGCCTGTTTTTAAGCCTCATGTGAACGGCCTCCAGCGCAAGGCTACTCAAAACCCAGACACAGGTTCCATGTTTCCCTTCAGTCTCCAGTTTGTGGAGACACCGTGCATTTTTACAGCAAGGCAAACCTGGTCCCACCCACTAGCTGCAGTCTGTGAAAACACAAAGCGAAGATGTGTTCTTTTGAGTAAGCCTGGCCTTTCTCACAGAGGCCCAAAACCTCAACATGAAGCTTGGGATAGACAGCCAAAGCACTAAGCTGCAGCATACATCAGGCTGACATCAAGTCACGAGCCTAAGACGACTGATGCTGCAAGGAAAAGGCTCTGTACACTTCTCCTCCATCTCTACTCCCAGCCAAACCCTTCCCACCTCCCTCTGCTCCCCTTGTGGCAGCGCTGGCCCTCATCCAACTGAGTGAGCTGATTCACCTTACTGACCTTCAGCTGAGAGAAAACAAATATAGCAGAAAAGGAGAGGTGAATCATGTCATTGTCAGGCCTACAGCAGTATTCTCTCCTCTAAAAGGAAGGAGGAAGCCATTGGGACAGAAAGAACAGCTAGAGAGGTGCAAGATTTTTTCCCTTTTGTATTGAGAAGCAGTTAGGTTGGCCTAACTGTCTTGTTCCATTTCCCTTTCCCCAGCTGCAGAAAATAGTAAATTGAGGAGTAATTTACACCAACACAAGAACAAGAGAGTCTGACGTACACTGGGGATGTTTCAAAGAACAATTCTAAAAATGTCCTGGGGACACTCACCATACCAATGACTTTTCTCAGGGCAAAATACTTTTCGGTCAGATCCCCCGCTTCGCTCAGTGGAGCATCATAGTCATAACTAGTGGGCTGAGGCATATAGGGCATATTAGCACCTAGGGGAAGAGGAAAAAAAAAAGGCAATACAAACAGTGGAAGAGATGTTTTTTTTCCCAAAGGTATCTACTTTCAGAATTCTTTCTGATTACAGCCAGACTCTGCTACATTTTTAGATTCAGTGTAGGCCTTGATGCTTGGGATTTGGCATAAAAAACTGTTCCTGATGGAGGACAATGTCTTCGTGAGCTTACACTGCTCTGTGTAATATTCTGAAGAGAAAAACATTTATCTGTGTTTCAACTGTTTCCCAGGACTGAGTGAAGCAGAAGTAGCCTTGGCAAAGATAAACACCACGTGGGTTTAGTACAACGTGCTGGCAATAAACAAGTCATCTTTAGCCACGTGGAAGTAGGCACACCTTATTCTTTCACAGAATACATTACTACCTAATTCATAAACAGCTCCCCTCCACCACTACTATCATTTAAATTATTTCTTACCATTCCAATAGGCAAAGTTAGTCCCACCTATAAACATGTACCTAAAAAGAAAAAAAATCAGGTTTTGCTGAACTGGGAAAATAAATCCCCCCAAAATTAAGCTCTGCTGAACACACACTTACAGGTTAACGTTAGCACCACGTGCCAGGATTTCATTAAGTGTTTTAGTTATAGTTTGTGCAGGCACAACAGAATGACGGTGCCCCCAGTGATCCAACCATCCAGTATAAAACTCAGAATTAACCTGAAAGGAGGAAGGGCAAAAGAGGAAGGGAAAACATGAAGAGGGAACAAGAACAGAATATAATGTGATTTAATGTTCCTAACTGTAAGAGGGAAGGAGAAAAAGGCACCTTGACTAATTTGAGGCACTTTTAAACTGCTATAAATACAGCAAAGTATAATCAGTCCTTTTCAGCAGACTACAGCTGAAAGAAATTAAAGGATTGTTTTAGTAATTTTATAGGGACACTGAAAACAATTGCTTAGGCACCAAGGAGCATGGATTTCCTGGAAACCTGTCAACAAGGACATGTTTCAAATGCTTGGCATTCAAATAAATGCTGCTATTCTCTGCAGAGTAACATACACAGACTGGATGTAATGAAAAATAAATATTTCAAATTGCTTTCTAATACAGAGATAATCTTGTACCCTCAATGGGCTCTCTCCCTTTGTCAAAATGGCTTCCAGTGTTCTCACATCCCATTATAGCTTGTATAAAACGTCTAGGGTAGCTGAAAACAGGAAGCAACTTCTAACCTACCCTTTTAATTTTGCTTTTAACTTCCACCTACACACATATCTCACTAACTCATCTAACCATCCTTAGTGTTTCCGCTGCTTTGTAAACATTTGCCTTAGCCTTAGCAAGGAAAACTCTGAAACAAAATCAATACTTTTTGAGACTAAAATAGCATTTGCAGAGCAACAGTTAACATGGGTTTGACAAACACATACAGAAGCTCCTCTGTTCTAACTTGGAAATTATGGCTTTGTCAACAGGTCCCTAAAATTGTTCAGTGCACTGCTGTCAACCCCTCTCTGATTAACAACTTCAAGATTAGAAATTATACAAAAAATTTAAGTGATAAGACATACCAAAGGGCCCTTAGGTTCACTGCTCCTTTGAGCTAAGAATGCTGCTGTGACATTGCCACCTATAAACAGAAATAAATAAAATTGAGTTGCTATAACCATGACTTTCTGGGTCCTTCATTTTACTGAAATTAGTGTCTTATCTCCCTTCCAGCCTAGAAAAATACATGAAAATAAAGTTACTCCAGCAAACACAGGAATCAATACTTTTGATTCCAATGTTTAATTTGCAAAACTTACTTAAAATACACACATGCATGTACACATGCTTGTGTACATGTGTTTGCTTTTGAGATACGTTTTTTGAAAACCCAGCTTTTCTCAGAAATGACATCCTGGCACAAAGAAGTCTGAGATGTATCAGAACTGCTACTTGATCATTGGAAAGTCTAAGTCTGGAGTTATGTTACCAAGGTTACGGGGAAGAACAGAAGCCAGGCAATCTTTAAAGAGGTGTTTCACTTCTGATCACTCCTAGTGGCTCAAGCCACAGTGGCTGGAAATAACCACTCTGGTGAGTAGTTCACCATTGCATAAAGGATACACATGAAGGAGTTCACAGTTTCATTCAACTTGCAAGAGAACAAATCCCTCCTAAGCACATGTGTTTGGCTGTAGAGAGAACAATGTGCATAAGAGGCTGCACATTAAAAAAAAATTAAAACATCTGTCTTGGAGTTTGTTTCATGTGCCTTAAGCCTGTTTTGTCAAGTCCAGGCAGTATAAAAATACTTAAATCCTTAACTGCTATCAAAAGGGTACTTTCTGATCACACTACTGACACTTAGCCACTCCTCAGGCCTGTATCACAGCAAACTGTAGCAGTGTGCACACTTCTAATGATCATCTTCAACAGTAATTTTTTTTCTAATAACCTCTGGCTTAAAAGGAAATGTATTTGGATGGCTGGGTTCTAGGAAAGACAGAGGACATTAAAAAACCCCAACACCAAAAAAGAAAATTAAAAAAACACATGGAATCAATGCCAACTATTATTGCTAATTTTTAGGATATGCACTATGAGCAGTGTAAATTGGTTATTCATGATTTCAAGAATCAAGGAAGTGATTATGACTTTCTAACTGGGAGCTTATGGGTGATTCTTGCACGTTTAAGCATACATCAAGTATACATAAATGCCTATTACCCCATTTAAACAAAGTAGGCAGGTTTGGCAAGCAGTCAAGTCAGTTTGTTCTGCCCACAAACACACACAACTCAGAATTTCTGGAATCAAACAGCGGTCTCCAACCTGGAGCAAAATCCACTGTTGCATAAAGACCCTGGAGCGCTCCACACTTCAAGTGAAACTGGCTTGCACCATCAGTTGTGAAGAGCACCACCTCATCCCCAAGATGCAGGCGAAAGAGCTTCAGAAGGAAACGCAGATAGTTGTAGTCACAAGCAAAGTAGCTTCCATACTCGTTCTCTACCTGCAGAGTAAAAGCAAGTCAGTAAAGCCATACCAATTCAGTCTCCATCTGATAACAAAACCAGAAAGCACAAGTCCAATCCTCTCCCTCCTTTGATAGCAATGCTGAAAATGTCATTTAACTCCAGATCGGAGGAGTAAGAGAAGACAAGATTCATTCCTCTCACCTGTATCTTACAGTGAAGCAATCATTGTGCAGAGCTAAGCTATTTTCCTGCAAAATTCCTCTCCCTCCCCAAAGTGTCTATTAAAATTTGAGATCTATAACCCACCTCCCAAGCACAACAATAAAACTGGAAAAACAAGTTGTGAAATGATCAAAACTGCAACTAAACTGGACATTCAGAACAGGACATCTACAAAGGGCTCACATGAACCACAAAGCCCTGCAATGGACTCAAAATTACTTAAGGGAGCACAACTCTGCTACTACTGAGGGGTATACATCTTGTCCCTTTTCCAAAGAGATGAACTTTTCAGCTCCAGAACCAATAGGTTCCAGTCCTTGAGGCTATTTCTGAAAATCCTGTTATATTCATCTAATTTCTGCCAAAGAATAATTTTGCCCAGGGCTTCTGCTCAACAGACAAAACACACTTATCACTTTAACTCAACAAAACTATCTTGGGCATATAACAAGAAGGTTCTCTTATCCCATACTGTGCCAGTTGGAGTTGAAAAAAATTGAAATAAAGCTTTTTTATGATCAAATACTACAAATATACAACAATCACTCCTGCACATCTAGGAGGAGTTTATGACAGAAGCTACTCACCATGAACATAAAATATTGTGCCCTGAAACACTTATATCTTAAGTTAGGCTTACTCCATACTGGTTTTGCTTCTATCTAAAGGGTATTCTTATTCCCCTTTTTCCTGTCAGATTGTTTCAGGCAATTGTAATGTATTTTGGCTCTATGTGAGAATTGCCGTGAACCTCAGATCTAAAAAGCTACACAACTTCCCTCTATTGCTTCATATGGCTGGGAGAAACAACTTTGACAGAGCAGATGAGTGCTTGCTCAGTTCTAGAAATAGTGGATTCATGTTCTTTAGGATAAGGTGTTTCATCAGAATCTTTCAGCTACCTGAAACTTAAGAAACATCTGTGACACCACCACCCAAGACCCCTGGAGTGCTGCAAGAGCAGTGTAAGGATTCATGCTGCTTGGTTCATCTGATTTTCGGAAAGTTACCTGCACCATGATGATTGGACCTCCATTTTGATAGAGGTAAGGCCTCATCTTTGGCAAAAGGACACTCATCCATCTCTCTACTGCTTCCAGGTAATCTGTGATACACAAAGTATAAATGTTTCTCAACTATTCAGCTTTTCTCTATTTTTGTTTTAAATTCCATATGGGTCACTTTTACGTAGTGCTCTAATTACGTAAATTATGAACAGCATTTAATGAACAGATTGCTCTTATACTTCAACAAATGTGCTCTTACACTTGTTCATAAATGCTTACAGTACGGATTACTAAAAAAATACAACATTTCATACTGATTGACTTGGAAAATTATGCCTCACAGGTTGCCCTAATACATTTCAACAAGAAGACAAATTCAAATATTGATCTATGCGCTATTTTTTAAAATAGATAATTGAACCCACAATCAGCTAAACTGAAGCTGGATATGATACCTACATATTCATCTCCTACATTCACTTCAATAAACACATTTATCTCCTGTCTCATCTCATTCTTCCATGTCTGGTCCATTAACAGGAGCACATGAGAATGCTATAACTACTTCTGGATTGCACACTGACTAGCCAAGAATGATCCCCATTATGAGTGGCTGTGGCAAAACCAAAAATCTCAAAAGCAGAAGCTACCTGTCTTTTCCTCAATGGTGACAATGATTCCCCTCTGGCCACCAACTTGACAATACCTCGGAAACTTTCTCCCCTACTTTGTTTGTTCTATATACTTATTGAATGCACATTTCTAACTAAAAGCATTGAAGATTTTACTCCCAGGAAAACTTGAGCTGAAATATGAATTATCTAGTAATGGCCTCAAACAGCAAGTTGCCCTGCTGCTACAGTGTATTTTTGATAGCCTTTTTCTATGCCTCTACCTGTATCAGAAGACCTGAGAACAATAGATTTCTTTTCCAACAGCCATGCAGGAAGACCTCCCTGGGAAAAGAAAGGAAAACAGTTCAGAGACATTTTTAGGAAAACTAAGAAGAATTTAGCATTTTATCAAGACATGTACTGAGACATAAAAAGTGATTTTCTACAAGAAAGTAGTAATTTCTAATTTTAAAAAAAGTACTGAGTAAGTTTGTATTGTAAGAAGACACTTAGGATGCATGGATTTTAATACACTAAACCAAGACTTTTGTCCAAGGACACACCAAGTAAGTCTGTCTACTTTAAGAAATACTTGCACTAGATTTACCCTAGAAATGAGCTGTTACAAAAGGTTGTATACCATGTCCCATTCTGCACAGATGTAAGGTCCAGCTCTCAGGATAACAAGTAATCCAGCGTCATTGGCAAGCTGCAGGAAAGACTCTAGATCTTTGCCACCAGAAAAGTCATACGTGCCCATCTGGGGTTCGTGGTAGTTCCATGGGACATACCTATTAAGAGAGAAAATTACCTTCCATTAGGAAACTAAGACTAAACCAGAATTCTGAATAGCAACTATTTGCACAACATACTCCAGAGATCAGTAATGTTGCTGATCCTTCAGATTAGTAAAGGACAAGAGTAACTCTACAGCCTTTCTTTTGTGAGGTATTTCATATGGCAGAAGGCATTGAAATTAATACTGAAATTAGGGTTATGTCTCCAGGAGTCCCTATCAGGGCAAGAACAGGTTCTCGTAGTGCCATTTTGAAACCAAGATGTCTGTTCCTAAATTTAAGTAAACAGTTACAACACAGTGGTGGGAGGCTGATGAGGAGATGAATGTGGCAAACCACTCGTGAAGGAGGAGGCCAAGAACGAGCTTGCCCAAAACAGCACATGACCCTTCATGAATGGATCACCCAGCTGGCACAGGGAACACCAACCTGGCTGACAGGTCTATGCTGCTGCCACTGCAAGGAACTTGAAAAACACCTAAGCCTCAAATGATATTGCATCTAGGTCCTGAAAGTTTTCATGGACCAGGAACAACTCAAGTTCTGGAAAACCAGCACAGGAAGAATGGTCAAGAGATGTTAAGGTGTCCAAGAGCTTGGACAAAGCAAAGCTTAATTTCAACTAAGTAATAAAGGTGCCAAATATGCAGATCACCATTTGAAAGAACACCTCTCTCCTACCTCCAGGACTTAGGAGACCACAACCTCAGCCCAGAACAACTCACAGAAATAAAAAAAAAATACACTTGGTTGCAAGACAATAAAGAAACAGTAATCTACCAACTACCATGAGTAGTGTTGCAGCTGATGGTCCCTGCTTGACAATCATGAATGTTTTGTTTGCCACAGTACTAAGTGGCAGTCTAGCTCAGACTAAAATTAGGAATGAGTACAACCTGAGCAAGGATTCAAGGGAATGGGAAAATTCATTCTTTGTACATTTACTGTTTTGCACATGGATTTGTAATCCTTTTAGGAACACTGCTGCCACTGTTCCAGAGAAAACTAATTTGAGAAAAATTTCTAAAATTCACAAAACTGTGCCTAGTCAAGAAAAGATCCTCTCAGGCAACACTTTTCTTGCTGCCTGGGTTTGTTAGTATGTTCCACATTTAATTTTGTAAAAACTACCCAAGAGGGAAAGAAAAACCCTAAAACAATGCTTTCTATAAGGAAGAAAACCAGGAAGCTTCACATGAGTACACTACTGAAATGGCCATATACAGACAAATATGCACATGAACATCAAATACAAAAATTATAATCTCTCAACCTTTGTTAATATTATAGCATCTCAAATGCCAAAATTTTAAGGCCCTGTTTGAAAAGATAAAGCTTAAAATTTGAGTACCAGGATGGAGTCAAAGCAATACACTCAGGAATCAAAGTGCAAAATTTTCCTCTACATGGTATATTTTATTTCTGAGTCAAGCTGCTCTAATTGTTTCTGAAGCATGATTAACTTATTAGTAAAACAAACTACAAGTGCTTTTAAAGAATATATAAACCACGTGAAAATATACTCATCAAAGAGTTTTATGAACTTGTTTAAATATGCTTAATACTGTCTGAGGTGAAGACAAAAGGGTTTCTCCAGCTGCCTTATGCTCAAGATGGAATAAGATAGAAAAATTCTTCCAGAAACAGTTTTCATTTATGTCACATGCTTGACCACAACACTGGAAAAAACCCCAGATTCTAGTGGAGAAAAAGGGAAGAAGACTAAGAAAAAAACTTATTTGAAACCGTTTTTTTACATAATGAATCATGATAAAATTTTATTTTTAACACTGGTCTAAAAATATTTATTAAGACACTTTAATCCCACAATATATTTTCTACAGCTAGTGACGGTCTCAAATGAAATAATTTTGCTTTGAAATTGTTATCTTTAATGAGTACAGCTGTTACATAACATTGTAGAAATTTATAGTCAGTTGTTAATCCTGTACTGCTTTAGCTACAGAACAATGGATTTATAAAGGAAACTCACATCCTGCTTCAACTTGAAACATGGTACTTCTTCTGTATTTGAGTTTACTTTCCATTTACACACAATTTCTAAGCTTCATGCTATAACTCTCCTTTCTCTAGAAGTCACAGCTTTCCTCTCCTATTTTAGAGATCATCAACAGACAAATCACACTTGAAATTCCCTAATGTGCAAGATAATTCTTTCTGTAATACCAGGGTGGGATATTTTGTAATAGTGCAAAATTAAATAAATTGTACTACTTTCATAAATTAAGCATGCTAGTTAAATTACTCATTTATGAGTCTTTAGAAATTGTATTTAAATTTTAAATATTAGATATTCAAACAGTAGCTCTTTCTTAGAAGGAGTTTGTACAGGTTTACAGCTTTCTGCTCATTAGCCAATAAATAGAGTAAAACAAAGAAAATTATCAATATTCTTTAACTTTCTATGAGCCTGTAAAGGTACTGGTGGATTCTTCCAGGAAGCATCTCCACTGATCAGTAAATCCTGTTTATCTTCAGCCCCATCTGGTGGCTATATTGTTTATCTGCTCCGTGCAAAAGAAACCCCAAACTTCTGTGCTTTCCAGATACCTTTATCAGCCACCACCCATTTCCAGCTGGCAGACACAGTCCAGGAACTGAAAACAAGGACAGTTACCTGTGTGACCAGACAGCTCTGTGTGCTGCCTGCTGAGGTGGGAAGTGAGCTCCTCAGTATCCCCCTCCACCACCTTCTGGGACATCACACCGACCACAATATTAAATTTCAATCTGCTCTGTAGCAGGACTAGGCCCTGATCTCTTAAGCTTTAATGCAAGATCAAGCTTTTTGTTTTCTCATGCTCTGTTATTAAGATGCTACCAGGTACAGACAGTTATATTCACATACTGACTTCACCTATTCCAGAGTCTGGGATGAGCTGCGGACTCTCTCATGAGCTGAATGATGCATCAAGGCATAGTGAGCCTTTTGGAAAAGAAGTTGCAAAGAACAGGGAGAAGAACATGTCTGGTTGGCTTTTACCACAAGGTATTTACAAGGACAATCCCATAATAAAAGGATCCTGTTTCCCTTGAAGTGGTAAACCTCACTAGGAACGCCTTGTAAAGAACAAGGAAGGCTGCCATATTTCAAATTATAGCAGAACCATTCCCTGTCTTACAAGAAAAATTCCAAGTAGCAAAATCACAGTCTTCAGAGGTGGCCTCAAGATTGGGAATTGAACTACCACATTCTGCCAGAAAATCTGGCAGTGCTGCTGCCCATTCATTCCAGAACAACTTCATACAATTTGTATCTCAGTCCCTTGACAGCAGTATTACCACCCAGGAAAGAGTGTGCTGAAGAGAAAACAAAAACCCAATCACATAGACCAATTTCTTTTTTTACCAAATCACAGAAGATTTCTTTGGGGTAATATGAATATTTATAGCTTTATCTCAAATTATCAAGAGCAGTAAGACCCGATTATTGGCAAACTTCAAAGAAAAATGAAAGGGGTTTCTGGTTGGTGAGATGCTTTTTTAGCATCAGGAGAGAAAGACAGAGAGATTAGTGTCAAATGAAAAGACACATGGATTTGATTCTTGTAGAAGAGGCAAGGCACAGGAGTATTTTTTGCTTCCTAGGTACACTTTTAGATTTATCTTTCACCATAGTATTAAAAATCCAAAGGTGAGCAATAATGGGAGAGAAAGTGAAATAATCTCAGTCTGCTCTTAGAAAAATAGGCTGTAATAAAGCTGTTGTGATGTGATCCAGCAACAACACCTAAAGCCACAGATGCCATAACCACTTGCCAGCTGCACAGCACCTTTTGTGCCAAAACAGACACAACTCAGCTATCCCAAGACCAACAGAGATCAGTTGGCACCAGCAAAACAACACAAATCTTCACTCCTTCCTGCACAGCGGAAAGACGCTAATGCAAAACAGTAAAGCAGAGCACAAGATATCAACAACGGAAAAAAGCAGTAAAGAAAGAAGGAAAAAACACACCTTGTTACTGGGAGATTATAAATGAAGAGTAGTAAGCAACATGAAGAAAACCAAACCAGCCCTGGAGCAATTTTGCCATTGAACAATGGTGATGGGGAAACGGAAAAAAAAATTCCTATCTCAAAAGGCCAGTGAGGCAGCAGAGACACAAAAAAGCAATTTGAGAAAAAAAAAAAAAAAAAAAGGAAGGGACTGTTTGAAAAAGCTGGAAATGAACAGAGGAACTGAAAACCCATGGGGGTTGGGAGGAGGAGGAAAATCAATCAGACACATAAGGGAAGTATGAGACACTATGGATCATGGGAGTCACAGAGCCACTGTCTGGACCCAGGATGACCTTCAAGCCAGACACCAAAAGGGATAATTTTCAGGTCCACTTTAAATTACTTTGATTTCAGCAAGAAGTAATTACTTGGGCAAATCAGGCAACCCTATCTAGAGCAAGTGTGTTACTTAATCCCATTGCTCCTATTAATGTGAGAGCAGAACACAATTCTTTAATAGAAAACATAAAAACAACCACAAAAAACACTCACCAGAGAGTGACTGCATCATCCCAACACAGGGAAGAGTCTTAAGATGCACAAAAAAACCAGACAGTCCTAGGAAAAACTGAACTTTTTTCTCTTTTCCTGCTGTCTGTTCTTCACATACTAGCTGACTAATCTCATCCCCAAGGATACAAGTGTACAAGGCAACCCTGCAACTTGCAGGTCTAACAACAATAGAGATTTCAAGAGTAAGGAAGAAAAGCTGGTACAACACTCTCACTGAGCAAAATGCCCTTAGCCTACAGGCTCTGCACTGCCATAACATGCACTGTCCATATCACAAAAGCAGATGGTTTCAAAGAGAAGCTTTAAGCCTTTCAATGATTTAAGAAAAGAAAACAAACCTGTTTGGGAATTACAACCATTGCCTGAAAAGACTGTGCCTTACACTTTTCCACCACTTCCCTTGTCAAGGAAGCTATGGCAAAAATAAGAGTAATCTGAGGGTTTTCCTAATCTGTGCCTCATCTGTTGAATTAAGTACACCAGGTAGAAAAGACAAGAAAAATGGACTAAGGGCTTTGTACACACACACAAAACTGAAAGCTATTTAAACTTTTTATTTTTTTTTTAAAGAAGTACATCTAGTTCCCCCATTCATTTATCTAAATTTAAATGGTCCTGGTAAAATAGCTGTAAATAATACTGCAGTCTTTACCAATATTTTCAAGGTTTCTGGGTGATACAACCCAGGCAGTATTAACAGGTTATTGTCTCCTCTCACCTAGCCTGCCTTTTTGACCAGAGTACAGTGTCCCTGGCAGAAGCAGAGCACGTGCAGCTGTTCTGTGGTGGCCAAAGTTCACAGTCCAGCAATTTATTTCGGGTCACATTTGCAACCTGGGCTGTGAAGCAAGAGGTGTTGCCTATCATTAGGGGAACAGGCTGCTAGCTACAACCTGCCCCACTGTCCCCGTTTATGTGGTTAGAGGCCATCCTGTACCACCCTTCAACTTTTCCAGAGCTTTCTCACCTATTACAGAGAAAATAATAAACCAAGTAACAATGGCAGCATTCCTCTTAATGACTTCTCATACAGATCCCAGGACCACAAATCACTTGGAAAGTCAACAACTACTCACGTTTGAATGGCATCAAGCCCTGCCATCCTCATCTTCAACAGGCGGTCTTTCCAGTAATAGGGGGGCACCCGTGAGTAGTGAATGCTACCAGAGATGTAACGGAAAGGTTTCCCATCCTTGACAAAAGAGTTGGAATCATAATCAATCCCAAAACTCCTCTCAGGTACATTCTGTAAACAAAAAAAAAAAGAGACAAGATATAATTTTTTTCTGCTTTGAAAGACACAGAGAACAGGCGATACAACATCTGTGGGTTGTCTACAACAGATAATACGATGGTCCTAAAAAAAGAGATGGTGAATGACTCCTCCAGCTGTCTATAGCCCACCTGAGTCTCAGCACAACAAATAGCAAAAGGGAGCCAGTGCAATGTGTCACAGGATAAAAGAACCAGCAAACTAGCAGATACAGTTAAAAGAAAACACACTCCCTCTTGAAACATGGAGGACAAAATTACTAAGCCAATATGCCTATCCCTAGACCATCATCAACAACGGTAACTGCAGTAACACTCTGCAATCATTTGAAAACTTCAGACTCCAAGGAGGAAGTCAACAGCATGTTGCATGTGTGGCAAAGGCATTATTTTACAGAAAACCTGAAAAACATTGTGGAAAATGTCCTAGATACACATAGCAATTTAAAGCATTCTGCCAACAGTGAACAAGTGAAATTGTGTGGCAGACGTATAACAACAGGTGTGAGAGGATCCAGCAAGGAGCTGGCACGGAAACAGGAAAAACAAGGGACTGCCAAGTGCTGCACAGCAGAGGCTTTTTATGCTCTGTTTCAACAAACAGGGACCTATTCTTAAGACTACCTAGCAAAGATAAATAAATCTTGACTCAACAAAGGTATGGGTATATCAGGCCTCTCCAAAACTGGGACCTCACAGAACTCAGAAGCACAAACCAACTGCTCTGGGAAAAAATGTAACTCAAAAGCTGGGATTCTCCATAGGAAATTATGATGCTGTAGTCACTCCAGGTTGTTAGATCTCAAGCAAACTACTGCTACAGAGGATGCACAGGTAGCTACAGCTGCTTACTTTCTGTTCAATTTAAATGCGACTTTTACCTGATCTTTCATTTATAACCTGCATCTTGATGGCTGGGCATGCTGCACTAGGATGGAATTGTTCTGTTCGTACTCCTGAAGGAAACTATTCACCTTTACAAACACCAAGCAGATGTTTCACATTCTTGAAATGTTTTTTACTCTAGGGTACTGTGACAAGTCACAGCACTAATGCAGAGTGGAGTGCTTCAAATGAACTCCAAATCCAAGTGCAACAACACAGAAAACATACCAAAAAAAGCATCATTATGGAGAGAAGCACCTTACACATTAAAAGGCCATTATTCTTGGAAATAAGGAGAGGCAAAATAAATTGCAATGGTGTCCCTCTATAAGAGGATTCTAGCACACTCATTTAGACTAACCACATCAAGAACCCTTTGGAAAAGACACTTGTTTCATTCATAGCAGAGAACTGTTAAGATGATGAATGCTGAAAAACTGTTTACCTGCTCTCAGGGACAGATACCTCTGACAAAGAGCCAAGGCTATCTTACAACAATTAAAAGAAGGTATTAATTATGAAAGTGGTCATCATTGAACCAGTTACCATTTTGAAGTGAGGTTTTTAAAGCTATGACCATAGCTGTAAAGCACCATCCCAACACACTTCCTGACAGCGTTATTAAGTGGGTGGAGAGGGAGGAAGCTACCAGAGTACTTCCAATTCACCTCACTCATCATCCATTGTAAACACTTTCCATCAGGATCAATTCCTCAGCATTACTTTATTGTCAGTAGATGACCCACTACTTACAGACCAGGGCTTGCAACAAAAACAGGAGAGATGTCCTCATGAATTTCTGTCTGGCTCTGCCAAGACTGTGTACTGACTATTGTGAATATGCAGGGAATTCGTTCCTACTTTGTCTCCCTAGAAGATGGGGCAGTGGGTCTGCTCATTTGATAAGCAACACACATTAAAGAGCACTGTTTGGGGCACCAGTTCATTCATACCAAATCATACCAGTGCCCAGGTGAAAATTCAGACCCTTACAGGCAATGGCATAATGTTGCACCTTACATCCTCAGAGCATACTCGCATGGAAAAGAACTAAAGAATTTGTCCTTGCTTAAATCAAGTGTTTACTTTTGCAACCTTAATGCTATTTCAACATTTTATAATGTGCTTATCTCTCAAAATAGGATTTTTTCCCCATTTTCAACACAGAACTGTTTATAAGTGGCAAGGATTTTTTCCCCATTTTCAACACAGAACTGTTTATAAGTGGCAAGAATGTCTCATTCTCCAAACTTACAAAACAGGTTTTTTTCTTATTTAGAAAGCAAAATACAAATCCTCCACCTCTGAAGATTTTTACCCTCTCTTTCACAAACCAATCACAAAACACCTCTTTCTCTACCTCACAGCTTAAGTATCAAAATTGAGAATCACAAATCACTCATTTTCTTCTGCTCCTTCCAAAAAATTCTCTTAGGAACCCTTCTCTGCCCTCACAGTGGTCCTTTTCTCTGTGCCACATCCTCACCCCTCAGTCTGCACCATTTTCTCCTAGCAGGCTTTAGGCAAATGTAATAGTGGCCTTACCTTTCCCACTTTCCACCACGCCTCGCTTGGCAGTGGGGGTGTAAGAGTTTCCAAAACTAGTCAGGTTTATTGTTTGTAGCTATTTGTTGGTAAATAGAATGAGAGTGTTAAAACTATTCAGCACAAACTATTGCAATGCATACTGGTACAAAATAAAAGGTCATTAGAGGCCTCATGCTTGATATAAGAATAAAGTTTTATTAAATCCCAACATTTAGAGTATTTGTTATACCACAATTTACATTTTTTCCAATCCATTCTATAGTAATTATATAATAAATATAATTTTCACAAAGTGACGATACTATTATATTCTGTTATTAATTCTGACAATAATTAGCTCCTCCTCACCCTCCAATGAACTGGCCTTTCATAGGATGAAATACATATTAATTTAGTTAAATTCTCCAGATTAAATACATTACATACATAGACATAAAAGTTACAAAAAATAAGCAGCACAGCAATTTTTCTTCATCTGAAATACTGAACACAGGTCTGCATTGTGCACATTCAAATCAAACTGGAAAAAGTATAGAAAGAACCTTGAAGGACAGTTAGAGATTGCTAATTAGATTACAGAAATGGTTCATTCCTTTATCAAGGAGAAGGAAAAGGTTCATTCTTTTTATCAAACAGAATGTTGATCTAGGATACTTTCCATTCATACTTAAAAAGCAAAATAAGGAAAGGCTTTGAAGTGTTTTGGCACAGAAAGAAAACATTTTAAGCAATAAGTAATATCAAGCAGACAACCTCTCAGAGGGAGAGACAAAAAAAATGGGCAAGAACTAAATTACATTGGGAGAACTCAATAAATTTATGAAATGAGAATATGACCATTCCTAAAAGGACACATATCTGCTTTTGAAAGTATACATAATTATCTTCCAAGAGTGGCACATACAAAGTAATGAAGAAATTCTGGGATGGAAGGATCCCTTCAGCTAGGTTTTTGCACACACTTCATCAGAATGAAGAGAGAAATAAAATGGGCAGGAAAAGAAACAAAAAGTAAATAATACTAGCAACTCAGTGAGAAACTGACACCATCTAAAATCAGTCTCACAAATGCCTCCTGTTGAGGAAACTGGCTTAACAATTAGTCTTCTTAACATGATAAGAATATTCAGTGCAACAAGTGAAAAACAATCCTCCTGGACTACTGGCCAGGTGAGAATACTCTGCACTACTAAACTCAGAACACAGCTTTTAACTGAAGGCATATTGACAAGTAAACAGAGGGTTATAGGCTATCAAAATTCTCTCCTCATAAGACCATTTGACACTATGCCAGCAACTGCAAAAAATCTCAGAAGGATCACACATGGACAGTGGGTAGTGTTGAAGACCCATGGAAACTTTAGGACACTTAAACAGGTATTATCACACAATCATAAAAAAAAAAAAAAAAAAGTTTACAAAAATTATAAGTGATGAGAAACAGAAATTATCTAATCTGGCAAGTAGAGAGCCTGGCTGGTAAGGTATTTCATTTTCAGACTGAAAGAGGACTGACTTCTCCAACAAGTCCAATAACCTTCACGACATGCTTACAGTATTTCTCATTATTCCTGAGTAAATATGTAAGATGTTTGCACAGACAAGCAGGATACAAAACCCGTATAGGAATTAGAAACTCTGCCTGGGAGATATCTGGAGTGGATGAAGTCAAACTTTTAAATTAAACATACAAAGCCCCTCAACTGTACAAAGACTATGGTACTTTTCAAACACACCCCCATCTATCTCCTTCAATATGAGAACAGAAGATGAAGAATGAAACAAAGCATTTATGGTTGTCTGGTTCAGGATCACACAGGAAGGCAGGAAAAGACTGAACACCTCAGCTCTGGTCTTCCACCCTCAGTCTCCTGTAAAAGAACTGCTCTCTTTTGCCCCTTGCTACATGGTTCTGCCTGAGAGGAACCCGAGTAGTGGTGGGCAGAAAGGCAGAGCAAGGGAAACCCTGTGGCTACAGCTGCAGATTGCAGAGGAGGATTCCCAGGCTCCAACTGTCTGTGATGCTTCATGCAGCAACACTGAGGTGGGAGGAGAGAGAAGATGTACAGAAGTAAAGTGCTTCATCAGCCTGGACAAAATTCACACATTATTTTACATATCAGCTTTCTTATGTGAACACAAAGATACAGAAAAAAGAATGTCTGTATCAATATTTTCTAATACCTCAAATTTCCCAAGATTATGTTCATTTATGTTAAGACCTTCCATGAAAGATGGGAAGACATCCTCCCTCCTTCATTATCCTGTAGCAGTTACTCTGCTATGTGCCCATCAGATAACCAGAAAACTGACATACAAATGCTCTTAGGGGAAGTCACCTGCTGCGGAGTTTACTCTCACTAAAAGAGGACATAATTTATTTAAATATTAAAGCCTTTAACAAATTTCAAGCATTAACCTATTTGCATTGTTTTTAAATAGCATCTACTTACTCTTGCAAGACAAAAACGATGGAGGAGAAATTAGGCAGAGAGAAAAAATATAGAATAAAGATAAAAGACACTGAATATTTCAGCTTTGGAATTAGTGCTTTATATAAGGAGGTACTGTATGCTCAGGTATAGCAACAGAAGTTAATTATGAAATTATTTTCATTTGCTTTTATTACAGCTATTTTCAGTAAATAATTACTGGATGCCCAGCTATTCTGGGGAAAATGCCTGAGACAGACAGCTACTTTCACCCTTTGGCATTAGTCTCACCAACTTCTTAACTGGACAAAACTGAATTTCAGAACTGATGCCTGGCAACTTATAGTACGAGTAAGCAGCACAGACTGGAAGCCCTGGTACATGCTGCAGACAGCTAGCAGGATAAAGATATCCAGCCTCAATTAAAAAAAAATAACAAACCTTGAACTATTCCTTTCCCATAACAAATATAGCATGAGCCTCCTAGAGTTTACATACATACTCTCTCTTGCAGGCCTTTCTGCAAAACATGCTCAAGTGACTTCACAGCACAAGCTCAGAACTTCACCTGCCTGAGATTTGATAAGGCAGCTGCCTGATGGATACCGAACAGTGGAACGTGAAGTAGCTGCAGGACACAGATAATACTAAACATGCACAGGACACACATTATCTCCATGACATCAGTGTTATCTTTAAATGCAGAACCTCAACAATAATGAACTCAAAGACCTAGTCTCTTCAGTAATTTAACATGTCCCAAATTACAGTTAGTGTTTTCTGCTCAAACAGAACCACAGAACCTGCTGAAGCTCAGACCAACACCTCTTCCCCAGCTTCCCTGAAAAAGGATTTGCTTTCATAGTAGAAGAGCCATTATACTGGCCAAAAAAAAAAAAAAAGAAAAAAAAAGTTTAGAAGTCTGTCAGATGGAAAACTCCTCAAAGAGAACGCAGAATTATCTCTGTTATTTCAGCTCTGCTGCCCAGCCTCATGGGTATTCCATAGTACATCGTCCCTGGGCTGACGTAGACAAAGGTGTTCTGCCCAACTTTGTACAAGCCAACAAAGAATGGATTCAGAAGATAAGCTCCAGCATTTAGAGGGAAAATCTGCCCCCCATGAGTATGGCCAGAGAGAATTAAATTTATGTCTGGCCTCTCCTGAAGGGCCCACTTTGCTGCAATTGGCTGATGAGCTAAGAGTACTATTGCATGCTCACTGCTACAACCTCTGAGAGCTTTTTTCAAATCCATGCCATGTCCTGAGTAGTGCAACACATCTGCTTCAATATCATCCACGCCAGCCAGGCAGAACCAGTCCGAAGTGCTCTTTGGTGAAACAATCTTCACATTCTCGTTATGCAATGGCTGAATGTTAAATGATTTTAACAGCTCGAACCAATTGCTAACATCTGAGGTGTAGTACTCATGGTTTCCTGTGACAAAGTAAGTCCCCAAAGAGGAATCAAGTTCTCCAAGAGGCTCAACAGCAGGTCGTATGATCTTTGCCTCGGCATCAGTCAGGTCCCCAACAATCACGGTGATATCTGGTTTTAAAGCCTTAACCATCCTCACTATCATGGCAAGCTTGGTCTTCCCAACCGTAGGCCCCAGATGGATATCTGAAAGCAACACCACTTTCAAGTTATTCATTGTTGAGGGCAGCTTGTGAACTGGAATCTCCACTGAATTCACAGTAGGAGGCTGGGAAGCATTTAACAGCCCGACAACAGTCAGCACAACAGTCAGCAAGACTGCCAGAACTGGTTTCAGTGCTGCTCTGTTCTTGTTGACAGTGCCTGCCTTAGTGCCTCTCCCAGCCAAGAACTTGTAAGCCTGCTCTACAGAGCCCAGAGTGAAGAGGAAAAAGATGAGAATAATATAGGCCCCCAAGCAAGTGTAGGCAGCTAAAGAAAAGAAATAGGGCTCTTCTGCAACAAGAAATAGCAATGTAAAGAAGCTTGAATGAGCCAAAGCTAGAAACATGAACACAGCTATTTTCCACAGCATGAAACAGAAGGAGCTGGCAGCTGAAGACCTGGTGAACGTGGTGACCGTGCTCCTCCAAACATGAAGAGATCCCATCAACATGAGTGTATTAACAAATAGCGCCATTTGCAGCCTTAGAAGCCAGCGCCGTGTCCTGAAATCGAGTTTTTCTGCCAGGTAACTCCGTGATAGCATCATGGAGAAGAAAACCACTCCTGCAGCCACTGCAGCCTTTGCTTCAATGGGAAGTTGCTTGAAGGAGATCATCTTTGCTTCCTGACTGTTCCCTTCTGTTCTGCAGAAGTCTCCAGTAGTCAATAATGTGGTTATGAAGGGATGCCTTGGGTCAACAAAGCCTGCAACCAGGAACCAGTATGAGCCGCTTTAAAATATTACATACATTCCCTTTTTCCCAGACTGCAATAAAGAACTGCTACTCCACATACTCCGCAAGATGCTGGGTCATGCAGAATCACTGTCATAAAGACACAAAGGAGATGTCCTGAAGTGGAGTAAATCAGACAACAGAAGAGACTGGAGTCTGGAAGGTCCCTTTCAAGCTCCCTGTCTGCCTCCCTTAATCATTTCTCCCCCACACCCCCTCTTCTTTTAAATTCTTTTTTCTCACTAGGACTTTCTAAAAGTAGATGGCAATACAACACAACAGGGATGCAATGAGTCCTGGGAACAACCATTATAACATTTGTAAATCCCATACATGTTCTGGGACTAAGTTGCTTCTGATATTAACTTACTACATGACCTCTGTTCTTCTTGCCAAGCAGTTGGCTCCATCTGAAAAGCAGGCATCACCCTAAATCATTCTTACCAAATGCAAGAGGTTCTACTAACATATGCTACAGCAGCAGTGAAATCCCCACTGGAAGAGATGCAACTGTGGTCCCAGAAACTGCAGATGATCAGCAGATATCCTTGCCTGTAGTTGTGAATCAGACTTCTCCAAAGCCCTGAAAATCAGTAGGATCAGTGAAATTCATATTGTGTTTTGCTACTCATTTCCAGCTCACTTCCACTACATCTACAGTTTTCCAAGATTCAAAACCTGTTTTAGCATATCCTGGTCTAACAGAACACAACTAAGTTGAAAAGGGATTAAAGCATCACACCCTGCTCCTTTAGATGGGAGCACAGAACCTAATGCATGTCTGCTCACAGACTGAAAATAAACAAGCAAGCATCAGTTATGTTTGAATGGTACTAGAATTCCCTGGTTTGCTCTGTATTTTGCTCAGTCACAGTGTTTCTACTAATGCTCAGGTTGCACATTTCTATTTAAAAGAAACCTATTGTTTTATTTTAATCATAGATGAAAAAAAGTTTGGATAGTCGTTTATAACATACAATAGAGACCATGTCTGATACAAGTCCCATAACAGCATACTTATTTTCAAAACACTTCCTGTCTCTCAATCCACGCTTGGATAGAGAAAGCAAGCAATCATTACAGCCAAAAATATCTCCGAACTAGGGCACAAAAGCAGCCTTGTAGGGTTCAGCGGTGAGCCTGAGCCCAGAAGTCTGCAAACCCCAGTTTGTCAGGTTGCTTATCTGCTGCATATACCTTCCCAAGCTAATTTAAAAGAACATTAGCACATCTGTGATGACAGGACCCTGATCTACTTGGAGGACTAGATCAAGTTTTAAAAAGACCCCTTCCCTCATTGCTTGTGTCAGGGAACTGCAGGCTAATAAAGGAACTTGTGCCTGCCAGCCTCAGCTCCTCAAGCCCTCTCAGCTGTTACCAAACTATTCTTAAGAAATAGTGCTATTTTACACATATGCCTCTACAGAAAAAAACACAGAGCTAGGAAGATAAGAGCACAAGAAATGCCCTACTGATTCAAGTCCATAGGTCCTCCAGTCAGCATGCAATATTCTGCCTGGACAACAGCAGTAAGAAATACTGTTTTTAAAGAAATGACAGGACTCTGGCCACTGTCTGTGGTCTGCTCCCTCATACTCCCCCTTCAGCTGACAAAGCTGCTACACTAGGGATGTTAGAGGGCAAATCCTTGCATAGTCATTTCTGGATGTTATGAACCTGATGTATTTAAATTTGGCAACCCCTTTTTTTTATGTGTTAAGTGCTGTCTGCTTCTCCAACATCCCATGGCAGCAAGTTCTTGAAACTATGTATTTTTACAGTATTTTATTTGTTTGAAGCTAACCTATTAAATCCCCCCAAAATGCTAACACTACCAAATTTGAAGAGTATTTGTCCTCCATTCCTCTTGCCTGCCACCTTCAAAAAACCTCACCCCTCAGAGACCACTGACTGTGACCCAATCTTCCCTTCCATAAAGGTCTCACATGATGTTGGTCTACTTTTCATACGTCTTTAACCACCTGCGCCCCATTCAACTGCAACATCTACCAAGGATGCAGTGACACTCCGCCTCAAACTCGAGGCATAAACCACGAGAACTGTGGAGCCTGAGGATTTGTCCTTAGGCTGTGGTATTGTGTCCCCCGGGACAATGCGGCTATAACAGAAACTACGCAGAACGGGAAAACCCCCTTTCCCCCTCTCTCATACACCACAGGATCAGCAAGTTTTCCCACGGGATCTACCAGCAGTGTCGGTACCCGTTCCCCCACCGCCCCGGGTTGCTCAGCGAGGCCCTCACGATTCCTTTGCGCGCAGAGCCCCGGCGCTGGCAGCACCGCTCCGGCCGGGCGGCCACGCCGGCCATCACCCCCGGACGGAGGCACCGCCAGCCCTTCCTCAGCACCAGCGCGCTGGGAGCGGGCCGGCCTGCTCGGGAGAAGGGAACGGACCTCTCCCTGCTCCGGCTTCGGGATGTCCCCCTCGGCGCTGCCGCAAGTCCGGCACCCGCGCCCTGTGAGCCGCCCATGAGCCCCAAATCGCTCATGGTTTAAATAAGGACCCAGGCGAAGCGCCTTCCTCCAGCGGCGGGAGGAGGCCGCTGCCAGCCCTCCCTCGGCCACGCCAGTCCCCCGCGCCCCTCACAGCCGCCCCCGCTCCCCCGCGCGTCCTTGGCGAGGGGCAGGCGAGGCGGGCACTCACCGCCGCCCGGAGGAGCGCGGCCAGGGCGGCCAGCGGGAGCAGGAGCCGCAGCATGGCGGGCGGCAGCCAGGAAACGGCGGCGTCAGCTGACGGCTCCGCCGGGAAACGGCCGGCGCAGCACGGGCATCCCTCCTCTTCCTTCTCCTCCCTCCCCACCGGCACTCACGGCGGCGGCGCTCCACCCCTCAGAGCCCGGCGTCCTCTGCCTTCACCCCGGGACAAACCCTGGGCAGCCCGCTTGAGGCACTGCGGCTGGGTGCGCTACTTCACGGGTTAAAAGCACTGCCATGCAGTTTCAGGAGCTCACAGCAGACTTTTGGATACAACCTCCGATACTGAATACATCCAGGGATTCCTCTCACACAAAAGTTTCCAAGATGGAAAGGTCTCGCTGACCTTTACCTCCCCTGGGCAGCCCATCGTCCTGAGCGGAAGCACTGGGCCTGGGTGCTCTCCTTCCCATGCGAGAGCACTGTCATCCTCTTTCGGTTGCCCAGCAGTGAAATTAAGACACAACCTCCAATGCTGAGTACATCTCAAAGATTGCTTGCATGTGAAAGGTGCCAGGACAGAAAGCTGGTTCTGGCCTTTACCTCCAGTGGTCAGACCATCATCTGCAGCACCACACACGCTCCAGCCGGTCCAAGGCCAAGGACTTGCCCCAGCTCCCCAGAGGAATGACAGAACAGCCGCCTCTGCCACCTTGGCTGGGCAGAAAGGCCTCAGACACCTCCGTCCATGCCAAGGAGGTGGAAGAAGGATCTTCCAGTCTACCAGAGGTGCGGATGCCTGGGGGACAAAAAGAAGGCGGAGAGATGTCCCTACACTCACTTTGATCCATGCAGCTGATTTCCACTTCATGGGTGAGGGTGCTTTGGAAGGAGAATGACAAAATGCAGGGCCAGGGAGAGGAAAGAGGGGAAAGAGTAAAAATAAAACCCAAACCAGAAAGAGGCATTTTCCCCAGGGACCTCACTAACTCATTCCCAGAGCAGCCTGAATTTTGTTCTCTTCATATTCAGAGTTGAAATTTTGCTGGCACTTTTCCTCCTGTCAGCAGAGATTTAAAACTTAATTGCTTCATGGTTGCTGTAGCCAAGGAAGTCACAAATCATCCCCTAACCCATAAGCGCCTCTCTGTTAACAAGCAACAAATTAACAAGGAAGAAGAAGTACAGGCGTTTTAGGAAATCCTGTGGACCTGTTTAATCAGCTGTGTTGTTTACATGTACTTCTTAGTTGCTTAAAGACTGATTTGTTGGTGTTGTCATCCTGGCTGGGTGGCCTATAGTAGACTCCCACAATCACATCTGCTTTATTTGTTTGTACTTTAATCCTTACCTGGAGGCTCACTTATGCCAGTGACGGTGCATCTCTGGGTCAGAGCCAAGCTCCTCTTTCTTGTTCCTCGTGGTGTGCATAGAAACACTTCAAATGCAGTTCTTTATACCCAGTGCCTTGTGTAGCCAACTAAGGATCTCACTGGTGCCCAGTCTCTCAAACTTTGGTGTGCCATTCCTTTGCTCATCCCTGGTGAGCCTCGTTTTATCCCTTTCCCCTGCACACTTCTGCAGACAAACACTCAGGAGTTAAAAGTCACAGTATGAACCAGGCTACAGTGTGAGTAACAAAGCCAGCGATTCTCCTAAAATAGGAGTTGGACCTGAGATCTGTAAAGTTTTTATATCCCTTGAGAACAGATGCAGCCAAAAGAACCTGTACTCTAAAATGAGCACTCCAAACCAGGCAAGGAGGTACAGGCAGCTCCCAATTAACTTAAGAATACACAGCACAGGAATATAAATACCTGGCAGGAATGAGAACGTTTAACACCAGCCTTTGGGGTCTGGTTTGTCTGTCCTCACTTGCCAAGTGCTCTGTAAAAGGAGCTGCTGGTGACATGGCTCCATACAGGAATTGCTAAAACATTCCTTGCCAGCAAACAGGAACTGGGTTCGCAGAAATACATATATATATATTTTGTGGTAGAAACTGGATAAATGTGTGTCTTCATTACCTAGACTTTAAACCTGTTCTATTTTTGTGGAGGAAAAGTGTTGCTACACTTAGGGTAATGTAAATAATATTTTTTTCCTTCAAGCTCTGTGTGTGCAACCCATCCTCACAGCTAAAACTGTTATTTCAGCTGTTGTTAGGAGTTTATCTGAGCAGGCTTGGGCTGATACATTTTTGTGATGGATGTTCTAACTGACAAGGCCATTCAGAGAGTTTTCAAGCTGTTTTTTAACTTTAACTCTCCACCTCTCAGAAGAGAAAGATAAATTTAAGGACTAGGTACCCATGCTTGAAATGGGAACAAAAAGAGCCTTTTGTTTGCTGGGTATGGAAATCCCCAGGTACCTCTCTGTGTAATCTCCATAAGCAAGTAACCTGGCTGGAACTGCAATCAGAGGCACTGATCTCACTGACTACAAATATCTTCCAGTGAATTGCAGCCACAGCCTTTCCTAAACAGACCATCTGAGGAGTTATTGAACCTCTAAAACAGACTGCTTGGAATGAAGCAGCATAATGTCCTCCTTTTACCCAAGGGAAGGAAAACAGGTATGTTAAAAGACAGATTTAGTGCAAACACAGTGCAGTTTTCACTGTGAAAAAAAGAAAACTTTTTGGTCAGGCTCAGCAGAGGATATAACCACAAGTTTTGTTCTGTTTCTGCAAAATCTTTCCAGCACCTGGTCAGTATGTCAAGCTAAGTACTTCTCTGTCTATAGTGCCTGCAATAAATGAGGGCTTTAAAAGTCATCCCCAAATTGTGCTTAATATTAAGCACCCTGAAGTTAAAAAGAACATATGGAAGAAATCCTGGTGGTTTTAATTTTGTCACTTTAAACAAAACAAAAAATATAGTGTTTCACTTGCAAGTTCTCATGATGAACATGAAAGCAATCTGTAAGGAAAAGAGAGATGCTTAGTTTTGCATCAATATGAGCTCCGTGGAAGTCACAAGTTATCTCACAATGCATGTTGGTATTGCAAGAACTGGCTGCATTGTCTCTGGTTTTGCTTGAAAGGAATTAACTATGGATGGCATTGAGTGAGGATAGAAATCAGGAACCAGTTTGGCAGAAATTTGGCAAGAGGACTCATGTTCACACTGTTCTGCTTCTGTTCCCACTCTGAGGGGCAAAAAAGCTGCTGTTGTCAGCAGCACTCACTTAACAAATGGCATGTGGCAGGAAAGTAATGAACAGGATGAGCAGCTGCCCATGTTCTGGTCTGGAGGTTTATCTGCCCTGGGGGCTTTCAGTACAGTGGGACTAGCTGTATAAAGTGGTGGGTTAAATTATACTTTCTAATTTGCTTCCAGGGAGAATTAAACTAAGTCTGATTAAAATCACTTAAATTCTGAACATGAGGGCTCAGATTCACGAAGGAGAGACCAAAGGATGTGAAGATACTTGCATCAGAGGCTTTGCCCTTGGGCATGCCTTTACCCTACTGCAGTTAATGTAACTCTCCCAGTGCTGAATCAGCTTGCATTTTACCAAGGGCCAAACTAGTTTGAATTAAGGATAATTACCATGGATCCCTTGTCAGGCAGCCATTTACAAGCTCAGAGTAACTCATCTCTAATCCCAGACACTGCACCTGTGCTTTCATACTGAGCATTCCTTAGAAGGTACCCTGGGGTTTGGATGAGATCTGCTCCCCCACTCCTCTTTCTCTAGAGGATGGCCCAGGAGGTGAAAGAAGCCAAGTGCTGTACAGTGGTATTATCATACAGACCTATGCCCATTTCATGAAGAGTTTCAAGATGACAACCAATTATTAGAGATACACAGATGCCTTAGGGGAGATTTTGCAGTTGAGTATGGAGCATCCTGGGCTCCTTCTCCTTGGAAGGAGATGCCTTGCTGCTGACATGAGCATAATGCCAAGTGACAGCAGAGCCCAACCCAAAAACTAGCCAGAAACATTGTTTTTTCCATAACTGAAACTGAGCTTGAGCTGCAATTTGGAAATTTCCTTGAAGTGTGAGTTGAATGAGCATTGATCACAACTGAACACCATCATTAAAGCAAAACCCCATGGTGCTCAGACTTCCTGCAGAGAGGGCAACTTAAATCAGCATTGTTTGCATGTCAGCTTACCAGAAAGAAGATATAAGACGTGCAAGTTCATACTTCTATTAACCACTTCTCACTGCCTTCCTGTTCAAAGTCTTTCCTACCATACTCTTCTGGATGGTTGTCACATAAAGATGTGCCACCAGTGTGACTGCCTGCTGTCCTGCTCTGGATCTCCCCACTTTTTGCAGCAGGAATAGCCTGGCCTTTCCTCTTGAAGGCAGTATGCTTTTGTTTTGCTCTCTTTTGCTGTTGCTTGCAAAGCACCTGGTGTTGCAGGGTATGACACAGACCCTGTGATCCTGGCTCCTGCCTGCTGGCAGCCTTGGCAGACAGCAGTGGGAAGCTGTGTCTGGGTCAGTCTGGAGCAGGCAGGACTAGACCTGGCTCCTCATTCCTGTCCTAGCCTCCTCAAGAAGATGCTGGCAGATGCCCAGAGGCACACAGTTCTTGTTCAAGGATATTTTTTTTCCCCAGTGAAAGGGTTTTGCAGCAAGACACAGCCTAGGAGCAACCTCTCATTTGCCCTGTGCTAGATGATGCATATGAGCAGAAAAATGATGGTATGAGACATTGTACGTTTGGTATTGAAAGAACTCATCAGGAAAAAAACCCCAAAAAACAAAAAACCAAAAAACAGAAACAAAATAAAAATAAAAGAAAGAGAATATTTCCACCTGTCTTTGAGCCACCTAAAACATGAAAACCACAGAGCGAACAGTCTGTGACAGGTCTAATCAGGCTGAGACCCCAGGAGCACACACTCCCCTCAGCCTACAAAGAGCTCAAAGGTTAATTGTAGGTGTAAAGAGCAAACATCACATGCAGAGTGTGACTCCTGGGTGCCACATCCAGGTTTGCCCTGCTGCAGCAACTATCCCAATGAGTCCCCCCACTCCTCCACTAGTCATGTCTCTTTTTTCCCACAAGCAGCCTCCACGGAAAGGAAACTGAATTACAAATCACCTTTTTGTTTGCAATTTACAATGATTTTTTTGTTTGCAATTTAAGGTAGGTCTGACAGCTAAAAGAAAATAACACAATAAAGCTTCCTGGAGATGCACAGCTCTGCACCCTTCAGCAGATGCTGCAATGACATGTTAGAAGTGAATTCTGGGGAGAAATCAGGAGCTTGCTGACTGCCTGCTACCAGGCACAACGACATGGACTTTTAATCAGCCCCCAACGAGGGGCCAGAGGGAAGCCAGAGTGTGGACATGAGCCACTTCCCCATAGAGGAGGTTTGGCTCCATCCAACTTCTGCTGGGGTGTCTGCAAGGCGACCTCTTGGTTATGTGAGCTGCTTTTGAAGGGGTCTGCAGGAAAGGTCTGTGCTAGTTGAAGTTCCCCAGTAGCACTGACCCTTGTGTTGTCACCAGGCTTCATCCCCAGGCATTATTCTGGAGAAACTGGTGCAGAACATGTTGAATACTTAGGTGCATGTATCTTGCATCAAGCCCACCAGGCTCAGCTATCTTTTGTGATGGTGGACTGACTAGAAAAGCAATCTGCATCAGAAAAAAACACTATTTTCTTGTTTACTGTGGCTGAATGATCAGCTTTGCAGGCCAGAAGCAATGAGCACTGTGCCTAAACTCACAGATAAGAAAGAGAAGTTGCAGGTAGAGATTAATTACTGGCTGAAGTAGATGCAAATATTTAAGACTGCAAAGTACTGCTGAAACCAGGTACTTTTCCTTTGTAGTTGCTAGATAATTTAAGAGACACATTTCAATTTTTCTTATGAATCTTTTGCAAGATACAGAGCTTTTAGATTACTTTTTACATGTGCACACTGGGGAGTCCACAGCTTGTTAAAAATGAAATTGCAGTGACTATCGTACATCAAAGGACTTAATCAGCAAAGTGCCATAGAGAAGCTGAAGACCTAATGTAGGCTAAATGTAAATTTGTAAAATGGAAATAGCTAAATATTTCAAATCAGCGACATCAATTTCTGTGTGGTTTGTTTGTCTTCCGGCCAGAGTTGTTTCAAAGAGTTGAGGTTTTTCTTAAAGGTAGAAGAAGAAGTACGGGAAAGAGTCACAGTCCTGCTTCAGAGTTGTTTCAAATCAATTGTTTTCCCCCATCTTTCCAGGCTACGGATGTTGCTTCAGGACTGAGGAGCAATCTGGCTGAAGATGGCAGCTGCAAGTGTAGTGAGTATACAGCTACGTCACTGTTCATCTCCTTTTCCTTCACCCCCTCTTTGTCTCCATCAGTTTTCTGTCTCTTTTGAGCCACTGGTACTATCCCAACATAGCAGTAATACAACAACCTCCACCTCTTTCCAAGTTGGGCATTTTGCCTTTTGTTATGTATTTGAAGCCAAGCAAACCATGTTTTGAATTATCTGACAGAGATAATGCTTTCACCACCTGCCATTTTAATAATGGACATTGGCAGCACGTCGTGAACTACTCTTTTGTAGAGTTTCTTACTCAGTGGGTCTTTTTTATAAATCTCTGCTGTGCTGCACACTTCAAGCAATCTGAAATGCTCTGTTTCTCATTTAAATGGAGGCATCTTCAACTGCATCTGGTAGACAGTGGTAAATATGTTCTTTACTGAGCCTCTCAACACAAATTCACTATATGTCCTATTGCAGGTCACACATCCTGGCAGGAGTAGCTTGGATTACTACAGGAATGACAGCATGGTGCTGTCCCTGTATGAAAACCTAGTGAACAGCACAGACTTCATGTGTGACAAGAGGCAGGTCAGGCAGTTTGCTCAAGCCTTCCTGCCAGTATTTTTCTGGCTCATCTTTGCTGTGGGCACAGTGGGGAACACCTTGGTTGTGCTTGTCTATTGCAAATACCACTTCAGGAGGAGCATGATGGATCGGTACCTGCTGCACCTGGCCATCGCCGACCTCCTGCTCCTTTTCACCCTCCCCTTCTGGGCCAAGGCTGCTTCCGATGAATGGATCTTCAAGGACTTCATGTGCAAAGTCGTCAACAGCATGTATAGGATCAACTTCTATGGCTGCAGCTTGCTTCTAACCTGCATCAGCTTTGACAGGTACATCACTATTGTCCAGGCAATGAAAGCTAAAACTTGTAAGCGAAAGTGGCTCCTGCGCAGCAAGCTCATGTGCCTGGCTGTCTGGCTGACATCCGTGAGCCTGTGCATCCCAGAAATCATTTACAGCCAGAGCACGCAGGTGGATGATGTAACAGTTTGCAAAATTATGTACCCACCAAATGTCAGCGTGATCTTCAGAGTTACGGTCCTGGCCATGAAAGTCATCATAGGATTCTTCTTTCCTCTCCTTGTCATGGTTATTTGTTACACCCTTATCATCAACACCCTCCTTCAAGCAAAAAGATCTCAAAAGCAGAAGTCCCTGAAGATCATCACCATGATCATCACTGCTTTCCTCCTCTCTCAGTTCCCATACAGTATTGTTTTGTTGGTCAAAGCCATCAACACCTACACCGGGATGGTGCACAGCTGTCAGGCTGCCAACCAGTTGGACATTGGGCTGCAGGTCACCCAGAGCATTGCCTTCCTCCACAGCTGCCTCAACCCCTTCCTCTATGTCTTTGCTGGTGAGCGGTTCAGGATGGCGCTGGGCAGGATGATACAAAGCTGTGGCTGCTGCTGGAGCGGGGGCCAGGAGCACTCCTCTGCCTGTGACAGCCAGGAGCACAGCTCAAACTTGTCCTTTGCCATGCTGGGGAGGCGGCGGGTGAGGAACTCCTTCATCCTCAGCGCTCACTGGACCTCCTCTGCTATGTCCCCTCCTTGCAAAGTCATGCTGTAAGTTAGTCCTCACCCTCTCCTCTCCAGAGAAGCACCAAGCTCTTTGGAAACCACCTGTATGCCCCAGAGATTATCCCAGTGGAGCAGGAGGGGTTGGCAGCCTGTCCTTGATGTGCCGCACCCAACCAAGGGTTGCTGGCTGAGGGGACAGGAAACTTTTGGCAGATGGGAGCAAAATGGAACCATAATTGCTATAAACAGAACTGGTAGAGGTCAAAAGCTGTCTCTGTGACAGCTGTAAATAGCTGGCCCATCTGCAGCTCAGACCAGAACCTGAAATAACAAGTCTCGCAGGGAGGTGATAAACTCAGCTATGGCAGCAACAGAGGCAGATGAAGTGTTCTTGTCCACAGGGAGCAGCAGCAGGGGGTTCAGCCTTTGTCTGCTGTCATACCAGGTTCCCCTGTGAGGGTGGCACCAGATTCCTACACAGATCCCCTCCCCTGTGAAGGAGAACAGCATTTGGCTCCGACACTGGTTCGTTGCAGTGAGCAAAGGCTGCTCTCTTTGGCTGCATAGGTGGCTTTTCTTGCAAAGAAAAGCCAATAGTTCACGTACATTGCAGAATGTGATCTTTCTCCTGTATTTTAGCTGTGTGATGTCAGGTGTGATGGCTCCTGTTTTGATACTGAAAACAAATCACCCCTCACAATAAAAATATAAGGGCTTCAGAGACACTGAGTTGTCTGTCCCAGGGATTTTTGCTGTATGGTGCAAAGTTGTCATAAACCATAACACAAAAACCAAATCCACGGTTCAACTGACTGCCAGTTATGCACTAGTATCTTTGGAAAATATATTTAACCTAGGGCCAGCAAGATGAGGAGTAATTAAGCGTCAAACCTAATGAATTTTGGAACGAGACATCAGTTTGTGGAGGCTGGCATTCCCCAAAGTGGTGTGCTGTAATGCACCCCAAAAACCTGAGCCCACAGGGCATCACTTATCTGTTCCCCCTTGCTCATCCCCTCGCAGGGACATGGCATCGCCTGTCCTGACTGCAGGCTATGCCTCTCACTCTTCAGTTGCAAGTTGTTGTGCGCAGGAGGCTTTGTTTGAAATAATTTCATTTAACCTGGTTTGCCTTCTGGTAATTAGCTCTTCCAGGGAAAAAGGGTTTTCATTGTGCATTTTTCATTAAAGCATGTTGATAAACAAGAGCTTTCTGCAAAGTTTGGTGCTGCTTTTCTAGCTAATAGGGTATCATTGGGCAGATGGGGTTCAAGTTTCATATACATTTATTAGGATTTTTTACCTTTTCTTTAGGAAGAAAAATGATCGAAGATGTACATATTTTTTACTGTATGTGTAAGAAAGGTTTGGGGCAGGTTTGTTGTTTGTGCTCAGCAAACAGAAGCAGAAATTCTGTTAAATAAAGGCACTGCCACATACACCAACGGGATGAACTGGTTGTTTCTTGCCCACACATCCTTCCCAGTTTGGATCCATATACATAACCTGCTTGCAATCACAGAATTTACCCCTCTCAAAAGAGTCCAAAGGAAAGCTTTGCTAAGAGGGTTTATTTCACATATCTAACCCTTGTGGTGTGGAAGCCGCAGCTGAGAACCCTGCAGGCACCCTGAGGCGAGGAGTGGGCTTCAGTCTGGAGAGGCAGGGCAGGTTTCTGAGGGCAGGAGAGGAGGGAGCACACCAGGGGCAGATACTTCTCCACAGCAGCTCAGCCCCACTACCCCTTCCTAAGGCTGGGGCTGATGGTGCTCCTACACAGAGGGTTCTCCTGGCCCGAAAAAAACCGTCCACTTATGCAAACAAGTGTGCAAACCTTAGCTGCTGCAAGCTCCTCTCCGCTGCACAGTATCTCACCAGCCCCAGAAACTTGAACTTCACAGCCACCTCAGAGAAAGCAAAGCTTCTTCAGTCCCCAAAACACAGTGGGAAATACCCTTGATCAGCAGGTGAAACTGCTGAGGGTGGTGAAATAGCAATGAACTTGCAGCAGTTTGGGGTGACAGGGTTGTCCCTGGGTCATGCACATCCTGCTCTGAGTCACGCTGCTCCCATCACTTTGTCAGGGAAAGCTGGTGGCCCAGCCTCCCTGGGGGCAGTTTTCTCTCTTGGGGTTTGTTCCACCACAGCTGCCTGTGGTCCAGCAGCTGCTGGTGGCTCCCCAGGCTGCTCTCACCACACAAACTCAGGGGGAAGCTGCATCCCAGTGCCCCTCTGGCTGCAGCCTTGTCACCAACACTTGTTGGCCAGCACACAGCAAGGACTCAGTCATAGAGGTGTCTTCTGCCCTTACTCCTCTTCCATCTCCTGGGGGCCTCCACATGCCAGCAGCACAGCTGCTTGTGGTCAAGCCCTCCTTGAGCTCCTGTCTCTCTGCCCTGATGTTTTACTTGGATTTATCCTACTACAATCCCTCGTCCCTCACTAGGGTGGTCCCCATCCTTCACCTGATCCTCTCTTCCAGGATGGGAGGTTTCCTCCCAGGCAAAGGATATTGGCTGCCCTGCCCCATGGTCCCTCACACATCCCATGGGACTCTGCTCACGTTTTATGCACAGCTCTAGCAGGATGGTCACTGAGCAGTTGCTGGAAGTCCTGGGAGAGGCCTGACATCTTCCATAGCTTTGCTCCTCTCCCCTCTCTTTAAGGCCATTTTTTCCTAGAAGTTCTCAGTTTTGGGCTGTAGTCTCCTATGCTGTTGAACTTCCTTGAAGGGGCAGCTGGACTCGTCTCTGCCCAAATTGCTGCATTGTCACCGCAGTGCAGGCAGTCACGTAGCACAGCATCAGCCTGCTTGTGGTACAAGGGGAGGAAGCTGGGAGAACCCATAAGGAACTTTCACTCTCTGCAGGCAAACCTGCCTACCTAGTGCCTGCTCTGCCTGAAACAGAGACATCTTTATAGAAGCACTTCTTCCAGAGAGCAGGGAAGTGATGGAAGGGTGTGAGAGTACAGGAATTATATTTGGACTTCAAAGCATCCCTGTGACACTTCAAGGACTAATGCAAAGGAAACCACTGTCTTGTGGTAGCTTCACATGGTCCCCACAGAAAAATGTTATCCTGTGTGTGCCAAGGCCTGTTCTTGGGGCACAGACTGAGAAACACAAGGCAGAAGTAGGTTGGCAGAGCCTTGCCCCTAGCACCAAGGGAGAAGGTATTATCTAGTATGAATAGAAATCCATTATTGGAGATGGACACAAAGACTTCCACTGGCTACAGCCTCCCCTGCAGAGCTGAGGTACAGCAAAGAATGGTCACTTACACATGTAAATGGGTATACGTAAAACTCACTCTTTGCAGGTCACTTGTACTCCAGATTAGGCTTTGCTGGAGACTCTCCTAGAGGGAAGCTTCTGAATGTGGAGCCAGGACTTCAGATGCCTCCTGAGGTGCTCTGAAACTTCTATTGGTAACTGCAGCTTTGAAATGAGGGGATGGCACAATATGAGGATAACCCTGAATTTCATAAAAACCCCAAGGAGACCATACAGTCATCAGATTTATCTTCCACACAAAGTTATTTCTACAAGGCAGAAAAGGGACACACATTTGCAACGATATTTTATTATTTTTAAATTCCTGAGGTTAAAAAAGGGGGAAAAAAGCATCAAGAAACATTCCAACACACAACCGTTTACATCTCTGTAACTGTACAGACACTGGTATACATGATTTTTCCCACATCTGGAGCAGGAAGTTTTATGTGAACAGGGTTTGCAATTCTTTGGCAGTTAAGACCAAAAAATGCTTCTGAACAAGTTACAACCTCAGTGATTGAGCATAATTAAAACTATAGTGCAATTTCAGTTTTAGGAAAGAAGTCAGGCTTTTGTAGCTTTGCTATTTTGTAACATGGTTACACTCTCGTGCAATACATCTTTCATAAAGAAACATGGAGTAATGTTGAGTAAAGGAACACTGTCACTTTCTTGAAGAAACTACATTTTTTCCTTTGCATAAACCTCTTCATAACAAAAAATCTTACCCTCCATATGTCCTTACCCTTTCCAGCACCCAGGAAAAACATCTAATTGCTTATGCTGACTACAATGAATAGTCTCTTTGTCCTATGAATGTGACATCTCCTTCAACTAATTTCTTTATCAATTTTAAATATTTCTTTTCTCTTTATTGCATTCCTACAGATAATAAAAAGCCCAATCCAACAAATCACCTGAGCATCTAGAAATAAATACATTTTTCAGCATTGCTGGCATAGCTCACATGAATAAGCATTTTGTGAGTGGAGGAAGGAAGTGCTTGAATTAAATAATCTCTTGCACAATGAAATAATCTCTTGCACAAGCATGCACTTGTGCAAAGTCCTTTACTGGGTTTCCACTTTTCCAGTAATAAACTGTCTGAGACAGTCAAACAAAAGGTCTGTACTAATGTCAGGTTCTTTACTGTCTCTGTACAGTCTCTTCCAGCTGTTATGATGGGATTACTGCTCCTGGGAAGTTTCTTTGAACAGCTGCACTCCTGTCCACTTGCATCTTTACCATCCTGATATTTCCTAATTTGAAATTTTTCTCCTTAAGTACTGTCTTTGGTCAGAAGCAAACATTGTCTTTTGATTTTTAAACTAGAGGTTCTGACTCCCGCTCTTAAGACTTCTTTCAGAGAGGAAAAAAAAAAAGCCATAAAATTACTCTCAATGGGCAGGAAAACCTGAAGAGAAGGGACCATAAAGACTCAAATGCTAAATGAACACAAACTAGTGGATTTACTCCCCTTCTCTCAAATATAGGCTTCAGCCAGTCTCAGGACTGTCTACATGAGACCTCCAGGGAAACACCTTACTACATGGAAACAATTATTTTAAGAGCTACATGAACAGGGGCTTAAAAATATTTGCCACAGGATGAAAGATGTCGAGAACTGGATGTGGAGAAGAAATCAAGAGGCAAGGTTGTCAAACAATTTTGAATAGAGAGACTTCAAATTCTTTTGAACAGAGATGTCATATTTTGGCTGAAGATACTTGACAGTGTCCCTTTACCTTACATTTGGCATTTTAAGAAAGATATCCCAGTAAGATTAGTATTCTAAGTAAACAACAGCAAAATGCTTTTTAAAACCACACCTAAAAGCTTAAAAGAAAACTTCAGCAGACTTCAGTAACAGCTCAGTGAAATTGCATAGCATATGGTACACAGTACTCCATTTTTAAGCAATAAATAATCTCTTCTTGCCTAATTAAATATAAAACATAGCTTCAAGACTGAAATATGCTGTAATTCATGAACCGATCCATGCCATTTATTGCTGTTTATTGGCCATGTCAGTCTCTCATCCATCTCATTTTCATGCACTTAAGCAGGTCAGGGCTTAGCTGCACTGCAGCCCTCAGGAGCTTGCACCTTCCACTGACCACTCTGCCTGGCAGAGGGCTGGGAGCACACCACCACCATGGGGAAGAATGCAGCTAAAGGCAAGGGAAAGCTATTGATGAGCCAGAGACCTAAATCCCAGGTGCTCCATGAAAAGCAGTCATTCTTTCACAATCTTCTTCAAGATCACTGCATTTATATCTTGTTAACAACTGGAACAAATTATGAGCAACCTTTAGCTTTATCTGCAATTCTTTTCTTTCCTATGATCAGAAATTTCCCTCTGCCTCAGCTGCTCCTATGTAAATGTGCAACACTTGGTTTGTGATCTCCACCTTTTAAACAACCAGTCTTCTAGTGTGGGAGATCCCGTATGGGTATTGGATTGGATCAGCAGTATGGAAACACCAGCTGGCCTCTCCTGACTGCCTTCCCCAGCTGAGCTCCTTCCTCCAATTCCCTGTCCTTGCTTTTACATTTAGAAGTTTGCCCCTTTCCCTTCCCCAAATCATTTGCTTCTGCTTAGGCTTGCCCTTTTTTCTTCTTTCCCCTCATGCTTTATTTTCTGTCTCCCACCATGACCCCTGTAAGCCAGCTACAGCTGCCACCAAGTCTCTACAGGGTTCCTCACAGGTTGTGCTGGTTTTCTACCAACTGCTGCACTAGAACCCTCCAGGTCTGAGGTTTCCTTGGGAGAAATACCATGAGAAATCAGACACACTTAAATTATGAGGAGGGCTGGTTGGGAGAAAGAGCTTTTCTTCCTTCTCCTGCCAAATGTTTTGCCATTCTATTGGAAGACAGGGTTTTTTTATATGGAAAAATCCGCTTTCAGGTATTTTGACAAAAAGCTGAAATTCTATACAGAAAGCAGATGGCTTGCATAGAAATTTTGTATAAGTGAGAACCCAGTCTTCCCTTAAAAGGCAGAATTAACAGCCCCCAAATCTGAGATGGAAAGTTAGCAGTTGGATAGGGCAACTTCAAGGGTTAGGAAAGGGACAGAATACACTTAACACCACTGGGTGGAGAGCTCACAGGCCTGGATATGCATTCCATTTTGGATGGACATTTTGAGACCGGTTCAAACACTACTGCTGCCTTCCATGTGGTTTAGAGAGAGAGATGCTGCTGATCTCCTCAGAAACTGTGCTTTCCTGTGAATGCTGATGACTAAGGTGCTAAGGCAGGAAAAAGGAATGCTCTTCTTCCCAATATCACCCAGTGATTGTGGTTTATTCCACAGGGGTGCTCTGCTTTCTGCCACTGGTGCTCACCGTAAGAGCTGCGTTCCATGGACCAACATACAGAGTATGGTGAGCCAAAGTGAAGGCGTTGCTGCTTCGTGTTTATTATTTTGTAACTGGTATTCAGTGCCACAGCATTTAAAAAAGCCAGTTAAGACTTGCCAAATCTTAGTCCAAAAAGTATAAAACTACTATGGTTTGCTGCTTATAAAACTTGGAAAAGATAAAAAATTCTAGATGGACTACCATATTTGCCTGTGAAGATTGAAGTATTGCATAATTGCTGCTCTGACTGTAAGAGCAGTACAGCAGAACAGAGATGTTTATGATTACACCTCAGTGAAGAGGTCAAAAATTGGCATTTTTCTTTAAATTTCCTTTTGAAGGATATTTTTGGAAGAAAAATAGCTCAATTTTCAGCAGAGAATTTCAGTTTGCATTTAGACACCCCCACACTTATTTTTCTCCCCACTGAAAAAAAATTGGTTATTATTGACCTGTTAAACCAAACAACATGGCTTTTCAGCAATCTGTACACAGTACAGAACCATTAGTGTTCCTGAAAAGGCTTCCATTTTTTAGTGTGCACATCTACTCTTAAGTGCATTAGAACTATTGCATAGTTTCAAAGTCTTCAAACACAGTGGTAATCAGAATGCTTACATGTACACAAATAATAGCATATCTTAAAAATTTAATTAAAAATACACAGTATAGTAAAGGCTATGGAAAATCACTTCCATCATAGATGACAGGTCGCTCTACAGCCAAGTGATAAAACACCCTTTTTGAGATAAACCTGTCAAGGAAAGAAAAAGAGCAAAAAGATCACATTAGCTGAAGCCAACAAGAGAGGAAGCTTCTTAAAAGTGTATTCAGTCTTTCAGTTTACACTTAGGCAAAAAACTGACAGTCCTGACTAAACTGTCATGGAATGAGTCACAAATTACTTGCTAACTTCTGTTAACCCTCCCAGAGGTTCAGAAAGAAGAGTGGAATTCTGCTGTAGGGGTAGGAAAAATAATCCAAACAAGAACAAGAACCAAAACTCAGTCTTGAAGATCTCTTGGCAAGCGAGGAAAAATTTCTTATACTTACTTGTGAATGGCAGAATAATGCACATCTGATCAGCTCCACAGTCTGTAAAACCAAGCTTATTTCACCTTTTACACCTGGCTAGGACCTACCTAGAGAATGTGTTGTCAAATATCAGTGTGTAGATTCCAGAGTTTCTGACTTTGACTTGCCCTCTGATAGTTTCCTTATGAGAGTTGCAGCGAGTCATTGGGATAAGAACCTGGAATTCAATACAAATCAAAATGAAGTTTGCTATTTGCCCTATAAATTTACATTTTCTTTCAGAAAACCTTGATTTCAGCCACGTTGAAACTCCCACAGTGCATATATGCCTGCAAAACTAATTAACTGAATAGCATTAAAAACTCACTCAAACTAAAATCTCCCAGTGAGACATTTGTTTTCCTTTGATTTTATCTTTACAGCATAAACCTATCACAATTCATCTCTGCTTCAGAGATAAAACCAAATCCTGAACTTTTAAATGTTAATCTAAGAAACTTTGGTAACTTCAGCAAGTGGTACATCCAAGAGCAAGATTTGGCTAAATATATCTTTTAATATATGCTTTTATGCTCTCTGTGTTACAAAATAAGCTTTCTCAGCAAATCTTAATTGTTCATCTGAGCTTACAGCACAAGTGTGTGTGTCTGTGGTTCTGTGTCCTGCTGTAAAACCCTAGCACAGCTGTCAAAAGAGCAGCTGACAGATCAAGGATGACCCTATAAAACACAAAATGTTACCAAATAAGTATATCAAGACAAAAGCAGCATTCACACTTCATTCAGCTTTCAGATTAACAAAAAGAGATATTTTACATGGAGTTAGTAACCGTGCAGTGAATTAACACAAGCTATATAAATGTCTTATTCCCCTAGTAAATCACAGCCACAGAGTTCACCCTACCACGGTGAATTTAACCAACAGCTGCACTGACTTCAGTAAAACTTTGCAATTAGTTGAGTAAAATAGATTCATTTAACCCATAATCCTCATGAAATATGGACAGCACATATAAAACCAGGTACCTTGGGCACTGGCAAAGAGATTTTGCACACCATCAAAGCACTTAAGTATATGCTTCACTGTAAGAAATGCAGGTAACCTGAGCAATATATCTATTTCCCTGTGGCTTCTGCTCAAGAGTCTGGCAAAATCAGCCTTAAAGAGTTTACAAATTAAGTGAAATTGAGAAAAAAAAGAATTTTGCAGACTTGGACTTTTATTTTTGCTTAATAATAGTGGGTGAATTTCAGATGCAACCAATAGGAGCTAGAGGGTTTTTCAACTTAACTTTTGCAGGCAACATTAAATAATTAAAGATGTAGCTTTGCCTTTAGCAGAACTGCAGCTTAACTGGAGAAACAAATCCTTAATGCAATAGCAACTGGCATTCTGCTGAAGACCTCCTAGCAATATTTGTCAATTGCTGTAGGCTGGGTGAGTGTGGAACACTACAACCTCTAAGGCAGTAAGGAGACAAAGGCCTTACTTTGCACTGATCCAGTGGCGTGTCTTCGGATTCCTGGTAGACAACACTGAAGGATATGCTTTTGGGGTCTGATGAGAAGATCCAGCTAATTGTTAGGCCCATCTCTGTAACAGTGATAGGAATGATACTGTAGGTGCTGGATTTGATGAACAGCTCTCTGTTGCTTTCTCCAAAATTCATGATCTCTTCTACTGTAAGTGGTAATTTGATCCTGTGAGGGAGAAAAATATGATTACTTGAAGACTCCAATCCACTTACTCAGACAGAACCACTAATCTTTTTTTTTTTATTTTCCATCTATTTCCAGTAGACCCCACAGCATATCTGGGACAGGTCCACAAGATGCATGAAAATTCAGCCTTAGATGAAGGCAAAAACTACAAAAAAGCTGGCTGATATTTAGAACCGTCACTGCTCTGCCAAATGTGGATTTTGTTTACTTATCTATTTTATTTCAACTAAAGGAAACTAGTGCTGGAATAAAGCTTTTTAGACTTACTACAATGAGAAAGGAGTGCTGCCTTTTATTGTTCTTTTTAAACAAAAAATATGTTTCCTGGTTTATTCACCTACCTAGGTGAATATAAAACTTTGCACAGGAAACAGGAGGGATCAGGAATGCAGAGGGGACAGGTGGATGGAATGTGAACAGCAGCTCTGTTCCAAAGTGCTTAACGCTACATCTGGGTCTGTTTTACCCAACCAAGCTGCAAAAAAACTGACTCAAAATACTTCCAGTTAAAAAAGAAGTTCTTAGAATCTTGATGATGCTGAGTCCTACAGCATGATATGAGCTGACTTCATTCTGGTATCTATTTAAGACTGCAAACAGTGAGGTCCTGAAGGAGGAGAACACTAGTTACTTTCTTTAGGGGAAACCTGTAATTTCTAAGAGCCGTGAATCTCACCTACATTACCCTAACTAAAATGAATATAATCTGTCACTCTTTAGGCCAAATAAATTGTTTGCAAGTCAATGAGATCAGAGTAAACCACAGTCCTGTGGTGTCTCAGGTGACCTTTAATTTTAATAAACTAAATATCATTCTTGGGTTTGCCTTACAGCCCAGCTATGGTTTTAGTTATTGCTTCATTTACCTGGATCTCTGAACAGCAGCAACAAGGTTGAAACATGGACTAATTTATCTCCTTGCAGTCAAAAGTTTAAAACCTTCCCATAACGGCAAAATTTCAAAGCTAGGCTTAAGGGGGCAGTGAACAAAGGTGAATTTCTTTAAGTCACGTGCATTTCCATATGTTGGATTCCTTTCTTGGCTGTGCAAGTGACATGCTCTATCACTACTGCATGTACCTATGACTTTCAGAGCAGGACACATGCAGAGAATTGTGCACACACAGAGCTTGAGCTGAGGCTTAGGTGAACATTTTATGCTATGGCATGTATCAACCAGAGCAGGCAAGACACACTGGGAAACCACCAGTAAATAAGAGATATATGCTCCAAAAGGCTCCCAATTCCCTCCCTTTGGCAAAAGTCCAACTAGAGCTGCATTCCCTGATTTGCCCTTGAAGTTTCTTTCAGAGACTGCTAGAACTGCACAGCCCTCAACCTCCTTCCTGTTGACAGCAACTGCTGCAATAAAAATAGGAAATGTTTCCTTGTGTCATGTGGACCTACATCTTTCCTTCTCGTTCCCCAGTTGCACTGAAGTTTCCTAGGACTGAAGAGAGAGGACCTGGCTCATTGCTGCTGCTCTGTGTGGTTGAGTTACACCCTCTCATCCTTCTCAGACCAAATTCTACTCTGGGACGTAAGTGATCAGCTTTTCCAGGAGCCTGCAAGGCTTATGCTCACATAGCTGATAGCTGAGCTCAGCCTTTATGCTTTCACCTATAGCAATGAAACTGCTGTGCTTACATGATTTCTCCTGACTTCAACAAGCATATCTCAGCATCTTGAGCAACTTGCAACTCTTCAGATTCATCAAAGGTTGAAGAATTACATGTGCTGTTTCTAGAACAAAGAAGAGAAGGAAAATCATGATTCTCTGAGTAGTATGTTGTCAAATACCATCTGCATGCTGATGCCTTCCTGAAATAGAAATGTTTTGATAGTTCTGATACCAAATTCTAGGATTCTCATTTTGCACATTCTAGTGACAAAATTGGGCAAAACCGCAGCCCTGTTCTGCTCACCACTGTGCACAAATGTAAAAATGTTCCTATCCTGGTTTCATGAGCTAAGAGGAATACATATATATACATATATATATATAACATCTTTTCCGCAATCATAACATAAATTCCATATTGAAATGATGCCATGTTTTAAAGATTCTCTGGCAGGTGGGAACTTGATTGAGGGCAGACACAAGCAAAACAGTCTGCACTTGTCCTTTAAACAAAGTTTGGAAAGTGATAAGACATCTCCCTGGATTTAATCTGTGAGGTGTTTTACAGACATATTATACAGTTCCTTACTCTGACAATTGTACACAAACACCTTCTATTGCTGTAGAATTGCTACTCTGTGTGTTCTTTTCGTACAAGAAATACTGCATGATTCGGACACAAATACACCAAAGACACTGTTACAAGATGACAGAGCATGATGTTTCCTCCACACCATGATGTATCCCAGTGAGCAGTGAAGCCAAGGGAAGAACCTGCTATCCACTCCTTCCCTCAAAAAAGATGTATGCTCTGGGTGAACACTGGAGTAGCACCAAGTATGAATTACAGGGCTGGATACAGAGAGAAGGATGAGTCTGAGAGTCAGGAAGCAAACGCCGATAGTTTCCAAGTAAGTTAGAGCTTCTCTGATTCTCATTTTGCTTCTTTGCATTCCAGCAGTTTGAGACAATTAAGCTGTTGTTCCCAGAAAAAATGCCAAGGGTTCCCATTTACAGGGAACCAGCTGGTTGGCTCCTTCCAAAACCAGTGGAATCTAATAAAAGGGAATACCATATGTGCTTCTGAACCATCAAGTGCAATAATGACCCAAGAGGGCATAATTGCCACACTTGCTGTAGACCAGTTCTCAAAACCAATTCCCAGTTTAGCACTTTCTTTTGAATACAATGAGACGTTGCTCTACAAGCAGCACTGCTGAGCAGAAGAGCAGGAGAAAATATCTCCTTCAGGTGGTCATGAGCAGCATCTGAATATACTGTGTCAACACATGCAATCACATGCCAGTTTAGTGCAGTGACACCATTGGTTGGAAACAGGACAAATTTACTGTTATGACTGCAAATTAAACTGCACCCACTGTCTATACATTTCCTGAACTGTTATCTGCAGAATTCTTGTTTCGATATTCCTGTTTTCTTACTCTTGCAGCCTCCTGGATAACTCTTGACTTCTTCAGAGTCACACCAGTACTGTTAATACCCTAAAGAGACAGCTGGGATGTGCACAGGGTACTCAAAGCTGTAATTAAGTGCCAAAACCTGAGCTGTAAGCAGACACCAGAAATGTAGGAATGAAGTACTTACTACATGTTGGTCCATAAAGGTTAGTACAATATCTATGCAAATATTTACGATACAAATAATTTCATTGTTAGCTATCTTTATACAACTAGATAAGAGAACTGATTCTGAAAAAAGCCCCAAAATTACAAACTAGGAAATTAAACTACAGCTTGTAAAACTACACATATATTTTTCTTCCACAGTGGTAACAGCAACAGGCTTCCTGCTGTGATGCATATAAGTCTCCCATCCCATCAGGTTAGCTACACAGCTTTGTTTTCACAGCCTTGAATTCATGCAGAGCAAGAGAACTACACAACTACAGGCTTTCCAGAAATGTCAAACTCCATGATTTACTACACAATGCCATTAGAGTTCTTGATTTAATCCATTAATTTCACCTTTCGTTTGGAACCCTGAAATGTAAATTAAATCCCAGGACCAATATATGTTCCATGTTCTCCTCTAACACATGATTTTCCTTACTCCTGCTGCTGCAACCCAGTACATGATTAGGTGGTTAGCTTGCTCCTTGGCTGTTCCAGCCAATACATTCACCACACATCTAAGACTAAAGGAATGCTAGGTCTCCTACTTTGTGAATTAAACCAAAGTGCCTTATAATCACAAAGAAAATCCTCCTTTTCTTTATGATGTCTATATGAGTCTAACAGTCTAAACTAAGGTCTGTGAGCCTATAATATAAGAAATAGTCTCATGATTTAACTGAAGCATTTTTCCCCTGACAGAAGAATTTATTCTTGCATGACCGATTTGCCCTTTGTGTCAGTACTAAGGATGTTCCTGCAGCTTGACAGGTCCCCAGATTATGAATACGCATCCTCTGGTGTATCTATTTAAACAGCCAGTATTGTTTCCCTTCTTTATCTTTTTAAAAATGAGATGAAGTGGGGCTAAAAGCAGGAGGAACTGAAGCATGGAAAAGACACTACAGCAAGAAGAGAACAGCTCTGATTCAGCAAAGCCTCAAGACAGATTGCTGGAAGCTGATAGAGCATTTTGAAGAATTATTACTTCATGCTTGTCCTGTTCTCATGCACTTCCTCAGGTACCTGCTGTTGGTCACTGTCTCTGGTCCAGCGTGCTTGTTGTTATACATGGAAAGCATTTCTTACAAATGATACTAAATATACCGTGGTCAACATCATAAATGGCTTGTGGAGTTAAAAGTAAGAAGTCACTTTTAGAATTAAAACCTGAAAAAAGCTGGTTCAACTCTGGACTCAGCAATTTCCTGTTTCCATAACACCCGAGCTCTGACAGCTACACGTCTGAGGTGTCAGCTTCATGTGGCTGAGCAGTGAAATCCCAGAAGCCATCTGCCTGTCAGCAGTGCAATGATTTCTGGAGAGAACTTCTGTCATCCAGGTGAGAGTCTTACCGAATTGTGTGAAAGCCAGAAACCTGAAACGGAGACTGGAGGCTGTACAGAGCCCCTAACAGCTGCTTAGCCCAGCAAACACATCTGAAAATGCAAAGAAACAATCAAAGGCATTATGGTGAAGTGCACCAATGATTCCCTGGGCCTGCTGTTATGTAGCAGGTCAGACCCACCCCAGGCACCCTAACTTAGTTAGCCTTCCTCTCCAACCCAACAAGGAGCAGTAAAGGAAGAAAGAGGACAGTAAAGGATCAGAAGAAAGGATGCCACAGACAGCCCTTGATATAGGCAAGAAAAGAGGCATGGTTTGGGATGGAGCAAGGGGGATACAGAGCTCACTGATTTTTAACAGTATGTGAGACAGTGTCTTTCATGAAGGTATATGGGCGTGAAAGGGATGGAAGTGTTAAGGGCAAACCCTGGCATATGTTGGGATGGGAAAGCATCACACAGACAACTGATGAAAAAAAACCCAACCAGATGGACATGAAAATCCACCACTGTGTGCTATGGGTGGTTCTGCATATTGGTACATAAGAAATCCCAGCTATTTAAAAAGTAATATGTCTGATTTAGCTAGGCTACATCCTATACGGAACAAAGAAAAAAATGCAACAAACAATACAAAAGGCAAACAATACAAAAGAACTCTCTGGCCTTAAAACTGGCCACACTCTTATCAGCAAGACAAGAGGCAATATAGAGAAAGCAAGCTAGGGAAACAATCATGACAAAGGAATATTTCTGTGCTCCAGGGGACAACACGCAAAATCTTTGTGGTTTGTGGTTTTTTTTTTTTTTATTGTGATAGCAAAGAGGTTTGGTAAAGGCTCTGAGATGAAGACAGCTTTCAAACACTGCATTTGCAAAATGTTCAGAACAAGTAATTAGGGATTATCAGGGTGCTTTCAAGTCCCCTCCCCAACAGGAGGCAGCAAACTGATGACTGTGGAAATCAACAGTAGAAATACTGATTAACTGCTGCCAGTATACCTCAAATACTTGACAGTCTGTAGGTCAGCAAGGGTACAGCCACCTGTGGGTAACAGTAGTTGAGATAATTTTGAATTCTCTCTTCACACAGTTCTTTAGAGGCTATTAAGGGAAACTGAGGCAGAATTATAGGAGAGGCATAGCAGAAGCAATTTCTGGCCTGAGTGTACACCAATACCCACCAGGAGGCCCTGGTCCTTCCAGCAGAGCTGCTGCCCAGCCCTCCCTGCCCAGCCTGTACCTCCACAGAGGCTGCTGCATCCCAGAGCCTGCACGTTCCCTGCAGCCAGGGTGGTTTCTGCACCCAAGGTCCTTCACAGCTTTACAATCAAATGTTCTTCAGACTGACCCATCCAGGAGTAACAGCTACTCTCTCAGCCCACTCCCTAGAGGTTATAAATTCACACAACCCATATGTTACCATACAGCTTAGCCACTGCTGTGTCATCCTCATACCTTATTCTGCATCTGAAAATAACTGAAAAAAGCAGATGGTTGTCACAACCTATTGCTCCCCTGTTTGACAGGAACAGTTTGTGGATATTTAACACCTTGCTCCCAGTTTGTTTCTTAAAGGCAGAGAAACTGCTATCACATGCAATGAAGCACAAGGGAGAACTCTGTTTTTAAAGAGCATTACACAGCCTGACATGTCTTGTGTCAGTAGTCTTCCTGCAGTAAATGATGCTGCAGAAATAAGTCAAATTTGGTGCTGTTTTTCTTCATACACATGTGCAGGTACCAAACTCAAGTAGTCAGAGATAAAAGCTCACTACTCTACAAGTCAAGAGTCCCAGAAGCACTCCAGCCACAGTGGCACAGGCTGCTGCGGAGAGCTGCCTGCATGGGCTTGTTTCTCTGAATAGTGTTTCCCTCTCTTGCAGAATCAAGGGACACTCAAACTGCTGTACATTAGAACTCACCAGGTGAGGTTTTTCAGCTAATCTTAAGGATTCAGAGGTGAGTTCTGCTAATCTTATGCTGAATAATATCTTGTAGTAGGATTAATCTCATGGAACCATGGTTTTTGTAGCTGGAGAGAGGGCATTTAGTTTTTGGGCTAATCTTTAAAAAGCCAATAAGTCTATCTCATAAAAGACTTAATTTACCAGGTAAACAGCTTGCAAAGATTATTACTCTTGGGGCTGTTACTTTTATGTGCTGGCAACAGCCCTGACTGAAGGACTGTTAAGGAGCGGCTTAAGGAGTTAAGCCTCTCCTTCACTTGTAAAGCTGACCCTGCAAAACCCCATCAACTCTTGAGAGGGAGTGTGAGGGAAGGGGCTGACAGAATTGGTCACTCTTCCCTCTGAGAGCAATACAAATGTAGTACACTAATAAAAATCCTCCATGTTTCCAGTAAGTGACTTGAGAGGAGGAAGAAGTCATCTGATGATGTGACTGACATCTAAAGAACAAGATGAGGCTTAACTAAACCACAAGTTCTGAAGTACTCAATGAGACCCAAACCCTGCCTTTTGGGACAGGTCCAACACAAGCCAAACAACTCTGATGCTCAGTCTGCAACCTGAACCTAAATGCCAAATTTGGCAAAACAAATTCAATTTCTCTCAGGGATTTCCCCAGAAACCTTCAATCTGAACACTAAACCACTAATATATTTGAAAGCTTAATCCTTATACTGTTTTCAGAAGCCTCTGTAATTGTCTTTTGAGTATGCTTTTGAGTCCTTATCAGTATAAATCTGGTAACAGATGATGTATTCAAATCCACCAGCTGTTGTGTTTCGGTCTTGACTGTCAAGACAATCCTCTTCAGCAAATAAATAGATCTGCTTTTGTCTGTCATGGATGCTTTACTACAACTCTTATCTGTTAGTACTTAGGATTTTGTCTGTCTACTGGCTGCATTAGGATTTAACTATTTGCTGAGTAAAAAAAATCTCAGTATGTCTCTTTCCAGGCTGACTTTAAAATGAAGGCAACATGGCAACTACAGATACTGCTAACTTTTATTATAACTTCTCCATCACTGATCCCTATGAAAACAGAAATGAGAATTTTCATATTTAGAGGAGTCTTCCTTGCCATGTATGTATTTTGTTGTTTTCATCCTTGGCATAGCAGGAAATGCACTGGTCTTTGTCATACCAGTTTTCCACATGAAACTGAAGACACTGACAGAAACTGACAGTACTTTTGCTGAACGTGGCTATAGCTGACTGGGCTTTTCCTTGGATGCTGCCACTCTGGGCATTTTTGGCTGCTCACAAAAGGACTTCAGGCATCGTGGCATGTCATATTATATGGGGCTTGTACACACTTCAATGTTAACTCTAATGTCTATCACCTTTGACCAGCTTATTGCTGTTACTTTTGCCACCAAAGCACACGCGTCAAACCAAACAAATGACATGGGGCAAATTAATCTCTGTCTTGATCTGGGTGACCCCACAAGTATTTGCTGCACCAAACTGTTTTTTGGGAGGTGTTAATTTTGATAAGGCAATATGTCAGGAAGAATACCCAAACCCCATAGCAAGAACTGATTCTTGAAGTGATCCAAGTGACCCTTGCTTATTGTATTCCCACACTAGCCATGATCATCTGCTACCCACTAATTATCAGAACTTTACTGTGTGCTAGAAGTCTCCGAAAGAACAAACCTATAAAAATATTTTCTGCAGTTGTCCTGTTTATTCTTACCCAAATACCCTATACTTTCTTCAGATTGATAAAGATCATAAACTGGAGCTTTAAATTGAACAGCAGCTTTGAAAAGGCAATTATCTTAACGAAAGCTCTTGCTTATTTTTATGGCTATCTTAACCCTCTATTTCTTCATGAAATTGCAAATCAGGAAGTACTAACATAAAATTATTAAAAAATCAAGATGTGCCAAATGGCAAGTTACAGTAGCAAACCACTGAAGAGGAAGACTCAAACTTTTACTGCTTCATACATTACAGATGCCACAAGCATGTACCTACTATAAAACTGCCTAGAAAACATGCAACTATTTTACAGCTGCTTCTTTCCTGTTTGTTTTGTTTGTAAATACTGATACAGGGAGCCTGAGTGAAAGAGGAAATACAATACCATTAGTAAGAACACTATGATCAGCTTTAGACCAATCTATTTTCATGATATTTCATTGCTTCCTGCTTTTCCGGTCCAAGCTGGTAACTGAGTTAACAGTGCAGAAATCTTCAAAAAGTATAAAAAACAATGAGATAAAACTCCACTTTTCATTACATAAAGGTAATTTGAATTTTCTGACTCCCAAACCTCTGGCCTGCTGGTTTTCTATGAATGGTGTTTGTTAATGAGTTTTGTTTCAAATAGGTTACATAATTTAGTTCAGCCCATTCATTTAATGAGAATTCCTGGAATAAAAACATATATATTTCAATCTTCATGCTGGGTTTCATGTGTGATTGTGGTGTTTTGGGGTTTTTTTTCCAGCTGGGCCAAGGTCTCTACAAACAATCCTTTAGCATTCATCTAAAATTTCTGTAATAAAGCAGAATAATTTCCAGTAATAAATTTTCATCTGCCTTTCATCTAATGTCAGGTTCACGGTCTCAATGTCCCATACACATCTTGGTCTCTTATATCTGATAACAGAGCTCATGTTGCCAGATTACCAGGCCCCTTGTAAACACAAGGGATATCATATCACATGTTAGTTCCAACACTGAGCAGTGTTTCTGCAGATGCAAACTCCCAAACATTCTTTGCCTCATGGCATCTTTCCAGTCTGTTTTTCCTGGCACCTTGGTTCCCTTGTCATGAAACTGTGGATTCCTTACTTGTTTTTCAACCTTGTTCCACCAGTTCTCCCTTTCCACCTCTGGTCTTTTCACCTCCCAGTTGGAGGCAAAAAGGTGTGCAGGGGGCAGAAAAGTATGCAAAAGCTCTTGCAGAAAGTAGTAGAACAGGTGTGGAGACTGGAATAGGGAAAAGAAAGAAGGGATGTTGCAGAGGAGCAAAGGGAGGACTTTATGCAGCTGCGGGCTGCTTGCAATAAAGCCAGGGTTGAGTCCGGTACAAAGGGTAAAAGTCCTTTGCATTAAACCTTTGAAATACCAGTTTTAACTGCTTCGAACCATTCTTGCAAATACCACAGTCTCTGGATCTTCCTTTACTCCCCATTTATACTTAGGCCTTCCTATCAGAGCACTGCAGCTCATAGAAACCTGACCCTTTTTGGCAATATTGTGCCCATGTCACTGTTTTCCCCTTAGAAAACAGCTGCTTAGGCAATCCTTTCCTTACTACACAATCTCTTGTTTCTTCCACAGTGAAATATCCTTCAAAACAAAGCTAGGAAGGAATGTGCTGTGATTTCATGTGTAAAGATCCTATTTCAACACACAACTGCAAGGCAGGCTTTGCCAGCATAGGGTGGTAAGAGGTGTTCATGTCCCCACTCCTTCCTGGCTGGTTCTGCACTGGGCAGGGAATGCTTCGGACCATGTTCACTTCCCCCTTTTGGCTACACTGCACCCTGCCCAGCCACGTGAGTTGCAATTAGGTCAGCAAAGAGTGTTATGAGTCATTAAGGAAAAAAAAAAAAATCCAAACCAAAGAACAACTGTGCAGACAGACTGAGATGTTCTTTCTACCACTACCAAGGTGTGAATAAACTTTGTTCCTGTACCAGGGTAGTGGTAAGTTTGGGGTTTTTTTCACTCTTCTGCTGTCCATGATCTTGATTTTGCTGCTGCAACATTTATTGCAGGTATGTTATGCCTACAACACATAAAAATGAAAAGAGTGCACTGCTTTATCCTGGGCCCCTTTATTTAAGAACACAATCTGTAAATGTGAATGCTTCAGAAATAAAAGTTTAAAAATACAACACTTCAAAAGAAAACCCATGAGCCTTAAAGTAGTAGAACATACCACAACTGCAAAATTAATCTCAGCTTCTCACATTTAGGATTTTGATCAGGTTGCTCCAAACACACATAAGAAACCTGAAAGTACGAAGCAACTGCCGCTTAATCCTAACCTTTAGGAAGGAGCTACTTCAAGGTCAGCCAGAGTCCCATTAGTACATCGTCTCTCTTAACTTGCCACATACCTGACCACGTTGAGTTTTAATTGATTCGCAACTGACCTGTACCAATAAAGGTACAGGTCTCTCAAAACCTGCTGTTATGAAATAATTTTGTTGTAATTGTTTCATGTCACTTCAAAGAATGAACAGCAGTGGAAGGGCTAAATGAAGAGACCAAGTGAAAAATAGAGTACAAGTACAGTAGGCACCAAAAGGGGGACAAATAGGAACAGGAATGTCCTTTAAGATAACTCACTGCTTTGAGAACCAATTTGCACTTTCAGTCCAGCAAGGACTCACACCTAGAGTAGGTATGGTCAGTGTGAAATCTCTGCCATCAAGCCAGAGTAAGGTCATAACAAACTATGTCAACAGAGCATGTCAATCACAAATCTTCTACTTGGACAGCAAGCCTCCCATCTCTTCCCTCTCTTGGTTGCACATCTCCCTCATTTTTAGAGCTCCACCAGCCAGTGCAAATCTCTAGTAAACCAAAATAGCCTGGATTATTTTCAGCAGATCTCAATAAAGAAGTTTAGCCTGAAAACTTACTTATTTGTATGTCTTCCTCAGACCTGCATCTAGCAACCACAGTCTTGGATCCTTTGTGTGTTCCCCAAACACAATATCAAAGCAAATTCTACTCCAAATATTCGATTTCATGCAAAGAGAACATTATTGGAATGCCACTAGAGACTATGTGAAATTTCCACATAGAAATCAGGCCAGGTTTAGCTGGACACTTTAGAAAGGAAAAGGATAAAAATGACAGGTCTACATGAAGTTCCAGGTGCTCAGACCAGTACAGCCAAGAAATCTGCAGCAATGAAACAGTAGCTCAGAAAGTCACTGAACTGCAGATCTTTGAAATGTGGGAGAAAACACAGTGGAAAAGGGTCAGTATCTCTCATGGGCTGCTGTCAGAGACAGGACAGAGGGTCAGCAGAACCTTTGCTCGTACTCAGTACAGTGGCTTTGACACATTTACTTACAAACAACCAAAGTATCTCATGCTGCACTATCTGCTTGTGTGCTAAGTGACACTCAAGCTTTTGAGTACATGTGTACTCTTCACCACAGAAACAAGTGAGAAACTTGTGTGCTGTCACAATCAGCACTGTGCCCTGCTATCTTTCTTCAATATGCACCACAGGCACCACACCATCATCTGACTCACGTATCAGTTTCTAGATCTCTCCCTTAACACAAACCCACAATCAACACCAGATGCTCAAGTCATCTGCAATGCAAGAAGGCCATTCTCTTCTCCAGCCTTCTAAACGTTGCTGGTGTCATGGGAAAGGGCAGGTGTCATTTGTGTTCTCTACAAAGAATGTCTCAAGTTCAAAGTAAACCACAGTAGGACTCTCCCACCCGCCCATGAAACTGATAACAAAAAGCAACAGAGGATAAAGCATTATTTCCTGTCTGTCCTGTATATAATCTGACAACAAGGGAAGATATACAACCTTTAAAAATTTACATGGTGCAAATAAGTTGTTCCATGGGCACTCTTCAAGAATAGTATTCCCTTGTTAGTGGCAATCCTTCCTTCCTGCCTGAATACTTTCTCAGACAAGATGAATTTACACTAATCTCAAATTGAAACAAATGGTGACCCACACTTATTTCTCTTCTCCTGGTTGTTTTCTCCAGAGTTAATTCACCTGTAATTTACCTGTTGCAGATAGCATGAATTAAAAGAAGTAGGACACTTTTTTCTCATTAAAAAAAAAAAAAACCCAACCTAAAATTCCCTACCACAAGTTGTCCCTTTGCAAAACAAAGGCAATACTAAATTCACTGTGAAGCTCAGTTCATTCATGTCTGCCCAGCACATCATAAGCAGGAATATACTGTCAGTGTTAACAGTACACAAAGAAGGCAGAATACATACAAGGTATTTACCAGGAAATAAATACGTAGAATTTTGACAAGTTTTTTTACAGTTTGTACTGTCTGTCTTCAACCCAAACTGCAAGTCATTGTGGTTTATACTGGAAATGGGTCGGCTAAGTGCAAAAGAGTCTAGGTCTGCTGTCTCAGCAGCAGACTATTTACTCTGCGTCAATTTTCAGTTTAGCATTTAGATTTATCATGTCTATTTAGCTGCTTGGAAGCAAAGCAAGTACATAATTTAGGTGAAATTGATCTTTTTGTTTTTTCTTGTTAAAAGAAAATATATTTTACAAAATAGAATTTTTGTAAAATATATGAAAATATCTGAACAATAGTAAAACAATATTTTGCCTTAAAAATGGACACACATTTAACTATAATACTACAATGTAATTTGCAAATCAAGTATTTGGATATTCAGATGGCCTTAAATCCTTTTCACTGGTAATTTATGTAGAAATAGATGTAAAAAAAATACTAAAATCTGCATTTACTCTCATTTTCTTAAAAAAGAAAAGAACAAACCTGTGCCAGATGTAGCCACACAATTGTTCTTTTTCTTTTCTCTAAGCTGTCATCTCTAATGTAGTAAGGAATTCCACAGACACAGAGAGCCTGAATGCTGACTTTAATGGTGACAGCTCACCTGATGACAGCACAGAGCTGGGACTACTCCCCTGTGCTGTGGTGGAGCAGGTGGAGGGAGAGGATTAGCAGTTGAGATTTACTAGATTGAATGCTGACTGTGCAAATAGACCAAAATTATCTTGTGTTGGTCTACTGAAAATGTGGTCTGGGAACAGAGGTGTCTTCACTTTACGCAGAAGTTGACTACTCTCACTGAATGGGGGAAAAAAACATTCTAAAGCAAATCCCAAAGAGTCCTCTCTTTGAGAAGCAGTTTACTCACAGATCTGTCACACTTTGATCCAGAGAATCTCTTTCTATCTGACTTTCATTGTGGAGAGAGTCTGATTCCTGTACTTGGCACAGCTCCTCATCAGTGATTATATCAAATGCTGCATCATCTGGTGGTTTAGAGGCTTCACTTGCAACTGTGTCAAAAAACCATGAGAAGAAACATAAATATTATTAGCTGGTTGTCTTGGAAACAAACAAGCAAAACCCTTAAGGAGGAGGCCTGGGCCATTCTACCTTTACAGAAGCATTAGGTAACTATTAGAAGTAATGGAAAACCTTAGGCTGACTGACACTCACTTAATATACATGAACATTTATCTCAACACCAATCAAATTCAAAGACAGGATCAGTCCCACCCTGAAAACACTTCATCTCCAACATCTCCTGCAGGTCCTTAGAGCAGGAGGTGACCATGTGGTTTCTTGGAGACTGTCAAAGAACCCTACTTATTTTTCCACAGCATGCAAACAGTAAACTAACCAAAAGCCCTCTCAGATGGTGACACAGGCGATTCCAATGAAGCTGGTGAGCCTTCCTGATTGGCACTGGATCCAGAGTCATCTGCACTGTCCACAATGACTCTAGGCTTATTAAAGCAAGCTTTGCAGCAACGCTCCTTTTTTCCACCAGGTTTTGTCACCATGTAGTTGTTGCAGCAGTAGTAGCAGAAAATGCGGCCACACATTCTAGAAATTATTCAAAACCAAAGGTGTTAGAAAAATACCACACACAGCTGGAACATATCTGTGCAACAGAGTTTGGGGCTCCTTCATAATGGTCTTGTTTTCTGCAAAAGCATGAAAGCTACACCCATTAGCAGAATTCATAACAAACTGTGCTCCTTTCTGAAGTGAAGCAAGTCTTCTTGACAAGCACAGGACAGAAATTCACATTCATGCTTTGCTACCTTAAAAGACAGGAAAAACAGAAAAAAAAATACAAAAACCCCACATTTAAAGATATAAAACAATCAAGTGCCCACAAATATGCAAAACAAATAAGTAATATTTCTATTAAGTACAAAGGAAGGAAATATACTTAATAATATTACATAGGCCAAATCTCATAGACAGGTTAAACAAAACTTGATTTGATTGTAAGAACACATATATATGTCTCTGCTTTGTAATGACTCCTCGCCCCTTCAGATAGGAAAGTAAAAACAGTATTGGACACATATATTTACATTCATCCCTCCTGCCCTCTCCACTCTGAAGTCTCTCAGTATTAAGCCTGTCAACTACTTTTTAATGAGGATGTTGAGATTTTCATGAAGAAAAGCACCCAGTAGGGATGACTGCTACTCATGAAATTTTAATGGTTTTGTTTTTCATAATAATTTAAATAATTACTGGATGAAGACATGAGCAACTTTCAGAGACCTTAGCAGAAATGAGTAATTTGGAAGTTGTTACCCAAAATGACTTCACCATTCACTAATCCTTATAGCATGTTGTTTACATTCACATGAAATGGAAACAGTTTCAGTGCTTCCTTCTTTCCTTACATGACAAATCAGGTCATGAGGATAAGGAACAGTAAATAGTCAAACCAAACATATCACTAGGACCCTGAAATGTATCCATCTAGATTGGATAACTAATATTAACTGTAGGAGAAATAATTTAATATCTGTCGCTGTAACCTCAGGTAGCAGCGAAAAAGAGGCTGCAGACTCAGGTCAGGACGTACGGTCCAAGTGAAGCTTTAATGAAAATCTACCTTTTATAACATAGCTTGCTACAAAAAATTCATGATTGGCCTCTTGACCCACCACCTCTCAAAGGTGATAGGTTGAACTAAGACACCCATATTCCAAACATGCCTTAGTGTTCCCAAAACAATATAGTGAAAAACAACAGGTGCAAGGACAGAAAAGTAGTTTATATAACATACTATCTGTTTTCCTTAGGCTGCAGATGAAAGAAGAGTTTCCCACATACTTGTGAGAGAAAACTGAAGAATTTCTCTGCTTTAGCCCTTTTTGCATCCACAAATATCCACTTTTTAAAAGATTATTCTGCAGCAGTTAATTATCTCTGAACATTGTGTAAGTAAACAAATTCATAATTGCACATCATGTTGAAATTTGTTCTGGAATACTTCCATCACGGTAGCAAAGCCATCCTGGTAAATATTGTTTAGAGCATGCACAGACCAGTGCACAGTCCTTCAAAGAAACACACTATAACAGGGTATGTTTATCTTTGTTTCCAGAAATGAGAAACTAACAGACAAGTAAGAGTTGCATCCAGATCTTTGCCTTAATACATGACAGGGGATCTTTCCAATAATGTCTTATCTCCTTGTAAGCTCATGTGTTCTTTCAGCATTTCAGTATCAACGATTTTGATCACTGAACTGTGAACATTAATACTTCCTCCACATAGACAACCATCCTGAGTTTTACTTTTGAACAGTGCAATACAGTTCAGCAACTGACCTGCAGTGGTGTCGGCGCACCATCCATGAGAACTCTCTCTGGCAGTCGAGACAGTGATTAACTTCTGTGTCCCCTTGCCACCTTTGCTCTGCACTAAGCTTCTGCTGGAACTCCAGAGCATCAGATTTTTGCCACAAAGCATCCTTATCTCTGCAGTGACACAGTTAAAAGAAAGAAAAATACATAGAAGTTGTCAATGCTAGTTTTACTGTTAACCAATCTCAACTGAAATGCTGGTGAAAGCTTCATAGTAAAAATTCATTTGCTCTAAACTTCTGAGGAGCTTTCAGAAATAAAGATAGATCAAAAAAACCTACTGAAGCAAAGACAGGGAGAAAAACACATGCCATGCAGAGAACGACATGTTTTTTAAAATAGACATCAAAATAAGGAGATACTATTGAGTGTTATATTTTTTGACTATATTATGGAAATGCAAAATTTCAACTGCAAATGAACTTGGCCATTACTTGTATCTTCAATTCAAGAATACAAGCTTGGATGCCCTAAGCAGCACCCCTGAACATCCTAAGCAAAGATTTTAATTTCTGCTTGCTGTTTATTAGGATGCTGACCTGATAAGTTCTATCAAACGTTCTTCAAGGAACTGCTTTGTTCTTGTCAGGTCATCTAGTTCAGCAAATAACTTCTGGTCACTGCTATCTTTGTCTGCTGCCACCTTGCTTAGCTTCTCAGTGTAATCCAGGATCTTCTCTTTTGCTTCATCAGCTTCTTTTTGGATCCTGATCAAATACAAAGGCAATTATGAATGATTTTTAGCATTGTGCATTCAAGTCTTCCCTGTGGGAAGAAGGGCTCCTCCATCCTAATAAACAGGTAGTTTCAGTGAATTTTTTTCTCATTGTGCATAGTTTTTAGAATTAGACAGAATCTCCCCAGTTTTCTGTATCACTGAAAATGCACATAGATCCATTATCTAGTGAATACAGCCAGAAACCAGCAATTTCTTGGATGCCTTGCTTATAGTAAAGCTTATGATAACTACCAACTAGGAATAATACAGATCTCATCAGCACAAAAATGTAAAAATACATAGGCTTTGGTTAACCTGTTAGACTCTGTGTGAGCCCAGCCCTCATGAAAATCTATTTCTGACTGCCAGATTAGCCACATCACACAGACCTTGAAAACATAGCCTGAGTTAGATAATTAAAGCTGATAAGAAACCTGACAAATACATGCAGGATGTGGTCCCATTCAGATAATTCTTACTGATTCCCTGAAACGTCGTGAAGAGGAGATTAAAAACAAACTGTCCAAAAGCTTAAATTTTCCATTCCTTACACAAAACCCCCCAATATTGTTTTAATTTTTTGCTTAACCTATAAGGTAAAAGGAGGTTATAAAAATGTCTTTTATGAATTTATATCAGCTAAATTAACAATACAGTAAAAACTAAACTGTGCACTCATGTGTGCTGGATAATTTCCTTGTTTCTCATCTGAAGTGGCAATCTGATATTGCCTGTCAGTGCCCATATACTATTTGTTCTGTATAAAACCCCATGTAATATGGTACTTCATAAACCATGTGAATTTTCAATATGTTTTGATTATTGTCCCCCTGCTTGGCCTACAATTAACATCTTATGTAAAGAACCCAAACTCTCACCTTTCCAAGAGTTCTCTAAGAGACGTCACCTCCTCTTCCTTCTGCAGCCGAGCAGACTCTGATTCGGACAGCTGCTCTCTTGCTTCATCCAGCTTTCTACACAAACTTGTGTTTGCAGCCTAGTAAAATAAATTACTGTATTTCTTTACATATAAAAACAAGACTTTACCACATGCAGGACAATTACCAAGACAGCTAACAATGTTTTAAAAGAATCAGTTACAGCCAAATGACCAATTAAGATATTATTGTATAAGCAGGCAGTAATTAGTTGTGTACTAGTGACTGATTACTTCTGTCACACTGAATAAGGGATACATTCTAAAGTAAGACAGTATTAAGCCTGTAATTCTTGTTAATCCATGTCAGTTGCTTTTGCCTCCTTATAAAGAAAAATCTCTCTAAAATAATGACAGAAGAATATACCCTGAAACCTTTTTCACCACCTAAAAGCTTCAAAAGAGAAAAATTAAATAGGAGGAAAATATTGTTTATTGAAGCCCATATGGATAATGAAGAACACTCAAAAACAACCCAACTTCTTTCACAGCTAGATGCTCCAGAGAAGTCTGCCAAACTTGGAGTCCTCAGGGAACATACCTAACTACCTCCAAAGGTATAGATTTCTCCTAGCAGGCAAGGCCACATCCAGTAATCTTAACTTTCTTATTTCCAGATTCCAGTAATCTTAACTTTCTTCTTTCCAGATTCCTTACAATTCAGTATGACACTTCTAACTCAACTGTTTGATAAATTTATTGCAAAAATTCTAGGTTTTTTGTGGCTGGCTTATTTCTCAGCCACATTAATTCTCTGATTCAGTGCCCCTTGCAGCCTGCAAACACATGTGGCTGTGTGGGAATGCAGGGCCTAAGAAAGACACATCTTCAACCTGCACCCCCATTAAAGAAGAGAACACATAGCCAGGTCTTACATAAAACCTGACCAGCTTTCAAGGCAGGGCAAATCTTAAGTGACATTATGCTTTTCATAATCTCTGTTTCAGTGGCTGTCAGCTGCCCGGTATTTTTTCTGCAGCACCTGCATTCTCAGATTCACAGCCAGTCATCAGAAATACTGCTTGCCTTCCCAGTTGTAACACTAATGCCTGCTGACACAAACACCTCTGGTTTTAAATCAGATCAAGCACCTACTTGTAACTCTGTAATCTCTTCCTCCGCAGCATGCTGTTGTTGCTTCTGTTCCTCAAGTTGCTCTCTTACTTTCCCACACTCCTCACTGACAGCCTGGCAGAGAGATTGAGCCAGTAGTTAATAATCCTCCAGTGGCCACCCCCTCATCTACAAAATTCCCAGCTGTGAGTTATGAGTGCTCTTAATGCCATGCATGGGATAAATGCAGCACCACTGGCTCATGAAAGACAGCTAAAAAGACACTCAACTCCTGGAATCAAGCAAACTCCCTTTATGGTGGCACATTAACTGTGTTTCACTGTTACTTTGCATAGGCTATTGCAATTCTCAACAAAAAGAAGGTCAAACACATGCAGTGGCATAAGCCTCTGATCAACCACCAATCTTAGCCATTTTATCAGAATGGCAAAGCAAACACAATGAAATCTTCTGGCTTCAGGTGTGCTGTTTCATGTACACAGGGCTGACTCATGCTTTTTTGGAAGCAAAACTTTGATCTTCTCAGCTGCTGCCTTGAGCAGCTGAAAGCAAAAATACATGCGGGAGTTAAATGCAAAAGCATCTGGTCTCAGTTTAAGTTTCCTTTCATCAAAATCAGTTTTTAGAAGAAGCAGCGTTAGAGGTGTGACAGGCAGGTCTTGCATTGCTCCTACCATAAAAGAAAACAACCACAGCTTTAACCAGAGGGACAGCAGATGCCACCTTCAGTGCCAACATAAGAAATCATCACCCTCCTGAGTACTGACTTTCTTTTCCATACCACATGGCCTTTCCATTATATGTGCCCATAAAACTCTGAGGAGTTGTTTTACCTCAGATAAGCCTAGGTCATGAGCATAGAGACATTTTCAGATTCCCAGGCTTAGGCTAGTTGCATGTTAGTCTCAGAGCCTGACCCACACAAACCTTAGGATTTCATGCAGTAATTGCTGCAGCAGATGATAAAGCAGCTCCCTCAGCTATAATAATTACATTAATTTACCTTGAATTTTGTCTGATAATTTAGAATCTCTGTGCTCATTTGAAATTTTATTGCAGACAGCTCTTCTTGGCTGGTCTCTTGGAAACTCTGAGCCTGTTTCTGTACTGTCTCCAGCTGCAATTGCAGACTTGGAACAGCTGCAGCACACATTTGAGCCTCCTCTAATTTCTCTTGCAGGCGCTTATTCTCCTCTCTGAGATTAGAAATGTCAAGCTTCAGCTTCTCCTGCTGCTCTGCTGCCTGTTCTTCCAGTTCTTTGAACCTTTCTGTGGCCTGGGCCAACTGCTCTTCTGCATCCACCTTTTCAGAGGTCAAGGCACAAATCTGAATACCAAGTTCAGCCATATCAGTGTTGGTCCTGTGGAGGAGATCTTTATTTTCTTCGTTTTCCACTCTAGCATTTTCCAAGTACCGCTTAACCTTAGACAGCTCTTCCTTTAAGCTCACTAAATTACATTCCAGCTCAGCTTTTTGATGGGCTGTTTTCTCCTGCTCTTTTTTAAGCTTTTCTTCCCTTTCTTTACATTGCATCAGTTCTTGCACATGGTTTCGGTTGAGAGACTCACTCTGCTCTTTCAGCTGCTGGACAAGCATCTTCTGCTCACTCAAGACAGTCTCAGTGACTGCCAGCTCACCTCTCATCCTCTCTCTCTCATCAGTGGCCTGCTGAAGCTTGACTCGGAGGTCGAGGACTTCTGCCTGCAGCCTGGACACTTCACCTCGGTTGACCTCCAGTTGCTCTTCACTCATGGTCAGTCTGAAGGACAGCTCTTTTGCCTCCTTCTCCAGGGACGCCGCCTGCTGTAGTTGCTGTTTTTCCACTGATTGCTTTTCTGATGTGAGAGATTCTATAAGTTTTGTCTGATGAAGGCATGTCTTTTCAACACTGAGCTTTTCTATCTCAAGAGTCTCTGCTTTCTTCCTGTATCTTTCAGCTTCTGCTCTTAGCTGTTCACATTGGCTCTCCATGCCCTGCAGTTCTACTTCCTTCTCTGCGAGCTGTGACTGGAGATAATCTTTGCTTTCCTTCAAGGTGTCCAAACTTTTTTCCATTTGTAAAGTATGTTGTTTGGCACTCTTCAGCTGTGCTTCAAATGAGGCATAAGACTCCTTGGAGGTCTCTTCTCTTTGCTTTAGTTCTTCATATTCTGAGTGCAGAGTCTGCAGCCTCTCCTCTAGAATTTGGCTTTGCCTCCTGGCATTCTGCAAGTCTTCATCCAGCTGTTTGTTTTCATCCCGGAGCTTCTTCTCTTTTTCATCAACTGACACCAGGGCATCATCTATTTCACTCTGAAGTTGCTTCTCAGAGGCTCTCAACCTGGCTACATCGGCTTCTAGGGAAGCTTTAGAAGCTTCCAGATTTTTGAGCTTCTCTTCCATCTTCTTCTTAGACTGCTGCAAACTCTCATTCTCTGTTTTCAGTTTCCTGCTCTCCTCATCCAATTCACTCACTGCAGAGTTTTGCTGCTCCATCTGCTCCTCCAACTCCTTGACTTTCTGCCCAAGATGCTCCTTTTCAGACACGAGTTTCCGGTTTTGCTCCTGAAGGCTACACACAGTCTGACTCACCTTTGTTAAGCGACCCTCCTGTAATTCAAGCTGCTCTGCTTGTGACTGGGCTTCCTGCTTCAGTGCTCCTTCCCGCCTACCATACTCCTCCTCAAGTTTCTCTTTTTCCTTCCTGGCTTCCTCAAGATTTTTTTCCAGTGAACCCACCTGAGCCAGCGACCCCATTACCTGGGTCTGGAGCTCAGCCATCTCCATTCCTTTCAGAGTCAGGACCTTCTGAAGTGCATCCTTTTCCTTTGTCATGGTCTCCAGGCTCCCAATCAGCTTTTCACTCTCTTCTTTGGATTTAGCAGTGAGGCTACTGTATCTTGATTCCAGCTCCTTCTGTGCCTTTTCTTTCAGTAGCAGCTCCTCCCTTGCTGCTTTCAGCTGGGATGCATGTTCATCATTAAGTCTTTGCATATCTGCCTTTTCCTTTTCTATCTCCTGAAGCTTCTCTAACAGTGCCCATATTTGTAGGGCAGAGTCATACTGGGCTGTGGCTTGCTGTCCCTTTTCATCCAAGGCAGCATCAACTTTTGCAAGGAGGTTGAGGTTCTTCTGTTCTGTGGAACTCAGCTTGGCTTTGAGCTCATCAATGCAAAGATCCTTCACAGCAATTAAAGCCCTAGAGGTCTTCAGCTCCTCATTCGAAACCTGCAATTTTGAGGCACAGTCTTCCTTGCTGGTCAACAGCTGCTCCACCTTTGTTGAGTGTTCCTTCTGCTGCTCCACTGCATTCAGTTCCAGTGACTGTAGGCACTTCTGCAGGTCATGGACAGTGCTCTGAGTAGAGTGTGAGACCTCACACTGCTTCTGTAACTCTGTGATTATCTTTGTCAGCCGGGAGTTCTCCTCACTGTAGTTATTGCTCTTCTCCTTTTCTACCTGTACTTGTTCTTTTTGAAGGCTGACAGCTGCCTGGAGCTCCTGGTTTTCAATTTCTAGCTGGTGAATACGATCTTGAAGTTCCCTCTGCCTTAGCTCAGCCTGGTCAAGTTCTAAACGCATCTCTTCATAGCCCTCAAGGTGTTCAACATTTAGTGAGTTATTTACGTCAGGGCTGGAAGGAAATTCTTGTGCCTAAATGAACAGAAGGGGAAAACAAGAAAGTTTAAGTACTATTAAACATGCACGTAAATGGTGGGATGAAATGAGAGCAATTCAGGGTCTTAATGTACAGTGACATTGTGTGTTGCCTTCATAGCACTACAAGATATCAACTTCTAGTAAATAGGGCTTGTTTTCCCAAATGATAAATGAAAACATAGCTATCTGGTATGTCTGGTAGTGCATACCTATCTTCTCAATGTATTTTTTTTTCTTTTACAAGATTTGCATGTTAAGTTAAAGCAGCTGAGAGACACTTCCCCTTACTTTTAATTAAGTATGCTTTTAGCAGTTCAGCGTTTTAAGATCCATGACCATTATAAAACTACCAAGTTCTCTGGAGCCATGCCAACCAGAGACCTACCATGACATAAAAACATTTATTTGCAATTTGCTTACCTGCAAATAATTGCTCACTAAACTGCTCATGCTGGAACTGCGACTTGGGGGCTTCCATAAATATGCTGAAGATCCAAGTGAGGACAGAGTCCTCCTGTTGGTCACACAGAGAAACAATATATAAGGTAAGTTTAAGCACATATATCTGTGTCTTTCTACTTGTATATGTAAGATTTAGCTAGTGGTAACTACCACATAAAAAAGAACATAACTGCACCTGCTGTCTCGGCCAACAGCCACTGAAATTGATGGAAAATAAGACAGGGCTATCCAAGGCATCTATAAAAGGTGATGGGGCTGGTAGCTGTCACTTCCCACATCCTCAAGAACTCAACGCAGCCTTGCTCTAAGGAATTGTATTGCTGTGTGGCGGCGGCTCAACCAGATGGTGGCAGCAAAGGGCCCTAGAAAACTCTCATTGATACAAATGGATCTGGGCCAGATCTGATAGATTTTGTTATACCCCACTTTTAGGTGGGATCACCATTGCTGCAAGTGAAGCATACTGCTTGGCTGTGTAGTTTCAGCTCTTGAAACAGAGAAAGCTAAGAAGATTTCTTCTTGTGCCTCTATAGATGAGAATAGCTTGGGATTTGGGCCTAAACTGCAATTACAATAAATATTACAGAGCACCATCTCTGATCTGGTACTCAGTAAACTGAAGGAGAAACAGGCCAATTTGGTCATGGACTAATTACATGCAGAAAGTTTATACCTGCTCAAACACAAGTATTCCTACCTTCAAAAGCAGAAGCTTTTATAGACTCTTCAGCAAGCAGGTGTTTTATGTCCTTGTTAATACAAAATCACAATGTGGCTCCATCTTACCTGGCAAATGCCGGCCAAGCAGCATCTAAATCATAGCCTCTTGATGCCAAGTCAAACTGAACATCAGTGAGCTCATACAGTTGACCCACAATGTCAGAACTCATTTTAGAATTCAGAAATGGACTTCTTGCATAGTACCAGTCACTTAAAAACAAACAAACGAAAAAGAAATAATACTCATTCATAAGCAAAAAGTAGCAGTTTCTCTTACAAAAACCCCCCTACATCATTATTCACTCCACTGCAGAAAAATGATGATACAGCATTCTAAACATAAATTAAAACAACCAGACCCACCAAACAATATCCTATCCCTTCAACGTCAATGAAATTAAACACTTTAATTCCACATAAATATCTTTATAAGAGTCCTTGCATAAAATATTTTTTCCTGTAGTGCTTGGGCAAATCACTGACAAAACAAAATATGTGCTATACACTGGATAATCACACAGTAAATACCTAAAACACACATTTAAAACATCAAAAATGAGGAACAGAAAGCAGCATCCAGAGTTAAATACATTGTGAAAATAGCTGGCTTCTTCTTAAGGCCCTAGCAGTGTCCTCCAACCAAATACAAACTATCTTTGGAGTTTCTTGGCCAAGGGCAAGTTGTTCCTCTGGGTGACCATCCAGAGATATATGCAAATGCTTTCTGGGGCTTTGTGCAACACATCCCAATTAATCCTCTCTCATGACGAATAGCTCATCAAACCCAGGATCTTCAATACTTATAAACCTTTGAAACCAATGTACAGAAACATCAGCACAACCCACTCCACATATACTTAGCTGTAATAACTTTCAATCTTTACCAGCCCAAGATAGGTATGAACCAGTGACCCAGGCCAAATGGTCTATGATCTTTCCTATCCTATTACCAGCTCTCTAAGCCATTTGGAAGTGTTTCAATTTCTTTCAATAACTACTAGGTGATGTTGCTTGATCACAATGACAAAACACCTATTAGTTAAAAAAGCACTTGGCTATTCACCTGGTCACTTTGGTGTTCATAAAACATTGCTGCAAGGTGTCTGCTAGCCTTTGGTGAACCAGGGAGTAACGAAGAAATGCTCTTCCTTTTCCAAGAGAGGTTCGTAGCTGGAGGGGAGAAACCACAAGAAAAGAAAAGTCTAAATATAATTTGTAATAATGTAGAGACATGGCCAGAAAAGCCTACATAGCGACACAAAAATACAATATGCCACCATAAAGGAAAGTTTTAATGGAAACCAGTAAGAACCTTTTCCTAAGTCTGTCATTAGGTGGAATCTTTTTAGAATGATGAATTTGTTTCTAGAGCTGACTGCTGTCCTCTTTATATTAAAGGCATCACAGTACCAATGAACCATCTAATATATTGAGTACCTGAGTCCAGACTATGCTAGGGACACTTGACAATATAAGCCAAATCTCAGTGTGCCCAGCAAAGGCAGAATTGACTGCTTAAGTTACTTAAGATGTGTATGGCCACAGCTGGAAGAGCTTTAGGACAGATTTATTCATAGAACAAAGATGTACACATATAAAAATATACATCCTCATGGACACAGTAACCCCAGACAAGGCAAAAAGCCTTTCTTAATACTTAGCCGTTAAGTTGATTAAAATCTAATTCTTTCTTCAGACCAAGAACAGCTGCATGACCAAAATTTAATGGATCTTTTTATGAAGACAGCTGTTAAATCAACATAAGGGGGACCAGAAAGCTCAGCACTGAATTTTGTTATAGCTATTGACTTGGGGATTGATGCTTTATTTTTACATCTGAACCATTTTCTGTCCTGCAAAATAGTGAAACACTGAACAGTTGTGTTTCATTTCTTCTTTCTATCAAAGTCAGTAATCAATTTAAGAATGGAAAAGAAGAGCAGTGAAAGAATTTCTCACCAAACTGCTCATCCAACTAACAAAGCAAATACATTTATGGTTTAAAGCAGATGCCAAGACAAATAATAGGGAGGCTGAGGCACAAGTTAGTAGGTTACTGTGAACTTTGCTTGGAAAGTTAGTGTGAAAGAAGGCTCAAAGGCCCCACAAGCTTTCTCTCCTGCTGATCAGTATTCCACTGTGGTGAAGTGAGAGCAACACCCTCAGATTCCTTGTTTTTGCAGTTACTCGGCTTCTACTCTGAAGTAACACAGGTTCTTCATTTATCTCAGTAACCCACTACATACAAAAATGTTCCTTATAATTGTAACCTAAATGAAGTGTGAAGCAAAGAAAGCAACACTTTCTACTGATTTTTGGTTTAAATTCTATTGCATACAAAGTGCAAAATATTATGGTCCCTAAAGACTAAGTATCCCACAAACAGTAAATTTAATTTACCAACAGGTTTTCACCCTCATTCACCCTGTAGACACCTCAATTTTTTTTTCAGGGACATGCTATTCCTACTCTGTGCACAGAAGCTTACAAGTACTTTCTCCTAACTGGGCATATTTAGTGGATATCTTAACAATTGTCAAAAAAAAACCCCCAAACCCTGGAAGTCACAGAATTAACTCTATCCTTACTCCCATTGTTTTTTTCAATTTAAATTGCAATGCCTTCTTTAAGCAATATGGAGAGACCAGAACAAATGTACATGAGAAGTAGAGGAAAATATTTACATATATGCAGTTACAAGTAGCTAAAGACTATTTGTCTAGGAAGCAAAAGCATGCCACGTCCTGCTGGAGCCCTGCTAGAAATCAGGGAGGCAGAGTGTCTGGTATTGACAGTGTTTCCATGTCGACAGCAAACACTGTAGCTAAGGTGCAGTGTATGGCTGTAAAGATTTGGAAAGATGTGTATTTAGTGTAATCACCTTTTGAAAGGGAAAAAGGAATGACCAGAACTCAGTGCTCACCTACTGCCCTCAGGAATAAGGCCCTCTGCTTAATTAAGATATAACAGTTTCCAGGGCATACTTATTTGCTTCCTTGCTCCACCTCTCTAGCATACCGTGCACCCCAACATTAGAAGCACAGCAGGCAGAAGAGGCATTACACTGTCCAATGTTTAACCATTCTTAAAATTAACTATTACTCTTTCTTTTTTGTTCACCTCCACCTTTGAAGGTCAACTAGTATTGTTCAGTGAGCAAATGAGAGGACATTTGGAAACCTTTGTGTTCTATCCAGCCAGGTTCAAATATTTGCTGATTTCTACCTGAAATGAAGGTGAATAACAAACATATTTGTGTCATGTGTCATTTAATTTCTGGGCCCGAGTCTGCCAGCTCAGTTACCTGAAATCAATCACTGATTCCCCTTTTAACAGTTTATATTCCTAAACCACAAGTTAATAAAGATTAAAGAAGCCCTCCACAAGCTAATTTCTATGGCTGCACATAAATCAAAGTAGAACATATCCTGCTTCCAAACTGTAATTTCTGATATTGTGCTAACAACTTAACAGCCAGATGCACTGAAGAAGGAAAAAGTAGAGCAGTCTTTACATGTGGCAATATGCAGGTGATACCACAGGCAACAGACTGTTGTAGACTACAGCACAGCCACCTCCACAGAGAAATCAGAGTGGCTCCTGCTACTGAGAATTTAGCGGCCACTATCTATAGTCAGAGGATTTTTCCTGCAGCAGCGGCTACTGTCCTTACTTCTCCAGTTGTCCTGCAGTGGGAAATCCAACCCTAATTTCTGTGCCTTTCCCCTCTTTTCCTTCCCACTGGTAAAACAAACTGGAGCCCTTCTTCAGATTGTTCACCTTGGAACAGCAAAATTCAATGCTGTGAAAGTTGCAAAGAGAAGAAAGGAAGGTAGGGAGCCCAGGACCTGCCTCTGCTGCAGTATCATGGCTCTTTCAGATGGATCAAAACATTATCTAGAGCTGCTGTGGAAGAATTCCCAAGAGAACAGGAAAATCTGCTGTAAATAGTAACTTGCCAATCCAAGTTAGCACTTCTCAGAGATAATAAAAGTGAGCACCAGGACAATGCTGGCCAGCACCACCACACCACTGCCTCTTCCACCCACAAGGTAAATCTTCTTCAAACGATTCTAAAGACTCAGACGGGATCAACACAGAAAGCTTCTCATAGCTTTTATTTCACCCACGCATTGAGCTGAAGATATAACCTGGTTTTTATTACTATCTAAATGTAACAGGAACAAGGCTTTTTGTGCTGTTCCTGACAGCTTACCCAAGGGAATAATGACAACCATCCCTAGTCATTCCATCATACTATTTCACACAGAGGAACAGAGCTGAGACAGAAGATGAAATTGCTGCTCTCGCTCAGTCAACTTTACGGACCAGTTTAAAAAGTCTTAAGAAAAGTCAAATATGGTGAACCTTTCATCTTACACTTAAGAGTCAGGTCCTGCTGTAAGATGTGCTGGAGATGGTATGCTCTACCCTTGACTAAATTTCTCATTTCTTTTCAAGAGAAAACGGCACTATGTTTATGAAAAGGCAGAGTACAACCATAGACAAACAAGTCCATTCATTTGTATGAGTGGTCTTTGAAACAGGAGTCAAGCTTTATAATCCTACATAATTTAGTGCCCTAGTAGAAAAGGAAATCTTGCATTTTTATATCTTATGTGAGAAAAAAAAAATTCCCAAGTTTTTTTTGCTATGTGTTAAAAGCAGTGTATTTTTTTTTCGTTTGTTGCTACTGCTCTCTGAGAAGACATGGCAAAACAAAAACCATATATTCTGATGCTTAACTGATATACTTACTTCTGTAATAGACTTGACAAAGCGGATTCCATCATTAGCTCCTTTGATTTTTGCCAGGCAGTCACAGAAATAATCCCAGTAGTCTTTTCTGTTCCCCAGTAACGTGCTTTTTTCTTTCTGGTCAAACTTAAATCAGGAAAAAAAATTACAATGAGCAAAATTTAAATAGAAATATACTTACATAGAGCTACTTGAAATTCTGTTCCTCTCCCAGCAGCATGTGCTTTCATGAGTCCTCTTAGCTTTAGCCAATGTATTCACAAAGGAAAGAGACACTGCACTGTACTGATGCAATCCAGCAGTTACAAAAGCTACTTTACTGACAGTAAGAGATAATAATGTTCTGGGTCTCTTTAAAATACAGACATCCATTCAAAACTGCCGAAACAAAGATTTGCAGCAGATTGCACAGCTGTTCAGAAGCAAAGCACTAACAGCCAGTTGCTGAGACACCTGCAATTAAGGTCAGTAGCACATGTGTATATACCAGAAAAACCTGCTCTATATAAATCACGTTTAGAGCAGCAATGCAGCAAAGGTACGGACTGCACCTTGGACCATTCAAATCCCAAAAGATTTTTCAGTTTCTGCTGGAGCTTCTGCAACCTTATTGAAGCTCCTTTGCCTAGAATAAAGCTAGATTAGCATGTCTTTGTTGCAATCACTGACATGATTACAGTACATACGGACATCACACTATGCAAACTGAATTTCAGTTTGCCCAGCAGTGTCTTCTTTTACTTAAATTTTAAGGACGGACAAAATACAACATTGCAGATTAAAAATCAGTCTTTTGTATTAAGCTTTTCATACAACAACAAAAAAAATTTCGAAGTGAAATTGCTGAAATTCTATAAATTACTCACACCACTACATTTTGCACCATGAACAGCTTTCTAGTATTTATTTTGCATTAAAATGTCGAGATCTCATTACTACAGTTTTTTTCAGGATAATTTAGCAACATAGATCTTTAAAATCAAGCTCAGATCTTTCAGATCAGTACAGAAATGCCTTACATTCCTCAAACTGCCAGCACTGCCTTGTGATTACACTTATTTATTTTCACTTGAAATAAGTATAACAGGCAGCACACATTGCAGTCCACTTATCACACACAACAAAAAAAAAAGAAATACAAAGAGAGATTCAACTGGATATTTATGATTATTTGAGTTAAACCCCATATACATAAGAGGCAGTAAGAGAAAATAAGGCCAAGCTTTGCTGGTGGATTACAAATACACAAATCACTTTTTACCTGTAAAAGGTACTCAAGTTTGTAGGAGAATTTTTGCAAGTTGACACTGTCATCTGTGATTGGTTCACCTCCTTCTTTAAATTCTTTACTTAACTCAGTCACTGCATCTTTAAAACAAGACACCAAAAGAGTTAACTAATGCAAAGGATATACAGCACCAAATCCATAAACAACTAAATAAATATTTTCTTCATGTGAACTCATTTCCTTTTAGCTGAAATGTCTTAAGGACAGTACAAAAAATGACTGATATGCTTCAAATTTAAAACCACCTATAAGAAAACAGGAGTTCAAGTTGTGTCAATTTGCTGTATGGATTATTTCTTCTTAAAAAGACACTTAGTACTTCTGATACTTAACAAAACCTGCTAACAGACAATTGCTAATTGCTACCTCAGCAAAGGGAAGAGAAATGACTTTTTGCTGTCTCATGTGCACATTAAGGTATTGCCACAGGACAAACAGAATTCTGTTTAGAAAGGACAAAGCATGTAATCTGCTAAAGGGGATCAGTAACACGAGAACAGTCGTTCGGTCAGCACATTTATCTTCTCCATGCTTTATTCAGGAAGGTTCAGCTTGTGCTGGTTACAAACACAAATGAAAAAAAAATTTACAAAAAAAATAAGCATACAGCAACTCTTCCGTAAAACATACACCCATAGTGGGTGAGGAAATCTCAAGTGAAAATACTCTCCAATGTCCCCCTGGACACTCTAGCCCCATAGAGATATACTTCTCAACATCAGAAATTACTGATTGTGAGCTTGCTTTCAACCTTGGTTTTATACTTATTTCATGTGACTGAGTGAGCTTTACCTCTCAGTCCCACTTGATAACCCTTTGTAAATTAAAATTTCTTCTTGTCAGCAGGCACATAAATCTCCTTTTTTTATGTTACAGGAAGATCTAGATTCTCAACTTTGGTGCATATACCTTATATTTAATATAAACTAAAAGGAAAAATATCTGAATCTTGATTTAGGCAGCTGATTAGGACAGAAAAAGAGCAGGAAAACTGTTATGAATCTGATGCCAATTCTGCCTGCAGCAAAACAGTTGAAAATGAGATTGGCTACTTCTAGTGGAAGACAAGTTAGGCTCCACTGCAGCAAGAACAGCAAGTGTAATTCTCCACCACTCTTCCTCAGGGTCTCCTTTCCCAGCTAGGTTTGGCCTCCTGTTTTTTTCCCATCAAGGAAGCCTGCGTTTTAGGCCTTTTCTCCTTACTTCACATGAAGTCTTGTAACTCTCTGCACGCCGACGAAGTATGATCTCACAATGCACATTCCACACATACCTTTCTTTAAATTGTAAAACCTGTTTCTTCTCTTGCATGTTTAAATTTTCAGAAGAATTCAGGGTCCTGCAGAAGGTACAGCACTTGTCTCACAAAAAAAATCCATCACATTGCACACCTTGAACTATGCTGCTACTGGAAACAGTTACACAGTTGCAAACACAACTCCCACTCTCTGTTATCTAAAACCTGGCGGATGTAGTCCAGCCTCCAAAATGTATCTGTCAGCATGGCACTGTACCTTGCAAGTCTCTGATAATCCGCTGCAGCTGGCTTTCGCCACTAGTTGCTGCCATCTTAGAAACAAAAGGAACTCCCCTTCTGGGCTGTTAACCTTTTCATCCATCTAGATAAAAACAGCAGAGTTCATATCCTTGATAACCATCGGGTTGATGCTGATTATTCTTCTCTGTCACACCTGCAATTGTGAAAGTCAAAAATAAAATTAAAGTTTTTATCAGCTCAAATTAGTAGCAGAGAGGTGCTTTGGCATTTTAGATCCTGTTAAGTAATAAATTCCATGGACAACCCTTTTCCAGGAGTCTCCTTAATATTTTCTTCTAGTTTTCACTTTCTATTTCAGTTATTTCTTCAGTTATACTTACAAAACTACTAAGCAAACCTCAGAGAGCAATTTTCTCTGGCTGGAGTTACAACACAGTTGGTGGTACAGTCCAGCTCTGGCTGGCATCTCATCCAATCTATCTTGTGACCCTGAAGGAGGTTCCAATGACACGTGATTTTCCCTCCCCAAAGCCTCTGCCAGATCTTCCCGACAGGTTGCACAGTAAAAAGATAAGACCATTTCAGAAAGACTTTCAAGACACAGACTAGGCATGGGCCAAGGAGTCAAAAATGACGCATGCTTGACTCTCTGGCACCAAAGCACACTTTTAATGCACAAGAGCTACTTGTGCATTAAAACCTTTAGTACTGGAGCTTGATTTTAGCACAAGGAACACCTCTCAACCCCTTCTCAGAACCCACTGTTCCCTACCCATGTAAGATGACACCACTTTATTTTAAGCTCTGTTACAGCATCCTTGGCTGGATAAGCATACCCTGCACCACCTTCTTTGCTTAGGATAAGTGAGTTATAATTGGCACTCACAGAAAATCTTTCTTAAAGTAAAATTAATTGAAAGCCTCAAACACATTACTAAAACAACCATGCCTGGAGATGCAATCTTTCCAATGCTAATCTGGGAGCAATCATTCAAAGAAAAAAGCCACATAGAAACTACATAGGGAACTTACTGAGCATCTTGTTCAAAGTTTGTTCAGAACTCTGTCTGCAGAGGTACAGCCAAAGTACTGAATCTTTAGAAAAATTGCTGTTAAACATCAGCGCTTTTGTTATAATTCAAGATGAACTACAATGAAATTAAGTTGTAATTAAAATCTTACAAACTTCTGAATCTAATGTGGTTAGGTCACAGTATTATATCTCCTTTCTCTTTCCTTTCTTACACTCTCAAAAGAGCTAAATTGGCGTGGCTGAAGTAGGTGTCTGAATTTATCAAATGGATCATCCTTCCTACCCTATGTATTAAGGTATTGTTAGGAAGTGATCCTGATGTGACCCCACATTCTTTTCTGTTTGAAACAAAGCAAACATTAACAAAGCCATAGAGACAGAAATACATTAAGTATAAAGAGAAGGCTGAAACTAGGCTTACTCATGTGTTTCTCTGCATACCTGTGCTTGTTACCTGCTAGTTTTCATTTCCATATTTTGATGGCAGTTGTTATGTTATGACACAAGTGTCATGTGGACCATGTCCAGTCTGGGGAAGGGCCTTGGCCTGCAAAATCCCCACTGCAACTGGTTGCTTCAGGGACAGAAGGTCAGAACAGCATAGACCACCTGACCTGTGCTGCCAAACACTTTTTTTTACCTTAAATCAACAACGTGACATATCCAAGATTCCTATCTCGATTCTGTGGAGTGACAATACAAAGTACCACACTTCCTGGCAGCTTGGTGAGTTTGGGTACTACTGAAATAAATCAAGAGTAACAAACTCAGTGAGTCAAAGTTTCCTTTTCTAAACACGCACAGTAGCATCAGCTGTATCTGTTCCATTTGGCAACTGTTACAGAAAGGAGCTTAAGTGAGAAGATTGTGCCATGCGGGCAATGGAAGCCAAAAAGTGTGTCCAAACCAACTGCTTTTCCTCACACAAAGAGGGGAAAGAGCAAGGACCAACAAGGGGCTCCTGCCTGTGCTTCTCAAAGGCCAGAACAAGCTCCCATGCAAGGCTCCAGAGATGCAAAGGCTATGCAAGAGGCATGCCAGGAAAACAGTGACCAGGCCAGCTGCAGGCATGTACAGAGAGCCTGGAAGAGTAGGCAACTGGGAGTTGAGCCTTTATTTTGCAATAACCAGCAGGGAGTGGGACACTGGGCATCCTATGGCAGCCAGGCACAGCATGGGACCTTGTAAAATGCTAACTCCCAGCAGGGTGCACAAGCAGACATTCACTGGAAAAGGACTAAGGCAGTTCAGAGTTTCCCCAGCCCCTGTCAGCATTGCTCAAGTCAGAGTGCTTGCCCAGAAGTCACAAATAAATGACTACTGGGTGCACAACAGCTCAGCAGCACAGTGCAAGAGACGGCTATGTGCTCCCAGTGGGTTGATCCTGCTGTGCCAAAGCAGCCCAAAAAGCACATCTTTGTTCCTGTTTGGATCTCCTAGGTAGAATGTGAGAATCCTGAAAAGAAACCACGACTCAGCTGGAGGCATGAAGCTGCACAGCTCACTCCTCTGCCTGCTCCCTGTCACCTCTTTTCTCAATACCTGGAGCAAGGTCTCACAGTTTCCCCCTTGTTGCATCAGTTCCCACAGATGACACATGCATGTAGCCTCTTCTCTTCCCAGAGATGAAAGGGATCTCTTCACCTGGGTTTTGGCATAGGGAAAACATGCTGAAACTTCTACTTGCCTTCACCTCTACAAAATGGTACTTCTCCCCTCTGTGGTCCTTCCAGAGGTGTTCTCAGAAAACATAGTCCGTCCCACAAAAGGTGCAGAGCTCTTTTTCTATGGCAAAGAAAGCTGATAATGTATCTTAACTGGTTTCCCAAGGTTTCAAAATAGGAAGAGCTTCTGTAAACACCTGATCTAGTCCTTCCTGATCACAGAACATTTTGCCCAGAATTCCTTAGAGCACATCACTGTTCCTCAGGCATTTCCTACCCTACTATGCACACCTGTAAATATTTGCTTTGTGAAAACAGCATGATACATTTCTCAGGCACGAGTGACCCACTGTGGGTCAAAAGCTCTCTGGATGATGCATTGTTACCTCTTATATAACAACACTGGATGAAGGCTGATGGCATTAACTTGCCCAGAACTGCTGAGCTGCAATGACATCAGTGCAGCTACACTAAGGACCTTGCACAGAGGAGGCAAGACAGGGCATGCCACCAGACCCTCCTCACACTCCTGGGCGATGCCTGCTGATCTCTGAAGGTGGTTCCTGCCTTCTCTGCTGGCATAAGTGCTAGTGTGGGGGTGGCAATCTTCTTTACAGAGGAGGATATACTGGAGATTAAAGAAAGAAGCAGAAAGGAAACAGCCCACATACAGGAAAAGATTTACATGAAGGGGAGTGAGACACATATAAAATAGGCAACAAAATTTAATGACTGTAATTAAATTGGTTAGAGAATTAGCTACAGTGACCTACTTTTAATCTGATTCTATAAAATTTATCTTCATTTTCTACACCATGTCTGCACCTCCAGTAGCTACCTTTTTATTTTTTTATTCATTGGTCAATTTTGGCCAACCCTGAGAGAAGGCAATTATCTTCAAAACATTATACTTCTCCACGTGCAATCAAAACAGGAAGCAGGGAGGATGCCCATGAGCAGAGTGTCTCTGCATTGTTAAAAAGGCTAGAGCGAAACCTCTCTTATAGCCTGATGTCAGAGAATCCACTCCCCACCCAAGTGCATTTTCAGTGTGCACTAGGAGCAGTGCTCACACTGCAGACTTGGTTTAATTCAGCTAAACAGTAAATCAGATTTGCAAAAAAATATTATTCAGAAACCAAGACCCACTACTTTTTACTGCTTACGGAAATATTTCCTGTTAATATGACTACTTTGGACTAGTCATTCCAAACAAGGGCACTTCATCACATGGCCCCAAATGGTATCACAAGATATTTGGTGCCTGCAATCCTACATTTCTAACATTCTATAAGAAACAAAACAGGCAAGTGAGGATACTGAGACAAATCCTATGGTTGTAAGTCACAACTTTAACTTATTATTCCCTTGTGTAGTGTGAACATGGTATGTTCTATAAAAGCAGATACTGATTGAAAACTGCAAGGCACACTGGAAAAAAAAAACACCCAAACCACCTACCTGGTCATACAGTTGGCTACAAGACCCACTGACAGAAGACACTGAATGCAAACCTCAAGCAAAGATGAAGGAAGAACTGGGAAAAGAAGGTCCCTAACTCTCAGGATTGTAACAGCACTAATTTAGTTAACTAATTTCATTCCAGTAATTGACTGAAAAAACTACTTTGTACTTTGTTGTTGCAACAAACACAGAGCCCCAGTGAAATTCACGGTAGCTGTGCTGCAGCTTTTCTCATTTTGTACCATGCAGGCACACAGAGCTGCACATCCATAAAGCTGAAGAACTATTTGCTGGAGTAAGAGTCTGAGGTATAAAAAAAGACAGTGTGGTTCTCCTGTCATGCACACACATGTGCTTCTTACTGGGCAACTCAACTGTTAGTGCTTTAACGCTGCATACAAAGATACGTGACTGACGAAAACACACCCTGTATTAAAGAGGAGGATTAAAAGCAAAAGGCAGGCAGAGTCTGAATGACAGCTAGGGTTTCCACTCTGAGAAGTGAAATTTTCTTTTTAAATTAATCTTTTATACACCAGCAAACCTTCACATTTCAGTGACAAAAATATGGGTTGGGAATATAAACGATTAACAATAAAAGATATCTTGCAGAAAATATGTGACAAGAAAAACAAATTCTCAGAGTATCATTACATAGAGGAAGAGAATAACTAGATGAAGTGCATAAAAACATTCACATATTTTGCAAAGGCTTGGCAGAGAAGGAGCATTTTTATAGTTAAGGACTCCTTACAGTAAAGCGTTTTTGTGAGAAGGCTCTTATGCTCTAGGAATATTTGCATTTTACAGCATAAAAACACAAACTAATGACATTCATAACATACTGCTTGTACCACTAACCTGACAGAAGAGACTGACACAAATGAATCAGTAAAGTTTTATAAACCTTTTGTGTCTTCCCTATTCCATGGACAACTGACCTGCATTCCACCCCCATTCTTTGTACTTACAATCTCTTTTTAGAAAAAGATCAAAACTAGGCAACAGACAAGAGTATACAGTGACATGCTAAGAACTCCATGAGACAGAGTTAAAAATTAACCTTGAGTGGACAAAGCTGGCAACCCTAACAAATTTTTTTAGTACTGCACCTACCAAACTGGATCTCCTCTCTAACACCTGGCTTAAAACCCTTTAATACCCTACACTGTACTTTGCCAAACAGGACAGATGCATCAGAACAGAGACCCAGATTCCTGACTTGGAGAGTAGTGTTTTGTCTCCGATATTCCATCACATAAATAACTGCTGAACAACATGAACTCAAATGACCACTTTCTGCAAACACCACCACAGGGATGAGCTAGTACATATCTCAGAAAGACAACCTTGTCTCAGCCCTATCTCATGATGACAGAACTTCCCTGTTTGAGGAAGCAGTCAGTTTACAAAGAGAAGAACTCCCTTCTGATAACAGGAATTGCACAAGTATCGCTTTTAACAAACCTGTCTGCCCTTTTCCCTTAGGAGACGCCAGACCTCACGCCATGTCAGGAGTGCTATACCATGTTTACAAACATCTATCAATTAACCCAACCACAACCCTCCCAGAGACTTGCTTCTCCACAGCTGCTCCCATCGTATTTCACTCTCCCTGGGAGAAGGTACGCCTGCCATCTCAATGCCTGTATGTGAGCTGAAAGGACAGAATTAATTCAAAAGTGAAAAGGTTTTTTCCCCCTTCATGCTCTTATTCTCCTAAACATTTCTCTCTGTGTCCCTCCCTGCCACAAAATCTCCCCTTTCTCTCTACAACTGACACAACTATTTAAATGTCTTACACATTCTTCAAGACAGGCACATGGCACTCAGGTGCTACTCTGAGGAGCACCACATAGACACCTACAGAAACACCAGAGGACTTCCAGCTGCAGAGGAGCATGTGGTGATTCATGACACTCAATTCGTTCATCTTACAAGCTTGGAGACTTCAAACAATCTCATATTTTTCAGGTCTCCAAAACTGTTCTCTGGGCCTTATTAATTTCCTCAGCAAGCTTGACCTGACTATAGTATCTCAGCCACCTCTGAGACCTCAGGATAGTTAAAAGCAACAAACATTACATCCTGGCTCTGAATGGGACCTTTCCTTAGCAGCAATTTTACCTCTGTATATACCGGTACGCACTGTCCCTCCAAGCTGAGGTTTCAGAAGTACTTGAAAAGGCTTCCTCCAGCTAATGATTTTGGGAAATCTGGCAGATGGGTGTTGGGTCTTGCCCACTTGTAGCACCTCACGTGTCCTCCCTCCAGCCAGCAGCTCCTTAGGATAACTCCTGGCCTATATACAGTTCCCAGTGAAATACCAACATGCAACACTGAAAATTACAGGTCTTGACCACACACATGTAGACCAAATAGAGGGCGAGGCAAGCAAAAACCACACTGAGACAACCCAAACTGACAGGCCACTGACTGAGTCATGCTGCCCCAGAGTCAACAGAAAGAACACTTGTTTTCCTTCCTCTGTAGCAGGAAGTATGGAGTATTTCCTCTCTCTCTCTGTTCTTGTGAGTTTTCCAGTGAAGGTCACCATTTTGGGGGGAAGGGGAAATTACAGAATACACATCCCAAAGATTTAGAAGCATTTGGAGGAGAGGCTTGTATGAGACTGTCATGCTGGGTGGCTGGGAAGAGACAGGCCCACAGATGACGCAGGCTTGGCACGAGCCCAGTTATTCAGGATACCCTGATCCAACTGGTTCACTTTTGAAACCTAAACTGGCTTGTAGCGGTAGCAAGACCTTTCCCGTCTTCATCTTTCTTCCCAGCAGGCCTCATTCAAGGGTTAATTGTTTGTAAATATCTGCTGAGGTCACTAAACCAACCAACATAGAATACTGTGATCGGCAAAAATACTAAACCAAAGGAAGGGCATACAAGTCAAGGTCCTGTGCTTGCACTGAGATCCAGGCACTTTGCATAAAAAGTTCTGCTCCTTCTACCAGTGTCACAAACTTTAAAACCAAACTGTCAGAATACATTTGGGCAAAGGATTTTAAGCTATTACTATTACAGAATTTTCGGACATGAACAGCCACTACTCCATGGACAAACTGAAATTACTACTTCAAAATATGAACTGGATTAGATACAAGATGCTAAAGTTTCCTTGCATTGGCAAAACCAAACAAATAAACACACATTAATACAAACAAATAAATAAATAAAAACAATAATGTGCAACAAGAAAAACACTTAGGGCTCTTAGAGTTCCCTTAGATTTAATAATCTCAAAAACATGTGAACAACACTAGAAGATTTTGGGGTTTACTTGACAAATAGACTGTTGTTTATTTTTAAATGTGATCAACTAAGAAAAACAAATAACAATCTGAGTTAAAAAAATTAGGCACTACCTTTCTTTGGGTACACTGCATAATTTCTGGAATTTTACAGACTTTACATTTTGACTAGCTTCCTCTCCCTAGTTGTTTCTTTACGTCTTGATCACTCACCAAACAAGTCTTAGAGGAACCTAGCTTCCAGGATGTTACGAAAATTCCTATTCCTTTTATGTAACCCTCTAGCAGTGGGGAGAGGGACTGCAAATATAATACACTCTTTCACTGTTATCAAATGGTGTACATAAGAGACTCCTTTATACATGAAAATCACGCTCCACAATTAATAGGCTCTTGAGAAGTAGTAGTGAAACCACGTTTACAGCAAATGCTGTCAAATATATATACTACAGATATATATATATATACACTACAACAAGCAGAGCAAAATTGACTATCACTTGTTTTGCACCACACTATCTTAAGATACAACTGTTTAACTGCAGTGCAGTTTTCTAAATGTGGATGTTGGAAAACACTATTTGGAACGTCTAGAACATTTTTTAAAATCAAGCACTCCCATGAGGATCATTGGAATACTCCAACAAACTGCCTTGCTCACCATAAAATCTGGAAAACATAAAATACACTACTGCATGGCAGTAAGAGAGAACATGTTGCAATGTTACTGACAAGACAGAGAACATGTTTTACCCAGAAAGCATCATCCTAACTTGCCTTCATGAGCGTACAAAGTCAGACCTGGGTAAAATCAACTACTTTTACTCTTCAGCATTAAGCAGACAAAGGCCTGCTACTTCTCCCTCTGTTTCAACTTGAAACTTAAAACTTGAAGCTTGGTTTCAAGCGAGAGGCAGAACTAGGAGCGTGAAGTCTACAGCTGACCAACTCTGTGTGCCAAACCAACCTTGCAAAAATCAGCAGGAGGCTGGATGCAGTGACCTGGACAGAGAACAGGGCCCTGTGCACGGGCAGCTGCAGCAGCAAGGGATACACACCAGCTTCCAGAACACGGCACAGACCCTCCACAGCCCAACTCACCACCGCAGGACCTCTGCCCGAGTGGAATCCAGTGTCCAAAGGCGGCAGACAATCATTTCAATAAAACCTTGTGCTTTTTCTTTCTCCTTGCTCACTCTGGATTACCAGGATCAACATAAGCCGGAGGAGGAGGGCCGGCCACAAACCCGGCAGCTGCTCTGGAGACAGACCCAGCCGCCCCGTGTGCCAGCAAAACTCTCTCCCTATCCATCCGCCGGAGATTTGCCGACACAAGGGCAAAGTGGGATTAGGGCCGCGTTAAATATTTGCCTGTCAGCACTTTATAGCGGGGTGAGGGCACGGACACGGGCGGGTGTTTGGTTTCCAGCAGGGTGACTCCGCTCCCACTGCAGCTGCAGGAGAGGAGAAAACAGAGGGCAGTGCTGATGTGGGCCTAAAGTCAGCGCTCACCAGGGGGACATGATGACACTTCAGGGGACTGGGATTGGGTCTGGATGGTGGCCGATGTCCGCCCAGGCGCCGGCCCCTAGAGACGGCGACCCCCATTTGGGGGGCTCCCAGGCGATGACAGCCAGCATCCAGCCACCTCGGGCTGATGTGCCCCTGCCATGCCCGCGCTCACCTCACCACTGAGCCCACCCGGGCACCCCCTAAGGCGGCCGGCAACTCTCTCCCGGCCGGGGCTCCTCCCCTCGAAGCTGAGCTCGACGCCGCAACAAGTGGAAGCCGCCGAAGTTACTTCCCCCTCTCCCCGTCAGCTCCCTCCGCCCGCTGCCGCCTCCCCGCCCCCGGCCCCGCCGCGCTCCCTGGGGGGGGCGCAGGAGGGGTCGCTCGGTACCTGCGCAGCTGCCGCCGCCATGTCGCGCTCAGCCGGCCCGGGGTGAGGCTCCGGCCCTCCCCGCCCGACTACAACTCCCGTGAGGCCGCGCGGGGGCCGCCCCACGCCCGGGGCGGTGTCTGGGTGCAGCGCCGGGGACGTCTGCCGGCGGCGGGGACGGAGTGCCGCGGGAAAACTGAGGGGTTTGAAGTGGCTTTGGGGGGAGAAATCGCCGCTTTCGGCTGCAGCTGCAGCATTGGGGGTGGTTTCCTCTCGGGGAAGCTGGTGTTTCTGGTGCCCTCACACAAGGTCGCTTTTTACAGAATCGCGGAGTCGGTAGGGTTGGACTGGGCTCTGGAGATGCCTGATCCAACCCCCCTGCAAAGGCAGGGTCACCTCAAGCAGGTGACACAGCAATACGTCCAGGTGTCTTTGGAATGTCTCCAAAGGGGGAGACTCCATGGCCTCCCTGGGCAGCCTGTTCAGTGCTCTGCCTCCCTCAGTGTAAAGTTCTCACGGTGAGGTGAAACTTCCCTGTATTTTAGCTTATGGCCATTGCTCCTTGGCCTGTTGCAGGGCACCACTGAAAAAAAATATTTAATAAATTTTTGTCTTAATACTTTTTAATGTAGTACTGACTGTTGCTTTTAGGACTATTCTACATGGAGGTTTTTCTTTCTTTTTTTTTCTCATTTGCCCATCAGCTCAACAAGCACTTTGCACAGACAACTGAAGCAAATATGAAAGTCAGGCATGAAGAATCTGGTATGCGGCAGATTCCCCCCTCTCTGCTCTCACCAGCTGATGAAAGGAAAATCCTCATCCCTAAACTGAAGGGGTTACGAGGGTATAGACTCAAACTATGCCAGGGGAGGTTTAGGTTGGACATTAGGAGGAATTTCTTCACAGAAAGGGTGATTAGATACTGGAATGGGCTGCCCAAGGAGATGGTGAGGGCCACCATTCCTGGAGATGTTTAAGGAAAGACAGGACATGGCACTCAGTGCCATGGTCTGGTTGACACGGTGGTGCTCGGTCATGGGTTGGACTCAATCTCAGAGGTCTTTTCCAACCTAATTAATTCTGTGAAAGACATAGGTAGAAATTTGTATGTCTACATAAAGTAAGAGACTGGGAGAAAGCGGGTGTGAAATTGGAACAAGAGGTTGCTTCCTGAGACAGGGTGTGGGGGGTACAGGGCACAAGGTTGCTAACACTTCCAGCACCTGGCTCCTTCTACAAGCAGGCTGTTCCTTCTTTTCAGATTTTAACCCTCCCGTAATGCATATGATTCTCTGAAAGGACATTTCTTTCCCAGCGCCTGAAATAGGCTATGCCTGTTTTGCATTTGAAGTGCAAATTCAACAATACTTCCTTTGCTTTTTTTTTTCACATTGCTTTGATAAATAAACCATTTTAAATTAAACTTGTGAGCAAGCAGTTTGTCATCAGTTCTTGCCACAATGCTTGTGACTTTGTTAGCATCATAAACATCAGTTTAGGTTGAAGATCAAAGCATCAAATTTTCAAGACTGTTGAGGAAATATATATAGTACGTAGTCACTGACATGTCTCCATCATCCTACATACATAAGACTGACTAAGTAACCTTAAGTTTTGGTGATTAATCTTCACCTAATGTATGTTTTTGAGTAGCTCAGAAGCATTTTAGTCTCCTCAGAAATGCAGCTTTATAGGGCTACACGTCACAGGCACATGACCTGCGAAATGCTCTGGGATGACTTACATCGTTTGGAAGCAACCTTCAGGCTTACTTTTCCTGGCACGCTTTGCTGAATCATGCTGCAGTGCCAGGAGCATCTGCTGAAAACGAATGTTTGTTTTCCATTGATCTCTAGGCAACTGGGTGTCTTCCAAAAGTAATCTCAGGGTCATCAGACACAAATAATGGTAAATCAAATCCCACATAATTTCACTGCAACGGATTTTATTTTAAAAAAATTCAAAAAGTCTGTGCTATTCTACTTTTCACTCAGAAATAATCAGAATGGATTGTTCCTCTGTTTAATTATGTAATAACAAGCTCCTTTCAGAAATATTTAATTATTGATATTAATTATTGAATTATTGCCTGTTTATGTACACATCAGTTTCTTCAGAGAAAAACATGCTGTTTCCAACCAGGTCCATAGCTGACCACCACTTCCTTAGAATTTTTTGTATTTCCTCATTTCTAAGCAATAAAAGATGTTAGAGGTATTTCCTTTTTGGAAGTTGCACTTGGGAAAAAACTCATATTGTCTGCTCCATGTGTGTTGCTTTCCTGTATTTTTACTCTGATAAAATTTATTGATTAACTTCTTCATAAACTATGATGGGCTAGATGGGAATTATTTTCCATTTTTGTTTAAATGTCTTTGCAAGAATTAATTCATGTTATATAATGAGTGGAAGGGCTTTGCTTCCCCTAGGCACTTGAGGTATTTTATGAGAGTAGCTAACCCCCAGCTTCCCTGGTCACCCTTGGTGGATTAACATACCATTGTAGCTATTCTGAACAACAGGCTGCTGTTCATCATCAGAAACCTTCTGTGACTGTGGGGGAAAAGCTTTGGAAGCACTTTTTGCATTTGTTTGCATTCTGTTTTGAATAGGTGGACAAATAATAGTCAGTAGGTGTAAAGCTGGCAGTAGGCAATATAAAAAGTATCAGCAAAGCTCTGGAAAACATCTAGAAGCAAATCTGACATTTTTAGACAAAGTGGCTGAGGAGCTTGGAAGAATATTCTGCTAAATATCAGGTCAGCTTCTGAGACTGACTTCCACCAGAGTACATCAGGCTTAGGAGCTATCGCTGCTCAGAACTGGCTGCATTTCAAACCTGTGTGGACAAAGTGGATACCAAGATTTTGATCTGGTTTGATGCTGGTTCAACTGTACCAGCAACAGTGTGGAAGAGCCAAGGTATAGACTCTGGACTGTGCACTTTAAATGAAACAGAGTCCTCTATATACATCTCTATAGGTGTAAGTGTGTATATATATAGGCACGTGGATAAAGAGCATAATCTATTTGCCTCTCTTTGCTGGAAGAAAGCAGCATTTTTTGGAGGAATTAAACTCAAATATGTTTTGGTTTTGTTATGTGAGCAGTTTCTGAGTATGGAGAGAGTACTCCACTCCTCGCACATTTTTTGTCCTTTATTTGTCCTTGGTTTTTTGTTTCACTGGATGAGCAAGGGCATTTTCAACTGCAGAGTAACAATAAGGAGAAGATAAAATATAATTTTATTTATGACTCCAATGAACTCAATATTTCAAAATATTGAGAATATGAAGGTATCCTGACTCTCAATGAAAACACTTCTGGCAGTAAAGAAGTACGTATTCTGCTTTGCCAGAATTGCCCACATTCATGAGTCTGATTCTTGCTCTGACTTTGATCAGAAGCAAAATTATCATTGATTTTAGTAGAAGCAGGGTATTTTCTTAAACATGTGGTTAGAGGTCAGCTTTGCCAGAAAAAGTCTTGGATTTTGAGTGGACAAAATGTTGAACACAACAGAGTCATTTGCCCTTGCAGCAGTGAAGACTAATTGTTTATGGGCCTGTGCTGCCATCAGGCTGGGGGAAACCTTTATTTCCCTCTACCTGACATTTATGTGGTCACAGCTAGGGTCACATATCCAGTTTGAGGGCCACCAGTGTAAGGAAAAGGCGTTGACTGACTGAAGTCAGCTCAATGAAGGATCACAGGTGGACAGGGAGTGGGAACACATGACATATGAAGACACTAAATTGGCTGGGATATGCTTAGCCCCGGGAAAAAAACAAGGCTTAGGGGAGATCTGTTGGCTCTGCTCCATTATCTAAGGTGAAGACACAGAGAAGGTAAGGAAAAAACAATATCAACAGGTTGCAGCAAAAGAAACTTTGTTCATGTAGAAGCAAAAACATCCACCATAAGAGTTCTTAAGAGCTGCAACAAGGACTTGGAGGAGTTATGGAGTCCCTGATCTTGCAGGTTGTCAGTTTGACCAGATAAAGCCCTAAGTGACCTTGTCTGACCAGGGATATGGAACTTCTGTGAGCTGCACAGAGGAGTGGATCACCTCTAGAAGTACCTTCCAGACTAAATTAACCTATGAAAATTCACAATTAGTTCTTCAATTAAAAATACTTTAATAGGTGGTTATCAGAGGCTGAGAACAACAGTCACAGAGTAGTATTCCATTGAATTTCTGAATGTTTATTAGTACTACTTCATTGTATCAGGAGACAAAATATCTACATTCTGAGCTACTTTGGTTATGGCAGCAGTACAGTTGGGTAATATTAAGAATTCTTTTTACATGCTCAGATACACTGTAACAAAATATGCTCAAGCTACAAACAGATTTAAATAACTTGCTAAAAACTGGGCAGAGCAGGATCATTTCAGTCTTCATGCTTTTCTTATAATTCTCAACTTTTTTTCAGACAGATGTAAAATACATGAACAGCAAAGATTTCACAGTTGTGTGGCTCTAATTAAATCGATTGAATGACAGCTTGTTGAAGTGATGCACGAGACCTTCTTGTACTCATGGTCACAGTATTTTCCTCTTGTGGAGGTTTGCTGGTGTCCATGAGGTGATCCTGGCTTACCAGAACAGAAGAAGAACTTGGACTCATTTGTCCTTTAAAAGGTTGTCTCTTCAATAACCGATGGAATTCAGTCCCCAGTCCAAAGCTGTTTGAAGCCACATTCATTTCAAATGTTTCTTATCAGGAGCCAACAGCCAAAGGCTGGTCTCCACCAAAACCAGAAAAAATGACAACTTCTCCCTTTCCATGGCTTGTGTGAACGCAAGTGAGTTCCCCCTTGGGATTAATGAGTCTATATCATATATGTTCACCCCATTCTTTTGTTTTTCCTTAGGTATTCTTGCTTCTGGATATAATCAGAAGTAGGATATTGTACTATGGGCCCATCTGAGTTTCTACTTTTTTTAAACTATACAGCTGCTATGAAGAATCTGTTGTCTGCTTCAGATAACCTTTAGAGATCAAATGAAATAACGGGGAAGCAGCATAGACATTTTAAGACAGATGCCCAAAAAGCCAGATTGTTGCTTAGAACTGTTGCTAAACCATTGCTTTTTTGCAGGTGCCACTGCAAAACTACCTTGGCTTTCTATATAAATGCTGGAAAATTAAACATTCTGCTTTCCAAGGACTTTGTAATTCAGCTACATCCCATTACCATACACTATGTGGGCACACACTGCCTGGGTAAAAAAATACCCTATTGAGCTAGAATGAAGAAGGATATCAGTTTCTCTTAAAAAAAAAAAAAAAAAAAAAAAGACCAAACATTAATTTTACAAATAAAGCAAGCCATTTTTATCCTGCTATTTAAAAAGCTGTTTATTCTTGCAATATAACCTATATAAAAGTTTAAGTCTTTTTGGCACCATGGCAAAGGGAGAAAAGGAGGGAAAGAGCATTAGAGGCAAATATGCTCCTGCTCTGCTCAGGAGATGAGCTGTTGATCTGCTGCAATCGTAGGAAGCGATATTCAAAGACTGGAAGAATCCTGTGTCAAAGAACAGTTACAGGAGAAAAACTTATATCTGAGTGAAGTATCTGTTTAACAGCTTGTGTTCCTTCTTGGGCTCTCCCAAAGTTTCCATTTCAGACCCAAAACACTACTTTTATGCAAAGCTTGTTTTATGCATACTTCTCTGCCAAAAGAGGAAAGAACATTTGCCCTGAGAACTTCAGAAACTCTGAAGTCTTGTAGCTATTGTCAGGACAGTTAATCCTGAGACACACCCCACTCCACAAAAAGATGAATAATAACTGATAAACACTGATAAACACTGAAAAGCATTAACATTTGCAAAAACACCTATGTGTCCATTGCTATATACAATCCAAGAATTTTAAGTCAGGTAAGAAAGAGATATGCAACAACTTTTAAAACCTGATGTTTTAGTGCCCAAAGGAAAAAGTGATCATTTTCTTTTCAAAAGAGAGTATAAATGAGAGAAAATCCATCTCATTTTGCAAAAAATTGTGAAATTAACACTTTCAGGCCAATGAAGTAGTTTCTTGGCATTCTCATCTGTTCATCCCACATTTTGTTATTTTTCATATACAGCATGCTTGCAAAGAGTATATTTATGTGTCTTTCTCAGGGAAGTGCCTCTCAGAATTAGAAGCTATCCATGGCATGCAAAATCTGAAAGTTTGTTCAGGATTAGTCCTAATAGTTAGGTCTTGCTTCAGTAGAAGGATGCCCCGTCATGCTGGAATTTGCCTTCATAGCAGGTCCTGGGGCTGGAGACTTGAGCGTTGCTGCGGTGTAAACATGGACTGCATAACTGTGCCAAATGGCTCTTGAACTTGACTCCCACAAATACATAGAGCACAGGGTTGAGGCAGCAGTGGGAGAAAGCAATTTTACGGCTGATGTGAAAGGCAAGGTTGGAGTCTTTTGCATACTGACAGGTGGGTGATGGAAAAGTAGTCAGAAAGCTGAGGATGTTGTAGGGTGCCCAACACAAGAAAAAAGCCACCACAATAACGAGGATGAGCTTCACAGTTTTGTGCTTTCTGCGAGATCTTGCTCTAAGCAGGATTATGAGTATCTTGAAGTAACAGAATACAATGATTCCAAAGGACAGCAGGAAGAGTATATTTCTCACATAAATGTCCACCTTTTTCCAAATCCCATCATCATAATCACAGAACATGCGCTCTTCCAAGTCTTCTTGCACTGTGGTGTGAATCACCTCAGGAACCACAATTAATATGCTAACAGTCCAGACAGCCAAGGACACCAGAACACCACAGCACTGCGTCTGAGATCTCAAAGTTGAAAGGGGATTCACTACAAACAAGTACCTCAGGATAGTCATAAGAGTCAAAAAGAAAACACCGCTGTAGTAGCCAATGGAGAAAACAGCATTTGATGCTTTGCAAAGGAACTCACCAAAAATCCATCCAAAGGACTGGTCCACTACCCAGAAAGGCAGCATGCAGGAGAAAACTAAATCAGAAATACAGAGATTCATGATGAAGATGTTTGTTAAAGATGTAAGGTTTTCATATTTGAATAGGATACATAACACCAAAGTGTTTCCTAGCAGGCTGAGCAAAAATACCAGAGTGTAGAGGACAGCAGTGAGATAGATGTTAAATGTGAAATAGTCACCCATTTCACAGACGTTGGTTTCATGAAGGTATTCATAGGAGTAATTATAATCTAAATGATATTCTTCATCCATTTGTCTGTGCAAATCTTGTGCTGTTCTCCAGAAGTTACTTCAAAGGACTGCAACAATCAAACTAAAGCTTTTGTGAAAATCAACCCAATAGCTAAACTCCCACCGTGGAGGCTTCTGTTTTAAGAGAGAAAAAGCAGCAGTGAAACTAGTCATTTTTCCCGGCTTGAGGAGACAAAGGACTCATTTCTTCTTATGACTATGTGGTAGATAGGGACAGGCAAACGGAAGATCTCGCGATGTGACGGAAAGCAGCATGGATCCTTCCCCCCTCATCCCCTGTGATAAGCAATCACCCTAAGCATGCAACCCCAGTAGTTTTCCACTCCTTACTAACCCTAGCTAGTCCTACCGTCCCCCTCTGACATAGTGAGGCCCCCTTGACTATTTAACCCCATGAGATAAGATAATAAACGCCATTTTGACCATCCACCACGTTGGTGTCTGTGCGTTGTGGCCCGAGTGGCTCGGGAGAGGTTGGGCTGCCGTGCTGTTGTCTTGAAACCAGGTCGTCTTGCCTTCTCAGCAGAAGGCAACAGACTAGAACATGAAAAGGTAGATACCAAAGACTTACTGCAAAGCACTCAAATCTTAAATACTTAAGAGGTCAGAAACTAAGATGTTTCTGAACCAAAATGGTTGGTGACAACGGCCAATTACTAAGTTTCTACTATATGAAGGTGCATTGTATTTTGATATAAATATCTCAGTTGCCAAAACTTTCAAATATACTACAATTTTTTTCAGTTTTCTGGAATGGTATCCGACTCCTAAGCACTTCACTGTATTGTTTGTCACCAAAATTCAGCACTGCATAAACCCAAAAAGCTGAGAGGTACCAGTAGCAACAACTGCAAGCACTAAGAACAGGAAAAGCTAGGTTTCTTACAGATTTTTATCTTGAAGTTTGCTGATATCTAAACATCTCAAAGCCATGGCAGAAGTGTCATCACACTGGGTGCTCTGTGCACCTGTGTGGCCTGACGATTCTCAGGGATGCAACAGAAGCAGTGATCACATCACTGTCCTTTCCTAAGAGTGCTGTCTCTCTGTCTATATGCAGGCAGGAATTTAATCCCAGGGGGATGGTGAGTTGAAATTGGCTAACAGGGTCAAAAGTTAGTGGGACTGGGAAAATGGCATACAATCAGGTCACAGTAGCCTTGTTTCTTTATGTAATTAAGCTAAAAATAGGTACAGAAAAATCAGTGATGTCTCTGAGCAGTGGTTTAAAGTCTAAATTCACGTTATCCTAGAAGAAGGCTTATCTGCAACACCAGGTTTGGATCCTGTTTTGACTGAAGCCAGTGAGACACCTGCCACTGAGTTCCTTCAAAATACAGTTGCAAGAAAAAAACTCCACAGCTCAGGCCAAAATTGTGCTAGTGCCATTTTCCTTATTGAATTAGTGAAGGCAGAATCTGCCTGCTACAGCCTGAAAAAGACATGCTGCCTTTGGAGGACAGGAGAGCTATGTCTACACAAGGAAAGCACGTCAGGAATCACTTCTGTCTGCCAAGATTTGATGCCATCCACGGGGGTAGATGGTTCAGGTCAGCCAGAATGTGACACAGGCAGCACAGGACAGGGACCATATATCCTGTGGCTTGTGGTCAGCGAGTTTTGGAGGCAAGGGATGTGTAGGATTCAATACTGTGACAGGAAGTGGCCCTGGAACATTAACACCAGAGTCACAGTTCTAACTAAAGATGCTTGTGGCCTTCAGTCTGTATCACGCTGCAGTTTTCAGGCATGCAGGCTAAGTCCTTGCCAAGGCAGTCATCCTCTCTGGTTTTACATGATAGTACAGACAACACTTAAGCAATGAATAGTTTAGATTGAGGTCCTGACCATTATTATGTCCTGTTTCCGCTTATGCTGGGGTATGCTGCTCCTCAGCAGCTGTCCTAAGGGAGCAGAGAAGCCTCTTTGTGAATAGTCAAGGTTCTCCAGGGATGAGAGGACAGTAATAACCAGTGTCTTCGTCACTAACTGTCTCCTTCCTTGCTGACCATTCAGTGACAGCAAGCCCATAGGCCAGGAGCTACACAGCCAGCAAAGCTACTCCTGGGCTGCTCCTGATCTCTGCCACAATTGCTGCTGGGCCCTGACACAGGACCCTTCTCACAAAGACCTCAGCCCGGATCCCTGCCTCTGCCTGGGAAGTGTTTTGACCAGCACATGTCCTGTCCCTCATCACATTATGTTATTCTGCCCTTCACACCCCTGCTGTAGGGTAGGCAGTGGTTAGAGAGCAGATGTCTGCTGGGGAGCTTTGCTCGCCCTCCTGCTTGCTGTCAGAGCTGAGCAATAGTTGCAAGGCAGAAAGCACCATTTTGCAATGGTGTTTTGAGATTATGTCAAATAACAGTTAGGTGCCAAAAAAAAAAAAAAGTGTATCAACACATTTTCTTCACAGTTCAGATGATAAGAGTTGGTAAATATTTTCTACAGTCCAAACAGTCTCAATTTTTCTGAGTCCATCTTCCCCAAGGACACTGATGCTGAGTGTGTAGGCATTTGATTCATGCTGGCAGATAGCTGCGATTGGAAACCCTGTTAATAACTCTTGCTATTTCCATCTCCAAATTTTCATATGCCTTGGCATTCTACCCACTTGACTCAAAAGGCTCTGTCTTGCACTTTGGAAGCAGCCTGAGGAATGATTTTTTAAACGGGGCCAGATATCCTCCCTCTGATTTTGTGTCCAGAATTTCCAGAGAATGTAGAAAAATGGCAAAGTTAGCTCTTGGATAATGCCACATTTCACAAAGAAGTTCATTCATCATATGCCATCTTGCCTCATGCAGGCTCCATGGAATTACAGGTAGTGGCTCCAACCAACAAAGCAGCCGACCTTGAGGATGGTTGATCAGGATTATGTGCTCTGATACAATGTTTCCATCATATCTTCCAGCTGGGAAGCCCTCCATCATGGCAGTGATGGTAAGGAGAACCTTGCAGGAACCTAAGGCATTTGGATATTTTCCTTTTTACCGCAAAACTCCTTAAATCAAAACCTGTATTTTTGTTCTATTGTATTTTATCTCCCCACTTTCAACTCTGCAAGTAAGAAATGCTGTGCATGCATTTTCAGTTAAGATATATGCAAAGGAGATAAAAAATGATGTGATTGAATCAACAGGCTGAGAATGTGTCAGTGTCGCACAAGAAATACAGATCATGCAACTGTTTTCAATGTATATATAATGGCACAAGTGAGAGCAGAAGCTGGTTGAAAAATGGAAATTACCTTAGTTTCAGTTGTCAGGACAAATAGGAACAGAGGAAAAACACATCATACAGTTTAAAGTCATTCCTGCTCTCAGCAGAGCATTCAACATTCATTTCACTCTTACCCAGAAAAACTGCTTCTGCAGAGCTTTCATTTTCTAGCAGGGCTGTGCTTTGCCTTGGAGCATCATATTAAAAAAGGATTCTAATACAGAAATGGGGGAATGATATTACTAGTGACCTCCAATTTTCTTCTTCTCTGAAAATTCAGTCAGACTTCTATCAGCTGAAGGTACACATTGTTGATTAGTTTATTTCATTTTCAAATGGAACATTTGAAAGAGTGACTCAGAGGAGTTGTCTGCTCGCTTTGCAGTCAATGGAGGGAGAGGCACAGGCAGGAACCACCTTGCTGTGTTTTAAGAAGATTCCTGGCATTTACACAAACTGAGGTTAATCTCATCTTAATTGGAAAAGACAAGGGGAGTGCAGCAGAGAGAAGTCCCCTACCATAAGACATGTGCTGATGGCATTTTCTATTCACTTTATCCAAAAAAGCCTCTGGACTTCACAGCTTGTTCTCCACATTTCTCAGTAAAAAAAAAAAAAAAAATTAGATGTTTTTGCAGGCTGGTTTACACAGGCAACAAACGCTGACACATAGAATAAATTTCTGTTCCCCGTAACTAAATTTATCTGGTAGCTGCTTCCTTAGCTAATCTCTTGTTCCAGATTGAGATGGGAAGAAATAATCCCAAATGTGACCTTTTCTTGCAGGAAGGGGCTTTAGTTTTTTCAAACAGGCTTAAGGAGCAGCAATTTAATTTAAGGAAGTTAAAACACATCAAATAACATTTTTCTCCTTCCCTAAATATGATTGGTATCTGTCTCAGAGCACAGCCTTGGTTACAAATTCTACCAGGACATGGGTAAAGCAAAAAGTTAAGGTAAAGTCAACAGAATTCCCTTGTCCAATTCAGTTTTGCAAAGCCTCAAGATGCCCAGCTCATCAGGGAATCTTGTACTCTGTTTTTAAAGCAAAACCTTCTGTTGGGTTGATATCATTTTCTGAGACCAATGCTTCCTCTTGTGCCCCATGGGTTTCACAAGGCAGGTACAATACTCACAGTCAGCTTAGAATCTTGGTGACCTCCTGCTCCCCATGAGCTCTGCCCCTCAATCCCTGCCATCAGCCCTGTGATAACCACAATCTAGGAAAGCAGAAACATCCCAAACGAAGAGACTGGAAGCCATCCTGAAACACACATTTGAGTTCAAATTTACATGCTAAATCGGCAGCCCACGGTTTGGACAGGTGCACTCTTTGCTGGGTTAAGAACTGGCTGGATGGCTGGGCCCTGAGAGTCATGGTGAATGGTGCCACATTCAGTCACTAGTGGTGTCCCCCAGGGATCTGTGTTGGGCCCAGTCCTGTTTAATATCTTTACTGATGATCTGGACAAGGATATTCAGTCTACCATCAGCAAATTTGCAGTTTTATCGTGCTAAGGCTGGTTAGAAAGGACATGGTCCTGGCAGCTGGGCAGCAGCTGGGCAGCAGCTGTCCAACAGAGCACAGGCAGGAGCAACCTTGGCCAAAGAGGCTTGTGTGGAAGGGGCGGTTGGTATTTTGCCTGTGGTTGCCGGTGACAGGCTTTGTGCCAGCAGGATTGCAGCTCTGGGTATTCTCCATGCTCCCCCAGCGCAAGGGCAAGGAGAAACCCAGCCTCTTGATTTGGGTGGGTGGTGCAAAGGAGAGCATCACTCCCTGCTTGCAGCCAGGTAGGGTTTAGCTGTGGTTTTCCTGGTAGTTCATGCAGGGATGGGATGAGTAAGCAATTATACAGGGTGATAAGAAGGAGTCCTTTTGGTAATAATTGGCTGTGAGGAAAAAGAAAACAGGAGTTTCCTGGGATTTTTGAGCCTAGAAATTGTCAGTTTGTTTCTACGGTGCAGACAAGTGGGAGTTTAAATGCATTTTTTGCAAGCTAAGAGCTTGCACTGGTCTCTGTGTCCGACATGTAATTCTGATTTTTTTAATAGCAGCACTCCTGCCAGGCCCCAAATACCAGCCCATTTCTCTTTTCCACACAGCAGTGACATGGCATACCACTATCCCATCTGCTCCATAGAGAACATAAATGCTCCATTATTTGGCCATGAAAAAGAGCATCACTTTGTTTCTTTGTAGCTGGGTTTCTTGGCAATCGAAACCAAGCAAAACCACTTCTTATTTTTCTTGCTGAAGCAGAACATATCTGCAGGTTTCTGCTGCCAACAAAATGTTGACCCCTCCCCATCTTTATGTGCAGATGTACGCATATCTTTCCATATGATACACTGGAAGATGAGGCTGTCCTTAGAAGATATCCCCAGCCACTGCCCTATATATAAAAAACAGTCTTAGAATAAGTCTGTTAAGTAAAATGTATGTAAAGAAGCTGACTCTATTTCCCCACAGGTTCTTACAGGCAAACCCCAAAACTATTAAGACAAAGGAGCATGTCACAGTTTAGGGAGAAATAATCTCATGTCTTTCTCCAAAGCTTAGCAAAATCCAAGCCTCCACACAAAGTTCATGAACTCATTTTTATGACTCAGAGATAACATGAAGAATAGGGTTGTATTTTTCTACAGAATTCCATTCTGCTGGTGTATTTAGGCTATATGCACCCTTTTTTTTTCCCCAAGAGAACTATGAGCCATATGTCTAAAGCATTTGTGTACCACATCTTGGGTGGGATTTCCAGTGTTCCTGCTGAGCCCATTGCTGCAGGAATGATGCTGAAACAGATGGAAGCTGTGCTGACAGCCGTTGATGTGACCAGTATGTACAAGGGGGTGCTCCCCTGCTCCTGAGGCTCCTGACTGCAGCCCTGGGATGTGGCCTGGGGAGAGGTAATGGGAGCAGCCTCAGCATCTGTGTATGCAGGCAGAAGGAGATGTGTTTTCCAGAGAGATGGATGAGCAATGTCACTGCAAGGAGCCCAGCTTTGTCACAAAGTCTGTCCTTGGCCCTGGCAGTACAGCCACAAATTGTTTTTATTGACTATGAAATGGGCTCACTCGCATCAGACCATTCCCACTTACGAAGCCATTCTGATGTTGAAGTCCCAGAGACTTGCAAGGCTTTAGCCAGAGGGAGAAAGAAGAGAAAGGGAGAAAATCCTACCCGCTGAGCCATGTTTGCACAGAGCAAAAGGCTGGGCATAGTGTAGGGAAGCAAAAAATATAGAATCATAGAATGTTAGGGGTTGGAAGGCATCTTAAAGATCATCTAGTCCCAACCCTCCTGCCACAGGCAGAGACTCCTCACACCAGACCAGGTTGCTCAATGCCCCATCCAACCTGGCTTTGAACACTGTCAGGGTTGGGGCATCCACAACCTCCCTGGGCAACCTGTGCCAGTGTCTCACCACTCTCAGAGTAAAAACTTTCTTCCTAATGTCTAACTGAAATTTCCCCTTTTCAAATAGTACCCATTACTCCTTTTCCTATCACTACAGTTCCTCATGAAAAGTCCCTCTCTGACTTCCCTGTAGCCCCCTTTCAGATACTAGAAGGTTTCTATGGGGTCTCCACACAACCTTCTCTTCTCCAGACTGAACAGCCCCAACTTTCTCAGCCTGTCTTTGTAGACAAGGTGCTCCAGTCCCCTTATGAATTTTGTGGTCTTCCCTGGACTTGCTCCAACACTTTCATGTCCTTTTGTCAGGGACACCAGAACTGTACTCAGCATTCCAGCTGGCTCTTCACAAGAGCAAAGTAGAGGGACAGAATCACCTTTCTTGACCTGATGGCCATACTTCTTTTGATGCAGCCCAGGATTCATTTTGCTTTCTGGTCTGTGAGTGCACCCTGTTGGCCCATGTTGAGTTCTTCATCAACCATCACAGAACTGTGTATGTCACTGCTGTCTTCTCTGCACTTTCTAACCAGTTTTGTTTCGCTTTCCCTTCATCACATCCCTTATGCTTAGCAGAACATCAGAGAGTTTGAATTTGCCATACTCAGCCCACTGGTACTTGCTGGCATCAGCTACTGCCTACCCCAATCACTTGGCACCCAGACCCAGCTGGGTCACACCCTGTGTGCCTCCGCCACTCCCAAATGACTGTCTTGGCCAGGCTGGGAGCCGTTTCATGCTCCCCCCAGTGTGGAACTCAGCTGAGGCAGTGATGGGGAGCCTTTTCATGCAGTTGCAAAAGCAAGATTGAAGAAGAAAGGGCTGCAGCCAGGTCAGTGAATGAAGCACCACTGTATCCCCCTCTCCACTGGCTGTATGATGGTCCCTCTTCTGCTGGTGTGAGTTACTACCTGCTCTCTTGAATGGACATGTTGCAGATCTCATGAAGACTAAAACCTGATTTACGAGCAGCCTCCTGTGCCCAGAGGGATAGGGTGACTCAATATGAGGCAAATCACAGTATGGCATTTGCCTATCACCAGGACAAATTTGTTGGCTGCTGTGTTGTCCTTGCTTTTTCTCAGAGTGGCAGCTGCTCTGTGTTCTGACAGAGGTTTGGATGAGGCAATCTTTGGCACAGACCTCTTGACACTGCAGACCTGAAGTGCTCGCATTGCCACGGAGGTGCAGGACATCTGAGAACACCTCACTGCTGTTCTGCTGCCCCCTCTGCTGCCACCCATCTGAATTACTTGGCTGCCAAAATTGCCACTCCACATTGCAGCCTGTGAAAAGGTTGATGCTAGAAAACCGGATGAAACAATAAAGGAAGGCAAAAAACCCCACTCTGCTCACCACTGACCACTAATTTCCTTTGAGTTTTGGAGAAGATAATATACAGATTGCATATACATATAGTATATATATGTTCTCTTTGCTCCTAGTGGCCTTCTCCTTCTGGAGAGAACCAAAGGCTGGGGCTGCTCTTTGGGTTAAGTTTGGAGTCAGAGAAAAGAGGTGCAGGATGCCGAGTGATCAGGACTATAACAGCTTTAAAAAAAAAAAAAATTGCAAGGGAGAAGCAAAAGATTGCAAGGGAGAATGGCCTGAGGCTTTACTGGGTTGATAACCAGATGGCATCTCAAACGGTGGTTGGGAAGTAGCTCAGTGAGGGGGTGCCTCAGTCAGACTTTGGGAAAACAGAACTGAATGGGGAAAGCAAAGCTTTTCATTATAAAAATTAAGTTTTCTACAGAATGCAGAGTTGGAGGAATTTTCTTGTGCAAAGACATTTCCAGAGCACAGCCAGTTTCCCAACACTCTTTGTCTGATGAGTCAAAGGAAAATAAATCACTTTTGATAAAGCAACTCCCAAAACACAGCACATTCAGAGCACTGTTTACGTTAACGATGAGGCAACTAACAGCTTGCACCAGAAACAATTGACCACAACCAAAACCATTCCTGTACTGTTTTAGTCACTACTTCCCCAAACCCCAGCACTTCCTCCTGGTGTGCCATGCCTGCTCAAAGGCTAGAGGCACAGCCCAGACAAGGTGCATCTCTTTGAATTCTGTCCCCCAGTTCCCCCAGAACAACTGCAGCAGCAATTACTTCTCAAGATGATCCTGTAGTGACTGCAGTTCAGACAGCCCTGGACTGCATTTCACCAGGTGAAATCTATCTCCCAGCAGACAGTCAGTGCATGTCTTTCCTCTCAATAGGCTTTTCAGAGAAGAAATCCTTTCCTTTGGCTACCCCTGTGAGCACAGCTGTTCCTTTCAAAGGTTTGGGCTGCAGTACCACTGGCTGAAACATTCGGTCTGAGCCCAGAAATTCTTAAGATCCTGCTAGACCTGGCTTGGTCTCACACTCCCACATCTTTTTCTCTGGCAATTTGCTCATTTGTTTATATTGAAGAGTCACTGTTGTTACAAGAGGCATCTCAAAGCGCTTTGCCACTTTGCAGAAGACATCTGCACATTTCCATCTGCCACACCATGTCGATTGTACACACATATTTCAGCACCAAAGTACGAGCAAGCAGGTGGCCAGCAGCAGCAAGTCCCCCCAGATAAGGGGTTCTTTAGCAGAAAGTCAGCTGTAGCCCACATTCCCCAGCAGGAGGTAACACCAGGGGCTCTATATGTGAAGCATTGGTGAACCAGGACAAAATCTTAATATTCCAGTTCCTGAGCCATTTCATAACTTCTCCGGCCATCTGTCCTTTGGCAAGACCTTGTGGTAAGTGCAACGAGGATAAAAAATACTTTATGCAACTAGGGTTGGCATGCTCTTCCCAAAACTGTTCTCCAGCTTCTAGATTGCACTATACTTACTCCAAGATAGCTCCAGTCACTCAGGCCACCTGGCCTGTTCAATTCCCTTGGCAGGGGCATATCCTTCTTCTTTACTGATATTATGCTCAAACCACATTAAACAACCACTGTGGTGTCTTTCAAGGAAAATAAAGTTTGTGAGCTGGGCTCATAATTGTGGCCAGGTCCTTCCTTCAAATTAAAGGGCAGAAAACCAAAGGCAAGAAGTTGAAGGCAGTAATACAATTAGGAGCTGTTCACACGAGTCTCCAGGCTTGCATAAACGTGAAATAATCTAGAAAAACTGGTCTCCTTGGACCCTTTCTTTTTTCAAATTATTCCTTATTTAAAACAGGCTTTAAATACATTTGTGGATGATAAGAAATTCAGGCTAGTTAACCATGGATGACATGAGGCATCCACCCAGGACATAGAATCAACAAACATATTTCCTTCTTCAAAACTGGGATGTGATCCCACCTCTCCCCTTTCATCCCAAAGAGGCAGCTCCATGGTGTCTCAGTCCCAGTAAGCACAAAGTTTTCACGTTTCCCTGCAAAGGCTTTCAGTCAAAGCCAAAACTCTTGAATTTTGCTATGTAGTTTAGCCACCCCAAGTGACCAGAGCTACTTCTGTACATGTCAGTACCTCCTCTCCAGCAGCTGAGCTGACTGAGATGCAAAGAGCAAACCTTCAACCCTGATCTTGCAACAGGTACTTGCAGGGCTGTGCAGTGCAGGGGGATCAAGCATGCATTTGGAAAACCACTCAGTGTGCCTGCTGAGGCTGCTCCTTCACTGGGCAAGAGGCAGCCAAGCACAAAGGATGTGGGCAATGCAAGGCACTTGACCTGGGGCTCTGCAGCAGCCTGCCTTGGAAGATGTAGCCCGTGCAGTCATGGCTGTGTGAAATGCAGCAAGCAGGCTTTGTGAATTGCTCCTGAGCTTCCTGTCAGCTCTTGTGTAACTCTGCCCTAATGGAGGTCAGGACCCTGCACCACCAAGCCCCCTGTTCAACTCTGGATGCTAGACCTCACTGGAAGTGTAGACCCCAGCTCTAAGTGTGCGTTCCCATCTCAGCCAGAATTAACCTGCATTAGTTCAGAGTAATGTCTCTGTTTTGTTCCTTTTGGTTACAAACTACTTCTTCTTTTCCTGGAACAAAATGCAATTCTCTTTTATTTTGGAATTAACCACAGCACCAAAAAGGCCAGCTTCTGCTGCAGATGCTGCCACCCGTGGGCTATAAAATTGTCAGTAGCACTCTGTGGTTGATGTGAGCAAAGTGAGGTTTGCAGAAGGAGGTTTTTAAAGACCAGACATGACACAGAAAGAAAAACCAAGATGCTTGGAGAGCTTGTCTGCTGGTAGAGAAGCCTCAGCGAGTCCTTCTATTTCAAGTTTTCTTCTGTGATTGAGATATCAAACATTTCAGCTCCATCCATCATATTGTTGCTTTGCTTGCCAATGACTCTTGTTCTAGCAAAAGATACAACCTGTTGCTGCAGGTAAAGTCTGGCTGACTGAGATATTCAGAAGAAATTTTACATTATGAGGATTCTGAGGCACTGAAACAGGTTGCCCAGAGAAGCTGTGGATGCCCCGTCCCTGGAAGTGCTCAAGGCCAGGCTGGATGAGGCTGAGAACAACTTGGTCCAGTGGGAGGTGTCCCTGTCCACGGCAGGGGGCTTGGAACTAAATGGTCTTTTCACCCGAAACCACTCTATGATTCCATGACTTCAGGTATAACACAGTCCCCTAGAGCACGTGCACGTTGTGGGACGCACCCTAAGATCCAGAATGATTATCGGGATGGTAGCTTTGGTAGCCATCCTGCTCAGCAGCAGCCCACCCTGCTCATGCCCTTCAGCAGCAGCACCGCGCTTTTCTATCCAGGTTAAGGATGTGTCTGTTTAACTTCTACTGCATATTTATATCTATTATTGGGTTTTTTTAGATCTGTAAGTAAAGCTGTAGAGATTTGCCCAGTTTTTGCATTAGGATCGGCAGATACGGCACGAGTTCCTGCGGTGATTCTGCAGAGGGGGGCCGGGCGCGGGCTGCGCGCAGTGGTCATGGCCAGCTATAGGTGGCACGCTTGAACAGGGTAACCCCAGCCTTCCCTCGGCAGCCCGGGAGGTCCCTGGGAAGGGACCTGACAGAGAGCTCTCCTGCAAAGGGAGGATTGGATGAACATCTGCTCTTCAGCAGGCACATACGTCCACACCTACATCAGCTGCTGATAAGCAGAGCTGCTGGGAAGCCAGATTTGATGAGGTCTTGCGTGTGGCTGCAGGTGACTCCAGGTCCCTTGTGCTGTTTGCAGGGCACTGGGCTGCTGGTGGTGTGCTGTTCATCAATGTTGCTAGGACAAGATCTTTCTTTTGTTTCCCTCTCCACCTCCCTACTCCTCTCAGTCACTCTCGATCAGCCTCTGCAGGACTTAATCTCCCATCCAGTCTGGAACTCCATCACAGTAGCCTGGAGCTGGCTGTCTTATTACTGCCTCACCTTCTCCCTCCCTGCTGCTTTCAAAACCACCTGTCTGGGATGTTTCTGGCCCCTGTGGTCTTCCCCAGGCGGTGAAACCACTTCTGGAAATACATGAGTGTCTCCAAGCACTGCCTGCATATGCATGGGTGATTTATGGTTCAGTTTGTGAAGCCAGACTAAAACTTCAGCAGCAATAGTGTATTTTCAGCTACACTGGAAATGAAAATATATGAGGTTTGTTCTTAGTGAGAAAGTAAGAAAAACACTCATCTGTTTGGGACCAAATGTTTCATGGGGGGAGGCAGAAGGGCACTCTAATTACCCAGTGTTTTTCTTGTTTCTCAAAGTGGAAGCATCATTTTCAAGAAAAACCACAAGAGCAGAACATGAAGAAAGGCAAGCCTGGCATTTAGAAGATGAAATCTTGGATGTCAACTTTTCACAACATTTTCTTTTTTTTTTTTTTTCCTTCTATTTATTATTTTTATTTTCCATCTGAAGCTGTTTTCTAAATGCTCCTCATTTCCCAAAGGCTGCTGGAAATGACTCAGCCGTGCACAGGGCTGACAGGGAATGGCTGTAGCTGGGCAGTGGCAGATGCTTCTGACTCAGACTGGGTGCTGCCCCATTGCCTCTGCCTGCCCACGCTGGACTGGCACCCCTTCAGGGCAGGGACCCCTTCTTAGAGCAGGTGAAGACCACCCTGGCCCCATGGGAGGTGCAAAGTGCCCTTGCTCCAGCATCCAGGCCGTGCATCCTTGAGCCTCACTGTCCTGGTCCCCAGCTTGCCCCTGAGCAGGAGGAATGCCAAATTTTTTTCTGGAAGATTCACCGTGTTTCCGAAGAGAAGGAGTTTCAAATGAGAGGCAGCATCTGCCCAAGTCTGGTGGACAAAAATGTTGTTGTTTTGCTTGAATTTTAAATAATAATACGGTGTGTTTTTTCATCACAGCTTCCCCACCAACAGCCACTTTCACACTTTGCCTGATAAAAATCACGTAATGTGATAGTATGGTAAATAAGTTTCAATGTTCTCTTTCTCAAAGACACCCTGACACTTTGTCCTATCTTGACTTAAACTTGGGTGTATCCACGTTGCTGATTAACACTAAAATTCTTAAAATACTCCTAAATTATTCTTATAATAAAAAAATAAATTATTCTTAAGACAGTCTTTAAAATTATTAAACATATTCTTAAATTATTCTTAAAAATGGTCTCAAACAGCTCCATAAGGCAGGTGATAGAAGTTCCAGAAAACATAGGAAAGAGACAAAAGGATTACGTCAGAACTGCAATCATTAAGGCTTTTTCTACCACATAAGGACAAGTTCCCTGACTTCAGTGATACTTCCAAGATAAAAAGTAAATAACCCTGCTAACAGCCAACTGGAGTTCAAGTGGAGGAGAGATTAGACAAACTGATGAAATATTCTGTGTGAACCTCTAGTTGCCTCTAGTGGCAGATCTCAATTTGTAACACAGACAAAACACTATTTGAAATGTAGGTATTTTTGTTTCAACCCTTCATCCAGGATCTCATGAGTCTGTCCCTGGAGGTGTCTAAGCAACAGGGTATAATTGTGTTCTTTTATGCTGAATGAGGAATGTTTACCTTTTTTAATGATCGAAAAGAAAAAGTGACAAAATTTGTACCCTGGCTTGTATATCCTTATTAGAGGTAATGGAAATTCAGAAATTTAAATATGGGCAAAAAATATGGGGAAACTCTGCATGTGTCACTGCACATGGCAGGTTTGACTGTTCTGATTTTCCTGAAGTGCTCTACAACTTAGTGTGGAGATCTTCTGGTACCTGGCAAATGAAATATGACTTATTGTGGAAGTGATTTTCCTGAGTGTAGGTTGATTTATTTAATATCTCTCTACTTCAAATGACAAAGGAACACTTTGAAGAAAACATGCTTGTTGAAGGCTGAGTTTATTTCCACTTCAGGACTGAGGAAAGCTTTGACCCTAGGGAAGCAGGGACCTCTTCTACTAAAACCAGATTTCTCAGACTTGAAAAAGTCCTTAAAATGGCAGCAGGTTTACATCGACATGCTACAAAGAGCCAGCCAAAAATAAAGCCAAAAATAAAGTTTCATGAAGAAAACACCACCAAATGAGCTTCTGCAACTCTCCTTCAAAATCTCCAGGTGAGATTTTAGCTGCTCCAGCTCTTGTGGACTTCCACATTCCATCAGAGGAGGATAGATGGAGCACTACATGTGAGACATTGGTCTTGGCCAACCTTAGGGCAGGTTTTGCATGCCCTAGTGGGACGAACCACATGCTCACACCTCTGATACAGCTGTGTAAATGTCAGGTGGTACAGCTTAACCTGGTGAGGAAAGTGAGTTTAAAACTAGTGCCTACCTTTGCCAGCAGTCACTGAGCACCCCATTTTGTTGCTTTAGCACAGGGGGCTGGAGGGAGGCATTTGAGCTGCTGGGAAAAGAAGTTAGGGAACTTTGTTTGACCATACACAAAATTGATGGTCATGAGCTGATCTAGCTAAAGCACTACAAAACCACGCAAGTGAAATCTCAGTTTAAGTCTAGATGTGTCTGTTTATGTATTTGTGTATCAGCATTGTGCCTTCCTCCCATCAAAGCAAGCTAAATTAACATAAACCACATCTATGTCAGCTTCAGTGTAATCTTCCGTATACAGGTTTCTCTAAAACCTGCTTTTAAAGTGTATTGAAGACAAAACACCACACTCATCTCTTCTAGAAATTTAATCAAAGCATCACTGCATGTTCCTTGAGCAGGGACTGGTACCTTTTTGTTTACTTCCTGCACTTTTACTGAAGTCAGTATGAAACACCACCGGAGCACCTCAGCCAGTGCTTTGTGCAGTAGCCCTGCTGTGGTCAGTGGGACTGCACTTGTGGAACTAAATTTGGCCCTGTGGGCTTCTGTCCTGCTGAGCTGCATTGAGAAAAATGAAAAGGGAGGAGAAATACCCAAGAGTGAACTGCTGTGGAATTGGAGCCATCATAATGATTAAAAACATATTTTCTTAATTTTACTTTTGAAAAATGAAGACCAGGCAAGGACAATCTAAGCAGGGACAATCTGGACCTTCATGCACCTTCCTCTTCCCAGTGCTTCCCTTGCAATTTTAGCTCTGGTCCTCTTTTTCCCACAAGTTGTTTTGCAACCTCTGCTCCCTGTTGCACTGTGTGCCACAACACAAACATCCCCATGTTGACAATCAGGGCCTAGTGCATGACAATGAACATTCAGGATATTTAAATAGGGTGGGTTTTGGAGTCAGGGCCAGATGCTGGTTCCAAATTCAGCTGCATTACACTACCTCAGGAAACTAGTTTTGTTGACTCTCTGGAAAACTCTCCAAAACAAGGGTAATGCTAGAGCACCAGCTTTGCTGTAGTCACCCCAGGTTGTCCCATCTCTTCCTTCTTTAGCTAATTTGGACCACCAGGATCAGAGCTGGAGATCCCATGTCCTACTGTTTTTTGGGGCTGTGACTGGATCCTTATAGAGATGTGAGCTAAAACTGTCCTCAGAAGGCAAAACTCCTGCAAAGATTTCCCTGAATCATCTCTTCCTGAGAAACCTCAGCTTATTTTTTAACTTTTTTTTTGATAAAATAACATATCTTAAGCATGTCTAAAAGCAACACTGCAGAATGAGCCATTAAGCGAAGTAGCAGGTGGGAAGACAAAGAACTTGGGCCAAGGTGGAGGGGGTGAGCTTGACTGCTTACAGGAGTGTCTGCACTCTTGGTTACCATGACCTGTCTCAGATTCCCTGTCTTCTGATGAGCAGGCCTGATCTTCACAGTACTTTGCCAATGTAGCTTTGGAGAGCTACAGTGCAATGGGAGAAAGCATGTGTGTTTTGGTGGTTTTGCCCTGTTTTCTGGAGCGCATGTGAGGACGAACTGACAAGAGCTGGTAGCAGAGCAGAAGGCCTGTGGGAGTCCTGCCACCAACTCTGCAGAGCCAGGCAGCTGCACAGCTGCCACACCAAAGGAGGAAGCTGGGGCACACAGTCAAATTGGCTGTGCACAAAGGGAAGCCAGCCAGGTGCTCAGGGGCCAGATCCTGCTCTCAGTTACAGCAGGTAAAGTTAAGGGTTAGCTAGTTGCAGAAGGACAGCTCCATACCCAGCTGGCATGTGGGCAGCAGAGCTTAATCCCTTGGGTCAGTGTGGGGCAGCAGAAGAGGAAGAGGCACTGGATCATCTGAGGGCACAAAAAAAGAAAGATAGGCTCAAGTGTGGCAAGATGTTCATCCTCATTGCTTATTTTCTGTTTCCTTCTCAGAGCTGCACTGACCATTCTGCCCTGTCCCTGGCTGCTTGTGACCTCCCTAGATCTCCTCTCAGCATGCCATGGACTTGTGCTCCTTTTGCTGAACCCATGCTAGCAAAGGCAGACAAGCAGCTGCGTGCAGCAGTGAGGGGCTGGCACAGGAATGGCTGCACTCAATGGATTGTCACCCCACATTGTGGTGACATCCCTTGCTGGAGTGCTGTAGGCAGCAGAGGCACCACTGGGCTGCATTTTGCCATGGGCTGGTGCTTCTTCTCCAGAAAGGGTGCCATACAGCTGTCTCTATCCCTCCTCCTTTGGCTCTTCTCTGAGTCTCCTCATGCACCTTTCCATCCTCTGCTTGAGGCTGCCTCTGATATCCTGTGGCAGTATCCAGTAGAGAGGAAAGGACTACTCAGAGTGGTAGATGGGACACAGGTAAAGAGGTTGTGCAGGTGTAGAAACACCTACCATGTTGTCTGGGGAGTAGCTAGGACTGGGGAATTCACGTTGTGCTTCCTACTCCAGCATTGCTCCAACGTGGAGCATTTTCCCTGTTTTAGTCATGTACCGTGAAATCTGTAGGCACTCTAGGACCACATTCACAATTAGAGACAGAGAAGCTGGGTGACAGCTGCAGCAGTCAGAGAAACAACAGCTCGCATATCCTGAAACATACAGAAACGCTCTTTCCAGAAAACTGGACTGTATCTAACTATTTGGTTAGGGGGGGAACCTCAATGCCCAAAGGCAGCCAGTGCTGTCCCCATGCCAGCTTCCAGCTCCATCTGGGCATCCCTACAGCCTCAGGAGCCAGCAACTGCTGAGCACACTGTAGCACTGCAAGCTGCTCCCCCACGGGCTCCTGCACGGGTCCTGCTAAAGCACAGGCTGTCAGCTGAGGAGGAGGAGGACGCTGAAGCAAAGCTGAGCTGAGAGGTAGGTAATGCTCCAAGGCACGGAAATTTGCTTTACCTATCAAGCACTGAGGAAAACTTTCCCAAATTCTGGCACTTTGCTATGAGGGGACTGACCAGTGGTGGTATTTTATCTTTAGCAGAGCCTGTTGTTTTCTTCCTGATGCTTGCCTGTTGTTTTTTGAACTCTGTGAAGCCTAATTGCTGCTCGTGCAGCTGCCTTTGCACTGTCTCGGAAGAGGCTATATCGAAAGTTGGTCCCTCCTTCTCCCCTGACTGATCCCTGTATTTTTGCACCCGTGGCTCTGGATGACCTGGTGCATCTGTTAGCTCTGCAGTGCTTCTCACCTTCGGTAATCCAGTCCTTAGAGCCTGTGCTGGAGATGAGAGAGGATGTAAAACACAGGCATGCTGGGGATGTTTTCAGCTCAGGCGTTGTGTGCTCACACTTTGGTGATGGCCAAAGGGCTGATACTTTCTCTCATGAGTAGTTCTCTGAAAACACTTCAAATGAAGTGCAAGACCTGTGTGTCCCTGGCTTCCAGCAGAGTTGGCTGCTTTTTGTGACAGCAGGATTTTCTCTCTGCCTGCAGCAATTCTCTTCTCTCTGCTCTCACACCAGAGATAACCCTCCTCCTTTCAGTGCAATGTGCACTCTGTAGCCATGAAGGAGCCAGAGTGGGATGTCAAGGCAGCAGTAGGAAGCATCTGCCTGCCCAGCTGCCTCTCTTGCCCCCAGTCTGTCTCAGCCCTGCACTGCATAGTGAGCTGGTCACTTTGCTGATGCTGCTGAAACCTTTTTGTTTCCTGGAAGATTAGATGCCCTTGCTTTTTGCATAAGATCAATTTTGTGCCAGAGAAGGCAGACTTCCCTGCTATCCCCCCTGTAATGCTTCAGGACAGCACAGCTGAAGCTGGAGCTGTGCTAGCTGGAGTTGTGGCTGTTTTTCTATACCAATCTCTACAATCCTTTCTGGGTTCCTCTGTTACTTTCTGTATTGGTTGTGTGAATATTTTTCCCAAAGAGTTTCTTGGAAGACCCCTGAACACCCTCGGGATCAGCAGGATGGAGGGTGCTGAACAGACTTCTGATAGGGTTCTGTAACACCTGAAGGCCATTTGTGTGATCTTATTGGCTGCCAGCACCTTCAGACCATAGCTTAGGATTCTAGACATAAGATTAACAAAAACCCAACTTTGTACTAAAAGCAAGACTGGATGTCAGACTTGCAGATATTCCCAGGGCTGAGTTTTTAACATCACTTGTGATTTCATGACTCTTTTCTGTCACAGGTTTCTAGAGACCCTGGAAACCAACATGTAATTTTCCTGCGTGGTCACTTCCTTCTTTTGTCCAAAGAGGTGTGTTTTATACTGAGCTTAACAGCAAGAGCATAAATGAAATCATGATGGGAGCACACTCACACTGTTGAATAGCCTGACTTACTGGGAAATACATTAAGTGTTAACCTTCTTTGGTTTATGTGGTCAGCTGCTGTTTGATGTCTTATCACAATACCTATTCACATTTTAAAGAGCAAAGAAAACCCCAAAATGTTGTGCTTTTTTTTTTTTTTTCATAATAGGATTTCACTTTGCTGCCTCAGACTGTGGATCTATTTTATTATGTTACAGAGAAGAATTTCTGTTTTAAATTTGCTTTTAATTTTCCAAGCTGAAAAGAGCCATAGCAGGAACAAACAAAGCTTGGTTTGTTCCCTCTTCAGACCCATTTTACTGATAGAAGCTCTAAATAATCAAAAAGACAAGCTTACTTTATCCCATCTTATGGCAACTATAATTGACAAAGTGGAGTGCAAAGTTTTCCCAGTGCTGACTATTCCCCACTTACATGTTGGGCTCTTCTTTAGAGAAAGCTGACACTGGGTAGGGTTTTCTGAGTTTGGAGTTGTTGACTTTGCACATATTTGATAGAATAAAGGTGAAGCAAGCAGAGATCATTTTGAGTTTAGGAAGCATAGACACCCAAACCACTATTTTTTTTTGTTTTGAACATTATTTGAGATTAATTCAAGAGTTTTCTTTTTCTTCAAAGAGTGCCTAGAGCACTGTGACTCAGGTCCTGACTTCAGGATTTCTCAGATGTCCTTTGCTTTGTCCAAGAAATATGAACACCTTACATTTTTCTTGTCTATGACTAAGGTCTGGTCTTGAGTTAGGTCCTGCTCAGAAAGACCTTCCAAAAGCTAATGAAACTTCTGACATTTTACTCTCCTCCCTACCGGCTTACAAGGTAGGAAATCTTGATGGCCCTTGGAATTATTTGAGCTTATCAGAAAAGAGTCAGCAAAAGAAAATTTGTGTGTTTTAAAAGAAAATAGAGATTTTAACTATGCAGTGGAAAAGTTCATCTGCTTTATCCTACTCATTTGAAACCCACACCAGAAAAAAATAAAACTGCAGTTTGATATTGAGAAGGAAACCTGACCCACACATCTGCATACCGGAAAGTGACTCGTCCTTCTCTTATTCAACTCAGTTTCTTGCTGGATTTGTTACTTTTTGAACATTTTAGGTTGTATCTATTATCTTTACTGAGCTGTGCATGTCCATCCCCTGCCCACAGGAGAGGAGGATGGTGTAGGTGGTGGAAATCTTTTTTACCTTGTCTAGCTTAAGGGATCTTCCTCACTGCTGTGGTGAAGAGAGGGTAAGAAGGTGAATGCAAAAAAGAAAACTCCTTTCTGTCAGTCCAAGGTCAGCCGAGGTCACGTTTGCAGCCCTCGAGTCCTGCTGGCAAACCTTGGCATGCTTTGCTGTAAGCAGCAGGGGCTTGATTATTTATTTGCTTGTTCTCTTGAGCAGCACCATGCAAGGTCAGGAGAAAGTTTAAACGTGGTGGGGCATTAATCCCTGCAGGTTTTGTACCTGCACTGCTGCCTTCAGCTTAAGGCAAGACAGAGGTATCTGATGAACAGTAGAACAGTCTGCCCTGCTTGCTCATGATGTGCCTGGACACTGAGTGCAAGGGCCTTCCCTCTCCCCCAACATGCTCTGGCTGAAGGGCCCAGCACAGCAGCTGGGCAGCGGTGTGGGTGGTGGATGTGCCTGGTATGGACAGCAGGGTGAGTCTTTGGTGTGGAAAATGAGTTCCCAAGAGCCTGGTGCTACATCTCACTAGAGACCTATGCCCCTGGATGTCTTGACCAGAAAGAATTAAAATTTTCTCTCTGAAATTGGTGAAAAGCCACTCCACGTTGAACATGGCACAAAAGTGTGTGTCTGCATTCTGCACTGCCAGACTCTTTTCGCTGTACGTTTATTGTTGTGAGCTTGACCCTTGCACTTCCAGCTTTTCTCAAACACATTCTGAGGCCCTCCTTACCAGGCCCTTTGACTCATAACCTCTCGAAGAGAGGGTTGAGCGAACCTTGAGGTTTTCAGCACTCGGTATCTTGCACATTTCCTGCAAGAGGTGGCAGAAAAATGTGTTTCCTGAGATGAAGCAAGCGAAAAAGAATAGCTATGAAAATCAGACCAAAAGAACACAAAAAACCTAAGAAAAATAGTAAAGCTGTTCACCAGCTTCCTGTTTACCAGAGGCTCAGATAAAGGTTTATAAGTGGCGTTGCCAAGCTCTCCTCACAACTCTGTTCTTACTGCAGCAGTGTAGGTGTGTGTTACCCCAACAGAGCCTCTTTTCGTGCCCCTGCCAATGTCAGAGGCCTGAAGGAGATAGGACAATGCCACACAGATGCCTACTTTAAGATTGTAGCCACTGTGGTCAAGATGGGAAATGCCAGATGCCCAGATTTCAGTGCTGGGTGCTCTAGTGCTGAGAGCAACCTGCCAGTGGCAGGGTGCAGGTTTGAATCCAGGGTCCCTGAGTCATCAACCCAATGCTAAACCACACAGAGTTCCCTCTTTTAAGAGCATGATTTCATGTGTTTCACCTTTTTTCCCTTAAAAATCCGATAATCATCTGGAGTTTCTTGCAGAGGAGGCTCCTGCAGCAAAAATGGAGACAGACATGGGTCCTGGTACCCACATGGGGAGTGTCCCACCCTGAGGCCTCCTGGTTCCTCACAGCCATGGGGCTGGCATGGTCTGAGGCCAGTTGAGAGGCGGAAGTGGTGCAGCCACTTGTGCTTTTCAGTGGTCTCTGACAGGCGCTGCCTGGCTCGGTGCCAGGACCAGAGCTGTGCTCTGGCTGGGCTGGGCAGGGTGGGGCAGCTGCAAGTGGGTGCTGCTGGTGTGGGGCCATCCAGCAGTGGCCGATGGCCACCTTTCTCCTGAGCCAGCATGGCCAATGCCAAGGTCTGGTGGTGAGCTCTGGGCAGCCAGCTAGCACAGGGACCCTTGGTAATCTAGTGGGGAGCCATCAGTTTATGCCAGAGGGGGAATTATGTGCCAGTCAGTGCAACTACAGTTGCTGGAAAGATCTAGAAGGAATAAGCAGGCTGCAGGAAAATAAAAAGGTGGGAGCTGATACAGATTTGCCAAGAGGCCCCTGTGTCAAATCAGCCTCAGTTACAGGCTCATGCCACTTGGCAAAGCAGGGATATCCCATACCTCAGAGCTAGCAAGCTTTCTGAGCATGTCAATCAGACTTTATTGGGGGCTCAGACAAACTCCTGAGTGGTTGCCACTGGACAAGAGGACTCCTCAGAAGGATCCTGTATCCAGGGCTGTACCCTACCCTTGCCCAAACCTGCATTTACTGCAGTTTGCTGCTCTGGATGAAGGTCTGGTACATGACTGTGCTCTTTTTACACATGCTGTCATATTGGGAAAGGGTACAAATGTACTGGGGGATGGGATGACTGCTTAAATTGATCTTGACAGATGAAAAAGCCTGGCAGCAATGGGATGCAGTGCACTGAGGACAAGTGACCACTTCTTCCCATGGGCGGGGTCAGCTGAGACCACAAGGACAGTATGGGGAAGGCAGCACTTCTGAAGAAAGCATCTGGGGTCTGACATCCAGCACGAAAGTACTGTGAATCCACCAGTGCTACATGATTGCAAAAGAAAACAGCTGCCCCAGGCAGGTGACTCTTCCAGTCTGCTTTGCTAGTTTGGGACACTGCAATGCAAAAAAAAAAAAAAAAAAAAAAAAAAAAATTAAGAAAAAGTGGACACCAAAGAAGAACAGCAACTACAATTAACAATTTAGAAAGCATGACCTCAGAGGGAAAAAATATGAATTATGAGCTGTTAAGATTGAAGGAAAACATTATCTTATAATATTTTAAAATAGCTGGAATTAATTGTTCCTCCAAGGCTAAGGTAATAACTAGCTCAAATTATTCCAGGAGAGTTTTGGATTAAGACAAATTTACTAGGAGTGAATCTGGAGAAGCACTAGGATGGCTCATAAGGAATAAGGAGAAGCTGGGGAAAAGCAGGGGCTGTAGGAGCAGGAAGAACAAATGCATACCAAGAGTAACAGTGGGACACTGACCCTGCCTTCAAGACAGGGGATGGACTCCACGATCTCCCAGTGTCCCATGCAGCCCTGTGTTCTGTCATTTCTCTGTTCTAATTGATTCTTGCTTGCAGCCTTCTCTGATCTCCAGCCTAGGCCAAAGCACTGTCAGATGCAAATCTGAGAGGTGCCTGTGCACTGGTGAACCAAAGGTTTGCGACAGCAGAGGTTTAAAAACCTAAGTTGTCGAGGGTGAGAAAAGTAAATGTCAAATAAGGGACAGATGGAGAAGATTTTTTTTCTCAAAGACTCCATATGCAAGAGATGTATTTGTTTACTCCTTTGTGTCCCACAATTACCCTCTCGTAAGGAATGGGTGAGAAATTCCACTCACTGCTGACACTGCTATGAATGAGTTACTGTGCTGGGAGTTTTGCAACGCACTGATTTGTGCTTGGGTGAAACCAAACGATTGTGCAAGGCTGCAGCTGTCAGAGCCATAATCCTTGTGGCTTCGGTGCCGGCAGTAAACAGCAGAGCGTGGAGCAGAGTGAGCTGGTCCAGCCTCACCAAATACCTCCAGCTGCTTCTCCTACACAAACTCAGCCACAGTTTTTGGAGGATTCTCTGGCTCACAGCCTTTTTTATTGCACTGAGCATCTGCTGCAGGAGAGAGAGCCAGAACAATGCCAAATAGGTTTTTCCTGTGCACATTTGTACATGTCTGCATAGACAAGCACTTTGTTACAGTAATACAACTCCACATTTCAGTGGAGGGTGTCAATTTTTTTGCTGATCAAGCTGAAAAGAAAAATAAAAACTTCTGCCTTCTATTAGCACAACAGGCATGTCTTAGCTCTACTGGAAAGTTTTTTTAGCTTTGACGTCTGCTTGTTTTTGAGGAAGAAGGGTTAGAAGAAGAGGATATTTATAAAAAATTGCTATATTTGAAAATGACACATTTGAAAATGACAAATGGCCATGTTTTGTTTGGGACTTCTCAGAATAAAGTATTGCAATTGCTCTTTTTTTTTTCCTTGATTTGGAGGGGGAAAATCCTCTCCCCACACAACTTAGCACTTTCAGAGATATTTTTTTGATGTCAAATATACTTTTTTTGATGTAAAAAAAACCCGCATCGCTCAGAATCTTACCTGATCACAAAATCTCACTCCGCCCTTTGTACATGGGCATACAAATATGTTATTCTCATTGAGAAAAGGAAGTGAACCATTCTGCCATATGAAATATTTTTACCTCCACACTGGCAGTGGTCTGATGAAATGTATTCTCGTAAGATAATGCGGTCCTGCTAAGATGGTGTGTTGATAGCTGATGCTGATAGACCCAAACATTGTAAATATAACAGGCAAGGACTCCTCAAAAGATAGCTCCTGTGTGGCATTTCCTCTTGTACCTCAAGGGTGACTACCAGCCCTGCACATCCAGGGCTCAGTGTCCCTCTTGCCCATCCCTGCTGCTCTAAGGAAAATGGGTGCAAGGGATTCAGGATTGAGGGTGCTGCAGTTGGGGAAGGGCAGTTGCTGGTCCATATAGGAAGCAGACACACCTGGGAGAGGTTTGTTGGGACAGAGAGATTTCCAGGAGAAGGAATCGGGAGTGAGACATTCACCAAAGTGCTACCTGCCACACTGCAGAGGACATGCTCACCTTGACCCCCCACCTCTACCTTCTGCAGAACTGAGCTGTCCTCATTGTTTTTCTCACCAACAGTGATGACTGCTGGTGTTTTGCAAGGCATTTTAGCTGAACAGCCCAGCATCTCTGAACATCCCATAACCCCTGTTGCAGCTAATCCTCTTTTTGTTTTCCTCTGCTGAACTAAGTCATCTGTTCCCTCTTCCAATATGTCACAGTAACATGAAAGCGCATCTGAAAGGGAAAGGCCTCCTTTTGACTAAGAAGCTTCTTTTATATTCTTTTATGTTGAGCAAAGGCAGAGGAAGGTGATCTTCTTGGAGAACAGCACCTGACTGGGCTGGTTACCCCAGCTCTGAGATAAGTGGAAGCTGAACATCGCATTGAGGTAAACATGTCCTCCACTTTCCAGATGGTGCTATGGTAGTGAGCAGATCCAGGAAATACTTCGCCTTTTCTTGGACAATAGCCTACCAGGTAGGCTCTCTCTCTCTGCTTTTATTCCCATATGTTCCTAATGGCTGCTACCCCAACACGAGAGCCTGTGCCAGCCATGGTGTCAGAAAGCTGCCTCGCACCCTCCGTAGCTAACAAGAGCGACACCAGGGCTTGTGGCTGGCACTCCTGAGGCCAAAGCAAGCTCTTGCTGGTGGTGCCTTCTGTGGCAACTTCAGTTTCCTTTCTGTGTTCAAACTCAATTCATCTAGGCTGTCTGTAGGAAGAAGGAGAGATTCCTACAAGAGCAGGCATAGGGGTTTTGCAGCAGCTAAGTTGACCATCTCCAGGCTGAGGAGCTGCAGGGAAGGCACAGGATAAGAAAACCCTCTGGGACTGTTGTTAGAGGCTGAGCTGGTGTGCACGAGGAGTCTCCACTGCCAATGAAGGTTTCTGGCTCTAGGAGTTGCAGATGTGGCCATGCTGTTTGTCTCACAGCAAGATTCCTTTTGGTTGCAGTGATGCCATGAAGATTGTTTGCTTTTTATTTTATTCTCCTTTCATGCCTTTTGCAACTTATGTTCCTGATGATTTTGCCTATATTCTTGGACTTGTTTGTCAAACTAGGAGACTAAATATTTCAGAAGCTTCATAAGTAGAGGTCAATGTGCCCCAGACCCCAAGGTCCTCTCCAGAACACATTCTGTAAACTAAGATAAAACCATGCAGGGGAAGGTTCCTTGGGGAGGGGGACTCACTTGAGCCTCTCATTGGGGAATTTTGATAGATATGCTGATTAGAAAGACCTATAATGTGATACCAGATCTTTCTGGGGTGGGCATTTTTGGTGTGGGCATTTGCGGGTGCATTGGGGTGCATTTGTGGGTGCACTTCAGTGCACCTGACCTGGACTTGTGCACCTAAGGATCCTTAAAATAAACACCAAGGTAAAATCCCTTTTCCTCCTTCTAACCGTGTCTGACTCTTGATTTTAACATCAGGAAAAAGCATCAGCAGCATTTGCCATAGCCTTTCCACGTACCATGGGGCTTCAGTGAAGGATCTCTTCCCTGGCCTTGGGGTGCTGAGTAGTTTGGAGGAGTGAAAGTCTGCATTACTCTGATGTGTTGGGCTGACAGTGTCTTCAGCTATATGAAGGGTTGCAGTGGGCTTTTTTCCCCCACTGCAGCAACTTTTCTGACAGAACACAAAACAGCAGAAACTGTAACTTTGAGTGTAAATAAAGGAACAGCAGTGGTGGCAGCTCAAGGGGAAGCATGAGCAGTGTGGTGTACAGACACTGGAGACTCCTCTGCCATCTGTCTGGGCTGCAGTGGCCCATGCAGGCTGGCCCTGAGAGCCACTGCCAAAACATGACAGGACAAAACAGAAAGCTCTTGATACAACAATATTTTTGCTATTTTAACTTGAGTGAGGACTGCCCCCACCAGCCTTTTCACAAAGCGATGATGCCATATGGCTCTTCCCTCCTGTAGCTCACAGTCCTGAGTGTCTGCATGGACCCAAAATGGCCATAGGCTGGAGCACCAGAGATACCTACAACCAGCTGTCTCTGTTTTGCTGTAAGGTGTTTCTCTCTCACAGGAGATCCCACTGGAGTATGGAGAGACACCGCTAGCCCTGGTATTAGGGACCAGCTAAAATTGAACTGGAGGGACACTGCAGGGCAGCAGTCAGGGCTGCGGGAGAAGGAAGCTCTGAGGTGGATTTTGCATAGGCTCTTAACAAATAAATTTGAGACCTTCTTGCTCCTCAGCTCCGACCCAGCACCTTGGAAACATCCTGAGGCCCTGGGAAGGATTGCCTGGTTCCTGCCGTCCCTGGCTATGAGAGCCCCTGGGTCATGCATCCTCTTCAGACATTTTAACACAGGACCATTTTACATCAGCTGGCTGGCTCTCCTCCCACAGCAAGCCTGCTTCACAGCCCCAGTGCCCCAGCAGCAAACTCACTTGAGCCCAAGGGGGTAAATATTGCAGTTGTATGGCTGTACTCTGCAAGGTGAGACAATCCTCTTTTCCCCTGGCTGTGTCCTCACTGGGTTGTCTGTATGTAGAAAACATTTCCCTTCCATGATCTTGCTTTACCACACTGAGCCCTTGCACTGCTCATCATGCCACCTTGCATCCACTCTGCACCTCCTTCTTTGAGTTTAGCACTTTCGAGTGCAGATGACCTTTAACTTCTGTGCTTCTATCTTACCACCTCTTGCTGGTTTACCACATTTTCTTTGTTTCTTTGTAGGTGAACTACAAAGGGCTGTGTGTTGGCTTGGTAGAAAATCCAGGTTTGCCTTTGTGGCCCCTGTGTAACTCAGTGTGGTGTTTGCTACTCACAGACTGAAAAAGTACCAGGATGGTTACTAGCCTAGCTTACAGCTGATATGAAGAAAATTGGAAATGTGTACCTGTTGCGGTGGACCCCCCTGGGCCCCCTGGCCGGGTCCCTGCCATGTGACTCTGAGATAGCTGGGTCTGTCTAATGTTCCAGCAGCCCGGGCTCTGATCTGGTTGGTTGTTTATCCCAGCTCCACCCCTGGGATCCCCTTTCCCCCCTGTGACAAAACCAGCAGGATGGAAAGCCTTGCCCTCTTACCTCGCCAACTCTGTCCAGGTCGGGTCATCTGTCCCCCCCCAGGACAGAGGGAATAAATGACTTAACATCATAAGGAGGTTTGAGCTATATTTCTCTTCTCAACTTCTGCTTCTGGTGAGAAGCTGTCACTGACACTGCCTTAAGTGGGGCTGCACAGACGAGGGATATTTAGGCTGTTTGTGAATGGTCTAAAGATATTCCAAGACATAAAGAGGCAAGCTCACCACAAGATTAAGCAGTGGACCAGCTAATTAACCACTAGATGTACCTCTCCTTCTCTCTCCATCAGATACCTTCTTCTGAGCTTTCAAGGGAAGTTCAGCACACCTGTGTCTTGCAGCACCCTACATCTGTGAACATGCTGGTAGTTGTTTATCCCTACTGCCCTTCAGCCCAGCAAGGCTCTGCCTGCCCATGCTCCACTTGGGTTACCTGCAGGAGAGCCAGTAGGTCTCAGCATGGGGAGAAGAATAAATCTGTCTGTGATTCTTCCCTGTCCCCCAACACAGACATCTCCTATTAGTTTTCATCATCGTAATTATCACTTTTTCAGCCAACATCGTAATTGCTGTCTTTTCAGTTCCCAAGCCCACCCCTGTGGGTTTTCCCTCCCACCCACCCTCCTACCTGCCAATCGGGAACAGCACCTTTCCTAAACCCATCTCCACTCCATTCCTTTCACTGCTTTTGACAAATCACATCCTCTGCTTTCTTTCATGAATTTTCTTTCTCTGCTGAGAAAAGCTCAGTTTCTGTCTGTGTGTTTGGAACACCAACCACCCCAGAAGCAGAGCAGGCACATAAACCTTTTGGAAAGCCAAGTAGGGCCAGAAAGTCACAGCTGTGTATGACTTCCCAAAACACAGCAGAGCATCAGACTCCATAATTCTACTGTTTTCCTCCAGAACACTGGCACCACCACAATTTTTTCCTTGCTCTCCTTATTACCAAGCTGTCATCCATATGCCTTGGCCTGCCCAAAGTACAGCAGCCAGCCCAGCCATCCCCCAGTCCTGCTCACTTCTCTCTTAGTTTTTGTTCTCTTAAATTCAAGCTCTTTTCCTTGCCTTTTAGGTTGTCTCCATTTTCTTGCTCGCTCCAACTTTCTCCAACATAGGCAGCATTTCCTTGATGGTTCCCTACTGCTTCTTCCAGCTTCATACCTCCCTTTACCTGACTGTGCAGGATTGTGGCTGGTGAAAGTACACAGCTGGAAGATTTCCCAACTAAAAAATATGCATTTTGAATGAACTGAAATCTTTTTGTGAGATCATAATTAGTGCAGCAGAAAGTAACTCAAGAAAAAATACATATTTTTTTCAATTTCATAATACGTACTAATGTTTTAAAATCCAGAAGTGTTTTATTCTTTGATTGGTTTCATGTCAAACTATTGTTTTTTTGTTTTTATATGTGTTAATAACTTGTTGGAGTGAAAGCCTCTCTGGACTCAGGCCCAGAGAGAAGCCAAGGCACAGGAGTTGAATTAAAACCTTTGGACAAACTGAGATACATGAAGTCACACCAAAGTGAAGTAGAAATACAGATTTTTTACCTTTTAGAAGAGATATTTGCTAAGTGCCTTAGAAAGTGTCTTAAATATTGGAGAGTTGCTGCAGAAACCTTACACACAGATTTTACTGCAGCAGTGTCACCCTTTTACAGAATTTTTTACTTTTGACAAAATATAGATAGAATTATACTGTTCACATTTTTTGGATAGAGGGTTCACATAAACAATAAGAACTGATAGAAAATGTACATGCAAATTTGTGTAATATCTATGTAATACTTGTGTAAGATTTACAACTGTTAGAATTAGACCAGGATAGGTTAAGAAAAGAAAACCAGAATCGTGTATTAATCTGATTGGTTAATTAACAAATATAATATTTCCATACTTCTGTAAGAAATAATGGAAAATAATAATATAGAATAGAATGTATAGAAGAAGTGCCTGCTGTTTGCCTGCTGCTGCTGCTTCTGCTTGGCTTTATCCTGTAATCCCCTTTGAACTCTGCCTTCAGAAAATTATGAGACTGTGAAATAAAGAACTTAGCAGAACAGCAGCCTCCTCTGCTCCTTTACCCTGGTCCAGGAAGGAAGGGTATCCCATCCAAGCTCAACAAAAACTTATCAACCAAACTAATGCAAAAAAGCATATGATGGGAAAGGAGGCATCTTTAATTTACTATTGTTTTATTCCTAAGAAATAATGAAAGTTGACTATATTGATTTCTAAACAAATATAAATAAACCTAAATAGAATAAAGCTACATTATGTCTTACTGTGTGTCTGTAACACCAGGACATACTACTGACATATTATTAATAATACAATTAGTATCTAGAGAATACAATAAAATAAAATCCTGTTGCAACAAGATTCAAAAATTAGTTATGAAAAAAAAAATAAAGAGAATAAGAGGAGCTAGTCTCTCTTGTGTAATAAGACCAATTGGGCACTTGGAGACACGGTGATGCCCTAGTCACTGAGAGCATGTTGAAGACCTTATGGGACAGGTCTGTTTTTTCTGACTGTGCTGCTGACTAGTGCCAGGTCCTTCATAACACTACTCCTTCTTCCCCCCAGGCTATTTTCTCACCTTTTCCTTTCTGCCTGCAGTATTTAGCTTCTCTTATCTTTCAGACTGTCTTTCACTACTCTTTTATGCAACAACCAGCAACCTGTAAAGGTGCTTTGGGTTGGAGCTGCAACCAAATAACATGTAAATAACTTCAGTAAAAGTCATGATTTGGATCTGCCCCGTGCTTGGGGGGCTCTTGAATGAACCTCTGGCATTCCCTGTGCTCTTAAAATCAGGAAAATGTTTCTTTTTTTGTGCCTGTTGAGATTAATGAATAAAAAGCCTATAATTTGTCTGACTTATGAAGCACCACAATTTACAGTATTCCACTAAACATAAGTAATTTAAAGCAATTGAATAAAATAAAAAATTTCAAGCCTGTGTTTGTTTCAATATTTTGTCTTTTTCCATCCTCAAGTCACTAAAATAAACTTGAAAAACCCCAAGGTAGCAAAGAAACTGAAATATCTCCACTAAATAAGAACTGCTTAAAAATTATGTCAGTGGTATCAGTAGCTGTGATATCTTATTTTGTTCAAAAAGCTAGTAAGTTTTTAATTGGGAGGGATATAAACAGACTGCAGTAGATAAGTTGTTATTAGCTGAAGAAACTGAAAAACTAAAACAATGCGACTCAGAAATTTCGTATCAGCTTCTGTGAAAAGCTGCAAATTTATTAACATGTCTCCTGTGAGGGAGATATCTGAACTTTTAAGTTTTTCACTTAAATTAGGGGTGGGTATGAAGAAGGGGGGTTTAGAAAACACATTAAAAGGAGTGCTACCCATTACCATGTTAAAAAAGAGATGTATTTGATGTTCGTTTAGCAGAAGCTGCTTTATAGCCCTCTTTTCCTGTTTACCACAGATACAAAATCTTCTATTTGCCTCCAAGCCTGTCCTGTACATAGCAGCTGCCCATTCAACACCTGCATATCACCAAATCTCATCTCTCTGCACCAGTGAAGTGAAGGTGAAGTAAACCTCCTGGAAACCCTGAGCCCGAGCTACAGCGGACAAGGAGACCAGGACCATCTGAGAGAGTAGAGGCGTCTCGCTGCCAAAGGTAAAGTCCATAAGTATTCGATGTGCTGTTAGTGGGCTCACTGTGACAGCCAGAGGACCTGGAGGAGCTACCTTTCCCTTGATACCCTCTGTAAAACTGCTTTTTCAGTTTGACTGTTGTGCTGAGTGATGTGGAGAAGGGAGAAAATGGAAAATGCTGTGCCCTGGTTGGGAGCTGTTGAAGGTATTAACAGTGTAAGGGTCTGAAGTAGAACATCTCTGGTCTCTGTTCAGCCCAGGAGAAACAGCTGAATTTTCTGGAAGTAGATTTTTTTATATCTATAAACCTAGATTTATGTAACTGTACATATCTGTCTACATACTTACAGATCTATATAACTGTAACACAAGTATGCATTATTTTTGGAATATTTTTTAGTTTTGATAGTTGAATCTACAAACTGCTTTTAAGAGGTCCTAGACAGGCAATTAAGAAACGTGAGCCAGTGCTGCATCACTTAGTCACAGTGTGTCAGTTTCACACATCAAAAGCATTGGCAGGAAATATTTTCTACCTGTTGCTGGTTGCTGCAAGAAGAGCCATTATCTAGTGACTCAATAACTCTATATTTAAAGGTTTATGCCTTATAAAAAGTTAAAATTAATAATGCAGAGATCCGCTACAGCTGAGAGCTCAATACGGTAGAGAATTACAGTATCAATGCAGCACGGCCTTTCTCACATTATTTGTTGTTTCTGAACAAGGAATTCTGTGGGGTTTAATGCTGTATTTGTAACAGTTTTCTCTGCATTGCACATACCAATTGAAACAGTGCTCCAAGAAGAGCTGAGGCAGGTCAGTGAGGCATGAGCAGGATCCATACCTGGAGCAGAGGATGGACACTGACTCCTCTGGGCTGCATATACAGATTGTTCTGTTCCCCCCACAAGTGGCACAGCCAGGCAAGAAGGGGTGAATTGTGATTCCTTCCTATCAATACAAAAAGTTTTCACTGTTCTCTCTTTTTGTACCCTGAGGTAGTAATCTTTAGTTCAGGAGAGCACATCCTCCACTTTTATAAAATTGATCACTTCCATTCATATTATGGCTTCATCTTAACAGCAGCGATTATTACAAATTATTCTTCCCTCCTGGAAACTGTCTTTGAAGCTCTTTCAAGATGTGGTCAACCTGTAAGCAAGCGCAACATAGGTGCACCACAGCATAAAATTTCAAGTGTCTTGGCAGTGATAAACCAAACTCTTTCGAAAGAATCACCTCCTGAAATGTGAGCACTCAAGTCTGTAAACCCAATCCACTTTTATAGAGGTCATGAACTGACATCTGAAACAATAAAAAAGTTGGCTAAAGCACTTTTGGAGAACACGTCAGATTATTTTACTATTTTGAGGCAGACTTCATTGTAATTCTTCAGAAATTGAGAGAGGAAACACTTCCACTAATGTTCTGGTTTTCTTCGCTAGAAAACTGAAGCTGGACAGAACAAGCAGGAGCACTAAACTGCTGCGTTGTAGCAAAAGGCTCACCCAAGCTGCTCACCAGCTGCCCTGGAACTCAGTGGCTGTCCAGAGCTTGGCACTGCAGGTGTTACTCTGCAGCCCTGTGAACTCCTTGTTGCTTCAGAGTTTTCTGTATGCAATCCTGGACCCACCCATGGAAAAGTAGTTTGCATGTCTCTGCACTCTGTGCCAGCACCTGACCCTGATCAGCTCTGATAAAAATGAGGTCATGCTGCTGGATGACAGCTTCTTCAGGCAAAACACTTTTATGAGGGTCTTTATGCTACAGGCAAAAAGCCTACCCACCCCAGTGCAAAAAGCACAAGAAAATTGAGAACCTTAGATCTGATGCAGGATTTGTACTTTTTTTATCATTATGACTGTTCAGAGATCTGAATTTTTACCTGTCATTTTAATGATGAGGGGCTGGTTCACTGGGTCTAAAGCAGTTTCAGGAAAACAGAGAGCATCCCAGTGCTCACAGTTACACATTTATAGGAACAATCAACAGGCTGCAGGGCAGCCCTTTGGATGGTACAGCTGTTCTTGTCCACCTAGTGAGACCAAGACTGCATTTTGTAGTTCCCCTCTGCCTGGACGCTGACCCCCAGGCTCAATACAGCACAGACAGAGGCAGAAGCCACCATGGGAGTGCTGTGCCACAACAGCCAGATGTTTTTAACCCTTTCTCTTTCCTGCACAGGTACCTGAGATGCATCCCACCAGCCAATTCCTTGGCACAACAGAATATGACTATGGATACGATGAAAACACTGCTCCATGCAATGAAGGAAACAGTTTTCGCAGGTTTAAATCCCTCTTTCTCCCAATTCTTTACTGCCTCGTGTTTGTTTTCTGCCTCCTGGGAAACTCCTTGGTCCTCTGGGTTCTCCTGACCAGGAAAAGGCTGACAACAATGACTGACATCTGCCTACTGAACCTTGCCGCCTCTGATCTCCTCTTTGTTGTGCCTCTCCCTTTCCAAGCCCACTACGCTTCAGACCAGTGGATTTTTGGCAATGCCATGTGCAAGATAATGGCTGGCATTTACTACACAGGTTTTTATAGCAGTATTTTCTTTATAACCCTCATGAGTGTAGACAGGTACATAGCAATTGTCCATGCTGTCTATGCCATGAGGATACGGACAGCCACTTATGGCATAATTATCAGTTTGATTCTGTGGCTGGTGGCTGGCTTGGCTTCTGTACCCAACATCATGTTCAGCCAGGAGCTGGAGATCGAGCAGGCTTTGCAGTGTGTTCCCACATACCCCCCGGGTGACAATACCTGGAAGGTTGCTTCTCAGTTTGCAGCCAACATCTTGGGCCTCCTGATTCCCTTTAGCATCCTCGTTTGCTGCTATACTCAGATATTGAAAAACCTGCAAAAATGCAAAAACCGGAACAAGGTCAAGGCGATCAAGATGATCTTCATCATTGTCATTGTTTTCTTCCTCTTCTGGACTCCCTTCAACATCACGCTGTTCCTCGACTCTCTGCAGAGCCTGCACATCATCAATGACTGCCAGGTGAGCTCCCAGATAGCGCTGGCCCTGCAGCTGACAGAAACCATCTCCTTTGTCCACTGCTGCCTGAACCCCATCATCTACGCCTTCGCTGGCGTGACATTCAAGGCCCATCTGAAAGGACTCCTTCAGTCCTGTAGCCGTGTCCTCTCCAGCCCTGCCAGAGGTGCCGGGGCTGGACAGTCGTTCTCAGCACCCACCCAGCTCTCCGGCTGGTCTGACAGTGCAGGGGCCCTGTGAGGCCACCTGAGCCGCCTTCTGCTGGTGTGAGGGGCTGGCCAGAGGTCTGCTGTGGTGCTGGAGGTTGTACCATGTGTGCAGCATCCCCTGGCAGATGCAGTATGCCTGTGCCTCCTGTTGGGATACGCGATGAACTGCCACATAAGAAGTTGTGACATTGGTTTCCCAAGAGCACTGGTGCATTTGTAAAATGGTGACCATACATTGCCACAGAATAATTTTTAATTACGTTTTAGAGCTGTTGTAATACATTTCAGCAAGCAGGGTGTTTCTTCTAGTATCTATTTTCTCCTCTGACAAAAGCATCGCTTCTGCCTCACCCCTAAGTATGCTCTGCTTCATGGAAGCTGAATCCCTGCATCCCTGGGACATGTGTCTAACAGCCCTCTGGAAAATGGGGAAGTGGACAGGTATGGGACTGCTTCACATTGCAAAGAGGGAATCACCTCAGCCATTGTCACCATTCCCCCTTTGCCTCAGCTCCCAGACAAAAAAGCCCCTTGGGACCCTGTTTGTTGTGGGATGGTCCCAGGGGCGCAGCCCTGGAATCCTTGGAACTGCTGCTGCCCAGAGCAAGCTTTGGTAGTGATGCCTCCAAAAATAACACAGCAATGGCTCCAGGTGTCCCCTATACTGGTCACTCATGGAGGTTCCTACACTTGAAAACATTGTCCTCAGAGCAGGTGAGGATCTGTATCACCTCTGGAGCTGTGAGACCCTCCAACTTTGTGCCTCCAGCACTCCCTGCTAAATATAACCACCACAAAATGGCCTGCAGCAAAGTAGGCTCAGTCTCTTTCCCCAAATGTCTTTATTTTCTGCTATTTTTGAAATGCTTTCTTTGAATAAACAGTAGCTACACCTTTTTTTGTCTTGGTTCTTGAAAGTCGTTCTAATGACTCACAAGCCTCAATTAGGATAAGAAAACTTTGGTTTTGGTTATTTTTGAGTGAGTATCATGTAAAATATATCTGATGGAATTGAGAGGCATCTGGAAACTCTTCAGTAAACCTGTTTTCTGCTGAGGAAGCCTTGCTGTCCAAATTCCAGTAAAAATTCACAGGGTAAACATAACATTTATATTGAGGTAGTATTACTGCAAACACATTTTTAAAAGTTAATCAAGAGAACACATGAAATCAGGGAAAACACAACCTAGATATTGTCAAAGGTATTCTTTTTTAGGGTAATAATATTTTTAAATATTTTCCTAATCCTACATTTCCTTCTGAAAATATAATTGCATGTTTTTATACTACTTAACATTTTCAAAAATAAATTTTAACCTTGGTGCCAATATATTATTGTAAGAACTAATTATTATTGTAAGAACTAACAGAACAGAGCCACATATACACCTAGCATCACCCCAAGCACTTGTAAAGCTTGCAGAGGCTTTATACAGCAGAGCACCCAGAAGCATTGTCCCTCTTCTCTAAATATGAAATTTTATTTTTAATGGGTTGAACCACAAAACTTTGTATGTGATGGAAAGAATCTCTGGAGACACTAAGCAAAATTACAAAATTTTTGCAATTGTATGCACTGAAAGAGTTCTGGATAAGAGCACTACATTCACAGGATAGTAATAATGAGCTGGTAGTGCCATTTCTTCAATTATACATTTTTTTTAGGCAGAAACTTGTAGAAGACAATCTGCTTTTCTCTGTAGGTATAATAATCCTGGAATAAAGCAGGTAGCAGATGCACTCTTTCCTCAGTTTCAAGGGTTCTGACAAAAAGTAAAGTTGGTAAAAAGAAATTTTGCAATCTACTCATAACAAGATCAGTTATGTCTCATGTACTGAGATGTTGTCAGCTGCAAATACCACTGAAAAAGCACTGAAGAACATTCAGATTTGATGTCACCTGGATTTCCTGGGGCTGGGTGTGATGCTGTGGATATATATGCCAAAATATATAGCTCAATCTTGTTCCACTAAATTAGTGGAAAAGTCATCACTGTTCAGAAGAGGATGGAAAAAGGAAATTATTGCTGTTTGTAGAACAGATCTCCTAACGAGATGTTGCACCTCTAAAGCAACTTTTGTTTTGCCAGCGACCAAGTTGTATTGAAACCATTGATATCAGATTGCCAGTAAAACTACTGAGTACCACTTTTCACATTTAGTAAAATTTCCCTACCTAGTTCTGAAGAGCATGTGTTCTGAAGGGCTTGAACTTTCCAGCTACTGATTTTCATCCAAAATGTTTCACAGTACTCCACTTTTCTGTTTCATATTTCTCTGTCCTTTTGTAGCATGATGCCTGGGACACTGTGACCTTATCCAGGTCTGACCTTACTCTACTCCAAGGCCATTTGGCCATGTGCATCAAAATATCCTCAAAAACATCTCTCAGACCTTTAAAATAAATGAAGTACCGTAACACTGTGCAAAGCACTGCAAAGGAACACGGAGAGTAAGAGAAGAAAAATAATAATTTGTATTGTGGTGCTGTTGGTGATTCCTTCTGGCTTTTCTCCAGACTGTGATTGCCAGGTTCAGAGCTTTCACAGTGTTCCTCAGTTCTGACTTACCATGGGACAGCCCAAACTTAAGAAGGTGTGAGACTGAATTTTAGATGTCCTACGTTTGGCCCACGCCCCAGGCTAGGGTCATGAGAAATCTGATTTGATGAGGGCTTCTGGGAGATTAAAAATGTGAACTTGAAAGATCATTCTACAGGAAGAAAAATTCCTGAAATTGAAGTTCTGCCTACTCAGGAGCAGTACTGGGAGGTTGTGTATACTCTGTCTATGTCTTTGACTCCATGAAGCTCCCCTCCTTCTGTAAGGAAAAGCACCTAATGTGAGAGCTGGCAAAAGTGCTGGCTTGTTTGGATTTGCCCTTGGCATCTAGCAGGTGTAGAGGTCTGTGATCTAGGTAATGGACTATGCCTTCCTAACGGGAATAGCTGACAGAAGGACAAGGAAGACAACCCACAGAAGTTGTAGGAAACATCCACTCTTCCTTGCTTCTTCCACTTCTAGGGGGAAAACCAGATGTCGATATTTGGCTAAATGCTGGAGTTTCATTCATCTAACCCTTTTCAAGATTTCTCACTAGCTGTCATTTAAGATGCTTAAGCAATATGACAAGTGAGAATCAACCCATAGAAACCATGTGTTGAAATAATTACAGAAATCCTGCAATACTTCAGGATGATACAGCTTGGAGGAAAAAAAAAACCAACACAATAAACTTCCTCCTATAATACTAAATTACTTCATCTGCTCTTAGTGAGTTTTGGACACCATGAGTATATGCCTCCAAGGAGCTGGAAAATTTCTTTACAGTCCTACCAGGTGTTCTTTACTGCCCATTAGATATTAGGGGCAGTGGTTTCCAGGAAGCCCATCACTGCCAGCCCCAGGCACTTTTACAGTATCATCACACAGACAGTCTGCTTCAGAGACTCAAACCTGCATGGTCAGAAAACCACCCTGTGCTCAGGATAAACAGCAGCTGAGAGCTGTGACTACCAGCTCATAGGGCTGCTAGTTCTGGACCGAGCTCAGATGTACCTGTAACTGCACAATATGAACAGATTTCTCCACTTATAACCTGTGTACCAAAATGTTCTTAGGACTGGCTATTGGAGAGTCCCTCAGGTTCTCTGGCAGTTCTGTGGATATGACTAGTCTGTTACAGCAGGGGCATGGAAGACATGAAGAGCCCTCAGAGTTTGCAGATGGGGTGGAATATTTGTGACAAAACCAAGCACAGGCTCCCTGAAAAGAATATGGAAAAAAAATCAGTAATAGCTGTTGCATGGTAGAAGATGGAATTGTAAGGTGGAAGATCATCTCATCTCTCTTGGCAGAAAGTGGAAACAAGGATGTTATGCCTGGGCACTGGTCTTAATTCCAGGAGCTGTTTTAGTCCCCTCCAACTTAGAAATTTCAACCCACTCTAATGTATTTTTGATCTTTCTGTTTTCTTACCTCTCTTTCTTTTCTCTGGATGGCTTCCCTTAGCACAGACTTCCCAATCCTAAGGACTACTTCCTCTGTTTTAGGAGTCTCTAGCACCTTGGTTTCTTTTCCAGTGTAAACATGCTGGAGAATAAGCCTGTTCCTTTGTGCCTAATCCTTTACTTACAGCACACCTCTTTGCTTCTCCATATCAAGGTGTCAGGTCGTTGGCTCTCAAAAGCTGAATCTGAACAAAGTTGCCCTATGTGGAAGGCTGGTGAGGGAAAGAGAAGCTGATGAATTCTTCTAGCCTATCTCCAGCTCAAAATTATCAAAATTTCTCGAAATAACTTGCTGTATTTTTTGGTATTGTCTTGTGAAATATTCACTGAAAATTACCTCTTGTTACAGGGGAATCTGATAAGGGGGAGGTTTCTGTGGCCTTGTAAATGGAGACTCTGTTTCCCAAGTGTCTTCTGTAGCCTTGTGACCCAGTAACATGGAGTTGGTATTGCTATTGCCAGGTCACTGGCTTTGTGTTGAGTGTGTAAGGCCACAGGGCTGATGTTTGCCAGCCTGGGTTTGTCAGAAACCATTGTGACCTGTTTAGCTTTAACAGCAGTTCTTCTGATTAGGTGGCTGTATTTAATTTCCCCTACTTTTTCTTACCTTTTGGGGCATAGCCACAGTTTTTATACAGATGGTAGTAAAAAGTAGCTACTCTTTCTAACATGATGCTGCAACACAGAGAACTACAATCTGAGTATGACAGCAGACTATTTATTATTTTGGATGACATAATGTTAGTAGTAATAGTATCATATTTTATTGTTGTTGTTTCTGCTCAGAAATATTAATGTCTTTGTTATTTTTTCCTCTTGTCTTCTTTTTTTTTTTTTTTTCTGAGATATTTAAATCCAGACTAATAACAATTGTGGGATTATGGTGCTAAAAATTTCAGTTACATTAAAATAAATCACTTGGTTTCTGTGCAAAGTGTTTCCTTTCTGCCCACTGTGAGCATTACATTTGCCCTTCAGGTGAGGTCAACCAGGCAGCATTGGTAGACAGACTGGGTTTTGATATTGCAATTTATGAGGTACTGCCTGAGATTTCACAAGTGTGTGTATGATAATCAGTTTAAAACCAGGTTCTGTCACATGTTTGAGGTCCACCACTGAATTCAGTGGGAATTTCCATAATATTTCCTAGGGCGTGACATCAGAGTTATAAAGATCCAGGTAAGATGTATTACCTCCTCCTCTTATTTGAGCTCAAGATGTAAAGAAAGATAGTTGTAATAGCCCCAAATCAATGACATTTCTCATTTGTGGCCACACATGGTAACTATTTGTAGTCCTTAAACTAGAATCTTAGAGTAACACACCTCACACCATCTTCTGCCTCATAGCTTGTGTGAATTTTGCTCTTAATTAGAAATACGTTATAACCAAAATACATCATCTAGTGCAAACCCCAAATACATTAATAAATCAACCCAGAAGTGAGATACAAAACTTTCTGTGGTTTGCAATTTCTGCCAAAATGACCTCACAACACCACTAAGTTATGAAGTGTGCCTAGCTTCAACTCTCTTTGAGAACCTGAAAATCTCAGAGGTCTGCTTATCACTCTGGTGGCCCTTGGATGACTTTTGTGCCCAGCTGCTTGCTCTCTGTCTGCCAGCAGTTCCTTTCCTTCTCTTGACCTGGAGAAGATAATCAGGTGTCCTCTCTCATCCATCCCAGTGCTCTACAGTGTCAGCTGGTCAGTCTGTCTCTCCCCCTAGTGGGTCATCCTGGTCTCTTCCTTCACACTGATTCTCAAGCTAGATGACAAACTGTTTTCACTTGTCACAGCTTTCTGACACAGCTTCTCCATGTTGTAGCTGAAGTACAGAGCCTTTGGCCCTATTTTTTTTAAATTTCTTTCTCTGGTGGAGAAAGTGTTAGGCTATACCTCAGGAGAGATTCCCTGATTGGAGGTTAAAAAAACCACAGGCTTCGGGGACTTACAGTCTTTTCAGTGAAATGTGTAGAGGGGGGGAAGTTGGAAGTGCCAGTGGTGAGAACTGTGTAAGTATTTAATGTTTAATGCATTTAACATATGAAAAAGTAGGAGATGAGAAATGGTCACTGGACAGTGTGAGAAACAGTAGTAGACAGTGAACTTCTCCAATGTCCAATAGTATCGAAAACATAGTGTGACTTGACGATGTCTTGTAAAACAGAGCACCGGTGTACAAGGTTAACTCCCCAAACAAACACACCAGTGATAGTTTGGTTTTGGGATTTCAGGTGAAACCAAGTGCACTTTAGGCAATGAAAATACCTTTTTTTTTTTTGCTAAGATTCATATAAGTCTTTACGTGGGCCTTTATCTCAGCATATCTCAGTACAGTGTAGGCAGAAGTACCAGCTTTCTTTTAAATTCTCTTGCTCATACAGCTTTTTAGCTGAAGTTATTTTTATCACTTACTTGAAGTTTGCTTTCATCTTAACAGTAACACAATCTTTCCAAGAAGAATAACACAAAAGTTTGCATGTGCTAAATGTAAAACCACTCTTGCAGTGGAATCTGAGAGCTTCACAAATACAGATGGACTTGGTTTCCTATCTCTCTGGCTAACACTGATACTGTTTTGCACAGTGGCACAAACAGCCTATCCAAAACCATTCAAGTGACAGAGCAGGAGTAAAATATCTCACTCATGACAAAGCTGTAAGCTAGCTCTTCCATTCCCATTATGAGAGAGCGATTAGTTCTGCCTTAAAATAAAATTAAAAAAAAAAAAAAAGAGAAAGAGGATGCACTAAAGTTTAACATACCACAGTTCAAAAAATACCAAGCCATCCCCTTTTGCTGAGGATGGAGAAGAGTTTGAAGCCTGTAGTACTACAGACGTTGTGTGGTTAGTTTGCTGTGGATTGTGAAAAAAGTTTTGATGACTTATCCAAGGGCCTGTGTTTTTTTCTATTCTCTCTACAGAAGTTATGAAGGAAGTGGTGTCTCCACCTCGTAAATAGAACTTGTCAGAAAATGACTAAGAACAGATTCATTATGTGTGTCAGTTGGTGTAATGTGGCTGCCAAACTGGCCTCAGGCTGCTGGACTCTCCATGGGGAGTTTTCTCAAAAATAGAGCAGGGTCTCCCAGGTAGGTGCACAGGAGTGTGAGGGCGGTCTCTGAGAAGACTGAGGACTATTTGGAGCCATTTTAGTCTTTTTGGTTCAGTTTCACAGAGCAGTCCTGCAGCTACCTGAGAAGCAAAATCAGGGAAGACTTGCATTTCAGAGATACCAAGTCCTATGCCACAAATACTACTGGAATCTGCAATCTTATCGCAGAACAGGCGCAAGTTTCATCAAGGGAGTTAGACACTTAGAGCTGATTCTATCTTACCCACCCTAATGTGACTGATTCTAGCACACAAATTAAGCACCTTCCCTTTCTATTTACACTAAGATTTTCATAATTCACCTCTGCTGTTGTGTTCCTCATGTTCCAAGACCCAATGTGAAGATCAAGAACCAGTAACTACAACAGATGAAAACCCTGCCCCAGAGTAGCACTTTACTTTGGAGAAAAACAGTTTACAAACCAAGTTCTACAAATTAGTGGATGCTTGCAAAAGGGACATAATTGTATTGCTTCATCTCATAAACGTGGTAAGAAGGCAAATACGGTAATGTCAGATATTAGCCTGAGAGAACTAGACACATGATCATGAGGGAAAAGCAAAATTCTACAGTCCTAGAAGGGCCTGGGTAGTGTATGTTAACACTACAGTGAAGTGCAGTAAAGAGAACCCCAAATAACCAGTCCCTCAGCTGGGAGGGTGCCTCCTGCAAACTGAACCAAGCATTGTGATGGTGCACTGAGCACCACAATGTTTGTGCAGAGGTTAACGTGAGGGGCGGATCGCGTTGATATGTCCTTGTGTAGTTCTTCTGCAAGTAATGCAGTACATCTTAAGAATATGTTGGACTCCCAGTTTATGCACATCTCTGTTGTCAAGTCTTACTCCTCCAAGGCTCTGTGAAGTGCTCTAAAGCTGTAAGGAAGTTGTGACACCTGAGCAGCTGACGAGGCAACTTGCATAAGCCATCCACAGAAATTGTTTTACTTTTACATATCTTTTTCCTAACCCTCCTAAAACATAGCTTTAGAACACCTGCATGGATATGAGGACATAGGGGAAGAAGAGGACAGGGTTTGCAGCCTTACTTCTGTGCCATGATAGGTAGCACATACAGTTTCCATGGGCACAAGCAGAGTACAGTCTTCATAGTGCCGTAACAAACCTGCTCCTGCCTCTGGGTGCATCACCACCTGGACCAGTCTTTAGACCTACTCTAGGTCTACTCCTCTTCAGCAATGGAAGTAGATAGCATTATCAGGCTTACCTGCTAAAAATCCCCTCAGCCCCAAAACAGCAAAACAAAAATATTTGACTTGAAGTTTTTCCAAAATAAACAGTTTATTGTCACCAAAACCCCTGAAGACTTCATTCAGGTTACCTGAAACAGTTTTACCAAGGCACAGGTTGGTTGTCTACCCTGAACTTGCTGCCTAGACTGTTTATATTATTAAAGAGAGCTCCCTCCATAGGGTGATTAATTCTAGCCTAAGGTGGAGTAACTTAAAATTGTTTGTCATCCTCTGCGAATACCTACCTCAGTCCCTTGACTAGAGAGGGAGCCCTTAGATTAGGTAGCCAACCACCAACTAAGGGTGGGAGAGACAATTCCTACAGCCTACAACTTCCAGTTTGAAGGAGATGGGAAAGAATTACCTACTAACAGACCTTGTGAAGGCCTGCTTTGTTCTCCTCCTTTCGATCAACCAAAGTTGCCACATTCACACCCCTGTATGCTTGAAAACAGTCAGCAAAGTGTCTGATGAGCGCTGGTGTGGGCGAGGGTGCTTGAGAGGAGTCAGCAGCACACGTCTCACTAAGATGTTTATTGAATTCCTCTTTTAGCACAAAAGATCTACTTCATTCAATGTCACCATAAAAGGGCAGGCTGAAGCACACCAGAGCAATGGGAAAGCAACTCCTTCAGTATGCACCTTCCCTCATGTTGTCCTGCTTTGCCTGAAATTCTTGAACAGGCTTTGACACAGGGACTGAAGTCAGCATTTCTCCTTCCACGGAATGCCTAGAGCATGAGATGAGCTGCAAGGCCATCATTTGTCTTTGCTATGGTCTTACTGGCTGAAGACCAATCATTTATATTTAAGTAATCTGCCTGGTAATTTTACCAGTATTTTTGCCATCAGTCTCCAGCTGTCTCCAGCTATCCCTCTCCCTCCACAGGAAAATATAGATATTCAAGAAAGAAGGAAAATTGTTTCAGGGCATTAAGTGTATCCCCACAGGCTGACTTCAGTGTGCACATAACATTGTATTACTGTCAAAAAGAGCTAGTTCCCTCTTGCATTCAGCAGCTAACAGAGTAATAGAAACACATCATGGTTTGATTCCCCTGCTTTAGTTCTCCCAGTGGTACTCTTGTGACAACTTGTAGAAAGTCCCAGATGAAGTAAGATGGTTTTGTTGCAGAAATTCTTCATTCTTTTTTGATTCTTCCCTGTTTATAGGATTTCAATGCATTAGCAGGGTGAAGTTCATGTACTCTTTTCTTACTGTTCGTTCTAATTTTGTATGGAGAGGGAGAACCTAATATTATATGGCAAGAAATCTCTTGGCAATGTCTCTCACTTTGGGAGGCTTTTCTCCCACTGCTTCCTCTGCTCCCATCTCCTGGGCAGTTACATGGATTAGTTAATGTTTATAAAGCCCATTAAACAGAAAAGATACTATGCGTAAAATTATAAAAATTAGGTCTGAGAGAGCTCTCCAGAAATCTTCTAGTCCTTTCCCAAACACTTCTCACAGGCCATGCTTTCTAGACAAGGGAACACCACCATTTCTTTCCCCTGGATTCCTTTAGAGTCCAAACATGGCTGAAAAAGGCATTTCCAGGGGATTCTGCCCTTTGTAACAGTCTCTATCCTCTATAAGATGATAATAATTCAGCTACAATTCAAAATGTAGTCACAGGTGCCTAAAATTAAGTGACTAATATTAAATGTTTCTTTTCCTTTGAATATGTCTTCTTTTTTTTTCTCCTGTATTTTAATCTTGCTCAAAGTTTTTGAAGCAGCTTCAGATTATTTGCATTATCATTTTGGAAAGAGACCATTCCTGATTTTTAAAGGTCAGAGCAAATTTGGCTCAGGCAGCCTGAAAACACTGTCCACTTGTCTTCAGTCTAAGCCTCCAGATTGATGGCAGAAAGAATTAAAATTCTTTTCGAACAATATGTTCAAAACTGTGCTTCTTCCCTCAAGTTAGGATACAGTGGTCAGTCATAAGTCACTCATGCACCACCACAAGGATCCATCAAACCCATTATGCCAAACTTGAAACTGCTGCTTACCCCCCAGATTATGAAAATAGCACACAGCTCTTCCAAGGAAGACTTCTCCTGTGATCTTTCCTAGAACTGGTTGGGAGCTTGGTGACCCCAGAAAGACCCTGAGCAAGGCAGAAGAAAGCCCCAGTTTTACAAGACAGGGAGAGAAAAGGTCCAGGATTATTTTTGGTACTCCCAAAAGATTACAACCACATGGAAACCCTGGACAATGGATTCCAAAGCAGTTTCTCCCTTAAGAGCTGAGATAAGCCCCTCCTCCAGGTGACACCCTTCTTTTTAATGAGGCAGTGAAAATCCTGCTTTAGGCAGGATTTTTGATCCTGAAAGCCAATTCATTTCTTTTCCAGGCATAGCAGTTCACAAAGATGAAACATGCAAGCAAGACTTCTGAACTAGCAGCCTGAACATTGAGTAGGGAAAGATGTCCTGAGCAGTAAAAAGAATTTCACATTCAGACAGCAACTCAGAGGGAGATGGTATAGAATGAAAATGTGGCTTGGGTCTCCCTGTTATCCACTGTGTCACTGTAGGGAAGGCACTTTCTGCTCAGGCTTGAAAGTTTTCAATGATTTACTGTCTATACTTACAGCAAAATCTACACAGCCCCCTCCCTTATGTGATTTCAGCCATCACATCCCTCTTCCTATAGCCTTGCTTGGGCACTCTTTCTGAAACAGCTTGACGAGTCTCTTTCATACTCCCTGGAACACGTCTCATCAGGTTATGTATCCCTGGGTTTATTGAAACTCCACATAAATTTTTCAGGAAATGGAAAAATCCAGCTGTAATTGCAGCACAAGCCAGTCTTACAGCTTTTCAGGAACACTATAGAAAAGCGCCCTGCAGTCTTAGAGAGAATGGTCAAGAGCAGCCACCAAAAGAGTGCAAATTTGAAAAATCTAGCCTTGCTATAAAATTGAAAAAGACTCCATAGGGAGCAGAGAAGTGGCCATATTACTCATCAGTCCTGTTTTAAAATGATCTTTGGGACCCAGTGAGATGTATCCCAGAGTCCTGAAGGAATTGGTTGATGTAGTTGCCAAGTCACTCTCCATGGTATTTGAAAAGGCATGGCAGTCAGGTGAAATCGCAGGCGACTGGAAAAAGGGAAACATTTTACTCATCTTTAAAAAGGGTAGAGAGGCGGACCCTGGGAACTACCAACCTGTCAGCCTCACCTCTGTGCCTGGGAAGAACATGGAACAGATCCTCCTAGAAGCTGTGCTAGGGCACACAGAGGACAGGGAGGTGGTTCAGGACAGCAGCATGGCTTCACCAAGGGCATCTTCACCTGCCTGACCAACTCCTGTGATGGAGGGACTGCAAGAGTGGGCAAGGGAAGAGCTATGGATGTTGTTTATCTGGACTTCTGAACAGGCCCCACAGCATCCTTCTCTCCAAGTTGAAGAGAGGTGGATTCCGTGGGTGAATTGTTAGATAGATTAGCAAGTGGTTGGACAGTCCTGTCCAGAGGGAAGTGGTCAATGGCTTGCAGTCCCAATGGACATCAGTGACAAATGGTGTCCCTCTGAGGTCTGTACTGGGACCAAGTGGTATTTAATATCTTCATTAATAACAAAGAGATCAAGTGGACCCTCAGCAAATTTGCAGATGACCCCAAGCTGAGTGGAGCTATCGACACACCTGAAGGACAGGATGCCATCCAGGGGGCCTGGACAAGCTTGAGAAGTGGGCCCACAAGAATCTCATGAGGTTTAACAAGACCAAGTGCAAGGTGCTGCACCTGGGTTAGGGCAACCCCTGGTATCAGCACAGGCTGGGAGATGAACACCTCGAGACCAGCCCTGGGGAGAAGGACTTGAGGGTGCTGATGGATGAAAGGCTGGACATGAGCTGGCAGCAGGAACTTGCAGGCCAGAAAGTCAAATGTGCACCTTCCCTCATGCTGTGCTGGGCTGCCCCCCCAGCAGTGTGGGCAGCAGGGCAAGGGAGGGGATTCTGCCCCTCTGCTCTGCTCTGGTGAGACCCCACCTGGAGTTCTGTGCCCAGCTCTTGGGTCCTCAGTACAGGAAGGACATTGACCTATTGGAGTGAGTCCAGAGGAGGCCACCAAGATAATTAGAGGGATGGAGCACTTTTCCTGTGAGAAAAGGATGAGGAAATTAGGTTTATTCAACCTGGAAAAGAGAAGGCTTCAGGGTGACCTATTTGTGTCCTTCCAGTAACTGAAGGGAGCCTCCAAGAAAGGAGAGGGACTTCTTGCAAGGGCATGGAGTGACAGGACAAGGTGAAATGGATTCAAACAGGAAGAGAGTAAATTGAAATTAGAAGTTTCCAGAGCAGGTAGAAATACTGATTGACCCGAGAATGGGATTTTACTGAATTTGATCAGCCAGTCTTGACCCTGTAGAGATGGAGTAGTTCAGAATATGGCTAGGTTGGCAGCCATAAAGTCTCCATCCACCAGTTCTGACCTCAGTATGGAAACTAAGCTTTTTCAGAGAAGAAGTAGCTTACCCTCATTTTGCAACATATCACAGGAAGTGCTGTTTCCTACTTTCAGATATATGTTCGTTCACGAAGAAGAAGGACTCACAGCTAGATCAGCTTGATGAAACAGTGAGTAACAGATTTTTTCCCTTATCTTTACATCTAAATGTGTGTACACATAAGAGAAATCCACTAAGTGGGGAGTATATGTGCCTAAATGGCAGTGGCAATAGAGCTAACAGGGAAGCAGAGGTAACATCTTTGGGAACAGTTGGGTCTTGTAACTAGCTTACAGACTGGGATAAGGCTAAAGTGAAAGAAGAGAATTCAATTGGACAACTGATGTAGGAAATAATAATCTTTTTTTGTACCAGAAACTTACTAGGTCTTGGTTTTGAAGCAGTTCTAGGAGATCAATAGCTTGAAATTGCATCCTGCTAAGGATAAAAATTGGTCAGACATTAAATCCTTCAAACTTAACCTAAACTCTCCATCTAAATCACAACTTACTGTGTCAGATGCAGCTGGCAAGTGCTCTCCATTCCTATCCTATCACATGGTTTCTCTATATCATTCAAGCATTTAATCTGTTGAAAGTGTTATTTCATTATCATATTTTAAAGGGATATTTGGGATTAGGTCCTCTGTTTAATGTCATGTCTCTGAGTCACCACATTAGAAAGTCTGTACTCCATATCTCAGCTATATCTCAATGAGATATTGGTTTTATATTCAGTCATCATCTGGCTTGCAATTTTTGTTAATGAGGTTTTACATGAATAAAAATCATCAGTTCTACACTGGAATTTTTCTACTCACACACAAGGAAAGGTGAGCTCCTCTGCTTGGATAAATGAGACTTGCCACTTGACTATTAGCAAAAAAGCTACAATAGACTAAGGAATCTCTCTCATTTTTTTTGCATTCCTGGGATAATTGCATGGTCATTAGCCTGGAACAGTTGACAGCAACAGAGCAGGGGCTTGAACCTCTCAGTGTAGAGACCCTTAGAGCAATAACAGGACGTCACATGACCCTATGGCATATGCTGGCAATCTTCACTCCAAACTATTAACCTTCCATTTTGTACCTGAGTTCATCCTCAGAATGATTGTGACTACAGCTTCTATCACTGTGAATTCAATGTTTCATCAGATACTGAAAAAAAACCCAAACCAAACCACAGCAAAAAAACCTTAACAGATATACTAGCCCAGAAGTTAGCCTCCACAAGAGAAGAGCCCATGTATATATACTCATGATTTGGAGGAAGATGTCTAATACCTCTCTCAAGTTTATCTTTCTGAGAATGCATATTTTCAGTGCTTATGATATTCTTTAACTGTACATTTGTTTAGGTAAGAACACATCCTACTTCTTTTGTCTTGGGACCCATAGACTGACTCTATTTAAACTGCAGAAAAGCTCAGAATTTTTGCCAGACCGTCTTTCTGGTTTCAATAGGGAATGCAAATGATTGGATCCTGAGGGCTCACAGAGAATTAAGCCTGTTCTTTTCAGCCCAGAATATATTTTACTTTGAAAGTTTTGCAGGGCTGAAAAAAGCCCATCAGTTAGGAGGCAAGTAGTTCTGAATGTTTCTAACGATCAGCTGTTACAAAAGGGGAAGAGGTTTCCCAGGCAAGGTTTAATTTTGAAAGGGGCTCTTTCCCCAGTCAAATCCTAGAAGGAAATCCGGTGGTCACTACCACATGAAAAGGTATGTTTGAGGGAAACAATCAGTTCAGAGTCTTACACAGAGTGTTTAGTTCACACTTTCATCTTTTCCTTCATCTTTCCTGGTAACTCAGGAAAAGTTCATACTTTTATGCTTGCTCTCCAAGCAAATGCAGGCATCTGTGCACAGATTTCTCTGAAGTTCTGTTTCTCCTAGAAAGTCAAAGATAAACAGGTAGAGCTGTTATCAAGAAACTCTGGGTACCTCTCTTGCAAAGCCTGCTATCAGAACATGTAGTATTTTTTTTGTTATTTAAGTTTCAGTATTACTCAGTGCTACGTTACACTTCTCTCTCTTCATGGAGTGTTCTAGATGCTGCTGACACACCCTTTTGAGCTGACTACAAGTCATTAAGCAATTTCTTTCTCTGTAGGAAAAATGCTGGCATTTGTGAAAGGAGGAGAGTGAGGGCAGGGACAGTAGCCCTGTGTTAACCACTCATACATTTCAATCTTGTCTTAAATTGCAAAAAGTGAAGGGCACTTTGGGGACGTCATTCAGTTTTCAGATAAGCAGCTCCATTCATGCACAGATGCTCTTGTAACTTGTAGTTATTACAAGTTCTGGTTTGAGAGGAAACTTTGTCCAAATCCCCTCCAGAGCACAGCAGACTCATTGGGCTGTGACAAATGTCGTCTCTGAATAAGTCACTGTAGCAACTCAGCTCCTTTGCTTGAATGACCTGGAAATATCTGATAGTCCTGCCAACACCTAGACATTTTCTAGCTTAAAGTGACATGCTGTAAATAGCAGCTAATGCTCAAGAGCTAGTGAGGCTTCTCTCAAAGCAGCTGAAATACAGAAATCTGGAAAGACATGGTTCAGAGCTACATCTTCATTACAAGAATATCTGATGCTGCCATAAACAGAGCTTTGTTAAAACTTAAGGAAATGAAATTATATTTATTTACACTCATAAATTTACAAGTATTCAGTAAACCATATTTTCTCCTCTCCAAGATGTAACTCAATGTTCTTTGCAAGAACTCTTTTCTAGCGTGCTGGTATTTGGCCCATGGCTTGGTCACACCTCTCCGTGCTTCTTTGGCAACTCAGAACATAACCAGTCCTGCAAGGGGAAAGAACAGCAGCCTCTTATTGGACTGTTCACGTATTTAGATACTTTTACATGGTTAAACACAGGATAAATTAGAAAGTTCTCCTCTTATATGTCTACCTTAGGCTTGACATGTTGCCCTCTTTTCAAAAATCATTCAGAATTTCTGTTAGCAACCAAACTACCCTGTGCATGCAGAAATAGTGGGACTGTGGTCAGGACGGTGGGCACTGATGGCCACATGCAGCCCAGAAAATGAGAAAGCCCCTCAAATTAAAATAATTGAGACTTTCTAAATATTCATGTGTAATTTTGGACGGAAAAGAAAGAAGGAAATAAACCAAATAAGTAATTACAAGTTCCCAAATCAGAATTGCTCAGATTATGTTTAAACAGCTCAAGAGCAGAGATAAACTTGGAGATTTCTTTGCTATAACACACCCATTTCTGAAGGTTCACACCTAGATAATTTAAGTGCCAAACCCAGACTTCTCGTCAAGGGTTACAGCTTCTGCAGAAGATGCTTCTTTCTGTACAAAAATAAAAATGAGAACTAAGGTTAAAGATAAATGAAAAAAAAATAAAATCAAGTGCAACCAGTGATTCCCGGTAGAATTTTTTAGCCAGGTCCATTTTCTAGAGCTATTTATGATTAATATTGCCTGTGTGCAAAGGAGAAGCATTTTTTTAATAAGTATCTCAGAAAATATTTTTGATATTTTGTGTCTGATGTGAAGATGAGGATCTGACTTCTAGAGCCTGCAAATACTTAATGATTTCCCATCAGGTCAGAGACAGTAAACAAAACAACCACAGCACATGCTGTCTTTCTCACCAGGATCAGTGTGACTTCTAGGGGCAAGAGCTCCATTTTGGTGGTGGGAAGGTGAACTTGGTCTGACTGGGATGGACTTACTTTTCTTCCCAGTAGCCCTTATGGTGATGTCTTTTAGATTTGTGACCACAGCTGAGACAGATGACCCAAACTGACCAAAAGGATATTCTGTGCCATGTAACATCACACTCAGGAATAAAAGTAGGGGCAGAGGGAGGTTTTTCCAGAGTAGGCATTGCTCAAAGACTGGCTAGCATCTGTCTGCTTGGTAGTAGATAGTAGGCATATGTCCTTGTATTACCTCTTGTGGGTTTTTTCAGTTTCATTCTCTTATTCAGCTGTCTTTTTCCCAACCTGCAAGTTTTTCTTTCTTCAGCACTTCTGATCCTGCTGCGGAGAAGTGAGTAGGTGACTAGAAGGGGCCTTACCTGCCTGCTGGGGTTAACCCCTCACAGGACATAAGACTTGGACAGCAAAGGAGACAAATCTGTAGGGAGTCAGTTAACTTTAGTTTTGTTGCTCCCACAATTATTTTCTGCCGGTTTCACCACACAAATTCAGTTCTAAACTTGAAAGAAAGAAAATTAGTTGCTTTCTCCTTAAACAAACGCAAAGATTCCGCAAGGCTAAGTGCTTAATGGAGGTTTAGATCAAATATTAGGAAAAAATTTCTTCACTGAAATGGATCTCAAGCACTGGAACAGGCTGCCCAGGGAAGTGGTTGAGTCATCATCCTTAGATGTATTTAAAAGCCTCTAGGCTTTTAGATGTGATGGTTAGGGACATGGTTTAGTGATGGACTTAGCACTGTCAAGTTAATGGTTTGACTCAATGATCTTAGAGGTCTTTTCCAATCTAAATGATTCTACGGTTTTACAATACTATGATTCTATATATATTGCAAGTATATGTATTTGTATATTTACTCGTGCATATATACACATGTAAATTTGTTTTACTACTGTGTAACCAACAAAATTTGTTCAAGAAGAATATTTGTATTATACATATATCCTCCAAAATAAAAATCCAAATCAAAACTATGTCCTCTGGATCCTGAATGCTCTGTAATGACATATCAGGAAACTAGCCTTTGCTCAAACTGCTGAATAAGCTGACATGAGCTTTAGGCACTTCAAAAATTTCCCATGCTGCAGCTCAGAATGGCTCAACATGTAATTAAATTGACTATCTACTAAAAAGCAGAGCAGGAGCCTGTCTCTGAGTCACTCCAGATATGGGCTGAGTTTCTTCAGTTACATTTAGACTTGCAGACCTCAAGTGCAGAGAGAATGAAGTGGGAGTTTTGAGAGCATGGTCTCTGCAAAAGATGCCTGTGATCCCTCAGGGCACACCACACCATTGATAAAAGTGCATTCAGGAAAGGAGCACAACCACGAGCGCTCAGGGATCACACAGCAAGCTGGGGCACATGCACTGCCTGAACTCTTCTGCATCGGGAGCACTCTGTCAGCTTTGTCTAAGAACAGGCATGACACTTCCAGGAAGAGGCTAATTTCAAAACCAACACCCTGCCATGGGCAGCCACCAGTCTGCCATGAAGTGTCTGATGAAAGCAGTCATGATGGCACAGGGACACAGAGCAGCCCTTTAACCAGACAGCAAGTAGCTCTCTTTGAGTGGCTATCAAAGGCATTGGTTGCACTTCCCCACTGAGTGCCCAGGGAGCACTTTTTGTCCCTTTGACATCCATCTTCACAAAATCCTCTGCCCAGCTTCTCATGGGACACGCAGGAGTTCTACCATGTTCTTTGGGGGGTCTGTGAGAAGACAGTTCTCCTGACCTTTTCAGAGACCAAGTTACACAAAGCCACGCTTCAGCATCTGGCTCACAGTCCTACCAGGGACTTGGGAAAAGGGGAGGCTTTGGTGGCCAGAGGGGCTGACACCCAGATTTTTTCTTGCAGGGGAAGTCCAGTCCCTCCAACAGTTCCCAATCCAAAACAGAAGGGACAGAGAGTTTGCACAATCCTTGCACTTCCTCATTGTTGCCTTACTGGAAACACTGACAGAGAAAGGGTGAAGAAAAACATCACATAAAAACTGCAGTACACACAGCTATGGCTGTATCTGCTTTTCACCTTTGTGCTCCCTCCAAGACACTCTACCAATCCAAACTTTACAGCTCCTGAATAATGGCTGTAAACAACTACTGAAACAAGGAAACAAAACTCCTTACATCCCCAAACAGCAGTGGGAGGTCTTTCAGCTGACAGGAAGATGCCACAACAGACACAGATATTAGAGGCCACCCCAACAACAACTGTCATCTTTTGCATCATTTGCCAAGGTCTTTGTCTGTTCTCTCTACAGGACTGTGCACTGATTTCATTCCAGAGCTATCTGAAACCAGCGCATTTCCACTGCCTACACCTGCCCCAGGCTCTCTAAAGGATGCAGTGTTTGCCATTTTAACCCAGTCCAACACTGCCAACTTTCCACTCTGCAACACCCACAACAGCAGGTCCACCAGGAGGGTATGTTTAGCACTGTCCTGATTCCCACAGGCATTAAGGCTCCCAGGAAGTCATAAGAAATTTGAAGAAGTGCTTGAAGTCAGCTGTTTTTCACTCATGTCACAGTGCCATTTACACCTGACCGGTGCCTGGTCCTTCATGGGTAAGGGGTACAGGATGGACCGGCACAGTGAGCAGGTGACCATGTCCCAAGGAGAAGCAAGACTATGCTCTGCATGCCAGACACTGTGCTTTCCTGAGGCTGCCTTTCTGGCTTTCTACACTCCTCTGGAAAGCCACTGATGAGCACAAGAGCCCCAAACCACCCACAACTCATTAAATTCATCTGTCCCCTCCATCTGCTTAGGCCAGGCAGCTGACAGGCTCTGCTGAGGAGGAAAATTGCATGTGGTAATTTACACATAGGAAATGACACACAGCACACTTCCAACATGCACCAGTGTCACTCCACAGCTGTGCAGATGGGTTTCCCAGGAGCTCTGCAATTTCATTCTCTTTCACACCTTGACATAGCAGTGCTTGTGTGCTCCTCAGCAAAATGCATTTCAGAAGGGAACTTCAGCATGTTTCATTCTCTTCACTGCAAAGCTTGGAGATTTCTCCAGTTTAACATCTTCTTTTTTATCCTTTCCAGACCAATACACCATGGCAAATGAAACCACAGATTTCACCGACTGGGCAGTGACAACAGAATTTGACTACGGCGATTCAGCACCATGCATGGGAATTGAGGAAAAGCACTTTGCAGCCAAATTTTTACCACCTCTGTATTCTTTAGTGGTGATATTTGGCCTGACAGGCAACATGCTTGTTGTCCTTATCCTGGTAAAATACAAGAGGCTGAAGAGTATGACTGACATCTACCTGCTCAACTTGGCAATTTCTGATCTGCTGTTTGTATTTTCTCTCCCTTTTTGGGCTTATTACGCAGTTCACGACTGGATTTTTGGGGAGGCGCTCTGTCGAATTCTGTCAGGTGTCTACCTCCTTGGCTTCTACAGTGGCATCTTCTTCATAATCCTCTTGACCCTGGACAGGTACCTGGCCATAGTGCACGCGGTGTTTGCTTTGAAAGCCAGGACAGTCACCTACGGCATCCTCGCCAGCGTTGTCACTTGGGCTGTTGCTGTTCTTACTTCTGTTCCTGGGGTAGTATTTCAAAAAACTCAGAAGGAAAGTTCAGGCTATACTTGCAGTGCTCATTATCCAAGTGATTCCACAATAAATTGGAAGTACTCTTTTATTTTAAAGATGAACATTCTGGGACTTATTGTTCCAATGCTCATTATGATTTTCAGTTACTCACAAATTCTAAAAACATTATTGAGATCTAAGAATGAGAAAAAACAGAAGGCAGTCAGACTTATTTTTGTGATCATGATTTTTTACTTCATCTTCTGGACACCATTCCATATTTCTTCTTTTTTGCATACATTTCAAAATTCACTTTTCATCCCAAATTGTGAACTCAAAAGTCAACTGGAGAAAGCAATCCAAGTGACAGAAACAATCTCAATGATCCACTGTTGCATCAATCCGGTGATCTATGTATTTGTTGGAGAAAAATTTAGGGCATATCTTAATACCTTTTTCCGAAAGCATGTTGCACCTCACCTTTGCAAAAAATGTCCAAGTCTTTATCGTGAAAAATTGGAAAGAGTCAGTTCCACATTCACACAATCCACTGCAGAGCATGATGTCTCTACTGGACTGTAAAAATACATCAGAACATTGGTTGGTAAATTTTGCATCACTTGCTTTGCCTTCAGAAGTGCCTGACATTATTTAAGATCTTTATGTCGACCACTACTGAAAACTGTATGACCTCCTTATTCTTGTGGTTAAATGCTCCCTGGGATTATAGAATTTTCCATTGCTAAACTAAGAGTATCAATGAGTTCTCCAGGAAGCATTAACTGCATAGCTATGTCACATCAAATTTAAATAGAACCCTCGCAATTATGATCATGCTTTTTTACAAAAATCTGTCCACTGAGATTTACTGAGGGAAGAATACAAAAAGTCTGAGGAGTAATAGTCATCTCACAAGATCTTACTGGGACCATTTAACTCAAGGATTTACCTGTTTAGCTAATAGTGCAGTCATTTTAAATCCTTTAACAGTTATAACTAAGTTATAGCATTTTGATATTTGCCTTTTAATTTTATGTCTGAGGTACCACCATTCAGTTGCTGACATTTTCCAAAGTGTGCTTTTAACCATCAACATTGTGATTTTTGTGGGCGCAATTTTTCAAGTAACCACACACACCAAGTTTACTGACTGCACAATAAGACAATGATGCATTCCTAAAAAGCATGAACTTGTTTCTGACAAGTCATATCCTTCCAAGAAAAAAAATTACTAAACCAATAAAGGCACTTCAGCAAAGATCTGCAGGACCAGAATGAAAATTACCTTGGTATTTGCTATGCAAGTTTCTGTATGAGAAAAATATCAGGACCCTCTGAAGGATTTCGGGACACTGTGACCACAGTACTGAGAGCAGGCCTCCCTTGCTGTGGACAGGTAAATCAAGTGCAGAAGACCTTACATGGCAACACATGACACAAGCATGTCAGGTTAGGCTCCTGCATGGGAAAAACATGCCGTTCACACACACAGCATGTCTGACTTTTGAGATACACTTCTAGGAAGACAGTGGCCTTGGACCTGCAAAAGCAGCCAATTCCAGACAAGGCATACCTTCTTGCCTTCCCAGGAGAAGACTGCCTCTAGCCAACTGGTGCCTTGAGGAGAACTGTGTGCTGATTGAACACTCGAGACCATTGGCCCACTGGTGTGCTATGGCCACAAATTTAGTCCACTATTAAGAGTTTTCTTGTAAAAGAAAGAGGAATTCTAGGGACATGGGGTTAACAAAAAAGAAGAAGGAGGATCAGAGCAGACAATTTCTTACTTCAAACTGTAAGGAAGGGAAGGTGAGCACTCCTTATTCAAGGGAGCTGTCCTTCTGGTTTTTTCTCCATTTCCATGGAAGGGCACTACTCATGCATGCAAGGACTGGCTCGTGGATATCTGGAGAGACAGGTTTAACAAACCTCTAGCAATGCAAGGACACCAGAGGGAATTCCACGCTACTTAACGTCAGGCACATGATGCAGATGCCTCTATTAACAGCAAAACTCTTCAAGGTCCCTCGGTGGTCAGTGGAGAATAAGAAGTGCCTGAGCCAGAAGTAGACATGGGATTTAAATAGTCTTAAGGAAGATTAAGTATCCTTAACTGTGGAAGAAAACTGAAAATGCCAGCCTCTTAATTTAGGCAGCAGATGCCTTAATCTAGGTGGTGCAAATACTCTTCCTCCTCTTGCCTTAAAATGCCCAGGCACTGCTTCTATTAATCATTAGTTCTCATACTATCAGCTATTATTACCTGGTCACTACCTTGTGAAGTTAACAGCCACAAATAGACTCAACAAAAGACCAAAAACTATACTCACAGTAAACTTTCTTGCTTGGAATTAATAGTTTTCATTTCTTTTCTACTTCTTTTTCTGAAACAAGGTGAAAACACCTTTATAATTTTAGAGCATAAATTAGTTCAGCGCAATACAAATCCTCTTGTAATGGTGATACTTCTATGCTGTGTTTTATTGCAAATCCTTATCTTGTTGGAATTAAATTTCTTCCTGTTTTCATGTTAATGCAGTGAAATTAATAAAATCAGTGTCTGGAAATCTGTGTGTACCTTGTAGGCCATGTTCTCTTCTGTAAGCAAAAGGGCATTGGCTCTGCTCTCAGAGTGGAGATGGGAAAAAGACGCAGCCATGGGCATGCAATACCACACTTCAAACCAAGCAAACAGAGAACTGTCTGTCCAGTTCAAAAGCTACTGCAGCTGGCACAACTTTTATCCACCAGCAAGCTTGAGAAGAGTGACCTACAATAGCTTTGGAAAAAGTCTGCAGACACAGATTTTAAATTAGTGGGATTTGGAGAAACAGGTTGTGTGTGTTGTAAACAGGGAAAGAGAGGGAATAAAAGAGGGCAATAAAATATATCACTCAATTAACACTGGGATAAAAACAGGATTCTCCACAGACTTTCTACTGCAAATTTTAGATCTTGCACTATATAGAATGATCCCAGCCAAGCAGTATGCCTGCTGTGGCAAGTTTTATGTGTAAGGATCTTAAGCCCTCGAAGCTCAATATAGAAATGTGCTTCTGCTTCACCACATCATTCTCCCAGCTCCATTGTGCCCATTCCTTTTTTCAGCCTATGATCCACACCTCCTTCTCTCCCCTGAACACTCTTTTCATCTGTCATTCATGGGATAAGCTAAATTCTACAACCACTCTTTTTTTTTCTTTCTGATTTTGATTTTCTATTTTGTGCTGCAGGAACACAAATAAACTACACTTAAACATTATCCTATTGTTATGTGCCCAAGCAGGATAATCAAGATAATCCTTAGTTCTTCATTGCAGCTTTGCACTGAGACATGCAGGGCTCTAGACAGTTTTGGGGCAGTTTTTGAGTCTTTATCAGTCAGATGTGGCTGCACCATGGTATAGCTACAGGCCAGCTAGCCTCAAACCAGGCTAGCAGGATTTCAGGCGGTCTGGTCACAGTGGGATGGAGATACTCTTGGGGAAGATTCAACAAGATTCACAGTCCCCATGAAAGAGAACATAAGTTGCCTCAGCAGAGAAGTGGTAGAAATTTTACATACAGGAGACAAATATTCCGTTACTCAAGGTCTGCAGGGGAAAAACATTGAGATGATGATTCAGCATGTGTGTAAGAGTTAGAGACACAGGCAGATACACCAAAGCTGTGTGAGGAACTAGAGGTATGTGAAGAAAATGGCAAGAATTTACCAATATTCCAGGATTGCAATTACAGGAGAAAAAAACTAACACATGGAAGAACCACTGCAGTGTTTGGGAGGGATCTGAGCTGCTCTGGTGAGATATTGAGGAGACAAAAGCAAGCAGTTGAGAGTGTGCATAAGTCTCACCAGAATATCAAACAGATTCAAGACAAAACCTTTTTGAACATCATAAATAAATTGTTGCTTTATAACAAATGTTGAACAGCTAAGTGAAAATGTTTGCAAGTTTAAAACTTCTGGCATGGAACTCCTGAAGACATAGTGTGATGCCTGGGCTTTCAGCATGCTTATGAAAAGAATGGTCATGTGCCATGGACAAGTATCTACACACAGCTCCAAAACCAATTACACAGTCTAGTTTATGCACCAAGCAGGACAGAGTCCAACCTTCCAGCCTTCCTGTTAGGAGATGCTACTGCCACGTGTTCAGAAACATGTAGGGAGGAATGTCCTACACAGCAAAAGAGAACTCTGCCAGCTGTCAGACAGACTTTCTAAGGGGCAAAAGGAAATGTAGCAAAAGTGCATATATGGTACTGTTGAGTGCTGAACAGCACTCACAAGCAACCACCAGATTTATAGTCACTGCCATTGGTTTGTCTGTGGTAAATGCATGATAGACAAACAGAAACAGTGAAACTTTAGGTAACTAGTATATAGGGATGTTCCTGTCACAAGACTTTCTTGTTTGTTAACCCAACAGTAACCCCATGTGCACATATTTTATATGAGAGAAATGAAAATGGTGTATAAAGGAAGAGGAGTAGATGGAAATGGATAGATAGAAAAAAGTAGTCACAAAAATGAGAGAATGACTTTATTAGCCCTAACAGACACTAAAAAAACCCCAGCCAAACTAATGGGAAGACCAGATGTAAATAATTTAAGCATAACCTTATAAGATTAGATAAAAGATACTTCCAGTTATGAAGCTCCAAAATAAACATCTCTCCTTCCAGTGAAAATTACAGAAGGGATAAATACAAAGAACATAAGGACAAATTTACAGGGTATCTTGTTGCAGTTAATGAGAAATAAAGAAAGTGTCAAGAGAATAACATGATGCTGACCAGGAAAATGGCACAATAGGCAGCTACTGCTCATTTTGAAATTTAATTTTTTTTCTGCTGCTTTCAACTGCTGATGCCTACTGGCCTTCACTAGGAAGTGTTTAGTGTGGTTACTGTGGCCTCAGAAGCATTACTCAATAGTAATAAAAAAAATTAAGCTAACAGAGGAAAAAACCAGACTGGAAAATTCTGGTGCATTTAGAACCTCAATAGCAACCAGACCAGAACAAAGGGTTACTGGCATTGCTTTGTAACCATATTCTGGTGACACTTGCCTGCTAGGAGCTGTATGTCATTCAAAAAGTTAATGGAAGGACATAAAAAAGGTTGTCTAAGTTTGTATAACGGCAAAGATATTTTGTATGTCTGGTGACAGTGACAGCAGTCTCAGTTCGAATTTTTGAAATCTGAAATGACTGATCTTGGGAATGTGGGACCCCAACACTAAGATGGAGGAGGGCAGAATTTTTAGAAACATAGGACAATATGCAAATTTGCACAAACCTCCAAGTGAGGCACAGCTCTCCAGAACTGTCTACAGGGTTGTGCCAGTAGGATGCCACCCATACAACACAAACAACACAACCTACCCTGATACCAGGCTTCTTGAATGGCATGGAAACCAGATGGATGGAAGTAAAAGAGCCATCTGGACACAACTTGCAGGGACACTAATATAAAGTATGGACTAGTACAGACTATATCTAACCTTTGGCTCCCAAATGTACTTTCTGGTTTCTAGGTGCTGGTGTTGTCCCAAACATGGGTTCTTTCACCTGGTGTGCAAGAAGCCGGTTCACACACACACAGTTGAGATGTTTGTTTCTTTTATATCTGTGCAGAGACGGGTGCTAGGTCATGAATCCACAAAGATGGCACACCTCCAAAATGCCAGGTGCTCATTTTTATATGTTTTGAACAACAAAAATAAGACATTTCTCACATATGTACCAAGCTAAAGCTGAAGTCCTTGGCTTTGCATTCTCTGATCTCCATTTAAGGGTCCAGTGCGCACTTCCTTTAACCTGCATGCTCTGTGAAGAAGGGGGTTTTGTGGGTAAGAGGCAAACATAGCCTATAAGCAGGTACTTAACTCTGTTAATGACTAAGCAAACTCCTTTGGGTTTATCAACAGTTTCATTTTCTTTGTAGTTACATTTAGAGTGTCATCCTGTTCTTACTTCTCAGGTCAATAGATTTTACTTCTTGCATGTTTGGTTTTTCCTTCATTTTTCCTAAGTTCTTTTATTTATCCTGTACTCTGGTGAATTTTTAACTCTCTCAAGGTACTTTATTGCATTACTGGCATATACTTTGTCACATAACAGACTCTGTCCATCCTTTGTGTGACCTAGTTTTCACTGGGAAGAAATTTGGTGTGTGATTTTCCCAGCCTCCCTGATAAAAGGTCCAGGAGTTACATGTACACTGAGGAGCATATCCAATGCACAGATGAGATAGCCCCAAAACACAAATTCTAGACCTAAAATTTATGTACTATAAATGTACCTGAAAAAACCCAAAGTGTGTGAATTAAAGGCCTATGTAAAAATTGGATTCTGAGAGATGTAATTTTGTGAAATGCATAACTGTGACCCAAAAGTAAAATCTATTGTACTGTGACAGCCCTTTGTCTATAAATCAGGAGAGTACACATCAGAAACCTGGATAAAAAGAGTAGAAGGAAGCAATGTTCTCTTCCTCGCTGCATAAGGAAACATAATTCAGTAAGAGCAGCTTGGAGAAAGCCAAAACAAAAATAATACCATGACAATATTGATATGTGCTGCAATTTGTAATGATGTGCCAGATTTACAAGAAACAAACAGACAGCCTAAGAATAATAGGTGAAAAGGTCCCAAACATTTGATGTTACTGACAATAAACAACAACGTGAAAAAATGTTCATCCGATTTAGAAATGCTTGCATCTTTCAGAGTTTGTTTTCGTAACTCATCTTATTTTACACCTATGTGTGAAGTGTTTGTTTTTTTTTTTCACTAGTGTCCATGATAGAAATCTTAGGGTGTGGTAAATCATGCTTTTCCCCTGTTCTCCCCAAAAGAATACACCTCACAGATGTTAAGATTGGGTGTGATTGTGATGGTGGCTCAAATGATGAGTCACCAGAACTTGACAGCCTGAAAGAGAAGGCTGATGAGAAAAAATAGCCTAAGCAACAAAGTAGTTTTAGCTGGATGTCTTTATTCAACTTCTTCAAGACAAAGACACTTGTTACTGATGAAATAAAATACATGCCAGGACAAACTTAATTTGGACACAGATGTTGTGAATCTAACAAGTAACAAGATTCATCTACTTTGTGTTCATTTGTCTCATTTGACCTCTTCTCCAGATGAAAAGGTTTAATTTTAGCTGTAGTGATAGACTTCTAATAAGAGTGTTGTGCTCTGTCACACAGTGTATACCTAAGAAGGGCATCTGTCATTTTGTCCCAGGACTCTTTTGCCCCCCAGCCTTTCTTTTTCAGGTGGTGAAGGTTGGAATAACTTGAATAGAAACTGCTAGTGGAATTTTCAAGTCTCTGTACCCATAATTGTACCTGATGACATTTGTGTATCACCACGGTACATAAGTTTTTGGTATGTGTCCTAGTAGCCATTTCAGTTCTGGTGTAAACGTCACATAAATAACAGCATTGCCTTGTGGGAGTGCCACGCCACTCAGATACCAGACACTTCAGTGAGATGGGTTGATTACTGTAAAAATGAATCATATAATCAATCATTGGATAGGAGAGATTGACAAATGCAGCTTGACTTGACAGACTACATGGCTGCACACTTGCTGAGCACATCAATTTGAGCCCCACTAATGAGGAACAAAGCTCACTTCCATTCTAGGAATACCTGTATGCAGGGAAGGAGCATTACACCACTAAACATAACTCCTACTCATCTATGAATAAAATCCCTCAGTCCCCCACAAGCAGCAAAGGGGATTTGGTTTGCCTGGAGCCACAAGCAAGACCCAATCAAATGTGGCCTCCCAGCAGCTCTGCTTATCTGCAGCTGGGGTAGAGCTAATTGTAGATATCCTGCAGGTGCTGATAATAAAGTCACACAACCCAATACTTGGGCTGCCAAGTGCCACAGCAATTCACACTCTCTGGGGAGTCTCTCATCCAGCTGTGAGACACAGCTGGTGAGCAGACCAAGTGCAGTCTCCTTATTCAGCTGTTACAACCGTGAGTGGCAGAGGCCCTCTGTTGGTGTGCAATACTCTTCATCAGTAAATAACGACCCACTGAGTTCACTGACCAGACCAAGTTATGGGAACCAAAAGTTATAATCAACAAAATCAAACACATTAATAAAGCCAATGAATCTGTGGGAACAAGGGACTGTTTCTTAAGATTAGCCTACCACAGATCTTAGTTTTAAGTAGTAGTGGTAATTGTTGTTGCTATTGTTAATTGAAATGTAGTGGGCAAGTTCTGCAGGAGCATATTTCAGAATTGAAAAGCTTGATGAAAAACAGGCAAGTCCAGCAACAGGTTTGAAACTGTTTCCCCTGACTCCTATAGTGTGAAATTATGAAAGGGTTTAGAGTCTCCAGTGGGTTAAGTAACATGTAACATACAGTAAACAATGCAGGCTTAATGAAGAAATACTTAAAATATCTGTTAATTTTAGTATGTAGAATGTTTAGAAATTATAAATTGAAGAAGTAATTTGACATAATACCTTGTTTCAGAAATGTAAGAATTCGGTATAAAATCAGAATTTTTTTAGTCAGAAAAGTTACACAATAATTTGGAACTTGTTTTAGATGTAGTGGAAACAGTACTAGAAGCAGCTATTTCCACTGACTGTGTAGGAGGCCTAATATTGTCAGTCCATCAAGCATGGTGGCATTAATATACCCTTAGAATACCCTACAGGGACTTCTAATTTTGACCCTGGGACTCCAGACTTTAAAGAGCTCATTGAAACAGCAGATTAGGAAATGAAGAGAAAAATCCATTTGTCCTATGGAATAAAGATTAGTCTCTCATGCAAAGAAGGGTTGACAAGGAAAACAGAGGGAGCTTTTCACTCTTTGCTGTCTCCCCTCAGATCTGAGAGGTAACTCAGAAGTTGTGATTCCCTTGACTTCCATTAAGAAAAGGCAGCATCCAAAGAAAGACACTCTCATTATGCTTTCAGTGTTTTAAAATCTTTTAAGAATACCAAGGATTGAGTGCAGAAAAGACATCCCTTTAGTGCCTTCACTTGATAGCATGATGTATTGGTTTGGCATGTCCTGATTTTAGGTAGCAGGGGAGCCACAAAGGCTCCTGTGAGGAAGCTGCTGGAAGCTTCCCACCATGTCCAGCAGAGCCAATGGCTGATGGCTCTGAAGGTGGACATGCTGCTGGCCAAAACTGGGCCAATGAGAGAGGCTGGTAACACCTCTGTTATGACATATTTAAGAAGAAAATCAAAACAAAGTCACACAATTTTGTGATTCTACTCAGAGAAGAGGAGGAGGTGGGAACATGTGAGGGAAACAACATGGCGACACCAAGGTCAGTGCAGAAGGAGGAGGAGGAGGTGCTCCAGGCACCAGAGCCAAGGTTCCTCTGCAGGCCGTGGTGCGGACCTTGGTGAAACAGGTTGTCCCCCTGCAGTCCATGGGTCTCCAGGGGATGCAGAGATCCACCTGCAGCCTGTAGGGAGGTGCCTGTGCCAGAGCAGGCGGAGGCCTGGAGGAGGCTGTGCTCCAGTAGGAGACCCAGTGGAGAGAGAGGGCCCTGCTTCCAGGCTGGAGCAGCCCGTGCTTGGGGAACTGCACCCCATGGAAAGAGAGAGCCACAGCGCGGCAATTTGGGAGGGCTGTGTGCCCGTGGAGGGGCTCACACTGCAGCAGGTGCGCTGTGGCTGCTGCTTGTGAGGGTGCGCCCATGCCGGGGCAGTTCACGGAGGGACCCACAGCTTCACAGAGGAAGGACTCCCCTCCTGGAGCAGTGGGAGGAAATCTCAGTGATGGACTGACCAAACCCCCAGGCCTTGTCTCCCTGTGCTGTCAGCGGGACGGAGGGAGGGCCTGGGGGGGACAAGGTGTCCTAAGGGGTTATTTTAATTCTCATAATCCTCCTCTGATTCTGTTAGTAAAAAATTCACTTTGCAACTTAAGTTGAACCTGTTTCACCCTTGAAGTGTTTCTCCCAGTCCTTCTCTCACTCATGAAGCCTTTGTTAACTTTTTATTTTACCTTTTCCCTCCTCTGCCCAGCTGTGGCAGGAGAGGGTGAGTGAGTGGCTCTCGTGGGTGCCTGGCATTGGGCCAGGGTCAAACCACAATACATGAGATCCTTCAGAACCCTACCAAGAGATGTCAAGGGGGTTGTACTTTATCAGGAGTCTTCTCACAGGTTCTCTGGCATCTGGTAAGGCGCCATCCCTTTCTTGCTTTTAATAATTCTCCTACCTCCTGTGTCATTTCTTTGATGTCCAAAAAGGATCTAGAAATCTGCTCACAGTGCAGCTTCAGTTTAACTCTAAAAAGGAATCAGCTACAAGGAAGGAAATTGATAAGAAATTAGATTTTATCAGGCTTTTCTAAAGCTTAATTCCAAAACGTAACTATCAGTCTTGTTTTAAAAGGTCAGACTCACTACACAGACTAAGTCATAGTCTTATGCGAGCGATTAAAATAAAAAAACACAGTCCAGAAGACTGCGTTAAAGAAAAATAGGATTGATCAACTCTCCTGAAATATAAGGACTGCAACTCAGAGCAAGACAACAGAAAGTGCAGGTAATTCTAAATACAAGCTTAAACTTTATTGAATGGCTCCACTTTTTGTTAAAGGACAGAAAATCATAAAAGAAATTTAGAGACTGAAAAATGTAAAGGAATAAAACCCATGTAAACTGTTCTTAATTTAAACAGGCTAGCTAAAAGAAAAAGATAAAATAATTATATGAATCCTTTTTCTGAAACTACAGCTGTGAGTTGTGAAACTTCAACTTCTAGGAGGATCCTCTAGAATTTCAACATATCTGCACGTCTCAAGAGTTAGAAAAGTAACATCTGATAACCCATTTTTAGAAAAAAGAGAACCAGAGAACTGCTCCTTCATTTTTTTTTTTTTTTAAATGAAAACAGATTTTTTTGCTAGAAGTTTTCAAACTGATACATCCTTCTTCACACAGGAAGAGGTGTTTTTGACCTTCGTCTTGTGACGGACAAGTTATTTTAGCATTACTCATGTTGTAATTATACAAGACATCACCTGCACTATAAGATGCATGGTAAGTAATCTTTGGCTCTTTTTTTTTTTTTTTTTTTTTTTAACATTTAGTAGCTACTTAGGTAGTATGATGCCTGAAGTGAAAAATACTTGTGGAATTCTGCCAGTGTCTTTAAAAATAACCCTGGCAAAATGCATATTACATTTTAAATGGAATACACTAGTTTTAAAGGACAAAATCACTAGAAGACTTGAGCAGAGGATCCAGGTAAGCAAAGAAATGAGTCTCTAGAGACTGATCTGAGTAAGAAACATAATGCAGTATGCCTCTCTGATTTTGTCTCTGAAAATGATGTGCAATGACAGAAATACGGATTTTACTTCAAAACAAAGAAGTTGTTTGAGTGTTATTTGAGTGAAGAGTACTTATTTTTCTCACAGGCTGACCACAAAATCTAGTGTCATATTTTAGACACTGACTCATTTGATCTTGTTTACACACAGCATACCTTAGCACTTCATCTCCGTTTGCTCCAGCTTTATAATTATTACCATTTTATGGGACTATGCAAATGAACTGAAGGTCACTTTAATAAAATCTTTGCCTCTTAAAACATAGAAAACTGTTACCTGAAACTCAGAATGAAACAGTGACATGAGTTTACTCATCTTTTCTATGCTGAGCCTTCCTTTTAAAAACTGCCTGACTGCTAGTCTCAAGCAGAGCAACAGAATTTGTACAGCAGAGTACAAGTTTCTAGAAATATTTCATTTATCTAAATAGTACTCAGAATAATACAGAACATTTTTTGAAATATCCTTTCTTCAGAGATCTTCATTGACTATCTTTTGGGGGTTTTTTGATGATCAGGAAACATAAGTCAAATCAGATCCCTCTAGTTAGGTGAACAATCTACTCTAGTTAGGTGAACTGATTAGCCCAGTGGAATATTCTAGCTGGTAGCTAACAGTGTCTCCTGAAACAGAAAGATTATAGGATAAAGCACAAACCTGCTTACAGTTCCCTTTTCTAGTTTCCAAATTATTTTCCCAAGTATTTTTAGTCTCCACTGTCAGCATGTGCTGGATACTCTACACCCTTCAGAGCAGTAAATACTTTTGCAGAGAGACTTCTGAAACAAAGGCCAGGTTAGAGGAATGGGGCTCAGTTGGCAGAAGCAACTGCTCAAAGGGGAGGCCATAATTTAAGCATGCAAAAAGGGTTGTAAGGAAAAAGACAGGATGCAGGGAAGATGTGATTGTCATTCCAGGAAGGCAGAGGAAAAGAGGGAAGGCATTGAGATAGCAGTTAACAGGAAGAAGGGTCTGTCACAAAAAGAATTATTACAGTAATATCAAGGCAGCATTTGGCAATGATATTTGCATGAATCCTGTCAAACACCTACTCATAAAATCCCACTCTGGGCTTATGACTTAGTTGTTTTTCATACTCATGTTTATGCATGACCATCCCCCAGGTGCAAAATGAGCAAGGCAGGAAGCGCTGGGTCGCTCATCCCATAATCCCAGTATACAGCATGATTGCCTGACACATTTTAAATGAGGATATTTAGCTACATGCAGTACTAGGGGTGTACTATCAGGGTATGCAAATGGATATAGCAGGTTTAGCTGAAGGAAATCTTAAATATTTACTTGGGTAATGCCCAAGTCTCATCACATTTTGAAGTAAAGAAGTTAATGTTTTAGACCAAAGAGTGTTTTATAAACTTGCTTTTTTTTTTAAGTGTTACTGAAAGTACTTAAGAAATATAAACCCTTAGCTACTTTAAAATCAAGTTATTTACTGACAAGAGATGGAGCCACTTCCTTTACAAACAAAACCATTACTACTGCATTGTAATAACTATGTAGCTGGTATGACTATGGAAAAAACTGTTTCACAGAGATGTCCAGAGTTTCCTGACAGACAGTCTCTGAAAAGTTTACTTCAAAGAAGCACTTACTTCTCATCAAGAAATTGTATCTGGGCAAAGCTGAGATCCAAACTGTTACAATTTGCTGATATTCCATTACTCCTCGTTCTCCCAAAGAAAACTTTACAGCATACTCAACATACCAAAGTAACGTCTCAACATGGATGTCATCGTTCTTATTATTCTTAGGCACAGAGCTGGTAGCCAGACTCAAAAACTTGGGGAAAGATCAGGAAAAAAAAATTGCAAAAGCAGCATTTCTTTTTGTACAATATGCAGATTTTGCTCCAACAAAGCAAAATCTTTTGGGGCAGATGCATATCTGCACTGTGCATCATAAGAATCTCCATCAGGAGCTGGCAGAAGAAAGTAATTTTTAAGGTCACAGACCTGGCAGATAGCCCCTTCCCCAAGACCTCATCTTAGGTTTAGCTAAGTCAACCACTTTGGCACAGATTAAGGACACTGGCATTTTAAGCAATCTGTTTTTACAGCAGAAAATAGCCCTCTCTCCTGAGAGGTTCTGTCTACAGGCACAAAGAGATGTTTTGGGGATTTCACATGCTTTAAGTCAGAATGGACGATTATGAGCTTGTACCAAAAAGCAGAGCAGGGGCCTGTCTCTGAGTCACTCCAGATATGGGCTGAGTTTCTTCAGTTACATTTAGACTTGCAGACCTCAAGTGCAGAGAGAATGAAGTGGGAGTTTTGAGAGCGTGGTCTCTGCAAAAGATGCCTGTGATCCCTCAGGGCACACCACACCATTGATAAAAGTGCATTCAGGAAAGGAGCACAACCACGAGCGCTCAGGGATCACACAGCAAGCTGGGGCACATGCACTGCCTGAACTCTTCTGCATCGGGAGCACTCTGTCAGCTTTGTCTAAGAACAGGCATGACACTTCCAGGAAGAGGCTAATTTCAAAACCAACACCCTGCCATGGGCAGCCACCAGTCTGCCATGAAGTGTCTGATGAAAGCAGTCATGATGGCACAGGGACACAGAGCAGTCCTTTAACCAGACAGCAAGTAGCTCTCTTTGAGTGGCTATCAAAGGCATTGGTTGCACTTCCCCACTGAGTGCCCAGGGAGCACTTTTTGTCCCTTTGACATCCATCTTCACAAAATCCTCTGCCCAGCTTCTCATGGGACATGCAGGAGTTCTACCATGTTCTTTGGGGGGTCTGTGAGAAGACAGTTCTCCTGACCTTTTCAGAGACCAAGTTACACAAAGCCACGCTTCAGCATCTGGCTCACAGTCCTACCAGGGACTTGGGAAAAGGGGAGGCTTTGGTGGCCAGAGGGGCTGACACCCAGATTTTTTCTTGCAGGGGAAGTCCAGTCCCTCCAACAGTTCCCAATCCAAAACAGAAGGGACAGAGAGTTTGCACAATCCTTGCACTTCCTCATTGTTGCCTTACTGGAAACACTGACAGAGAAAGGGTGAAGAAAAACATCACATAAAAACTGCAGTACACACAGCTATGGCTGTATCTGCTTTTCACCTTTGTGCTCCCTCCAAGACACTCTACCAATCCAAACTTTACAGCTCCTGAATAATGGCTGTAAACAACTACTGAAACAAGGAAACAAAACTCCTTACATCCCCAAACAGCAGTGGGAGGTCTTTCAGCTGACAGGAAGATGCCACAACAGACACAGATATTAGAGGCCACCCCAACAACAACTGTCATCTTTTGCATCATTTGCCAAGGTCTTTGTTCTCTCTACAGGACTGTGCACTGATTTCATTCCAGAGCTATCTGAAACCAGCGCATTTCCACTGCCTACACCTGCCCCAGGCTCTCTAAAGGATGCAGTGTTTGCCATTTTAACCCAGTCCAACACTGCCAACTTTCCACTCTGCAACACCCACAACAGCAGGTCCACCAGGAGGGTATGTTTAGCACTGTCCTGATTCCCACAGGCATTAAGGCTCCCAGGAAGTCATAAGAAATTTGAAGAAGTGCTTGAAGTCAGCTGTTTTTCACTCATGTCACAGTGCCATTTACACCTGACCGGTGCCTGGTCCTTCATGGGTAAGGGGTACAGGATGGACCGGCACAGTGAGCAGGTGACCATGTCCCAAGGAGAAGCAAGACTATGCTCTGCATGCCAGACACTGTGCTTTCCTGAAGCTGCCTTCCTGGCTTTCTACACTCCTCTGGAAAGCCACTGATAAGCACAAGAGCCCCAAACCACCCACAACTCATTAAATTCATCTGTCCCCTCCATCTGCTTAGGCCAGGCAGCTGACAGGCTCTGCTGAGGAGGAAAATTGCATGTGGTAATTTACATGTGGGAAATGACACACAACACACTTCCAACATGCACCAGTGTCACTCCACAGCTGTGCAGATGGGTTTCCCAGGAGCTCTGCAATTTCATTCTCTGTCACACCTTGACATAGCAGTGCTTGTGTGCTCCTCAGCAAAATGCATTTCAGAAGGGAACTTCAGCATGTTTCATTCTCTTCACTGCAAAGCTTGGAGATTTCTCCAGTTTAATATCTTCTTTTTTATCCTTTCCAGACCAATACACCATGGCAAATGAAACCACAGATTTCACCGACTGGGCAGTGACAACAGAATTTGACTACGGCGATTCAGCACCATGCATGGGAATTGAGGAAAAGCACTTTGCAGCCAAATTTTTACCACCTCTTTATTCTTTAGTGGTGATATTTGGCCTGACAGGCAACATGCTTGTTGTCCTTATCCTGGTAAAATACAAGAGGCTGAAGAGTATGACTGACATCTACCTGCTCAACTTGGCAATTTCTGATCTGCTGTTTGTATTTTCTCTCCCTTTTTGGGCTTATTACGCAGTTCACGACTGGATTTTTGGGGAGGCGCTCTGTCGAATTCTGTCAGGTGTCTACCTCCTTGGCTTCTACAGTGGCATCTTCTTCATAATCCTCTTGACCCTGGACAGGTACCTGGCCATAGTGCACGCGGTGTTTGCTTTGAAAGCCAGGACAGTCACCTACGGCATCCTCGCCAGCGTTGTCACTTGGGCTGTTGCTGTTCTTACTTCTGTTCCTGGGGTAGTATTTTACAAAGCTCAGAAGGAAAGTTCAGGCTATACTTGCAGTGCTCATTATCCATCAGGGCAGAGAAATACATGGAAGCAACTCCTCACCTTAAAAATGAACATTCTGGGACTTCTTATTCCTATGTTAATTATGATCTGCAGCTACACACAAATTATAAAGACGTTACTGCGATGTAGGAATGAGAAGAAACATAAAGCAGTCAGGCTTATTTTTATTATCATGATTATCTATTTTTTTTTCTGGGCACCATACAACATTTGCATTCTCTTGCGTGATTTTCAAGGTGCATTTTCCATCTCTACTTGTGAAGGAAATGGTCAACTGCACAAAGCAATCCAAGTGACAGAAACAATCTCAATGATCCACTGTTGTATCAACCCTGTAATTTATGCCTTTGCTGGAGAAAAATTTAGGAAATATCTTCACAGCTTTTTCCGAAAGCAGATTGCTGTCCGCTTGTCTAAATACTGTCCTGTTTTCTATGTTGATACAGCTGAACGAGCTAGCTCCACCTACACACAATCTACCGGGGAACAAGAAGTTTCTGCTGCACTGTAAGTTGTGTCTAGCGAAAAATTGAAATTGACTCTTGTGGGATCAACTCTGTGATGAAAGACTGCTGAATCTCTCCTGGAAATTCTTTTGAAGGCAGCTGCAAAAAAAAAGAAATAATATCACAGAATACATATTTATCAAAATTTGCATTTGCTCATAGACTTGGGTATTTGTAAAAAAAAATGAAAAGCATGTAACAAGTTACCTTGCTGATTTGGGGCCTGAGCTAGCAGGCTAATAGATTTTTTGAAGTGAACTAGAGGTTATAAATTTACACTGATTCTTCAGAAACATCTCTTGACTGTACATTACACAAGACATGTCAATCATTTAAACTCAGTCTCAGTCACATTTTTTACTAGGCTGGTTGTGTATCTCTGTAAATAATGCTAAATTACTGAGGTCTGTGATACAGCATGAAATGAAAAATTTTATACACTTAGAATAGACTCTGATAATTTCCTTTGTGTATGGTTGAACCATATATAACCATTTAGATCTTTCTTATAATAGTTCTAACTACTAGGGGCTAATACCTGAGTGACTTTAGAGTTTGATATTTCTGAAGACACTTTTACTCATCTGCTGTTTTATATGCTATTCACACTAAAAAGCTAATAAAATTGCAGAAAATCAGTGTGGAAACAATATTTTAAAAATGAAGTATTGCACATGGAGCTTTTACCAGGTTGGATCAAATGTGAACAATGAGCCAACAGTGTTTTAGCTTTTTAGTGCAGTGATTTTGCTTGCCATTTTTGTAGCCTATATCAGAGGAAAACTTAAAAAAAAAAAAGTGCAGGCATAATGGCTGCCAAACCACAGCAACGTTAGAGATGTGAAATGATTTCAGAACAGGATTAACACAGATGGTTTTAGAGATAAGTGTATGTTATAAACATCTAAGTTAACAAAGCATCCGAATAAGTAAAAATATTCTGTGTTCTACAGAGTCAAGGGCATAGAGCATCTCTCTTGTTTTAGAAGCTGGTATTGTTTGGGGGCTATTACAATGGGAGTCTTTTGCCATTTAGTACTTTTACAGAGAGCAAAAGCTTCCATAATGAGTAAGACCGATGGTTAAATGTGACTGATTCTCTATAAAGCTCAGAACCTGTAAAGAATGGGAACACATAGAAAACATGAAATAAATATGAGGCTACTCAAGTGCGTAAGAACATACCCTAATCACACTATTAATTAATTTGGGCCAAGTTCTCCTTCTGACAGTTCTTATATTTCCCCTAAGACTTATGGTATTGGACGACTTTGGAGACAGGAGATTAAAAGTGAGTATTTTGTTTGCTGTTCCTATACAGAAGGGCAATTTCTGTTTCTCAACTTCTCTAGACAGCCTTTTAAATAATATTTTCAAAGAAGCAAATATTTCAACAAGTCTCAAAGAAAATTTACAGTGGAAAGTGCTTGTGAAAGCAGGAAGTGGAATAGGGAAATCTTTACTTCTCAAACCACTTGTTTTGAGTTATTCAATTTTGTCATTTTAAACACCACTTTGGAACTACATTTATATGGGAAGTGTAACAGAAGTATACCACACCTTCTCATTTACCAGATTTTCAGCTGCATACTCTTCTTAAGTGCCCTGTGCATCAATTACTTTCTGGACTTTGTATATGCTTTTAAAATGAATGCATATATCAGCAAAATGAGAAATACATGCAGGAACTTCTAGTCAGGCTGCTTTTATTTTATTTTTTTTTTTTTACTTACAGAATACATTTATGAAAACAGTTTTATATTTTATTCTGCTCTTGACAAGAACTTTCACTTGGTCTTGAAAACACCTTGCCTTTAGAAAACTGCTTTCTCTGGAGGGCTCTGATGCCAGACATAGTAATGAATCCTTACCATCTCTTCAGGGGTAAAGAACAACAACCAAACTTGCATGGATACACTGAAAAACTTCCTGAGAGGCATTTCAAAAAGCTGCCCTGATCCTTCTACAGCATGGACCTCCAATCATGGCTCTTTCTAAGCAATAAGCATCTTCTGGAGGAAAGAGGTGGAACTGAGACTGGTGGCCCAGTGGATCAGCAGCTTATCAAGAGTTGCCATCACTTCACTGGAAAGGGATAACACTTCACATGAAAACAAGTCATATTTCAGCTACTGAGGTGAACTGTGATCCACATTCAAGGAGACAGTTGAAAACAAAGTATTTGTTAGCAATGCTGGTACATTCAATTAAGGACTCTGCCAATAACTATGATAATATTTTGTATTATACTATCCATTAAAGTTGGTTAACTTTTTTGTTAGACCTCTTGATCCTTTCCCACCTCCATCCCCAATTTTTTAGAATAGGTCAGAAGAATGAAAAAGGAGGATAAATTCTTCTTCATAACACTGAAAGAACAGGCAGGACAAACTCAGGGTTTTACAAGTGGACTAAGAACCAGCATAATCAAATAACACAGTACCATCAAGATAACTCCAGTGCTCTTAACTGCTTGTCACTAATAATCTAATAATAAATACGCTATTTTGGTTGTCATTACATTTGATATTGTTTACATTTACCAGCGGGAAAAGCAGTATCTCAGACAATTCATACTGATCCTAGATGATTGATATTGGTGGTTTTTTAAAATAAATAAGTGTCTAAAAGAATTCTAGTTTATTTAGTGACCTAGGTAATTAGGTCACCTAGCTAATAGATAGCAATTACGGTGGACTTGTGCACACACTTCAGTTCTTAAGATTACAGTGCCATCATGTGGTCTCACTGTAAAGTTTGATGCCAACAAACATGCAAGGCTTTTGGTGCTTTCCTTCTTCAAAACATTTTCAGGATTAATTTCTTTTCAGAAGGCGTGATAAGGTATTGGATGGGCTGCCCAGGGAGGTAATGGTGTTACTGTCCCTGGAGGTGTTTAAGGACAGACCGGATGTGGCTCTCAGTGCCATGGTGTGGTTGACAGGGTGGTGTTTAGTCATGAAATGGACTCAATGATCTCAGAGGTCTTTTCCAACATAATTGATGCTGTGATTTCTTTTCTTAAGAGAATCTTCTAATGGAATTACCCCCCTCATTACAGGTATTATCTGTATTGTGGAAAGAGCAGCAAGCCACTGTGGCATTCCACCAAGAACAGAATGGAGGTCCACTGGATGCATAGGCAGGATTGCCCTGTAATGTTGCAGGCAGATACCTAGAGTGCAGTTCAAGATTCCATACCCTGCTCTGGAAGGAGAGCATTTGATGTTCTTGCTCACAGCTTGGAAGCTACAAGCTATAAGAACGAAAATGAAGTGCAAGTCCTACACCTGGGTCATGGGAGCCAGACCCATATCCAGGTTGGGTATAGAAGTGACTGAGAGCAGCCCTGTGGAGAAAGACTTGGGGGTAATGGTTGATGAAAAACTCAACTCTCTGGCTGCAATTTCCGCTGAGCAACAACTTTTTGGTTTTTTCTTCTTAAATATATTATCACAGAGGTGTTACCACCATTTCTAATTGCCCTGCCTTGGCCAGTGGCATATCCATCTTTGGAGACATCAGGGATTGGCTCTGCTGGACACGGAGCAAGCTTCTGGCAGCTGCTCAAAGAAGCCTCCTCTGTAATCCCCTGGTTACCAAAAACCCGGCCGCGCAAACCCAATACACAGTATCTGAAGGGGGCCTAGAGGGAACCCAGAGAGGGACTCGTCGTCAGGAACGGCAGCGATAGGACAAAAAGTAATGAGCGCAGATTAAAAGACGGTAAATTTGTGTTAGATATTAGGAAAGCATTTTTTTACTATAACGGTGATGAGGAGCAGGTTGCCCAAGGAGGTCGTGGATGCCTCATCCCTGGCGGTGACCAAGGCCAGGCTGGATGCGGTATAGAGCAACCTGGTCTAGTGGGACGTATCTCTGCCCATAGCAGGGGAGGCTGGGACCAGACACTCTTTAAGGTCTCTTCCCACCCGTTGTCCCTCCGTGATTCCCTAAGCACTTTCCCCCCCGTCTCTCCCTGCGGCCCCGCGCTCCTGCCCTCTCACGCGCGCTCCCAGCGCCCCCTGCGGGCGGAGCGCGAGCGCGCAGCCACGCCAAGCCCCCGCTCGCGCCCCGCCCTCATCGGCCGAGGCCACGCCCTTTCAGCCCCGACCCCGCCTCCATCGTGCAGGCCCCGCCCCGCGCCTGCGCAGTGCGAGCGCCGGCGCTTTCCCGCGCGGGTGAGGGGCCGGGCCGTTGCCGCTGCGGTGGGTCCGGGTCCGTGGGGACCGGGAGTGCCCAGCAGCGACCCTTCCGTGCGGGCCCTGGGCCCGGTGGGGAAGAGGCCTCCTGCTGGGGCCGGCCTGTGCCCGCCCCTCCGTCCCCGTTTGAAGTCGGCGCCACCGAGGCCGGGCGGGCGTGCGCCGGGCCCGTAGCCCGGCGGGAGCAGGGACAAGGCGAGAGGGGTTCCGGGCTGCGGCGGGAATGTCAGGGCGCTCACTGGGTTTTGCTTTTTAAAAAGTTAAAGGATGAAAAGTAGTAAGGAGCCGTTTTTTGTGAAGTTCATAAAGTCTTCCGGAAGCTCGGAATATTTTTCTAAAGCCCTTGAGGTAAGTGGGTTTGGTCACCTGTGGGAGCTTGGTGAATTGCCATGTGATTTGTGTGGCTGAGTTAGCTGCATGTGCCATACAGTAAACTAGCTTACATGTGTACACCTGGAAATAAAACTGTTTCTATGGCAGGGGTGTTCAGTGTGTAATAAAGGTTGTTGAACAAGAGCAATTTTGTTGAGCTTACTTCATGAAATAGCTTCAATTTTGAAACCTGGTGTCATGTAGGGAAGGGCCATATAGCCTGGAAGGCCTGTGTGGTGGTCACTCATCTAAACACAAACTTTAAAAGGACACTGTGCATTGTTTTACATCTTGGGAGGTTAATGTGAGCCAAAGGCACCATGTGACAGAATCAAGTACTGAAGGCTTCTGTGCTGAATATTTAAGTCAGAATATTGTGAAGACTCAAGGGAATAAGGGGGGCACCCAAAAGGTGTTTTAGCCCTTTCTTCTGACAATACCTGTTTGCATGGTAGCTTTGTTGTGAGCTGTTTCTAGGACTGCACTTGTGCAGTTTGCACAGGACTACCTCTTTATTAATTATTTACTAATTAAATAAATGTTCTTTGCATCATTTACCTGTAGTCCATAAAAGAATTGCAGTCGGAAGAACATCTTCAGATCCTTGAAGAAGAAACAGTACTCAATATAAAAGAAAATGACAAATCACTTTACATTTGTGATCCTTTCCAAGGTGTGGGTTTCAATCATCTCAAAAAGGTATGTCACCCAGCAACTTACTTTGAGCTCTATTGTTTTCCTTTTTAGAACCACTCCTGTCCATACTTGCATCCTGTATGTTCTTTCCTGCACTGAGTGTTGCAGTAGGAACTTCACTGCATCCTGTATTTAAAGAAGAAAGTTACCAGCAAACCATAATGATTATTTTCAAATGTTTGGAAAAATAAATGGTATGATTGGTTCTGGTTCTGCTGGAGTCCCTAAGCTGGTTCTTACACTTTTTATCTCCTGATAAATGTGATTTGGTTTGACTGCAAGGAGTTGTCTAGTGGGCAGACAGGCTAGCTGGAATTCTTTGACCATAGCCATAGCATTGACTAGTTTTACTGAGGCTGGAAAATCTACAATGATTGTACAGAAAATCCACAGCTGAAGGTAAAAACAAAACTGTCAGCTACCTGGAGATGCTAGAGGAGAGGGAGGACACACCAAGGGCACTGTCTTCCTCAGAACTCAGGGACAAGGAAAGCCTTCCTGATGCCAGTGTATCCTCTGCTTATTTTCTTTGTGCTTTTCCTGTTATTTTATTGCAGCTTGGCTGTAGGATTGTTGGACCACAGGTAGTCCTGTACTGCATGCAGTCGCAGCGGTGTGTCCCGAGAGCCGAGTATCCCGTGTACAACATGACCATGGCCGATGTCACAGTGTCCTGTACCAGCCTGGAGAAGGACGTGAGGGTAAAGCCTTCCCAAGGATGGATTGTTCAGCTGGTTGTCATTGACATTTACTTTGCATGGCTCATTCCTAAGGCAACAGTCAGAGCATCTAAGTCTCATTGTGCCTATATCTAGATCCATCAAGTCTTCTGTAGCTTGTATGTGGAGGTTGCTGACATATTAATACACCTCAAATATGATTATATATCTTTGCTTTATATTTATTCCAATATATTTTTCTCTTGCTACCTAAAATGTCGACCATCTGCAAAATTATGCCCGTATGACATAATTGTAATGTTTTTATTTGGAGTATGTATTAGTTTCAGTTTATCGTAAGTGCAAATAAAATGGAAATTATAGTTAGGTTTTTATGGCTTCCACATATATCTATTTAGTATTTTTGAACAGTTTTTAAGGGAAATCAGGGACAATTGAAATCCACATTTTTGGGGTTGTTTTTAAGGTGAACATGACTGTCATGTAGGTTCTTTTTCCCTCTGATAATTTTCTATATTTTTTTTCCCTATCCAGGAAGAAGTTCACAAGTATGTGCAAATGATGGGTGGATTTGTTTACAGAGACCTCAACGTGTCAGTAACTCATCTAATAGCTGGAGAAGTTGGTAGCAAGAAATACTTGGTAGCTGCTTCCCTGAAGAAACCTATTTTGCTTCCCTCTTGGGTTAAGACATTGTGGGATAAGTCTCAGCAAGGGTATGAAAAAAACAAAACTGATTTTGTTTTGGGGACTGGTAATTCTTATGTACAGACTGATTTCTTTTTCTAGATGAGTTTACTTGGAAAATAACTACTTTATCTCTTTCACTCCTGTAGCATAATGAGGTACACTGATGTTAACATGGAAGACTACGCTTGTCCTGTGTTCCTTGGCTGCACGATTTGTGTAACTGGCTTAAGCAGCTCTGACAGGAAGGAAGTCCAACGCCTCACTGCTGAGCATGGTGGGCAGTACACAGGGCAGCTCAAGATGAATGAATGCACTCACCTCATAGTTCAAGAGCCAAAAGGTACAACCAACAGAGTAAATGCTGTTTGCACTTCTGGAGTTGAAGTAGTGTGAATGTGCTTAAGCACAAGAGCTTGGACTACCTCTGTGTCTGCTTCAGTGTTGCTCTTACTGCTTCTGTTTAGGGAATCACTCGTGATGGCAAGAGTAACACAGGGCACCTTTGCTTTGCTCCAAAGAGATGAGAAAGAGAACAAAAGAGGAAAAAAAGCCAGAGACATAGATTGTATTTAAAGAAGGGAAAAGAGAGAATCCTAGAAGGGGATAAAGAAAAGAACAACTTTTTTTGGGAGAGCTGGATAGGACTTAATTTGTACTGTGATTGAAACTGGATTGCGGCCTGATGTTTTTTTACCTGATGATTCTTTGTCTTCCAAATTCCCTACTAAGATAAAATGAACACTCATTTTCCTTCCTCATGGGAAGATGAAAGTATTTTAGTTTTATTGTGAGAAGAAAGGAAAGGTTTTCTTTTTTTCCTCCAATTTCCCTCTTCTTGCCTACAGTGAAATATCCTTGGACTTTTTGATCTTTCTTTTTTTTGTGTGTGCTTGAAAGCCTTTTTCCCTGTTTTGTTTCTTTAATGCCTCATCATACCATGAGTTAGTCATCCATGAGATTTTTACTCTAACTTTATTTAGAGTATAAACAGCTTATAACAGCTTATCAACAGTCCAGTAAAACATAACTTGTCCATTAAAATCAGTTATTTGAATTTATAAATTTTTTTAATATCCAGCCATCTTCCAGCAATCACTGTTTAATGCTTTAGTCTTTTAATGATTGTGATTTTTTTTTTAATTTTTTTTACATCTGGAAGGTCAGAAGTATGAATGTGCCAAAAAGTGGAACGTGCACTGTGTGTCTGTGCAGTGGTTTTCTGACAGCATCAAGAAAGGCTTTTGTCAGGATGAGACAATGTATAAAATGGAGGCTGGATCAAAAGTGTGTAATGCACCCAGTACATCAACACCTACAAATGACACCAGCAAGCCTCATAGTAAGTAAGATATTTTAAAATGAGTTTAAATAAGACAGGAAACGTTTGTATTAAGGAAGAAGAACTGTTTTGAGATGAGTAAGGTGCTTGTTTTTACAATAGTGGTTTGACAGTTTGGGTTCTAGATTCAGCTTAAGCATAAAACACAACAGACTGCTTTTATGCACATTGAATATTCCAACTTGTGTAGACTTGAAACATATGGGTGGTTGTTAGAGAAGCAGACTTGAATTAGGTGTGTGATTTTCTGCTTGAGAACCAGTGGTGTATATCTGTAGGTCCTACAAAAGCATGATTGTTTATACATTTGTAGTTTAAAACAAGTGTCCATAATGAATTTAATCTTACAGCAGTCTTGAGGAGTGAGGGGAAAAAATACTGATTTTGAAGTTTTTAATTTTATTTTTCTATTTTTTTCTTTGTACACTTGTTTTTACTTACTCCATGATACTAACAGAAAAGAAGCTGAAAGTATTTTCTAAGCCCGCATGGTAGCATGAAAGACACAGCCAGCTTTAATGTGTGCACTTAGTACTAATTCCTACTTCTTTTGAGTTACAGAGTTTTGTGTTGATTTCTCTACTATAGAGAATCCTGTTTAATTTTAAAAGTGCTTCTAATAGGTGGCCACAAAACTGGAATAAAAGCTATGAAAGCAAGTCTCATTGGCTGCTATGTCATTGGTGTCATCCAGGGAATAAACAGAAGGTGTAGAAGCACTGTTTCGTGCTCAATCTGTGCGTAAAGAAACCTCTTGGTTTAACAAAGGTTTTACTTACCTAGTATTTTTCATACTTCAGACTTTGCATTTTTTTACAGCACCACAAAATCATAAGTGGCAAGTTTGTATTTTCTTTGATGAAGCAGCAGAGAGAGCTGAGCCAAATCTGATGTCTCTTTTTTATTTTTAATTTTTTTAAAGTTCATACCCTTTCGGACGTCAGCCACATTTCCAATATCAATTTGAGTGGTGTTAATGAAACTGCATGTAGTTCAGCTATGAGCAGCAGACTGGATCCTCTTCCTGATGAGCTGGAAAACTTGGACATAAGTTCTTTTCAAGCCCCTGAAGATTTGTTAGATGGGTGTCGGGTATGTTTAACGGTGTATACTTTGAAATGTTCTGTTTTAGAAGTGAAAGCAGCTATGTTGGAACACTGGCACTTTCTGCTTGAGTAACTTGTTTCCATGATCAGCAATGAATATCAGATGTCTCCACGTGCTGTAGCTTGTGTGTATGTCTACATATGCTGTGTGTGTATATAATTGTATTAAATATGTAGTAGAAATATAAAATTTTGTACTCATAGACATCTGTATTCAAACAGTAGAGTGAATGGGTTCTAGAATTAGTTTGCGGAATTTTTTTGTTCATGTGATTTCAGGGGTTCATTCCATTAGTAAACATTGCAGTTTTGCTAGATTAATTTGCAAAGATAAATTAATCCATTTATAAATACTTAACTTTTTTGCTTCTCTCAGAAGCTGCAGCGCTACTCTGTGTTCTGCAGCAGTTGAAACAAATTCTATTAAAACATTCTATATTTTTTTTTAAGGTTTTATTTGTTACTCTGTTCTCTTTGTAGATCTATCTCTGTGGCTTCAGTGGCAGGAAGCTGGACAAGTTGAGAAGGCTTATTAATTGCGGTGGTGGTGTTCGATTTAATCAACTTAATGAAGATGTTACTCATGTCATTCTGGGGGAAAATAATGATGAGCTGAAACACTTTTTGGACAAAACAGCTCACAGGTTGTGATAACTATATTGCTTAAGGTCTAGTTACCCCTCGTTTTCTTTCTTCCACCACCTCTGGAGTCCCCAGCACAGAAAATATATCAACCTGTTGGAGTGAGTTTAGGGGAGGGCTACCAGGATGGTAAGGGATGGAGCACCTCTGCTACGAGGAAAGGCTGAGAGGATGAGGTTGAGAAGGCTTTGGGGTGACCAAATTGTGGCCTTTCAGTACCTGAAGGGAGCCTACAAGAAAGGTGGAGAAGGACTTTTGGCAAGGACGTATAGAGACAGGACAAGGAGGAGTAGCCTTAAACTGAAAGAGGGGAGGTCTAGATTGGATATTAGAAAGAAGTTCTTTGCTGTGAGGGTGGTGAGGTTTCTCTGGTTGCCCAGAGAAGCTGTGATGCCCCATCCCTGTAAGTGTTCAAGGCCAGGTTGCATGGAGCTTTGAGCAACCTGGTCTGGTGGAAGGTGTCCCCTGTTCACGGCAGAGGGGTTGGAACTAGATGACTTTTAAGTTTCCCTCCCAACCATTGTTTGCTTCTTTGGAATCACATTGATTTGAAAATGCTAAGTAGTTTTCGAGTTAAATGAGAAGACATACAGCTAGTGGTCATAAATATATCCTTGTGTGCTTTTCAGTACTGTCTTTGTGTAGCCATGAGTGACCTCAGTGAGTAGAAAAGCAAGTGTTCTTATTGGTGAAAAGAGGTATTAACATGTATTTGTTACTACATTGAGGGGGAAGAACTTGGCAATGCAGCAGGAACAGATATAATTTATGTTATAGAAAATAATTATTAAATGCTCTGTTCTCAGACTGAAAGAATTAAAAAGTCTCTTAAGGGTTGTAAATTGCCCAAAGCTTGCTTAGTATTAGAGTTACAGACTTTGTGTATGTGTGTATATGCTGGTATTTTTGGAGGAGGAAAGAAGATTCACAGGTCTAAAACCTGCTGTAACTTGTTTGTATAACATTTCCTTTTATAGGCCACATATAGTGACGGCAAAATGGTTGCTGGAGTCATTTGGTAAAGGTTGTCTCTGTCCAGTGGAGCACTATATCCCTCTAAACTACCAGCTGTTAGAGAATCCAATTTTGGAGCAACCTGGAATGAAGTCAATTTTTCCCAAAAAAAACAGTCTCTTGAAGAAAGATGCTGTGAACATGATAAAGCACCAGAAAGCTGCTGAAGATGACTTCCTTTCTCAATACTTAAATAACTATCCTACACCAGGTATGTTCTAGACTCAGCATACAATTTAAATAGGCCTACAGAGAACAATTTTTAACTAAAATCTGGCTGAAAACAGCACAGTACTGTGATTTCTTCATGAAACTGTTTTGGGTTGTCTTTGATGTTCTTATCAAACAATTATTACGCTTGGTTCTTTTTTATTTTTCTTTACCCTTTCAGATGAAGTTGAAAAACTAACATCCAGAACCTTCAGTAATGTTACTAACTTGACTGCTCAAGGAGAGAATCAACCTTCTGTCTGTAATGGGTCTTTGGCAGAGTCTTCTGCGCTGGCTGAAGGAGGCTTATTTTTCAGAAAGAGATTTCTTCTTCTGGGTTTTGGTGAAGAGGATGAGTCCTGCATTGCAGATATTATAAAGGACAATGCTGGGGAAGTTCTGCCACTGCAAAGCAGAACCATTGCAGACTATGCTGTGGTACCTTTATTAGGATGCACAGTGAAGGCAACTGTTGGTGATGTTGTCACAAATACATGGCTGGTAAGGGAGTTTTTCAATTCCCAAATAAACAGGTATCTGTATTAGAAATTTGTCTTGTCAGAATGCAGTTATTGATGGCTTAAATATAAAGAGGATACTGAGATATTAGCTTCATTTCATTTGAGATGTACTAAATGAAAGTCTGCATTAAAGCCTCTGCATCTGTAGGGTGTCTTATCTGTTTTACTTCATTTTCTACATGATTCTTTAATAGGACTTCATTGTCATGACCCAGGCTTGTATGAGGTCTGACAGCATTGTTTCTAAATTATGAACTCTAGAAGGAGCTAGTTGACTAATAATGATTTAATTTGATGTTTTTGTTTCTGTCATGCTTTTAATAGCTTTTTTTTAAAATTTGTGGCAGAAGAGTAAGTCACCTTTGTAGCTTAAAAGTCTAAGAATACCAAAGATATTTGTCAAGAGCAGGCACATGATATATGCTACCTGCTGTTAGTAACTTTCAGTATTAGGTAACTTCCTGTGAAGTAAATCTATACAGATCCTCAGATGATGCACTGAACTGGAAACCTCCAGTTTTATGGGAATCTCCAGGGTTGGAACTTTAATAACTGAAAATTTCTGAAAAATGCCTCATTATGTCAAACTTGACAAAACTGACATGGTCTAAAAAAGAATTTGTCTGATCCAATGGGAAATAATTTGTCTCAGGTGTAATGATGGAAGCAGGATTGCTCATTGTTGAGTCCATAAATGCTGTTGTAGGCTTGATTTACATTTTTCTCTCACCTTCTCGAAGATAACGTGTGTGGAACAGCAAGTCCTTTTAGACATCCGATCCAATCCTCTCTTCACACCAGTCCTGGTAATGGAAGGAGCTACCCCTCTGGAAGATTGTGTTCTTTCTTTTAGCCAGTTCATTGGTGCCGAGAGAGACTCCCTTGTTTATCTGGCAGGAGTGCTGGGAGCCAGGTACATCTCCTCTTACTGTTTCTTCCTGTTCTTAAAGAGCCAATGTGCTGCCATTATGAATTTCATTTCTTCTGTACAAGTATTGGAATTAAAGCTCTTTTGAATTCCATTCTTTTACAAAACCTGGTGCTGAAGCAATTAGACATCTTTATATAGTTCTACTATTTTCCTCTCTTTTAAGGAAATATGGTCAGTACTCACACAGTGTGATTTCTACCAGAATAAGCTCAGTCTCTTATTGTCCAATAACTGAATCTCAGCAACTTTTTACTCTGCTCTTGAATCAATCAATTAAAGTCAGGTTTTCAAGTGTGGCATTCTAAGTTGCTCTTTGATTATCTAGGAAAGGATTGCTGTTCCTCTTCAGTACTCTCTGGCTCAGCCTCATAACCATGATGAACCCCATTCACCATCCCAGATCCTAAGAAATGGTGCCCTATTTACTTAGAGTTCATCAAGATCTTTGAAAAACTTGAAGAAAAACATGTTTAGTCGTGACATGGCAAAATCATCTAGCTTACAGTATCATTTGATCTGGTTTGTAGCCTATTTGAACTAAATTCTTGGGGATGAGTTCTCAGTCCTGCCATCTTTTTGCAAGACTGTGTCCTTGATAATAAGAGAAAAACTGTAATATAAAGAAAACTGTTGTTCATTTGGAAATGATGCTTGTCTCCCGAAGGGAGGCAAGCCTGTTCCATTCATCTTGCTGAAGAATGTTAAGCCCAGTGTATGATTTGAAAATAGGATATGTGCGGATTGCTGGAGTATAAGAAATACTTTCTTATGTTTTCAATGCTGGTAGAAGCAAAACATTACTGTGCAACTTGTTTTTGTTGTGGTGGTGGGTTTTTTTTGGGAGTGGTAGGGTTTGTTTTCTTTTCTGTAATTAGGCTGTAAAGTGCTAAATGAGTGGTCTTAGATATCAGTTCTATTGGTTCTTTTTCTGTTGCGAGAATACATTTTTTAATAGTATAAATGGGCCCTAGAATAATGTTGCTTATTCTTTTCTAAATGAGTGTTTTATCAATTTAATTGTAGAGTCCAAGAATTCTTTGTGCGGAAAGCCAGTGCAAAAAAAGGAATGTTTGCCAGCACCCATCTTGTGGTGAGAGAACCAAGCGGCTCCAAGTATGAAGCTGCAAAGAAGTGGAATTTGCCAGCAGTCACTGTAGCTTGGCTTTTGCAGTCTGCAAGGACAGGAAAGAGAGCAGATGAAAGCAAGTTCTTGGTTGAAAATGCAGAGGCTGCAGGTTGGTTTTTAGCAAGTTAAGGAATATGATTGTGTCATTGTACTGTTTGTTCATGATAAAGAAGGCAGGTATAATGAAATTTTTTTCCTAACGCCCTCAAAGCATTAGAGCTAAAGGATATTTTTCCAAATATTAACATAGAATTGTAGATTGTTTTGAATTTGAAGGGACCTTAAAGATCATCTAGTTCCAACTCCTTGCCATGGACTGAGACACCTTCCATTAGACCAAGTTGCACATGCGACCATATTTTTTCCTGCTGTTGAGTTGTGATTACAGAAGAGATACCATGTGTTTGCTGCAAATCTGGTGAAGCCAGTGGGGTCTTGTGGTTATCAGTCAGTTGGGATTCAAGCTCAGTGTCTCAGCTTTGTCCTTTTTGGCACATGTGCTGCTCTGTAGCTTGCATGGGAATTAATGGCAGATCCATGTTAGGACTTCAGACTTGTTAGTTTGCAATGATTTGATGTCCCTCTGTTCAGCTCTTCATGGTTGTTGTTTAAATAAGAGTGTGTGGGGTCTGTGTTCAGAAGAAAAAAACAGTGTGCTTCCTTATGTTTTCTTTGTTTCTTTTAAAGATCCGGAGAGTTTCGTTACTGAGCTTCTCAAAACACCAGCAACTGTTAAATCTCCTGATGAGCCTACTCATCTCCTTGAAGCTGGAAAAAAAGGAACTGTGACCCCACTTGATATCAACAGGTTCCAGAGTAAAGCTTTCCAAGCTGTAATCTCTCATCATACTGGGAAGACAACCCCTGTTGCACAAGGGGGACCGCTCCAGAAAGAGCCATCTTTACATCTTGATACACCATCAAAGTTTCTTTCCAAAGACAAGTTGTTCAAGCCTTCTTTTGATGTAAAGGTGATTTCTGCAAACCTTTTAGTCTGTGGCCACTAGTTTAAGATGTGCATAAACTTAAAAGCAGCACAGAAACCTGTGCTTTTACTCATTTTTATGCTGTTCACATACAGACTTTCCCTTTTGAATAAAGCCAGGAAAACTGTCTCCTTTGTATAGTTTACCTAATGACCTGTGGACCAAATTTATTGAATACTAAGTGCTGTAATGTCCTTAACAAAACTCCTTTGTGCTTATTGCATCATGTGCTTGTGTGTCCTACACCTCAGACAGCATCCAGTCTGTGTTCTTTACATCCAAAGACTGATAATAACAAGACACCTTAAAATTGCTCCAGTTACTTGGAAACAAGTGTTTGCATTTTCTGATGAAATGCTACTTTGATGACATGTTCTAATGTAATAGCTTTAAAGCAATTACAAAGCTATTGTTGCAAGCTGAAAAATGTGTTGGGGTTTTGGGTTCAGTGTTTTGTTCTGAAGGCCACAAAAGGCTGGAGAAACCAGCAGAAAAAAAAACCTTGACACTTAGAGAGTATCTGTGCTGGAAGAGCTCTTGAATGTCTCAGGTGTGCTTTGGCGACCTTCAGGTTAGTTTTTAATTTTCAAGGCCTTAACTGAAAGGTCAATGCATTGAATTCCGGCAGCGTTAGGTTTTTTGGGGGGTTGTTTATGGGTTGTCTGTTCTGTTGTGGGGAGTTTTCTGTTTTATTTATTAATCACTTTGCCCACAATAGGACAAAACATGTTGCAAATGTAGAAGAAGCCAGTGTTCTCTTTAGATACTCTTCTTCTGGAAGAGAAAGCTCTGATAATTTTCAAAAGCAAGATATTCTAGACTAAAATGTCTCTTCTTATATAAAACACAGTGTGAAATGATATTTTAAAGGTGCAGATAGAATCATATGCTCATGCATCTCCTGTGGGGCAAGGTGTAAGTACTTGAAAGTAATTGATTGGGGTTAGGAATACCTGTGTTTGGTCACTGAGGGCAATTCTCAGTGATGGCAGTGAACAGAGAGAATCTCTTGTCTTCTTGTCTCTTGTCAGAGAATCTCCTGTCTTCTTTTTTTGCTTAAATAGACTCCAAGATTAGGTTTGTCTTGTACAGCTTTTGTGCAGTGGCACTACAGTTGCACTTGATAGCTGCTCCTGTAGTTTGCTGTCCTGATTCAGGAGTATGAACTCTTACTATATTTGTAAAACTTGCACTTGAGTGAGAATTTTGTGAGGTGTTCATGAAAGCCAGTCAGTTTCTTCTTTCTTTTTGGTAGGATGCTCTGGAAGCTTTGGAAACTCCTAGAGGTCCTGAACAAAAAACCAGGAAACTGAGTACACCCCTCTCTGAAGTCATCGGCAGAAACTTGAAACTGGCACTGGCAAGCAGCACAACGCAGGCAGCAGCTCTTAGTGCCAGCCCTCAGCTGGCTGCTGCACAGCCAGAAGTGGTAGGAAATTTGGGGGTTTAGTTGCTGGAGCATAGGTTTGATTAGGAAAAAGCTTTATCTTTTGTGATGTAAGTTACAAAGGAATTCATGAATTGTTATTTGTGATCTGTTTGAGTACAAATTCATGTGATTATGTGTTCTTCAATGACAGTTAAAGGAAGGTAATATAGAAGAATTTCCTCCTGGAAGGCGAAGAATTTTAAAACCTTTTTCTACTGCCTGTACTACTGTCTTGTATAATAAGTAGTTGCTCAGTAACACTGCGTATAAACATGTACCAATTTAGACTTTGTAGTATTGGAGTGAGATATCACACTTAAGAAATTCTCAGGTTCCAGCTGAACAGGGTTAGATACTTTGTCTTGGACTAAAGTTTGGAGTTTTTTATTGATGCATGTGTCTGCTTTCATGCCTTCCTCTCTAAGGTGCTACTCTGTTGCTTAATAGAAGAAAAATGAGAGAAAACAAAAGGGTGTGGGAGGAAAGGGAGCATTTATGCATTGCTTGCTATGTTAGTGCACTGTTTACTTTTGAGGAGGGTCAAGAAAGCTAATGACTTCTAGAAAGAGAAGGCTACTACTTCTTATTTTGTAGTTCCTTAGTCTTACTTGTCTCACTTCTCTACAGTGAAATACTTCAGTAGTGTCAGGTTTGATAATTCCCTAATTCAGTGCTCAGCCTGTGATTAAAAGAGCAAGCTATGTTCTAGGGACACTGGCTGAGAATGAATCTTTTGTCTTGGCATTCCTAGTGCATGGTATGTTAATAATGCTGGGGTTTGAGCATGGGTAGGGGAGCATCAAAAATAGAGGAAGTGTGTTTATCTTACCTTTGTTGTCACTATGTATTTTACTAAATGCTTCACCAAGTACTAAAATATTTTTGTTATTGGTACAGAAGTCTTCCAATCATGACTCTCCTGTTTTTATCCCTGCCACTTGACCAGGAAGAAGAGCCCAAGCCTCTAGCTGATGCTGTTATATATGTTAGTAAAAAACTTAGTAAGAGGCAAAGGGAGCTGAATGCAGTAGCAGCTTCTCTTGGAGCAGACTACAGGTATCAGCCAATACAAATGGCTTCTAATAACTACAAGACTTTGCATCCTAATATGCCTTCTGCTGTAGCTAAATGTTAGATTTCACCATCTTAAACAACAGTCATCCACTTGTAATGTGGAATGAGGCCATCTTTCCCTGACATGTCCTCAGTCCCTGTGTTCTTTGTAATGTTTGTCCATAAGTCTTCTTGAATTGCAGGCGTTCTTTTGGGGTTTTTTTTAGGATTTTTTGGGGTTTTTTTGGTTGTTTTTTTTTTTTTTTGTTGGTTGGTTGTTTTTTTTTTGTTTTGTTTTTATTTGTTTTTTGTTTGGTGTTTGTTTTGTTTGTTTGTTGTGGGGGTTTTTTGTTTGTTTTTGTTGTTTTCTTTTCTTTATTTTGAAGAAGTTTCGCTTTTGGATGGTTTAAGATTTGCTTTATATTTTACATTTTGAATCTGATGTGAATTTGTGTGTGTTTCTCTATGGCTCAAAACAAATTATTTTCTAGACTGTAAGCATCTCAAGTCGGTGAGATGTCAGTGTTCTTAGAAAAGCTTAGGAAAAATAGGTTGTCATGAAGGGAAGCTACCAACTAACATTTGTGATTTAAGACAGATTTCTGCTTCCACTAAATCTGATTTATGTGTTTTGTTACTGACTTATATAAAAGTGTTATTATTCATGGTGTGAAAGAAGTTGCCGTTATGTTTGGCAGTAGCTTAGAAATCCTGAAGATACTTGGATTAAATAGCAAGTACTTGTTTTTATCAGTTTAAAACTAACAGTCCTCATTTTATTTTGAGCTTCAAGGATCAGTATTTCACTTGCAGCTCAATATGACATCAAAAGAAAAAGCTCTTATCTTGGATCACACATTCTTTTCAGAAACTGACTTAAAATTCCACTCACTTAAATAAAAACAAAGCAAATCCTAAAGCAAAACCCCTTATTTCCATATGTTTCCATATGTTTATCCTATTTAGTTTTATTTTCTTCAGGAATGCTTTCAAAACAGTTGGAAATTGTTCTATCGTGAAACTGAATGCTGTCTTCTCTGGCAAAGAACCCACTTTGTTTTCTCATTGTTTATTGAGGCATAACAAAATAGGCAAAACTGCTTTAACGTGAACAAGAGACAGGACAATTTCTGAGCTGAATTTATGATACTTTTTGATAGAAATTTAATCTTCAAGTTGTATTTTGTTCTCTTTTCCAGATGGTGCTTTGATGAAACAGTAACACACTTCATCTATAAGGGAGGACAGAATGATAACAATAAGGAGTACAAATCTGTTAAAGAACGGGGTATACATATCGTTTCAGAACACTGGCTTTTAGAGGTATGAAGCTTGCTTTGTTCCCTATTTAAAAGTAAAGGGAAATGGAGGCTTAAAACCAGTTATATGGCAGTGGATTTTCTGTATAACATATATAAGGAATAATGTTTTGCATCCCACTTTGAATTAATAAGTCGAGTGATCTCTTTTCACTGATGTATATTTATCTTTTTCTCCATGAGGAGAAATAAATTTTCTTCCACTGAAAACTTCTACATTTTTCCCAGAATGGCAACCACCTTTTTCCCCTTGTGTAAAGTACATTTTTTGTTAGTGTTTCTATTCTACTTTTCCTGTGTTTAAGTGGGAAACTTCTTTTATCTCAATCACTTCCTCATCTTTCTCTTATTAACTGATATTCCTACAGAGTGCCCGAGAATATAAAAGGCTTCCTGAATCTCTCTTTCCTCACACTTACAATCCCAAAATGAGCTTGGACATCAGTGCAGTGCAAGACATCAGGCTCTCCTCCTCCAGTAAACCTCTTTCAACTGGAAAATCAGCAGTGGAAAATGAGGTATGATGTGTGATAGGAATGTGTGTTCCGTGAGGTGATTTAGATTCAGCTAATAGTTATATTGACATATTAATAAAAACATTGATACTTATTCAGTAATGAATAAGTACTGAATCAGGCTTAGCTAGTGATTAATAGTAGCTATTGCAGATGTTCCTTAAGGTTTTTCTGCATTTGTAGTATTCATCTTCCAGGGTGATGGAGGGAAACACAGACATTTCAGGATTTTCTTTCCAAGTTTGAAAAGATAGATGTCATTTCTTTTAGATAATGAGATCCAAAGTGTGAACTTGCTTTAGTAGACATTAAGCCTGCAGAATAGGAGTTGTCACCCATGTTACTGTTCACTGTTCTATTGTCATTGCCGTAGCAGAAAGGCTAGATTTACTCTAAGGCAAAATTAATAATCTTTAGAATTTATGTAAGTGTCAGATATGGTTAAAAAGAATAAAAAAAATTATTTTTGAGAAATCTACTTGTCTTCATTGGTTTTAGATTATTCCGGTGGATGAAGATGATGCTGATGATGATGTAACTACTGACCAAATAAAGGAAATGGTCACAATAGGGGAAGAAGTTGTAGCAAGTGAATCCAAAGGAGGTAAATGTAGATCACTGTTTTCATAATATTTATGGAATATCAACCTATCAGTATGTATCTTTGCAGTTCCAGGTGCTGAATATTAAGATCTGGAAACTTTGGATATCATATTTATATACTGGTCAAGTACAGCTAGCTTTTATTGCTGCTGGATGCCAGGAAAGGGTTTTCCTCTCTATTTTAAAGATCTTGACAGCCCGCAAGAAAATCATGATCATTCACTGGAAGATGCTTAATTGCCATTTCTTTGTTTTTAAAATGCTGAATTTTGTCCTTAATGTGACAGATTGTTGTTTTGGAGTATATGTTATGTAAATAAATGTGTTAGGGAAGAGTTGCGGATTTAAGTTAGATTGTGTGAGGAAATTCAGAAGATTTCTCCTTGTGTCTAAAAATAGGTGACTTGGGGCGTATGTAGTTTTCCTAGACACTCATACCCAAGTGCTTTTTCTCTTTTTAATGTATAGTCTGTCCTGGTGGAGGAGGGAGGTTGACTGGAATTTCAGTTTTCACTGAAACAGTGAGCAGTTGTTCACTTTTCCCTTGTTACAGTATAAGAGTTGTGATACTATAAGTTTTGTTTTTTCTCTTAAGTTTTAACCCAAGCACTAGAAATGAGGGAGAACTTCCAAAGGCAGCTGCAGGAGCTCATGTCTGCCACATCACTAGTGAAACCACAAGGGCAAAGAGGATCCCTTTCCAGGAGCAGCTTTGATGGTTCTCCAGCCACTCCTGATAGCGCACGGTCTGTGCGAAATGGCCGCAGCAGGGTGTTGGGAGCTCTAAGGTATTGATTTGTATTTAAATATATCTTGTTTTGTCCTTGCATGTATTTAGACATTCACTGAAACATGAATAGGTCTCCAGGGTTTTCAGATGTGTTGTCTGTTTCAATTGATGTGCTTGAGTTGCTTCATTTGCAATTCAGAATCTTTAACTGGATATGCTGCATAAAGTCAAGAGTGTTGTCTTAGTCCATAGTGGGTATCTTATGTTTTTTTTAAAAAAAACAGGTTAGTATGATTGGTTTTAATGTTTGGTTTTTGAACTGGCTTATTTTCTTTCTCTTCAGATTCCTTAATGTTCTTAGAGATTTTGCAGAAAGTTATTTGTGAATACTTACATAGGTCATAAAAAATAGTAGGTTTTTCTGGAAAGCACCTCTGTGAATGTTTCTTCTCTTTTGTCTCCAAATGGAGAATAGGATTTGATCTCCATCAACACTGATGTACAGTAAGAAAGTAATGGAATCCTTGCAAAATTATTCATTTAGCTTGATGCTCATTTGCAGATAAATAAGTTTAATAAAGAGTAAGGTACTCTGATTTTGTAATAACTTATTAGTATGCATATAATAAATATATCTACTGGTATTTTGAGTGCCTTTTTTCAGCCATGCTGACACTTAGATTCATAAAGCCAAGATGCTGGAAGAGCTTTTATACTGAAGTTTTCCCCTTTCCCAGACATAATTTCTAATAATGAGGTCACTTGGGTGCTGCAGTTGATGTGATAATTAACACATTGCCTTCTGGAATAGAAGTCTTCTGTGAAATGAGTATGTAAGGTATCTGTGGTTTTTCCCTTAGGCAATCCCGCCAGGCAGTGGCAGATATAAACACAGAGCCATCCCAGAGTGAGCAGATTATTTGGGATGATCCTACTGCGAGGGAAGAGAGAGCAAGACTTGTCAGCAACCTTCAGTGGCCTAATAGTCCTTCTCAGTACCTTGAGCAAGGTCAGAGTAACACCAATAAGAACATGGATGAGTCTGCCCTCAAAGGATCTGTACCTGATGCAGAGATGACTCATATAGGTAAAATCAGAAATGCAGTATCCTTGTTCTGTGGGACAGTGTCTATTTCATTCTTTGGGGATTTTAAAATAGAGTAGCATTTGAGTTTTACTAACAAAACAAGTGAGCATTGTTGGCATTTCTCAAATGCCAAAAATACAGTTTCACATTTTAGAGCTCCATAATGTGTTGCTGGTTTTTAAAGAGAAGCTTTCCCATCCATTTGTGATCAAATACCAAGGCAGTGCTTGTTTAAAAATAGACTGCTGTGGTTCCAAAAAAAACCCAACAACTTGAAAGACTTCAAAAAATTTTCCTAGTTGTTTTGATTTTTTTGGTATTTTCAACCACAGCTGGTTTCCAGGTAACACCTCAGGTAAGTATAGTGGAATTCAAATGGGAATACCATGAGGAAAATCATTTCCATTGTAGTGGAAGTGTTTATAGATGAAGAATTAGGGTACAAGATTAACTCATGGACCCAAAAAACCAAGATGTGTTAAGATGCTGATGGACATGCCGGGGTCAGGATTCAGTGAAGATATTTTATTTATGTTCCCTGTTCTTCTTGATGTCTAAAGTCTGTTGCTACGACTAAGGAAGCAACATACCTTTTCTGACAAAAACAGATGTTTTTCATCTGTTTTTGTTTTCTTTCTGTTCTGAGATAGCAGAATCCTTTATTTCTCTCTCCCTGCTGCCACCAACTCTTTCCCTCAGTCTACTTGTAGAGTTTCTGTGGCAGCAGTCTTCCTGAAAACTGACCTTGTCCTGGAGGAGGTTGAAGAAAATTAGATAAATTCATTCAGCTGATTTTTGGTTCAACCAAATCAGTGCATTTTAGCCAAAGAAATCAGGTCATTTGAGGCTTTCAGGTTTTGGCTTTTTTTTTTTAAGCAAGGCATTCAGGGACATGATTGCAATATTGCTGGTGGTGGTTTGTGGTATAAGGAAGAGCATCTTTATGAAAGGCGGGTGAAATATAAATGTACATGTTGTAGCAGCAATTGTTTTTTTTTTTATTTATTTTATCTCTTACTTCATACACAATTATATTCTGCCAAAGACAAGTCATGCAACAACACCTTACTTTCACAGCTGTTCCTGAGGCTGAGGATGGAGATGTGACTGAAGGTCTAAAGAATCCCGTATGTAGATCCCCTGAAACACCAATTAAAGCTAACTTGATCCCCACTCCACAGGCCCCCAGCATTGCTTTCCCCCTGGCTAACCCTCCTGTGGCACCAGAGCCCAAAGAGAAGGTTTGTCACATGAAATAATTTTTTTATGATGATTTGTGTTCTGAGAGGTGCAGTAATACTTTAAGAAATTTGAATTTGATAGTAAATATAAAGTGTGAAGATCTGCATTTAAAATCTGAAGGTGGATTACTTTTGTGGAGTCCTATTCTATTCTCTTTTTTCTATTCTTTTCAATATTCCTCCTTCCTTTGAGATTTTGAACAAATAATATTTTCTAAAAAAAATAAAGCTTGTTTATTTAGACAAATAAAGCTTTTTGTTCTGTTAGTGCTGGAATGGTAAGTCAGGCTTTGGAGTGAATATTTACTATGTATATTACCTGGAACTCCTCCAGCCATGTTAGGATGATGGAAAAAAAGTTAGGCCTTTGTTTCTTTGGTGGTATCTGGAATTTTATGTTTAGGTACAAATGGGAAATTATTTTTCTGCCAAAACCTGCTTTAAAATTCAGTTTTATTGTGAATTTGGAAAGGGAAAGGAAACTGAGGTTATAGTCTAGTGTGTCACTTGATGCTCAAACTTTCAGCAGTTCTATGTCTTCAGAGGCATAACGTGTCATATTAGTGGAGAGGCCCTCAAATAATACAGAATTCCAGCTTGATAGAAAGTGAGTGAATGAGGTGGTGTGGTAGATCAATGCTGATTTCTTCATGTGTTCAACCTGGCATTCTGTGGATGTGAATGAAGGATTAGTTGTTATGACGGATTAATTCAGCTGTGCCCTGAAGAAAGGGGGAACCAAGCGGATGTTCAAGCAGGAGCTTAAGGATAATTTGATAAGATACAAGCTTTTTGTCAAGTGACTGACAGGTTTGGTTCTGCTTTTCCCAGCTAAAAGAAAACTTAATATATAAATAACCCAGAATATTTTGCAGAGAAATAGTCAGCTGTCAACCTAATTGTTTTGTCATATTTTCAATATCTGTTACTGTATTTCTAGGTTGTTACAGAAGATAAGAAAGCTGATGAAGAAACAGAAAAAGTCCGTAAATTTCAGCTGTCTTCTCTTAATCCTCAAGAAAGATTTGATTACTGCCACCTGATTGAGGAATTAGGTACCAGATATTTCTGAAATGCAAAGAATTGTATCTGTCTGTGTGTGTCTGCTCAGCTGTGGCTTGTTGGGGAGAAGAAAGTGCTTCTATTAGTGACTCATCAAATTTGAGGTCTCAAATTTATGGCTTTTTGTGCTTGTGAGCAATTCTTTGAATATAGTAGTATTATTATGTGAGTGATCAGCTATGCCATAAAACAGCAATAGTTTTGTCTTCTGATAGTTTGCTTTTATCTGTCTTCACAACAGCCTCATTCTTCACTGTTGGGAGTGGCCACGATGGGCTGTCTTCTTGTGTCTCCCATTCCTGTCTGTGTTGCAGTGGTACTTTACAAAGCCACTCTTTCCTGGCTGCTTGTCCCTCCCTAGCAGCTTCTGCCCATGTCATTTCAGTGATAATACTCTCAATGTAAATTTGAGTTGAGTTTTCATCTCGTCTTTTCAATGAACTTTCATTTAACTTATCATTAAGTGATTCAAATAATTCTCACTTTGAGTTGATCCTTTCTCTGTACAGCATGATACTTAGATAATTTGAATCAAATTCATTCCTCAATTCAAGGTGGAATAGTACTTGAGAAACAGTACTTTGATCCGGGTTGCACGCACATTGTCGTGGGACATCCTCTTCGGAATGAAAAATTCTTGGCTTCAATGGCAGCTGGAAAGTGGGTGCTTCATCGTTCCTACCTGGAGGCATGTAGAGGAGCTGGCTGCTTTGTTCAGGTATGTGACCCTATCACTAAGACATTAGCAGGCTTTACATTTTTGCATTTATTTTTGGTTTGCACTACTTGGAAAAGACAACTTCTCAAAACCAATTGCTAGTTTAGGGTGCCCAAGCCATGGGAGTTTTAACAGAATCCAAAATCTGAGAAGTTTTTGGCCAGCTTTGTCTGAAAACTAGTCCTAGACCAAACTCCTGATGTAAGATAAATGAAAATACCTATGCTTTTTATAATAGCTTCTTAAAATTGAGTCTTTGAATACCTTTTGGTAAATTCTCACTAGTATCAGCTAAATTTACATGGCTCTTGTTAAACCATTAATAAAGTCTTGAACCTCTCATATATTATTTTTAAATAACTTGATTCAATAACCATGTACATAAGTGTTTTTGAACTCTACCTCTTCCAATGCCTTCCTAACTGTTAATTTTGCAGTTCTCCTGGGTCAGGCAGTTCTTTTGCGTTGACCAGGCTAACTTTAAAATAATGCCTGTAGACCGCTTCATATCCTTATGTATTAAAACCAACTTTCCTTGTTTTGGAAGACACTGCAGAAATATAATCAGTGGTGTCCAGTGTAGTCAGTTGCTTTGTCCTGGTGTTGAATTCTATTGTAACTGCAAGAGGAATCAGGTTGTGTACATGACTTGATGTCACAGAAAACATGAGTTATTTTAGATATGCATGTGTAATTAAGAGCCATATCTCAGATTTTACCTACAGCTGCTTTGGCTAGAAAAAATCCATGTATATAGCTAGAGTGAGATGGGATTTTGGAGTTTTATGTTTTCTATTTGGTGTGGGTTTTTGAAATCTGTTTTCCTGCTGGTAAAGTTGAGCAGGACTGCTTTGTAATTCAAGCTTATGGTTGTTTCAGGAAGAAGACTATGAGTGGGGAAGTAACTCTGTACTTAGTGTTTTGTCTGGAATCAATGTAAACCAGAAGAAACTAGCACTGGCAGCCATGAGGTGGAGGAAAAGAATTCAAAAAGGGAGTCAAGAAACTGGTATTGTTGAGGTATATAGATACTCCTGTAATGTAAGCTGTACAATGTGGGTGGACAGGACAGGGACTTTCACCAAGAAACTTAAAAACTAAACTGTCAAGGGAAGGTAACCTGTCTTGTTATCAAGAACAAAATGTCTTGGCTTGATATATTCTAGTTAAATAGTTTTGTTTTTTAAAAAACTTTCTGTGCTGGTACAATAAAGTCTTGGTCTCTTCTGAACCAGTGTTCATGTTATGCAAAGCTGGAATGTGGCTACTTATGTATGTAAATGTCCCTCAGCCAGGAAGATGATGTTTATGCTTCAGAGCTCTGACTGGAGAGCTAACCTAACTCAGCTTTGCTAGGAAAGCAAAACTGGTTACTGGTTTCATAGTCTTTCAGCGAGATTTTTGGAAGCGAGACTTGAACTCCCCAAAGCCTTTCAACTCCTCTCTCAAATCAGGTACTGCAGTTGAGGATTCATTGAAAGGTGTTATTTCAATGATGTCCAGAAAAATCTTGTGTGTGTTTTACAGTAACCTTTTTAGAAGGAATGCTTGTAACAAATCCTTTCTCCCTTTGCCCGCTTGGAAACCACACTTGAGTGTTTGTAGGAGTCAACCAGTTGGCCCTCAGTGCTGTTACTGTCACTAAGTGCACAGTGGGGAAACACAGGAAAATGTTTCCAAGTAACACTGGGGTCTTTCTAATATACGATTTCTCTCAGTGTCTGGTGTTCTGGAAAGCATACTCTCTGCCAAGGGTCTTTCCTTAGAAGGGGCTGGGTGGCAAGCTGCTGACTGTGGCTCAATAGTATGTTCTGTGGAAATTTTTTTCTGGCATGTACACTTAGAGGCAAAACTAGGTAATTGCAAGTCTTCATCTGATAGATGGGGTAAATTATAGATCCATTAGGTGTTTGTACTTTTTCAGTACCAGCATACTTTTGACTAAATTGTCTTTTATCTAGGGAGCTTTCAGTGGTTGGAAAGTAATCCTGAATGTTGATCAAACCAAGGAAGCAGGATTCAGGCGCCTTCTTCAGTCAGGAGGAGCAAAAGTATGTAGTTGTTTGAATAGTGAAATACATATTTGTTTGTTTAATTATTTTTTTCTTTCTGTTTAACTCTTTGCTGGGCATTTTTCATGTGAGTAAAAGGTTTTAATGAACAAAATTGCTTACACAGGGTAGCTGAGAAATGGTCAAAGGGTGGGAGGAAAAAGCTTTGTCATCTTCACTTTGCAAGTGGTCAGGCAGAGCAGCTTGTCTGAGGTTACACAAGTCAGTAGTGCTGGTGGGAACTGAGGATAGAATTTCTGTGCCCTGCTCTGATGAGAAGGATCACCCCTCTGGACAGGTATGTGATGGTACAGAATGCAGCTGTAAATATTTGGTTGTCCACTGGTTTCTGTTAATTTGATGAGTGAAATTAAAAATCATGCACTGCATTTGTCTTGGAGAAGAAACATAACTAAACTTTTGTGGGTCATGCTTTGTCTGTAGGTGTTTTCTGGCCATTCTGCGTCTCTCTTTAAAGAAGCAACTCACCTCTTTGCTGACTTCAGTAAGCTGAAGCCAGATGACTCCAGGGTTAAGGTGGCAGAGGCAGCAGCCCAGGGAGTGAACTGCCTCAAACCGGAGTACATCGCTGACTACCTCATCCAGGTGGGCACGCCCAAGGGCACCTCACCTGCCATACAGCCCCAGCCCCCTGCAGGGGACTGCTGCTCTACCAGTCACAGGCCTGCTTTGCCAGGATTTGTGGCCACAAGATGCCTATGCTGAGAGCTTGCATCTGTAGCCTCAAATTTATGCTCTAACAGGACTTGTTCTGCTGCTGGTGGTAGGATCTGTTGCGGGGTAGGGAGCTGCTTGCAAAACATATTCAAAATGTAGGTGTATAATGTTTGTTTTGTTATTTTCAGTTTTAGACAACTAATGAGCTGTTTCTGTTCTCTCAGAAGCTGCTCTTCTTGCTAACCCTCTCTCTTTTTCCTTCTCTACTGAAGGATCCACCTCCCCCTGTGGAGTCTTACTGCCTGCCAGAAGCCGAGTCTTACTTTCAGAATAACTCAGATCTTGGAACCGGATTATCCCAGAAAAGAAAAGCACTGGGAGAAACGAGCAGAGTCAAGCGATCCAGAATACACTAAGCATATTCTCTGTTCTTAATTTGTACATTTTAAAATTCATATTTATATTTTTTCATTCTTGCCCAAAAAATTAAAAGCTTTGAGTTTCACTTCTAACTTGTCCTGAAATTAAAATAAATTTGCAATAATACTTACAGGAAAGATTGCTTTGGTTACCAGTAGCATCTAAAAATATGGCAAGAATTCATCCAAAAAATACTTTAGCATGTCGTAACTATCCCACTAGTGATTTTGTCTATGGACACAGTTGTATAATAATAGTTAAGAAATAATTTGTAAAATGCTTATCACATCTTTTATCTTTGTTGTGGGGAAAATACTAATTGATGAGAATTCCACTGCATTTCCCATATAGTAATGGACTTAGATTTTTACATTAATTTTTCATCTTTTGGTATTTTGTATTGGAAGGGAAGAAGGAAACCAGACAAAAAGAACTGGCTTGTAAATTTTTGTACTAATAGAGGATGTAATAAATTATTTTTATAGATCACAGGTGCTGTTGCTGCCATCCTGAGTGCTAATGACTCTGCTCTGCAACTGTAGAAACAATTCTGTTACCTAAGAGGTGAAGTTTGTCTTGACCATGTTCCCTGTTTGACTGTGTGACAGGAACCAGAGCCAGGCAAAGACTTCAGTTTCTGGCAGCTGGAAATGTTCTTAGTCAGACAACCACACTATTTGAAAAAAAGTGTTTGACCTTTCCAGTAACAGTGGAGTCTGGGTCTGTATTTACTGAACTTTGTGTATGTGAGTGCACTGTGTTAGTCTGGGCAAAAGTGTGCTCATGGAACCTGAAGAGTTGTATTTAAGCAGCTGGAATTACTACAGCCTGTTTGAACAGAAAAGCACAGCATTCAGTTGCACAGGACCAGTGGAGTTGTCTGGAAAAATTAATGTAACACTGCAGTCTATTTAATTTACCTCTTTTTTGTTTTGAATGCAAGGGTGTATTCTACATTTATTTTCTAGCTGCTGAATACTGTTTTCTAGAAAGAATTTGCATCAGTATTTGTAGCAGATCCAAGACTGAGCCACAAGCATCTAAGCCCTATGCAGCCTGGAGAATCACTCTGGGCTGGGCAGAATGAACCCTCTGCTCCTTGGGGAAGAGACAAAGGCAACTGAGCCGTGGGTCTCCAGGTGAGAGAGAACAGGAAAGCAGCTTGTCTCTGTAGGCAAGGCTGTACTTTGTCCTTCTGCTTCCTACTTTACTGCAGTGGACCTTTTGTCAGTGACTTCTGCAACCTGCTGTCAGAATGACCTGAAGGAATTGTCAGGAAGGATTGCAAATGAATGTGAGGGATTTGATTCTTTTAAAGAAGTGAAATACGTCCCCCTATCACTGGCAACTGGGCTGTGACAAGACTGCTCTGTTGAGTTGCAGTGACTACAGTCTTATCACCTGCTTTGGTTTTCTTGTTCATGACAGCATGATTGATGCTTTTTGGGATTTGTGGACATCAAACATCTCCATCTTGTTTCAAATCCTCATACTGAAAATAATGCTGCTGTTAATGCTTTACATCACATTTTAAATTAACTTTGACTTAACTGTGTATTTCACTGTTCTACCTCTGAAGTGCTACCTTGCATTGCAGGCATTTGAAATAGGTGTGAATATTACCAGGCAAGACCTAAGGTTCCTGTGACTTTTTCTTTCCACCTCCAGAAGGGTGGAAGGGTGTTGTTGCTATTCTCACTTTAGGTAAAAACTCACTCCCTGATCCACTTAACATAAGCTTTAAAAGAAGTCTTGGATCCACACAGTTTGTGCAGCTGCTGTGAATCCTGAGGCAGGGCAGAAGGGCGAGCAGCTAAAACCATCACGCAGTGAAACCAGTAACCTGGGATCTGAGTACTACATGTTCTCCAGCATACACTGCCCTGCGTGGACACTGGTTTAAAGGCAGAGGGGAGGCAGGACAGTGAGGGGGTGCTGAGGGAACAGGAGCAGAAAGCAGTCAGAGCCAGCTCCTTTTCTGTGCTGTGCCTCGAACACCGCCCTGACATCCAGCACACTGCTGTCCATATGCCACACATGGGGGAACACAACACAAGCAAGACAAACTTGGGAAATGTAAATTCAGTTGGTGCTGTTAAGATAAATTTATTTTCTTCAGCTTTCTTCACAGGAAACATCACAAAAGTGCTTTACAGAGTTTGAATACCATTACTCTACCATGGGACAAAAGGACAACAGGTGTGTGCAGTGCCCAGTTAGAAGTTGTCATATGCGGCAGCCATGATAGGTAAACCAGGGTAACAAAAACAAACCTTACTGACAAAAATATATATAGTTCAGGTTTTGAACTTAAGTTATGATATAAACATAATCATATAAATATACAGGCACCTCTGTTAACTGTGGGGGCCACACAGGGATTCTCAGAAACGGATCATATTGAACTCTACTTTGTTGAAATAGCTTCTGCTGTGCTCCATAGGCTCCTAGCCAAACCATTTTCCCAGCTAGACAGTATCATTCTTTTGCTCTATACTGAGCCCACAATTATCTTGATTTCTTCACATTAAGTCTGAAGCTGAGACATTCTGGTACACTGTTGAAAACAAATTCACGTTGGTGGTTTTTTTCCTTTTTCACTTACAGAGCGGTCCTCTTACAATTCTTCCCTCAGTACTCTCAATTAAAAAAATGCTTTAGGCTAGATCCTGCTGTTAAGACAGTTTTGTTTAAGCTAGAACGTTACCAGTCATGCATCCTTCCCATAGCTGAGCTGTGTTGTACTGTGAACAGTGCTACTGCCTCCCTTTTGCTGTATTCAGTGGGAACAGACTCACTCCCATGTAGCCTCTGAGGCTCTAGGTTTCAGTTCTTCAAGAAGACTGCATTTACTCACTAGGGAATTTTGCAGTGTTAGTGATACTACAGCCCTGACAAAAAACAATGCAGCATGATCGAGACTCAGGAGTTTTTGCCTGCTGCTTTCTAAGTAAGTGGTGAATAATTCAGGCACCTGACTAAGAAATCCTTGGCTTGGTAATAATGTAGATGAACAGAAGGAGCAATACTCTAGGGCAAAGAGAGGTCAAAGCAAGAGAATTTTGCTGAGCTTTGAGTTCCAGGGGCAAAAATGAGCAGAGCCCCGTACCTAGAAAACACTGTCATGCCAGTTTCCAAAGCCACTTTGCCTTTTACCCAATTCCGAGACACAGTGCATGGTCTAAGAACTTGTGGGCCCTGAAGGATACTGGGCAGTTAGTAAGTAACAGTACAGAGCTACCGTGGCAAGACAGGGCTGTGGTGAGTGTAGCAGCAGAGATGACTCTTCCAGCAGGGGCGGAGAGGCTATGAAGTGTTACATTCTAACAACTCTCAGATTCATCGGCTCTGTTTTCCCCCAACATCCTCAAAAAGTAAAAAAATCCCAACTCACCTTGGCCAATTTAATCAATTGCCAGCAGCCAGAACTGTTTTTTGACAGAATACTGCTGTAATAGAACACCTATTAGATACAGTTATTGGATGCAAAATCCAAGGTACATTCTTCTCAACCAAGTATCATCATTAGTACTGGAAGCAGCTGCTCTCTAGGATGTGGTACTCTGATAATTGAGGTAATGCAGCTCTCAAGGGCCAGGCTGTGCATCCTACCAGGCTTGAGTCTGCCCTTATGACACATCCTTTGTATCTGTAAACATGACTGGGAAATGCAGTCAGCACTTAAAGACAACATCATTTACAGCTCCATGCTCTTTAAAGCACAGGCTGATGAGAATGAAGAGATGAAACCACAAAGACTATGCCTGCCCTGCAGTGTTGCTTCATCTCAAATACTATAATGCAGTTTCAATATCCAGTTAAATACTACTACAGGTATATTGAACCAAGCATGGCTGAGTCCATGCTGGTCAGAGACTATTTAATAGTAATGCATCTGCTTCATCTCTGGCACAAAGTGGAAAATAACCTGGAAATTTAAAACAAGTTTCTATGGGGCTTGTTCACTGGCACTTGATTCTGGGTGTTACACCTCTATTTCAAGTGACATGATCTCAAATAACATTTTAATGAAACTGACCTTGTGTGGCAGAAACCATTGAAGTTAAGTTCTGGGAGCCCAGACATACATTTTGCCTTTTTCTCAATATATTTGTTCTCTTGTATCAGCCAGTTTTTATGGTTTGAATAATTTTGCTATGGTTGTACATACTCTGAAAGAGATACAGAATAAGTGGTTTGTTCTAATTAAAAAAAGGAAGCTTATGACAATATTTTAACTGTCTTCTGTAGGCAAGTAACTTGCAATAAAGCAGACATGTAATGTGATGACTTCATTACTGTTATTGAGCTAGAATGGAAATTCAGTACAGAAGATGGGAGACATGAAAAGGAAAACATCAGATTGAGGAAAATGTAGTAAGCGCTTGCCAGAAGAGTGAATCACACACATGAAACTGAAGACTTCAGTACATCAAATGGCAAAAGCCAATCCCCATGGAAGTTATTAGGCTGATGGTGATTCTGTCTGTAACTGACTGTAAACTTGGCAAAGCAGGGCCAGGTGAGTTGTCAACAGAAAAAAAACAAGGCCATAAATACTGGAAAGGTTTTAAACCACTCATACATGCTCTGGTAGTAGTTGTGACATGAGTCTGAATTAGTTGTGATCTTTCAAGGGGACGATCTAGGCATCACCATGGGCAGCTCGATGAAGGCATCTGCTCACTGTGTAGTTGCAGTCAAGAAAGCGAGTAAGATGTTAGGCTGTATTAAAGACACAACAATACGGAAAAATATTACAGCATCTATTTCTCTTAAAAGCCCTCAATGAATATTTGCTGTTTCTTCAGCACCTTAAAAAAAGTGACATATTAGAGACATACAGACAGGAAAAGTGGTAAGAGAATGGTAGAAGCAGCTCCTTGGAGCTGGAAAGACATTAAGACTAAGGTAGTTTATATTTGTTAAGAGGGGCATAGATGAGAAACGTCTTAAAAGCGGTTCTCCTTCCCACCATATAACAAGATACATAAGGTTATTTTAAGCCACCTACCAATATATGGACCTTAATATCATTCATTACCATCATCATTATAAGTATTCCAAAAAGCCCCATGTTATTCTTCAGTGCTTATTATTCAGCTATTTAAACATTTCCTCTGAAGCAACTGCCACAGTTCGTTGAAGCTTAGCAGTAACTATTTCTGACAGAGAACTGTCACTGCTGATGCACATTAACAGCTGTCTTAGAGATGCTGCAATGATAAAAATATCAATAAGAGAAGGTAACTGTTGGGCCTCAGCTCTGTCCAGGACCCACCAGAACTATCATTTGCCTGCATGCAGGCCACGATCCTGTTCTCTGAGTTCTCTAAGTACCACTGGAAAGGCTGAGTAATGAACCTTGAAATCACCAACAAAAGCAGTCAAAGGCATGTTCCTAAGTTACTGCTTCATGTTACTTCAGAGCTGCAGTTAATGGATAAAGCAGGAGGTAATAATAAATAGGGTAATCACCTCTGCTGTATCTGTATTCCTTCCTCTTACCTATCCCTTCTGCTTACCCCACTCAACCCTAGTTTTTGATAATTTCTTCCCTTTGTTATTTCATAAAAAGCCCTCCATGGCCAACTATTTCCCTTTTGTTTATTCCCTTCCTCTACAGTTTGCCTTAATACCAGATTTTACAAGTTTTGAAGATTATTCTCTCTCCCCATTCACCGTGTAGCTGCATGCCACTTCAACTTAAATAAGGGAAAGAAAAAAGAGCAGGAAAAAGGTGTTTATACACAGAGAGGAGAAGAATAATACATTCCTATGACAAAATACCACAGTATCAGGAGTGAACATTTCTGGTTAACATGATCTGAACAAACTTTAAAACAGCCACATTATAGGAGATGGCTATCAACTGTGAGCAGGATTTTATTTCAGTCACAGGGTTTACAAAATATAGCAATATTGATTTTAATATGTTCCACATAAAAACAGCCTCATATTAATATGCCATTTGGGTTGCACAGTTAATTGAAGAGAGGAAATACCAGTTAAGAGTGCTCAGCCTGAACTTTTTTCCTTACCCATACATACTAAAATAAGTCTAATTACATAATACTTAAATAGGACGTATATTACATTCCATAGAAATAAGCCTTTGCCAAAATAGTATTAAAATACTACAATAAAAGCTAATATAAAGATCTTTTAATAAAGATTTTTAGTCCTCTGTAGAACCTTTCAGCAGCCCCAGCCCTTGACAAAGAACAGCTTTGGCCTCACAACACCCCTGTGAGGTAGGTTGTTGGTTTTTTGGTACAGCTGGGGAAACGGAGGCAAAGTGAAACTAAATTAACTTGAACATAGCAGCTCAGCAGAAAACCAAGGCCAAATCCCACTCTCTTGGTCCCATGCTTCCCATGCTCTTTCTATGAAACAGGTTTGGCTTCTTTTCAGTGCACACAGTTGTTTTAAATGATACTTTCCAATCCAATATTCCAGACACACTACTTTTCCTGGTGACTCATTAATACTGTGATATGTTTTTAGTATTTGTATTCTGGCTATGCAGAACTTCACTGAAGTGAACACTGAACTTCATTAACCTTGCTGCATCAACACACACTCTTAAGCAACTGAAAATAAACTCATTATGTATGTACCATTCATCAGATACTTCACCAAAAAAAGTCTTCATAGCTATTTGAAACAATGTCTCAGCCTTTTATCATGCAAAAGGGAAAAATACTTCCAAAGAGGATTGTTGAGCCATCTTGAAATTTGTCCTCAGTCCTCTCCTTAGGCAACAGGTCAGACAGCTTCACACCACTGCAAAATTCTACCTTCTCTCTGAACAGATTCTCCCAATTTGTTGAAAGGAAGAAATAAAATGGGCTGCCTTCCCCAAGTACTGAACTTTAAACAGTTTTGCTGATTTAAAGTCAGATCAGTCTGTCACTTGTGCAAGCAGTACCAACCCACACAGCACTTGTACTATCCAACATCTTAGGCTCCACTCCCTGCCTTAGGCTATGCACTTAATGCTATCATTTAGAAAACAGCCCTCATCATCCCTCTCTTCTTAGAGCACCTGTGTTTTATTTGCATCATTCACCCTCTCCCTGATTTATTAATCTTCCTTCCTGCTCTATTTCACTGCAAACAGAACATGGTATAACTACAGGTGATGCCTAAGGAGCCAAAATTTAGATACACAATATTTATGACTTCAGACTCCTCAGTTCTGTTTTCTGCTGTCATCTCTTTCCTCTATCTGCTAGAGCTCGCAGGCTCTCGTTAACCTCAATACAGACAAGCTATTGTTTTAACTTTTTCTGAAGAGTTTATCTGCAAATATGTCAGATTTCCTCCCCTCTGTACATACCTAATTTGTATATATGAAGTATAAGTACACATATTATTTTCTTATACTGCCAAATAAAAGCCCCTATTTATAATTAAAAACCAGTTTTAACATTAAAAGCTGAAAACAGAGGAGAGAATTTGGGAACTAAGTTACAGTCAGGCAACAAAACCTGGATCATGGGTGTTCATAAAGATTTTATAGTACTCAAGGTGGTTTTGGTATAATTTAGTTATTTGGGCCACTGAAGTATAAATTTCTGACCATGTCAATATTGGAAAGAATAACATTACTACCTTGTAAGTAAGCAACCTTATTTAAGCACACAAAGCTGTATTAATCCCCGCTCCATTTTAGTTAGGATATTTGACAGAAAACCACAAGCAAGTTTAAAACTGCAGAAATTAGAAAGGCAAAAACTACAACTATTGCAGAAGCTCAGATAAGCAAACTCTAAGATGTGCAGCCCAATCAAATTTTTATTGTGTTTACTTGACCATAACAGCACAGGGGTCTCAGCCATGGTGTGTTGAAAGTTTCCAAGAGGTGACAGATGCAGTCAAATACCAAAGCCCTATTCCCTGTGGTGTCAGGCCTTTAGCACAATTTGTACCATTAAAAGTTCATCTAAGTTACTGTGGACATGACTGCTAAAGCTAGCTACACATACAAAACTGAAGGAACAGGAGACACTCTTAGTTGTCAATTCCTCTTCATTTGTGAATAAGATTAAACATGACACAGCTAAACTGGGAGAGATGGGGACGGGCAAAACTAATCGTCTCCTACATTTACCATCAGCTCAATACAGATTCCAAATACCTACAGTAGGCATTTGCGAAGTCCAACTTTATTAAAGTTACCTAGTTTTTAGCATTTTAACATCCTTAAATACAGACTGTATCATTGAGAAACACAAATCCAAACTGTTCTTTTCCCAGTAAGCACTGGACATTTCAATGTTCTACCAACAAGTTGGTAACTTCATGGCTGTGTTTTATTGTAAGCCAAAGAAATAAAAACCTTTAAACTGGGAATTAACAAGCAACCCACCAAAAAAGCATGTCACAGGCCAGGGAGTCCCTGAAGCAGCACACACCTGCATTAAAACTGACTGGTATCAAGGACAACTGACAACCCTTCATTTATGGAATACGCCTTCAAACGAGCATTTTGAAGGAATGAAAAGGACATTCTTAGCATGCCTCGAATGAATGCAAACAACAAACCAGCTAAAGTTGGACTTTAGAGTCTCCAAAGCATACCAAGCTTCCACAGAGGACTGACTTTCAAAATTTCAGGCATGCAAAACAATTACTTGGTACAAGGAAGATACTGACAACTGGCATTTTGATAGTTGCTGGCAGCTATATTTAACATGAGAAACACTTCTTTTAAAACCGTTTAACATTCTGTACTACAGAAATCTGCTGCATTTCCAATTTTTTTTCCTATACCTCCAGAAAGAAACTGGAATGATATGCTTGAGAGAAGCCCCCAAAGGAACACCTTTAGTTATCAGTACCTGATGGGCTCCAGTGATAGCAGCCATCTAGAGGCTAGGTTTTTCTTCCCCATTCTTTAATTTAGCAGAGGTACTTTTAAGTGAAAAGCAAATCAAAGCTTCATTCATACTCAACTCACCATCTCAAATCAGTCCTATATGGTGGGAGTAAGAAGACACTGTGCCAAATAGCAAACTAAACTTCTATGTATAAATAAAAAGTTTTATTAATATGCTCTGCTATAAGCTCTGAAATAGAGCCCACCTGACCTTAAGGACAACTGCCCACTCCATGACCTATCCCTTAAGAAATCCAAATGCTTTGTATCTTCTGCTATTGTATGATCATGAGCTCAAACTAAAACGTAAAGACTCACTGGACTCCGGAATCCATGTATATTTCCATTTTATTTGATTTGAAACTTTTACAGGATTTTCTTGAACTGCCAGAATTCATGCCCAAAAACCTCAGATAAAGATGGTACAATGGACAGTCTCATCTACCCTTCACACAGGAGACTAAAACTCTATTCATGTGCATTAGTGATCTCAATCTCTTAAGAGCATCAGGAAAAGCATTTTAAGACTTCACATCTCTACCCCATCAAGTGACGTGTCCATTTACCATGAATTCCACAGAAACTGTGACAACAACATTTTTGCTGGCAACAATGTATTTTCAAGGAACATACATGGCTCAGAGTCCAAGGTATTGGAATCAGTCTTTCAGCAGGGTTTTGTTTCCAAAAGAAGTCTCCAACTTTAGGAATAGTCTCTTGAGCCCTCTCTTTAATAGCAGCTTCTAGCAGAATTTTTATAGACAGTTAACTCTGCAAGGGCAAGGCCAGTTTTAGTCTGTGCATGAAAGAACCAGGTGAAACCCCAGCCCCACTGAAGTCAACAGCAAAATCTGCATTGGCCTCAGAGAAGCAAATTTAAAGCAAGTCAGCAGTTAGTCAAAGGGAACCCAACTGGGTGATTCCTGAACTATCCTTATATTCTGCACATACACAGTTCTCCCACACACGTAAGCAAGCTTTGTTTTGCTCCCTTGTTTTTCTTGCCATTGGCTACTCTTATGGATGTTGGGTTTATTTTTTGGCATTTACTCTGAGAAACCTCAACACTGGAGCACACCATTATTGTACTTCATTTTGCTTCTGGTGTAAAAATTCAAAGAAGAGAAAAACAGTTACAGCAGAACACTTCTGGTACTTGACAGGTTTGGTTCACTGAAACAGTTACAGGCAATGTCCTATATTCCTAGTGTACCAGTGCCATTTTGCCTACTTCCACTAAATTAAGTAACTGAACAAGTCACTGCCTTCCATCATTACTAAACTTTTTGACTGTGAATAAACACCATTGATGAATTATACTTGGAGGATTGCTGCCTCAGAGAGCTGCATGCTTCACAGAAGTAGCCAAACAAATCAGGCTTACCAGCTTTAGTTATCTTTCTGCATATTAAGTTATTCTGTTTATCAAGTAAGCATCATTCCTCAACAAACAAATAATTGTTTTTGATAGAAGATAGTTTTTATCTAGTATCCCTACTGACACGTGTCTCATTTTTAAAGGACAATTCTGAAGACTGTAGTTGGGAGTCTGGAAACCTCAGTGTCAAATCAAAACTTTAAGTCTTAGTGCTTTAGGGTGAGAAAGACAAACTTCATGACAAAAACCAAAATAAACCCTAGTTAACTACAACATCTTATCATTGTTTAAATATACTGCAAATCGATATCAGAAACAAGGCAGGCATTTTTTTTGTGGGTAATAGAAAAAAAAATACTTAGACAACTTTGAAAATGGCTAATGCAAACAAACTATTCAAACCCATCATTCCTGAAATCTGATACTGAATGAGTTTTAATTTGTTTTGCAGTTACTTCCGTACAGCACTCTAGAAAGGTAAACAAACTACAGCTCTGTTGTACTTGGATAGTACGAGTGGTATGGGACGCTCCAGAAGTCTCTAGTAGGCTATGGCTACACATGACAGGATTCCTCAGAAGGGGAACAAACAGGTTTGTCATTAAGGTCACTTAAATCTTTGTTATAGCAAATTGGAACCAAATGGCTGACTTCTGCAGGATTTCTGACAGGAATCCAGTAGAGCTGGTTTCAAGTTTCAGATGGCCACTAAAACAGCTGTAACCTTCTCTTCCAGAAGTTGTGATCCACATGGTGTCCACAATGAGTGCATCAAGTCTGAGGTAGTCAACCTTTACGAAGGCTCAGTATCTGAACATAAAAAGATTTTGAAATGACCACTGGCTGTAGGTATCTTTCTGAGCAATTAAAGAACACTGATGACTCTTGTTCAATCATTTACATTAATTTGCCCCATATCCAATGGAGAAGTTGCAACATAGTACGCTTCCATAGTGCAGGAGAACCAATCATTTATGTCAAAGTAGTCTGCACTTGCTGCAGTAGATCCAGCAGAAATAAGGTGGCATGTTCATCATAGCTGTTAGCTGTAGTTTAGTTACCTTAGTAGAAGGGTTACCAAAAAAGCATTCCTTAATTGTACTGTGTGTGCGGCTCTACTGATCCCCAAGCACAGCATACTGGTTGTCTAGCTGAAGTTTAAGTGCCTGGTTTTTTGAGACCTCATCCCTACCTCTAGTTTTGTATTTTACTACTTCAAAGCTCTTCTCCATTTCTTTATCCCTATGGGAAAATAAATGTAATCAGTAAATATCTTATCACTAACTTGTGAATTGTGAATTTCTAATCCATTTCCACCCCATCCCAACAAAAAACATTATGAACACAGAACAAACACTAAGATTTTAGAGTTTAACAGAATACCTAAACATTCCCAAGCAAATCTTTTAAAGCCTATCTCCAAAATAAGCTCATCACCCAGCACAGTTTAGATTAACATTCTCAAAGTAAATTTAAGTGCATTTATGAAAAATAGGTTCTAGAAAGCAGAAGTCACTTTCTAGAACATTCATTCAGAATTTCCTCTTGGTTCAATTTACACCATTCAAATCACAAAGCATCCATGACAGCATGTCTCCTTTTCCACACCAAAAAATACCCAGAGGTAACAAAGCTTCTCCTAAGCTGTATTAAAAAGTAGCATAGCAAGCAGGAGGGAAAAAAACCCCAATAACAACAAACACCCAAAATCCCCCAAATGAATTAGGTATTGGCCTAGCCATCTCTTCTACTGGGAACAAGGTTATAGAAAGATCAGTATTCAAAAATAGGGTGAGACTGAAGTCTTCAGCACCACATAACAGAAAACACTTCAGCAAAATTGGGGGAGCTTGTAGCTAAATCACAGCTCCGACAGCCAGTGTATTGATTTGTACTTGCATTAAACCCCATTCCTCCAGTTAAACCACCTTCACATCTCTAACAAGAAGGCCACATGCTCAGGACTTCCTACGGCCATAGTGAGGCTGAAGAAAGGAACACAGCCTCACTATGGCTAGTGTCTGAGGGAACCAGATGCTGTCAATAGCAGGAATATTCAGGGAAAGCCTTCAGCCATCAAAGATAACATAACTGGCAGTCTTGTTTGACTATCTCACTGGGCTACATCCTGTGAAAGTTATTTCACAGGAACAGAATTGGAAAATACATTTACTGCCTTAGTCATTTCTTTCCTCTGTGGAAAGCTTCAGGCTTAAGCACTAGGACAAAGTAAGAACATAGAGAAGGCAGCTTGAAATGTCTCTTGAGGAATCAGTGGAATGCACTTACTTTCGACTGTCTACGAGCTTGGCGGTGGACTGCAGTGAGGGGAACTGCGTGTCACTGTAGATCTCTGGTGGTCCTTGCTGTGCTCTCCGTGGCCGCCCACCTTCCCTGGCACCGGGTGGCCGGTACACACCACCAGTCTGCACTGGTTCTGGAGTTTCTGTAACTACATAAAAGAACAAGATTCACACATGAGAACAAGTTTGCGTTCATAGCTGAAAAAAACTCAAAACCAACACACAAACAAAACTCCACAATGAAAAAAATGAAAATAATCTTACAAGTATGTTTTTCCACCTTTTAAGCTTTGGAAGCAAGTATTTTAGACAAGGCAGGAAATCAGGTCTCACCTAACTTAACCTACGCTCAGTCAAATTGAAACGTGGCTCCACTGTATTGCCTCACAAAGTTTAGGGAATCTAAACTACTAATGAGGACTTCATGTTTCTCATTTGCAATTTATTAGCAACTATTTAAAACACACTTAAAACAGATTTAAACACATTAATTATACAGTTGCCAAATCTTATTTAAAACACCTCTCCAGATACAGAGGGGACTGTCCAAATAGTTTGCATTTAAGGTAAAAATCTAACATTAAGTAACACTAATTAGCTTTACCTCCTTTACAAACAAGAAGGAACACAGCAGGCTATTTTTCAATTAATTTCTCAGTGGAAAAGAATATTCTGAACCCAGAGAATGACTAAGTAAGTAGTTTATCTCCACTGATATTAATAAACTGTATTTAATAAAAGAAACAAAAGTCCTATGCTAGTTAAAGAATCAATTTTGCAATGACATGTTCTCAGGACTTTAGAACGGATTTGAAAAGCATGCTATTAATTGCCACAATAGATCAGATACTTGCTGAACATCCACTGAAGTGTTAAAGCAGCATTTTTAGATCAACAGAAATGCTTCCAACAGGTATTTATAGACTGCAAAACAGAGGGATCTCCTGCAAAGACAGAATGCTTCCTTCCGTCCCTTTTAAGCTGGAAATAAAAAAACTCTTCCACTTGTGTTTTTAAGTATCTGACAGATACTTTAAATTCAATTCTGTTCCTCAGATCCTTTGACAGGAAGATTTTCTTGATGGCTAGCATGCCAAACAAGCCATTAGTTTGTTAGAGGATGCCTGAACAGGAACTGCTCCTTGAGCTCTACTCACTGAGCAGCTTAATTCAACCTGATGCACTTGTAACTGGAAAAAAAAACCAAGTCTGAGTAAATTTACCAATTGGTTCAACAACAGGGGCTGGTGGAGGAGCTGACTTGTTCCAAGGACCAGATGATTTGTCTACACCACCACCACCACCACCAGTCTCTTCCCAACTGTCACCGGGTTCTTCTCTTTTTTCACTTTCATCATCTTCTTTTTCACTGTAAGAGAAAAAACGACCAGTAGCACCTTACAGAGGTTTAAGATTTGCCAGAGATTACACAATCCTCATAAGAAAAGATTTCATGGCTGCTGTACTGAAGGTACTAAATTAAACCAGACTACATTAGTCCTGTAATCACTGTACAAGCAATTATCCAGCTGAACAATTTCTGGCATGCTGCTACATAACTTGGCAACTGAGAAGGAAAAAACTCCTAAAATAAAAAAAATTCAACTTGAACTAAATGATCAAAGAAATTGGTATCTTATTTCAAATGTAAAGGCTTTTCTCTTAGCAAAAGAGTCGTGCATTTGGAAGTGATGAGAGGATAAAGCAGGAAAGGTCTACAAGTCTAGCTTCCATAAAATGCTCTAGTCAAGAGGAAGAAATAGTGAAGTAGTGGTGAAAGAAAGCAAGTCCTGAGCTCACTTTTCCTATAGCCACAACCCCCTAAGAAACACTCTTATATGTATGGGTAATATACAATCCACAAACCAACTC